>OY757020.1:69346294-69946294 GCA_963580285.1 Lucinisca nassula
GAAACAAATGGAAACCTGGCTGTCAAAATTACAAGAAATCATGGTTATCTTTTTTTTTCTTTATTATACAATACATTTACAATGTATTTGTACAACAAATCCAATAGTAACAGTAGACACAACCTCTTCATAACACTGTCCATTCTAACACTGTTGACGGCCCCCGCCCATAGGGGCTTGAAGAAATATATGGGCTGCATGATGCTTCCACGCAGAGCTGAATCCGGCCCGCACACTAGTACTGGTAAACTGCTTAGAGGATCTAAGCCTGTCCAGGAACCGCCGTGCGAGGCATACCGTCCATGCTAATAAACCCTATTGGTTTCATTGGGCGACAGGGCTTGAGATGTCACTTCATCTCAATGTCAGGTAAAAGTCCCACAAAATTGGAAGCAACGTCTCCAAAATGACCTTTACAGTGTTGACGGGGACGTTAAACCTCAAATCAAACAAATATGACACTGTTGTTGACATTTTTTTTTTTTTTTTTTTGGTTTGGGTTTTACGGCCCTTTCAAGATTATTTCACTCATATCGAGCCGATCGTTAATCAGAGGTGGGCGAAAACCGGAGTACCCGGAGAAAAACCACCTGACCTTCCGTTGCAGAACTTGGCGTCTCACACGTGGCCCGAGCTAGGCTCGAACCTACGGCGGTGAAAGACCTAATGACTAAGAGTCAGCGCTCTTATCCACTAGGCCACGGAGGCCCGTGACACTGTTGTTGACATAACAGATGAAGTTGGTACAGTAAAATTCCTATATCAAGACCACCTTTGGGACTGTTCAAAAGTGGTCTTTAAGACCACTTTTGAACAGTCCCAAAGGTGGTCTCTGACCAGAGGACACTGTATTCAGAAAACACAAAGAAAGAATAGCTGCAACTTACTAAATAAGCTTTTGATAGTAGAATTAGTCTTAATTTTAGGTGGTCTCAATAGCGGAATGTTACCGTGTTATGACAGTTTTCCTTATTTCTATATATAAACCTATGTTTTGGGTATTAATTAGAACCATCTCAGTGAGACAGTTCTAATAAATACCCACAACATAGGTTTTTAAGAAGAATTGACAAAAACTATCCTACAATGAAATACAACTTTGTTTTTAAGGAGAAATGAGAAAAAAAAACATCCTTCAATTATCACTAAATACCAAGGCAGTTCTATTAATGAATTCCCACAACATGTTTTTAACACATTTAGTACCAGAAACCCCACAAAACGGGTACCCAAGCAAACAGTGCAGGCCCAGATCAGACGCCGCAGAATGCGGTGTCTGATCAGGGCCTCCACTGTTTGGTAAATGTTCAGCCATTTTCCTAATAAATTTTGAAGAAAACACAACCGGACACCCCTTAATTTTGAAATGGACTCCTGCTTTCTATAAGGTGGAAGATTCCATTTGGTACAAAAAGGGTTAATGAGAATTGAGAAAACCTACCCTTGAATTATCACAAAATACCAACCTTATCTGTTGATATGATCATCCTTGTCCTGCTGAATAAATTAGTTTAGCTACACCCTTTCAAATTACTTAGTATAATGTGTATCCATCTAATTCACAAAATGCATGACATCTGATATCAAAAGCCATCTGATATGGATCTATACAGTTTTCAAAGGTAGGGTTTATCGTGTTCAGTAGAATAAGGATTAAGTTTCATTAACCCATTGTATACTAGTGGACTCTTCCATTGCTATATGTTGGACAAGTCCATTTGTCATATATGGGGTGCGAGGCCTATTTTTTCGTTTTTATTCTACTTTTGATGGAAAATTCTATTAGCAAATAGCGGCATCTGATCTGGGCCTGCACTGTTTGCCAAGATACCCCTTTAGGGGCTTCCCGCATACAATGGGTTAACATGCTACTACGTGATCCACGGCGTGACCACGATAGATTGGACATCGTGAAATATAGGAACGCGATATATTGGAGCTATACTGTAGTAACAACACTGTTTCGGACATTATCATGGTTCTGAAATGTGTATTTAACAATACAAAGTACAATCACTGTGTAATGCCAGTGCTAGGAGTCATTCGGCTTACCATGACATGAAAAAACTCCATAATACACAAAATAATCTTAGTAATATTGTTCATTTTAACAATTTTAGCTCTTACACATTTAAAGATGGATCCAAAAAAGGTATAGATTAGAGAAAACAAGAATTCAACTGTAGGCATCACATGCCTATATGAACGAATAGATGCAAAGAAGACTCCTACATCACTCCTGTTTCAAGCATGGTACTATACACTGCTAAGCTTCTGGTTGTCCACTCTCATTTTTCTGCTTAACCAAAACATTTTTGTTTTGATATAATATGGTATAACATATAACACACACACTTTCCGCTTTGTACAAGAGGATTTAAGGGGAATGGGAACACCTTCAGGGGAGGCAACTCCTGCAAAAGTATTTTTGTCTCCCATGTCAATAGGGGTCAACTATTGAAGAAAAGACTTTGCTCCTAAGGAGCAAATTCTTTCCTTTAAGAGTAGACACCTTTTTCAGAGGGACAGGGCTTATAGAAAAGGGAACAGGAAGTCACAAAAGTTGTCTCCCTTAGAAACGTTCTTATATTTATGGTGAAATAGATTTAAACATTAGAGTTGTCACTTGGGTTGACGCAAGCATTTGCGAAGTCAATGAAAATCAACCATGAAATGTAGGTCAAACATTTATCAGTTACCCCCTGTATTAACTGCATTGTAACACCGTGACCTGATAAAGATATGCTATTTCAAGAGCTTTGTCAGGTCAATGTGACATTGCACTTTTATGAATGAACTGGACTACTGGAAAAATTAAAATGTTATTATTATTGGAAATATACTTGAAAAAAAAAAAAAAAAAATAGCATAGCAAAAAGTACTATCAGCTGATACTAAATATATTGATGGATTATTGCGGATTGGAATGTTGGGACGAACTGAGGACAATCGATAACTGATCCTAAATTGCCAATTTAAAAGTGTACAAGGGGATAAACTGACAGAATAACAGATTAATGTCATTTGATATCGTTTATCAGGCTCAGCTTGGAGAACTCAGCAAGCCTTGCAATTATACAAGCATTCCCGAAGGCTTGCCTGATAATCTTAATATCATAAGATAAGAATCTAGTATTCTCTATATGTAAGTGCTTGCCTTAAAGTTGCTATCAAGAGACACAAATTTTGACCAAGTATCATTATTCTTTAGTGTAGCTCTTATACATGTACTGCTCGAGAAATCTGATGATGGTAGTCTTGATGCAACTGTTGATGGATTGACACACAGACACAAAAACAGACTCTTATTCTCAGGCAATCATGTCATGCTTAAATCAGGCATGACAAAAATGACCATATTTTCTTCAAATGTATAAATTAGACAGAAAAATGACATTTTTTTCTATATTGTCTGTAAATTTTTGAAGAAACATAAAAGGTATGAACCTGGTTAGCAAAAAAGTGCTGTCAGCAAAGAATCAGATTACCAGTGACATCTGGGGCCAGTTGTTCAAAGCATTGTTAGCTTAACGAGCTTGTTAGTGGTCATATTGTTAACTGTTCTCTAAAATTTTGGTATTTTTGCTGGAAAAATGTGAGCAGCTTTTGCATTAAATTGTAAAAGCTGCTTACATTTTAAGCATATTTACCAAATTAAAATCATCAAAGTTTTAACAATATGTTAACTAACGATGCCGTTAGTTTTGAACAACCGGACCCTGGCCAGTCTGATCTTCTGAGTCATCACAAGTGTCAACTGTTGATCCCTAAAGACCCACAGATAAAAAGAAGTGTAGACATTTGTATGGCTGCATCAGACTGCAGCCTGATGTTAACACACAACGCGCTCTGTATCCCAGCAACTGTTCTGTATCCCAGCAACTGTGCTGTATCCCAGCAACTATTCTGTATCCCGGCAACTGTTCTTTATCCCAGCAACTGTGCTGTATCCAAGCAACTATTCTGTAGCCCAGTAACCATTTTGTATCCAAGGAAACAGTGTTATATGAAGAGGTAGTGTAATTATACATCGCTCCAGAGACGGAGCAGAAAGGATAATCAAGTATTGATTTCTCTTCTATCTTGTTAGAAACATGTTGTGGGTACTTGTTAGAATTGCCTCATAGAGGTGATTCTAACAAGTACCCACAACTTGTTTCTAACAAGTACCCACAACATCCTTGTTACTCCTTCTCAGGGATTACGAATGAATAACAAAACAACAGCACATTCTAAACCAATCAATGCCAATGTTCTAGTTTCTATAAAAATTCAAGACCCTTACGAGTCTGTGTGGCTGAGCAGGCCAAGTTGTGACTCATTATAGGTAAACTGAAAATTTTGCCACCAAAATATAAAAAAAAAATTCTGATAAAAACTCCAATATTTTATATTATTCTGCCCTGAACATAGATTGTGCGTACTCGTTAGAACTGCCTCATTGAGGCGGTCAAAACAAGTACCAACAACCTATATTTATTTCCGCAATAATTCTTCACAATCTACGACGTTTCGGCTTTTTACAGCCTTTTTCACGGATTGTTCTTTCAAGCTATCACATAATTTTCCTATTCATCTTTCCACCATATTGAATGTTTTTGTTATGCCAAACGTTGTCGCGGTGTAATGACGTCGGATTCCCGACATCATAACGTCGCAACCCTGTTTGGCGCCAAACAGGGTTGCGATGTTATGATGTCGGGAATCCGATGACACCGCGAAACGTCGGAGATTGTGAAGAATTATTGCGGAAATAAATGTTATAAAACTGTTTGTGCGTCAAAGTTAACCTATATTTAGTCAGGCGGTTCTTACGAGCACCAACAACCTATGTTTTGATGAGAAATAAGAAAAATAAAGTATATCTCAGTAAACCCCAATTTTACTATATAAATTGGGGTCTGCGCAGGTCAAAATTATATAGGTGTGTTTTCCTGATGTTTAGCTCCAGGTAAGCTGAAGTAATGAGAATAATTTTAACTTCTATCCTGCTGAATAAATTAAGCCAAACCCATTGCTGACTGTAAATCAATCAAATTACTTTATATGATGTAATTGTTCAATTCACTAACTACATGAAACTGATTAGATTGCTTCTTCAGATGGATCTTGACCTGGATCTACACTGTGTGCTAAGATACGGGTTGTTGGGCTCAGCAGGAAAGGGGTTAAGATAGTTTTTCTTATTTGTCCCCACCCCCCACACCCAACCACCAAAGAAAATGTTGTGGGACCTCCT
Source organism: Lucinisca nassula (assembly GCA_963580285.1). Taxonomy (NCBI): domain Eukaryota; kingdom Metazoa; phylum Mollusca; class Bivalvia; order Lucinida; family Lucinidae; genus Lucinisca; species Lucinisca nassula. The sequence continues at coordinate 69,351,534 of OY757020.1, forward strand.
TGTGGGACCTCCTGGTTGATGCGAGTCTGATTACCTAGCCACATCAAATATATACAGTAAAATTCCGCTACTAAGACCACCTAAAATTAAGACTAAATCTGCTTTTAGAAGCTTATTTTGAAGGGTGCACTTAATATTTCTTTATCTTTTCTGGCCACAGTGTCCTCTGGTGTGAGAGGCCACCTTTGGGACTGTTCAAAAATTGGTCTTTAAGACCACTTTTAACAGTCCCAAAGATGGTCTTAATAGAGGAATTTTACTGTGTTTCTATAACGAAATAAAAACTATACCATGTTTATCATCCCTAATTAACTGGAGCTATGTTGTGTTATTAACAATGATTTGGGTAAAACTCAACAATGATTTGGGTAAAACTCAACAACTAATCTAAAAGCCATGACCACTGCCCCTGCCCATAGGGGCTTGAAGAAATATATGGGCTGCATGATGCTTCCACGCAGAGCTGAATCCGGCCCGCACACTAGTACTGGTAAACCGCTTGGAGGATCTAAGCCTGTCCAGGAACCGCGGTGCGAGGCGGACCGTCCATGCTAATAAACCTTATTGGTTTCATTGGGCGACAGGGCTTGAGATGTCATTTCATCTTAATGTCGGGTAAAAGTCCCCCAAAAAATTGGAAGCAACGTCTCCAAAATGACCTTTACAGTGTTGACGGGGACGTTAAACCTCAAATCAAACAAACAAACAAACAAAAGCCATGACCAGCAGAAGTCAGCTCACTCATCCAGTCTGATTTGTCATTGCAGTGCCCTATATTGATCCAATGCGCATGCATGGACAACTCTGGCTGAGCATACAGGCCAATTTGACTTACCTATGTATTAAAATATGGAGACAGCTCTCAACAAAAGAATACTAATAATACAGATGAACGGCAGAGGCTCAGGTGAGCTTGCCCACAACCACAGTCTCACCCATCACAAAAACATGCCTATATAATTTTGACCACTCCTTGAACCCAACTTTAATACAGTAAAACTGGGGTTTACAGGAGTAAACCTTACTTTTCTTATTTCTGCTCTAAAATATAGATTGTGGGTACTCGTTCGAGTATCAACAATCCATATTTTGAGGAGAAATCAGCGGTGAAGTTTACAATGTATTTGTATAGGCATGTTTTCGTAATGATGAGTACCTTTACAGCTTGCAGGTAAGTAGAGGTGACTTTGAGGTAGATCCATGCAAGAAATAGAGAATACCAGATACATGTCATTTGATATCAAGTTTATCAGGCAAGAACGCTTGTAGAATCACGAGGGTTGCCGAGCGATTCTGCCCAAGTTCTCGAAGCAGAGCCTGAAAAACTTTATATCAAATTACACGAATCTGGTATTCTATTTACCAGTTTATCCCCTTATTCACTCTTTAAATATGCAATTTACAATCCTCAGTAAACATTATTTTTCTTATTTCTTTTCAAACACTGAGTGTGGGTACTTGTTAGAACCAACTTACCAAGGTAGTTCTAGGAGTTCCCATTATCCATGGTTTTAGCAGAACATAGATTGTGGGTACTTGTTAGAACCATCTCACTGTGGCGGTTCTAGCCAGATTACACAATCCGAGTTTTGAGCAGAAATATGAACAAGAGGCTCAATGAGCCTAAACCGCTCACCTGAGGAACTTAAGTTTTAACAATTCACAGACTTGACTACTAAATCTGCTAATAGAATCCAGCCCATTGACCCTTACAGGATATAAGTCATCATTATTGCATTGCATTCCAAGTTTGAGACTTCTAGTTTCTATAGTTCCTGAGAAATCTTTGACGAAAATTTAACATTGGTCAAAATGGAGAGAAAGAAGAATGAAAGAACAGATGAACAAATAAGCTGAGAAAGCCCAATGTCTCTTACACAAAATAAGTCATCACTATTTTATTGAATACCAAATTTGATGCTTCTAGCTTTAAAAGTTCCTGAGAAATCTTTGATTAAAAATTTAACATTGGCCTATTATCTCTATATGGAGAGAAAGAAGAATGAAGGAACAAATGAACCAGACTAGCTCCAAAACCTAATGCAGCCTTTCCCCTTGCCCAATGGTGCTACACATAAAATTTAAACAAGATTGGTCGACTGCCTTCTGAGATATGCTTCATTGAAAGTGTGGACGACGGATGGACGGACGACAGACGACGGACTCCGGAGCCTTGGTATACTATCAGCTCACTGGAGCCTTTGGCTCAGGTGAGCTAAAAATTCAAGTCGCTATTTCTGTCACAACATTTTCCCTATGTTAAGTCTATGGGCAAATTTTTTTGTCTCTCAAGGTCACGTAACTCCGAGGTCAATATTCTGATTCGGCCCAAAATCGAACTTAACCGAGATTTTATGCCTGTCCTCGTTACCTGCAAGTTTGAAGCTGATATGAATAAAAATAAAGTTGCTATTGTGGTCACAACATATTTTTTTATGCTCAAGGGCAGGTAACTCCAAGGCAAATATTCCGATTCGGCCCAAAATCGAACTTAACCGAGATTTTATGTCTGTCCTCGTTACCTGCAAGTTTGAAGCTGATCTGAAAAAAATTCAAGTTGCTATCGTAGTCGCAACATTTCCCCTAATTAAGTCTATGGGCAAATTTTTTGTCGCTCAAGGTCACGTAACTCCGAGGTCAATATTCCGATTCGGCCCAAAATTGAATTTAACCGAGATTTTATGCCTGTCCTCGTTACCTGCAAGTTTGAAGCTGATATGAATAAAAATAAAGTTGCTATCGTGGTCACAACGTATTTTTTTTATGCTCAAGGGCAGGTAACTCCAAGGCAAATAATCCGATTCGGCCCAAAATCGAACTTAACCGAGATTTTATGTCTGTCCTCGTTACCTGCAAGTTTGAAGCTGATCTGAAAAAAATTCAAGTCGCTATCGTAGTCACAACATTTTCCCTATGTAAAGTCTATGGGCAAATTTTTTGTCGCTCAAGGTCATGTAACTCCGAGGTCAATATTCCGCTTCGAACTTAACTGAGATTTTATGCCTGTCCACGTTACCTGCAAGTTTGAAGCTGATCTGAATAAAAATAAAGTTGCTATCGTGGTCACAACGTATTTTTTTATGCTCAAGGGCAGGTAACTCCAAGGCAAATAATCCGATTCGGCCCAAAATCAAACCTGACCGAGATTTTATGCCTGTACTGGTTATCTGCAAGAATGAAGTCGATCAGAAAAAAATTGAGCTAGAGTGATGACAAGCTTTTTCCTATGTGAAGTCTATTGGAGCTAGATGTTGCCATGGCAACCAGAGTTCCACTCAGATCTGCCTGAAAACCTAATGAAGCCTTTCCACTTGCCCAATAATGCGACACATGAAATTTGATCAAAGTTGGCCAAGTAGTCTTTAAGATATACATTTTTGAAATTCCCATTAACCCTAATGCAAAAACACACAAGGGCAGGTAACTCCTAAGTGAATGATCCGATTCTGCCAGTTATCGAACTTGACCGAGATTTCATGGCTGTGCTGGTTATCTGCAAGAATAAAGCCAATCTGAAAATAATTGAAGCAGCTACGGTGATGACAACATTCTCCCCATGTTAAGTCAATAGGCAATTTTTTCAACGCTCAAGGGCACGTAACTCCTGAGTGAATAATCCGATTCAGCCCAAAATCGAACTTGATCGAGATTTCATGCCTGTCCTCGTTATCTGCAAGAATGAAGTCGATCAGAAAAAAATTGACGGAGCTAGAGTGATGACAAGCTTTTTCCTATGTTAAGAACGCTCAAGGGCACGTAACTCCTGAGTGAATAATCCGATTCAGCCCAAAATCGAACTTGATCGAGATTTCATGCCTGTCCTCGTTATCTGCAAGAATGAAGTCGATCAGAAAAAAATTGACGGAGCTAGAGTGATGACAAGCTTTTTCCTATGTTAAGAACGCTCAAGGGCACGTAACTCCTGAGTGAATAATCCGATTCAGCCCAAATCGAACTTGATCGAGATTTCATGCCTGTCCTCTTTATCTGCAAGAATGAAGACAATCAGAAAAAAATTGACGGAGCTAGAGGGATGACAAACTTTTTCCTATGTTAAGTCTATGGGACCTATTTGTTCCCATGGCAACCAGAGTTCCAATCCGATCTGCCCGAAAACAGTATGCAGCCTTTCCCCCTACCTGATAATGCTTCACATGAAATTTGATCAAGATTGGCCCACTGGTTCCGGAGATATACTTCTTTGAAAGTGTGGACGACGGACGCAACGACGGACGACGGCTCCGGGTATACTAATACCTCACATGAGCCTTCGGCTCAGGTGAGCTAATAAAGTTGCTATCGTGGTCACAACGTATTTTTTTATGCTCAAGGGCAGGTAACTCCAAGGCAAATAATCCGATTCGGCCCAAAATCGAACTTGACCGAGATTTTATGCCTGTACTGGTTATCTGCAAGAATGAAGTCGATCAGAAAAAAATTGACGGAGCTAGAGTGATGACAAGCTTTTTCCTATGTGAAGTCTATGGGAGCTAGATGTTGCCATGGCAACCAGAGTTCCAATCAGATCTGCCTGAAAACCTAATGAAGCCTTTCCACTTGCCCAATAATGCGACACATGAAATTTGATCAAAGTTGGCCAAGTAGTCTTTAAGATATACATTTTTGAAATTCCCATTAACCCTAATGCAAAAACACACAAGGGCAGGTAACTCCTAAGTGAATGATCCGATTCTGCCAGTTATCGAACTTGACCGAGATTTCATGGCTGTGCTGGTTATCTGCAAGAATAAAGCCAATCTGAAAATAATTGAAGCAGCTACGGTGATGACAACATTCTCCCCATGTTAAGTCAATAGGCAATTTTTTTAACGCTCAAGGGCACGTAACTCCTGAGTGAATAATCCGATTCAGCCCAAAATCGAACTTGATCGAGATTTCATGCCTGTCCTAGTTATCTGCAAGAATGAAGTCGATCAGAAAAAAATTGACGGAGCTAGAGTGATGACAAGCTTTTTCCTAATTCCCATTAACCCTAATGCAAAAACACACAAGGGCAGGTAACTCCTAAGTGAATGATCCGATTCTGCCAGTCATCGAACTTGACCGAGATTTCATGGCTGTGCTGGTTATCTGCCTGCAAGAATAAAGCCCATCTGAAAATAATTGAAGCAGCTACGGTGATGACAACATTCTCCCCATGTTAAGTCAATAGGCAATTTTTCAACGCTCAAGGGCACGTAACTCCTGAGTGAATAATCCGATTCAGCCCAAAATCGAACTTGATCGAGATTTCATGCCTGTCCTCGTTATCTGCAAGAATGAAGACAATCAGAAAAAAATTGACGGAGCTAGTGATGACAAACTTTTTCCTATGTTAAGTCTATGGGAGCTATTTGTTGCCATGGCAACCAGAGTTCCAATCCGATCTGCCCGAAAACAGTATGCAGCCTTTCCCCCTACCTGATAATGCTTCACATGAAATTTGATCAAGATTGGCCCACTGGTTCCGGAGATATACTTCTTTGAAAGTGTGGACGACGGACGACGACGACGGACGAGGACGACGGACGACGGCTCGTGGTATACTAAATACCTCACATGAGCCTTAGGCTCAGGTGAGCTAAAAATGTCAGATTTTTATAGGAAATTTTTTATTTTATGGTGGTAAAAAATTTAATATGCATATCTTGGAATAAGGATATTTTCATAATGCATATATTTTAAGAGTATAAATTGGAGAATGTGTAGAGCCTTTTCCTCATGTGTAAGCAAATTCATGAAACATGTTACATATCAGTTCCATCATGAAAACATGCCTGTATAATTTTGATCACCTTGAACCCCTCTATTATTTAGTAAAACAGAGGTTTACAGGCGTAAACCTTTTTTTTTTTATTTCTACTCTAAAATATAGATTGTGGATACTCGTGCTAACCGGCTCATCAAGGCGGTCCTAATGAGGACCCAAAATCTATATTTTGAGCATAAATAAGAAAAATATGACAATTTTTCATCTTAAAATTTTCCTTTGTTTTTTTTTTTGGCGATAAAAGTTACAATGTATTTGTATAGGCATGTTTTCGTAATGTTACTTCGTAATGTCACAAATGTTATTATGCTGTTCATGATTAAGTAATGATTTTTCTGGAAGAATTGTCAGTTATTTATGCATCTACAAGTAAGTCATGTGGCAAATCCTCTTATTTATTATTTTTACCTTTATGAAACTCGTCTGGGTCCTGTTGCACGAAGCTAACAGTGTCTTGACTGACTTATTAAAATTTTGATCATTTATGTTTGCTGAAAAAATTTCTGTAGCTTTTGCAAATGCCAGACCTATTCCGTTCTTTTTTTTTTTCAGCAAATATACCATTATGATAACATACCAGTGCGACGTACGTTTTTTCATATCTCGAAAACGGTTCCTTCCTGATGAAAATTTGTAATACACGTATTTTCCTTGTTGCATTCCACACCAAGGCTGTGGGTGTTCATTAGAACCGTCCCACCGTGGTGGTTCTATCGAGTACCCAAAACCTATGTCTTGGAGGGGAAATAAGAAAAATAATGTATACCCCTGTAAACCCCAGTTTTCACTACATAAAATGAGGTTTTCACCACACAGAGGTATTGACATCAAGGCCTGACAAATCCAAGTTTCAATCACTTGGCAAGCAGTTAAGGGCATCTCTTAAAAGGCTAAGAATTACAATATTCCCTATATATATTCTATAAACATTAGGAAAACACGCCTATACAAAGTTTGTATTACAAACACATTGCCACCTTTATCACCGAAAAAATGAAAATTTTATGATGAAAAATTGTGATATTTTTCATATTTCTTCTCAAAATATAGTTTATGGGCACTCGTTAGAACAGCCTCATCGAGGCGGTTCTAACATGTACCCACAATCTATATTTTAGAGCAGAAATAAGAAAAATAAGGTGTACCCCCAGAAACACCAGTTTTACCATATAAAGAGGGGTTCAAGGGGGTCAAAATTATATAGGCGTGTTTTCGAGATGCATTTTTCTGGTTAAGTGAAATAAAAAATCACTTGCCCAGCAACAATTTGGACTTGTCCCTGGCAGCTGGGCGATTGATATATCAGGTCCTGTAAAATGATGCCACACCCTTAAGTAACTTGCTAGAACATATAATTTTGACCACTAAATGGGAATGGATACACCCTCAGGGGAGGCAACTCCTCCAAAAGTATTTTTGTCCCCCATGTCAATGGGGGTCAACTCTTAAAGGAAAGAATTTGCTTCCTTTAAGAGTTGACCCCTTTTTCTGCAGGACAGAGCTTATAGAAAAGCCAACAGGAAGTTCCTTTGAAAAATGGCAGAAAAATCTACCAGGTGTTCCCATTCCCCTAAAATAAATGGGCTTTTGTGATTTTCGTTAGGATTATACGATGTAAGCGCCTCTATTTAAATTTAGTTTTGTTTTGGAGTTTACCTGCATGGTCAACAGTATCATGGTAATGTTGAGCCAGTTAGTCGACAATGGGAAAGCTAAGTCTTTCCAAGCAGTACAATTTAGTCTTTTGCCAGCAACTGACAGCAGCCCTTCTTGAATCATACTGGGGGAGAATGACCATAGAAAATATCCCATGATCAAGCTTTATGAAAGAAAGTCGCTGACAACTGCCCTTCTTGAATCAGCAGAAGGGAGAGAATGACCGTTGAAAAGATTTTATGATACTGAAATAATGTTGCTGACCCCGGCAAGTATTGAACCCATGTCCTCCTGATCACCTGTCAAGCACGTATCTGACCTAGCTACCAAGGCCAGCAAACAATCTTGGTAAAGGTCCATTACATACAACTTCATAACAAATATAAAACACCTGGGCCTTCTGGCTTCAGACAAGAAGAGTTTTAAAGGTTTTCCTTACATCAGTCTATGTAAAACTGGTGGACCCCGGCACGGTGGCATTTTTGGCCCCATGGCTATAATTTGAACAAACTTGGTAGGGGTCCACCAGATGAAGCTTCATACCAAATATCAAAGACCTGGACCTTGGGGTTTCAGAGAAGATTTTTTTAAGTTTTCAGTAAAAAAATGATCTATTATTGGCTCCTCTGACATAGATGTGCAACGGACCAGAACCATTTGAACAAGTTTGAAAGGGGACCATCTAAGGATCACTTCTCAGTTTCCTGTGAAGTTTGGTCAAAATCCTATCCGTGGTTTAGGAGGAGATGTTGTTTGAAGAAATTGTTTACGCACACACACACGGACAGATGTTCTAACATGTCGGGTGTAAGGGCTATTTCTTTTGTTTGGTTTAGGGGTAACCTCCTGAACCTTTTGCTTATGGAATAAATCTATTATTTTTCAAACATTTTGTCTTGTTATCCAAACCTTTGTTATCCAAACCTAACACTAGCCCCTAAACCCTTAATGTTCGCCCAGATGGATGGACACACAATGGACTAAAAGTGATCCCAAAAGCTTACCTTGTCACTTAGTAACAGGTTAGCTAAAAATGCAGTAAATTTCTCGAGTTATGCTGATTTATCTCCCTAGCCATAGTAAAAGAAATGTGTTTGAGTTATTCAAGTTCCACTGTATTCAACAACCATGAACTAACATCAAACCTATTTATACCAAAATACAATATAATGATAATGTTCGTTAAAACAATTTCAATAGAACAAATCCATAGCTCAGGATAAGATTGATAAATGGTAATATTCATTCCAAGAATATTGTGTTTAACACTCAAAGGTCAATAGAACAGATCCATAGCTCAGGATAAGATTGATTAATGGTAATATTCATTTCAAGATTATTGTGTTTAACACTCAAAGGTCAATAGAACAGATCCATAGCTCAGGATAAGATGGATTAATGGTAATATTCATTTCAAGATTATTGTGTTTAACACTCAAAGGTCAATAGAACAGATCCATAGCTCAGGATAAGATGGATTAATGGTAATATTCATTTTAAGAATATTGTGTTTAACACTCAAAGGACAATAGAATGAATCCTTTCTCAAGATAAGATGGATTAATAACATTTAATTTGACCCATTTAGTACCAGAAACCCCAAAACGGGTAGCCTGGCAAACACCGCAGACCCAGATCACACGCCGCAGAATGCGGCATCTGATCAGGGCCTCCACTGTTTGCAAAAAGTTTAGCCATTTTCCAAATCAGTTTTGAAGAAAACAAAACCTGATATCCCTAAATTTTGAAATGGACTCATGCTATATATAAGAAGGAAGATTCCATTTGGTACTAAAAGGGTTAATATTCCAAGAAACAAATATTGTGTGTATTTGTTGGCAATCAAAACTAGATGACAGCAGTTTCAAAATGAATATTTCTTATTTTTCTTTTTTTCTGTGAAAATAAGGCTTGCCATTACATATGAATCATCTGCCTAATGGCAAAGTACCGCCGGGGCATACGATTCACATGTACTGTCAAGCCATATTTACTAAGAAAAAATATCATTAAAAAAATCAGACAAGCGGCTGCTCCAGGAATTTATGTAGCAGTTGGAGGGCTCACAAACGTCCACAATTTTTCTTGTTTTAGAGTACTTCTCTTTACCAAGATACTGCATAGCTGCAAAAATGATTGAGAAGAAAAACTGCCATAATAATGTTTTTGTTTTTTAATTTTCCCAGACAAAGCAAAAACCAATCCATCCAGGCTATTTTCTGTCATGTTCAATTGAGCATTTGTCATCATAAATTTTAAAATGCCCACATTCATGAGCTGGAGAAATAACCTACCCTGATTATCTGGGGCCAGTTGTTCAAAGCATCGTTAGCTTAACGACCTCGTTAGTGGTCATAATGTTAACTGTTCTAGCAAGTACAATAACGAAAATTTTGGTATTTTTGCTGAAAAAAATGTGAGCATTCGCAAAAGCTGCTCACATTTTTTTCAGCAAAAATATTAGCATATTAGCCATATTTTATGATCAAAGTTTTAATGATACCTTAACTAACGACGTCCTTAGTTTTGAACAACTGGCCCCAGATTGGGATTTTTAAATAGATGAAAAATTGTGATATTTTTCTGTTTTCTCCTCAAAATATAGATTGTGGGCACTCATTAGAACCGCCACATCAAGGCGGTTCTAACCTGTACCCACAATCTATATTTTAGAGCAGAAATAAGAAAAGTAAGGTTACCCCTGCAAATCCCAGTTTTACTATATGAAAGTGGGGTTCAAGGGGGTCAAAATTATATAGGCATGTTTTCGTGATGCACACAATGTCACACAACGTAAAAATAGACCATGGTTCTCTCAAATATGACTGGACGATAAAGACGTTATGACATCAACAGCCCTCTTCCCATTGACAATAGAAAAACTGTGTACAATTTTCTTCTTTCAAATTTAGCCCTCAAACCAGAATATTTTGTCACACAATGGATAGAAAATAATGCAAATATGAGTGATAAATTTAACATTCATGGTATGGAGGTATGAACAACATAGGGTCACAAGCAAAGTTAACCCTTGTCCTGATGGGCCTGGATATGTCTTATCTTTCAAAACATGTAGATCCAGATCAGATGGCTTCTTCTAATCCAGATCTACATTGTTTGCCATTCAGTTTATTAATTTGGTGCAATAATTTGCATCAAGAAATCTGATTGGTTGATAATCAGTAGTGGGTGTGACATATTTAAATATTCAGCAGGTCAAGGGTTGAAGTAGTGGTTCACAATAACTTTGTGACTCAGAACCTCTTGGACTCCTTACAGTATTGGGAAACAAGACCGTTTATATTTATAGAAGAATTACAGCAAGTCCTCAAGGAGTACAAATTTTTAGGATTTTTACGGTAAATTACATTCATTTCTTAACATGCATCACAAACTACATACTCCGCTGAGGCTACCATTTTTTATGTTCAGCTCCGCTGAGAATGAAATATGTGATGCTCCTAAATGATAAAAACAAATTCTCACACAGCGCGCCTGTATCGGCAATGGAAAGTAATTGTGATTTATTCTGCAACAAATCACCCGGCGAAAGAGCGTGGCGAGTGATGTCATTACCATAACACACCCATGCAACATATTGCAGTTTTTCACATCTCTTAAATGGCAACTTTTCTGATGAAAATCTGTAACATTTTTCTTATTTGTACTGCAAACATAGGTTGTGGGTGCTCGTTAGAAAACCGCCTCATTGAGGCGGTTCTAACGAGTACCCACAACCTATGTCTTGGAGCAGAAATAAGCAAAAAATAACGTATACCCCTTTTCTGATGAAAATCTGTAATATTTTTTTTTATTTGTACTGCAAACATAGGTTGTGGGTGCTCGTTAGAACAACTTCATTGAGATGGTTCTAACGAGAACCCACAACCTAAGTCTTGGAGCAAAAATAGGAAAAATAGAACCACTTCATTGAGATGGTTCTAACGAGAACCCACAACCTAAGTCTTGGAGCAAAAATAGGAAAAAATAATGTATACCCCAATAAACCCAAGTTTTCTCTCTATAAAGTGGGGTCTACAGGTGTGTTCATTTCACAGACTTGTTCATGTGATGTCCTAACTTGAAATGTGTCACAGATAACCCACCCAGAGGCCCGCCTCCACCCCCCCCCAAAAAAAATTGCAACAACAGCTGTCACTGAACAGCAAAGCTCACCTTGCAAAGTCTTTGGGGTCATATGCACAGGTGGGGATATTGATGATTAAACATTGGACAAATAACTATATCATCATACCCAATATGAACCAAAATTCATTAAGTAGTTTGGAAAATATGAGCTCTTAAAATCTTCAACATTAAAAATTTTCTAAGCCTGTGATTCTGTCACAGACATAGAAAATATTTGAGGTTAAAGTCATAGGCATGGGCGGGGGTATTGCGGCTGAATAAAACATTGGATCTTTATCTATCATCATACCAAATATGAACCAAATCTATCATAAAAGTTCAGGTTCTACATGGTACAAATACCTTAATCTGATTCTTTAACATTGAAAATTTCTAAGCCTGTGACCTTGACCTTGAGGTCGTGGGCATGGGTAGGGGTTTCCTAAGTACAACTTTGGCCCTGCATCTATCATCATACCAAATATGAACCAATTCCATCGAAATGGTTTGGAAAATATGAGTTCTAATAACTTCAGGCTCTACCTGTTACAAAAACCTTAACCCGAGGTTACAGGATCACGTATATACGAACACACACGCATAGAATTTGTACATAGGTACGCACATACACACGTATGGAAAACCAAAAATCTATATGTCCCCGGCATCATGTAGCTGGTGGGGGCACAAAAATTATGTTTTTTTATGACCTCTACAAATAAGTCTTTGATGTTAGACGGAGAAACATTTTTCTTGCACCAATAAAAGAACAGAAATAAGTATGTGTCCTTACAGGCGACAGGTTGACAGAATTTGAGGGCAACAAAATAATTGTTGATTTTTAGCGTGTAATAATCTAAATAGATCAGCTCTAGCGTGTGGTTTGTTAATCAGACTGTCGGTCTGTTGTAAGTCAGTATTTTAGAGTCCAGTCATCCAACGGCCCCCACCCATCGGGGCTTGATGAAATAGATGGGCTGCATGATGCTTCCATGCAGAGCTGAAACCGACCCACACACAAGTACTGGTAAACAGCGTAGAGGATCTAAGCCTGCCCAGGCAAAGCTGTGCTAGTCAGACCATCCATGCTTATAAACCATATTGGTTTCACAGGGTGGCAGGCCTTGAGATGTCATTTCATCTCAATGTCCGGTAAAAGTCCAACAAAATTGGAAGCAACGTCTCCAAAATGACCTATACAGTGTTGATGGGGACGTTAAACCTCAAATCAAACAAAACAAAAACCAGTCACCCAATGCTGTTTGAACTGCTTAAGTTTGAACTATCCACAGTGTAAAATACATGTACTGTAAAATCCTAAAAATTCAGACACCTCAAGTTCTTTCTGTAATTCTAAAATTTTAACAAATTTGTTACACGATCCTGCAAGGAGTAACCAAATTTCAAATAGTGTAGACCCTGATCAGACTGATCAGGGTCTGCACTATTTGCTAAGGCCAATCCGTCTCAATACTTAGGATCATTATGTTATCTCCGGTGCAAGGTCTTAAACCCTTACCCTACTGAACATGAAAACCCCTAACTTTGCGAACAGTGTAGATCCTGATCAGATGGCTTCTAAAGAAGCCATCTGATCAGGATCTACACTGTTTGTTATTCAGATGGCAAATTTGAATGCATACATTATATCAACTAATTTGATTGGTTGATAGTCAAAGGGGTGTGGCTAGATAAATCTAATCAGCAGGTCAAGGGTTAAATTCTGATATGATTTTATTTGAGCCAGTGCATGACCAAATTCCATAAACCTGTGCAACCTTTAAAGACACAGATCAGCCTACCCATCAGCACAACCTAATCAGTCTTTGCTGTTTGCAATGCATGAGCTTTCTACAGTCTCTGGGCTATTCAAAGAGCAACAAGTCAAACATGTCTGGTTGCACAAGCTAATCTGATTCTTCCCTGGTTGCATAGGCATTATTGTAGAGTTTGTCATGTGCAGACTCATTCACTATAACGCAGAGTAAAACATGAAATTGACTCATAAAATGCCAATCACAACAAATGTCGTCTGCTTTGTCGGCTGCTGGTTACTTTAAAAGTCATTGTTGCAAACAGTTTGGACCCAGATCAGACTTTGCAAACAGTGTGGACTCAGATCAGACTGCTTCTGTATTAGCCGTCTGATCTGGGTCCACAATGTTTGCCTGTATGCAAAAATATTTTTAAAAAGTTTGCAAGAAAATTCAGCAGATGACATTTTCAGATGTAGTTTTTCTTGGGGTCTTAAGGGTTAAAATGTTTATGACACACTTCACAATGGAATTAAGATAAACAGTTTTCTCATTAAATGAGTCATAAATGAGTCGTTAACAAATTTAATGCCTGCTTCTGCTATTTCTGTGTCTATGATGATCATCCCTACTTCTATCACTGCGACGATCATCATCTCTATGGTAATCGCGACGATGGTTGTCTCTATCACGATCATCCTCTCTATGACGATCATTATCTCTATGATTATCATCACCCCTGTGTCGATCATCATCACGGCGATCACTAGATCTTCTATCAGAACGATAATTATCCCTATGGCGATCACTAGAACGACGGTCAGAACGATCATGTCTGTCTCTACTTGACCTGTGGTCTCTATCATCTCTATATCGACTATGTCTGTATCTGTCACTGTCACGTTCTCTGCTTCCTCGACTTGAATGCCTATCATACCTTTCTCTATGTCTATCTCTAGAATCCCTGTCTCTTTCCCTATCATAACTGTAGTTTTCAAAACCAGGGAGTAAAGGAGGGGGATAAGAATCATCTTCTGCCATTAATCTTGGAGAATCGATAGAGCCTCCAGCCTGGATGCCTAGTGGCGGAGGACCAATACTTGACACAGTGTTAGGACCAACTGGAAGATTTTGGGGGCCTACTGGACCAGGACTAGGAACTTGCTCACCTCCAACTATGTTTGGTGGCATCAGTGGAGTTGGCAATAAACCCTGCTGTTTTGAAGGAGGAAGGTTTGGTGCCAAAGGAGGGGGTGAAGGGTTAACTCTGTCTGAAGGTTGTAATTTAGGGGGTCTAGAGGAGCGCTTGATCGGTGCTGTCACATCAATTTCAAACAGGGAAGGGGGACCAGGAGATGAGGCAGCTGGGGGGCCTTGCCATTTATTAGTACCTGCAGTCCTTTCAGGGGTCAGAATAGGAGGTCCCTGGGACGAAAAGGGCATCCCCTGTGATGCAACAGGTTGTATGGCCTGAGTGTTGACAGGTGGCTGGGGATTAAGTATTGGTGGCTGGGTCAACATAGGCCCAGGCATGGACAACATAGGGGCTGGTGGACCAGAAAGAGGTGGTGGTCCAGAAAGTGGTGGTGGTCCAGAAAGTGGTGGCGGTCCAGAAATGGGTGGTGGTCCAGAAAGAGGTGGACCTGAAAACACAGGTACTGGGGGATTTAATATTGGAGGCAGAGGTGGTGGCTCAATAGGTTCATTACGTGCTATCTCGAGGACAATAGCTTTCAATCTTTCATCACTAGTTGAGGGTTCACCTTTCTTTTTCTCTTTCTTTTTCTTCTTCTTTTTATCTTTCTTCTCTTTGTTCCCACTCTCATCCGTTTTATCCTTGCTTTCATCAGGTGTTTTATCCTCTTTTTCTGCACACCTGTCCTTTTCATCAAGTCTACTCTGATCATCATCTGTTTTAGTTGCCTCTGGTCTGGGCTGTTCAGGTGGTGGTGGAGGCACCTCTTTTGGCAGGGGTGGGGGTACACCCTGGGGTACAGGAGGAAGTGGGGGAGGAGCCGGCTGCCCCGGCTGCCAGTCTTCTCCAGGAGGTGGTGGTTGGTTGCTTCCCATAAATGGCAGTAATGGTCTTATCCCAGGTGGTATACTGCCTGGTGGGAATGGAGGTCTTCTATGGTCAACATCAAGTAAAACTGGTGGTGGTATTCCAATTGTGTCTGGAGTTGTAAATACAACTCCTGGAGGTCCTCGCTTCTTAAGTCTCTCATCAATATCTGTGGGAAAAGTGGAGTCATCCCACTTCTCCCTTGGAGGCAGGAGATCAGTGCTTTTCTGAATTCTCTCATCTTTGTCTAAAAGTGGTGGTTCTTGTGAAATTCTTTCATCTTTGTCCTGATCGTTGGCTGATTCTGTGACTTCTACAGTTTTCTGTCTGAAGTCTACATCTTCGGCAGGGAATTCAAATTTATCTCCACTAGCTAATTCACCAGCTTCACCCTGCTTTGCCTTTACACGGATGTCAATATCTCCAAACTCATTTGTAGATCCCCTGTCAATCTCACTTCTAATTGGACTTTGTTTTGCAACTAATTTTCTTTTTCTTGGGCTCAAACTCTTCAAACCATCATCATCAAACCCTTCGAAAGATCCTTCAGAGTCAGAATCTGAATCATAGTCAAAACCTAAGAATGATTTTGTCAATTTCTCTTTAGAGACTTTGACTTCGGCCTTTGCTTCCAAAGCAGGGTTCACTTGAGCAGCACTTTTATGTGAATCTTTATCAGTTTTCTTTGACTGAATTCTGAAATCCTCATCACCAATATCTGAGTCTGCTTTACTTTCCAAATCACTCTTACTACCAGAAGGAATTCCAGAGAAAAGTGACATCAAAGATTTTGGCAGCTGCCCACTTTGCTGATTTTCTTGTTGCTTTGGTTGTGCTTTAGAAGATGGTTTTTCTGTAACTTCTTTAAGAATATTCAATATATTTGGTGGTAATTTCACCGGTGGCTGAGCTGAGTCAGTTTCTAAATGACTAGATTTGGAAGCAGCAGCTGCTTTACCTGCTGACAGACTTGATTCCTTACTTTGGTCTTTGTTACTCTTTGCTCCCCAAACAGTGGCATGCAACTGGCTAAGAATGTCTAAAGCTTCCTTCCCTTCCGTTTTATTGCTGTCCCTATCGGCCTTCTCTTTAATTTCTACAGGTGATGGTGTTACAGTATCAGGCTTAGCAGTACCTGATACTTCCGCTTGTAAATGAGACACAATGTCAAATGCTTTACTTGAAGTGACATTTTCCACTTTTGAAGAACTCACAGATTGTGCTTCAGTTTTCTCTGAAACATTCTGTTTATCAACTGCGTCTTCTGCACTCTTAATATCATCCAAACCTTTCTCAGCATTTTCAGTTTCTTGAACTTCATCTCTTATAGTTAATTCTTTGTTTTTTAATTTGTCTAATTCTGAAGTTGTTTTCATTTCACTAGTTTCAGTTATCACAGCCTTCCAGCTACTACCTTGAGAATGCTGAACACTACTTACAGAACTGCCAAGCTGGCCTGTTATATCACGATCAGGTGAAGCTTTCTCACCATGATCTACATAAAATCCTTTTGGTTTGATTAATGTTTCTGTAGCATCCTCATCTAGTTTGGGTAACACAACTTTAGTTATACTTTCCTCTTCTATAACAGTCTTTGAAACTGGATGAGATTTGGATTTCACCACAAAAGAAAAAGGTTTAATAGTTGGTGATGAAGTGGTACTGTCCTTTGAATCAACTTTTGGTTCTGATGAATCTAACTGTAAGGATATTGGAGCCGCTGAAGATTTCGCAGCTTTGGATGCTTGCAGATCTTTTAAGGGTGAATAAACAGCAGGCACTGCTGTCTGAGTTACACTTGACATAGCTGACTCAGTAATACTGACATTAGAATCAGATGATTTCTTTGCTTTGAGTCTGGGATCATTTCTGTTCATTTTTGACTTATTTCCATGTGGACTAGTTCCCGATGTGGAAGGGGTAACACTCGGGCTTCCAGACTTCTGTTTGACCTTATCAGATGGTGATAAAGTTGATGGAATATTTGATGGGGATCTTCCAGATATAGATGAGATTCGCTTCCGCTCCAGCATTCTCTTCTGTTCATCAACTTTCTTGGTCAACTCCAGAAGCAACTTCCGCTGATTCTGGTTTCCGAGGCGAGATGATGTCGCCAAGGCAGCAACCATGGTTGCTGTAGCTTCCACTGGGTTTTTGCTCTGTGCTATCTTTTCTATCATCTTGGATACTGCATCATCTTTGGATTCTGAAAAGAATATAACATGTAATAAGAGATAATTTCCATTTTTAGCATAAATGGGAATGGGAACACCTGGCAGATTTTTCCACCATTTTTCAAAGGGAGACAACTTTTGAGACTTCCTGTTCACTTTTATGTAAGCCCTGTCCCCCTGAAAAAGGCGTCTACTCTTAAAGGAATGAATTTGCTCCTCTGGTGCAAATTCTTTCCTTTAAGAGTTGACCCCTATTGACATGGGAGACAAAATACTTTTGCAGGAGTTGCTTCCCCTGAAGGTGTTCCAATTCCCGTTAAGAGAAGATACAGAGATCATCTTATTAGCAAACAGTGTAGATCCAGATCTGATCAGGATCTTCTCTGTTTGTCATGCAGTTTTTGAACTCAGCAATTATATTAAATCAAGTAATTTGATTGGTTGATAGCCAGAAATGGGTGTGGCTTAATCAAATTATGCAGCAGTTATGGGCTAATAAGCACACTCGCTGTTCAAATCTTACAGTATTTTAGTTAACATTACGTTATCCCAGTTTGTACTGAATGGTATATTCCTAAATATATGTTAGCTTTATCTTTAAAATGTATCTGGAAAATGGCTGAACTTTCTGCAAACAGTGTAGGCACTTGATCAGAAAATCATGGCATCTGATCCAAGCCTGCACTGTTTGCCAGCATCCTGTATTCAGGTTTCCCCCACCAGCAAGTATGAAAAGAAATACTCATAATTTTGAGACAAAAATGTGAGTAGCTTCTATTTTATTAAGCATTTATACCACAATACAGTGAAATACCAAGGCTTATTCGAATTCACTATCAAGACCTTAGGGAATTCCTTGCTTATAGCTCCAAATATCCATATATTCAGGAAAATTTAGTAAGGTTTTTCTTACCGTAATCTACCTTCTATATAAAGTGGTGTTTAGAGTGGGGTAATCTACCTTGGAAAGGTATGCTTGTTAGGAAGTTCTAACAAGTACCCACAACCTATGTCTTGGAGCAGAAATAAGGAAATTAATGAATACCATTGTAAACCCCAGTTTACACAGACATAATAGCATGATATGCAATAAGCAAGCATCTAGGCGATAATCAAAATGCATTTGTGTAAGACAGGTGCTTGCTTAATACAGATGAGTTCTAATGCATTTGGTTTTTGTCAAAAACTGAAAACATGCTTGCTTCAGACAGGTCGCTTGCCCAATACATGCTTTACTGAAAAACTTGTATGTAAAACTTTGACATGACAAATGACTATCTCCTATACCTTCACCTCTAGGCCCATCCCAGGACATGACCCTTGGGTCAAACAGCATGAAGTGAAATCTTCCTTTAACCCTTTTTGTACTGGAAACCCCAAAAGGGTACCATGGCAAACAGTGCATGCCTTGATCAAACACCGCAGAACACGGCATCTGATCAGGGCCTACACTGTTTGCAAAACATTCACCCAGTTTCAAAATAGATTTTGAAGACAAGAGGGCCCAATTGCCCTATATCGCTCACCTGTTTGGACCCCAGGGGCATGATTGGCAGGAATTATGTAGGTGACCACTTGCCGTCGCTACATGCCAAATATCTAAGCTCTGGGCCCTATGGTTTCAGAGAAGAAGATTTTTTAATCTTTTTTTTCCATTATGAGTCTATGGGAGCTAAGGGGCCCCGGGGCGTGGCCCATTTGGACCCCACGGGCATGATTGGCAGGATTTATGTAGATGACCACTTGCCATTGCTACATGCTAAATATCTAAGCTCTGGGCCCTGTGGTTTCAGAGAAGAAGATTTTTGAAGCTTTTTTCCATTATGAGTCTATAGGAACTAAAGGGCCCTGGGGCATGGCCCGTTTGGAACCCAGGGGCATGATTGGCAGGAATTATGTAGGTGATCATATGAGTCTATAGGAGCTAAGGGGCCCCGAGGCGTGGCCCTTTTGGACCCAAGGGGCATGATTAGCAGGAATTATATAGGTGACCACTTGTCGTTGCTACGTACTAAATATCTAAGCTCTTGGCACTGTGATTTCAGAGAAGAAGATTTTTTAAGCTTTTTTTCCATTATGAGTCTATAGGAGCTAAAGGGCCCCGGGGCATGGCCCGTTTGGAACCCAGGGGCATGATTGGCAGGAATTATGTAGGTGACCATTTGCCGTTGCTACATGCTAAATATCTAAGCTCTGGGCCCGGTGGTTTCAGAGAAGAAGATTTTTGAATCTTTTTTCCAATATGAGTCTATGGGAGCTAAGGGGCCCCGGGGCGTGGCCCATTTGGACCCCAAGGGCATGATTGGCAGAATTTATGTAGGTGACCACTTGCCATTGCTACATGCTAAATATCTAAGCTCTGGGCCCTGTGGTTTCAGAGAAGAAGATTTTTGAAGCTTTTTTTTCCAATATGAGTCTAAAGGAGCTAAGGGGCCCCGGGGCGTGGCCCGTTTGGACCCCAGGGGCATGATTGTCAGGAATTATATAGGTGACCACTTGCCGTTGCTACCTACTAAATATCTAAGCTCTGGGCCCTGTGGTTTCAGAGAAGAAGATTTTTTAAGCTTTTTTCCATTATGAGTCTTTGGGAGCAAAGGGGCCCCGGCATGTGGCCCATTCGGAATCCAGGGGCATGATTGGCAGGAATTATGTAGGTGACCAATTGCCGTTGCTACATGCTAAATATCTAAACTCTGGGCCCTGTGTTTCAGAGAAGAAGATTTTTGAAGCTTTTTTCCATTATGAGTCTATGGGAGCTAAGGGGCCCCGGCGCGTGGCCCATTTGGACCCCAGGGGCATGATTGGCAGGAATTATGAAGGTGACCACTTGCCGTTGCTACACGCTAAATATCTAAACTCTGGGCCCTGTGGTTTCAGAGAAGAAGATTTTTGAAGCTTTTTTTTTTCATTATGAGTCTATGGGAGCTAAGGGGCCCTCGGGCATGGCCCATTTGGACCTTAGGGGCATGATTGGCAGGAATTATGTAGGTGACCACTTGCCGTTGCTACATGCCAAATACCTCAGCTCTGGGCCCTGTGGTTTCAGAGAAGAAGATTTTTGAAGCTTTTTTCCATTATGAGTCTATAGGAGCTAAAGGGCCCCGGGGCATTGCCCGTTTGGATCCCAGGGACATGATTGGCAGGAATTATGTAGGTGACCACTTGCCGTTGCTACATGCTAAATATCTAAGCTCTGGGCCCTGCGGTTTTCGAAAAGAAGCTTTTTGTTCCATTATGAGTCTATGGGAGCGAAGGGGCCCTGGGGCGTCGCCCATTTGGAACGAAGGGGCATGATTGGCAGGAATTAGGTAGGTGACCACTGGCCGTTGCTACATTTTAAATATCTAAGCTCTGGGCCCTGTGGTTTCAGAGAAGAAGATTTTTGAAGCTTTTTTTCCATTATGAGTCTATGGGAGCTAAGGGGCCCCAGGGTGTGGCCAATTTGGACCCCAGGGGCATGATTGGCAGGAATTATGTAGGTGACCACTTGCCGTTGCTGGTTGCCAAATATCTCAGCTCTGGGCCCTGTGGTTTCAGAGAAGAAGATTATTTTAAGCTTTTTTCCATTATGAGTCTATAGGAGCTAAAGGACCCCGGGGCGTGGCCCGTTTTGACCCCATGGGCATTATTGGCAGGAATTATGTAGGTGACTACTTGCTGTTGCTACAT
Source organism: Lucinisca nassula (assembly GCA_963580285.1). Taxonomy (NCBI): domain Eukaryota; kingdom Metazoa; phylum Mollusca; class Bivalvia; order Lucinida; family Lucinidae; genus Lucinisca; species Lucinisca nassula. The sequence goes on from OY757020.1 coordinate 69,372,747, forward strand.
GCTAAATATCTAAGCTCTGGGCCCTGTGGTTTCCGAGAAGAAGATTTTTGAAGCTTTTTGTTCCATTATGAGTCTATGGGAGCGAAGGGGACCCGGGGTGTGGCCAATTTGGACCCCAGGGGCATGATTGGCAGGAATTATGTAGGTGACCACTGGCCGTTAATACATGCTTAATATCTAAGCTCTGGGTCCTGTGGTATCAGAGAAGAAAATATTTTAATTTTTTCCCCATTGATAGTCTATGGGAGCTATATGTTGCCATGGCAACCAGAATTCCAATCTGATCAGCCCAAAAACCTTATGCAGCCTTTCCCCCTACCTGATGATGCTTCCCATGAAATTTGATCAAGATTGACCATGGGGTATTAGAGATATATTTATTTGAAATTGTTTACGGACGGACGGACGCACGGACGACAGACAAAAAGTGATCACAAAAGCTCACCTTGTCACTACGTGACAGTTGAGCTAAAAACACAACCTGACACCCCAGATTTTGAAATGGACTCCTGCTATATATAAGGAGGAAGATTCCATTTTGGTACAAAAAGGGTTAAGGTGATAATGGTCTAAATATGAAACTTTTCTGAAACTGGTTGCAGAGATATAAAAATCTTTAAAAAAAAACTTGGAAGGTAAAACTTTATTACCAGAGGACCATTATGGTCCTGAACTGCTCACCTGGGTGTTTATGGAGCCATTTTGCATTTGACTTCATATGGAATTTGGCTTAAATTTGCCCAGTTGTCTTTCTTCTTTTTTTTCCAAAAAAAAATAAAAAAATATTGATATCTGAGTGATCTGGGACCAAGGTCAATGATCTTTGACTGCTGCATTTACAGCAGCGATGGTTGCCTTGGTGATGGCGGTCTTGGGCCGACTAACACAGGCATCATCTCTGACCGATGATTTACCAGCTTTGTCCACAGATAAACTGTGTTTTGAAATGGCAAGAGGTTCATATATGCCACACAATTCATCAAATATCTGACTTGAACCTATGTCAAGCCTAACACGGCATTTAATGTGGCTGTGAATTTCAGCCTTTCTGTATATTTTACAATGTAACTCATAAATTGGCCAGTGTATATGACTGCATGTATTTCCATTTGACATATCTCGGTCATTATAAAAGCAATTTTCACAAAAGAAACTGATATCAGCAGCAATTTGAAAGGCTACTCAAGTGTAATGAAGCATTATCAGAAATACGATAAAACTACTGAAACCTATCAGTGACAAAAGTTTTTTTAAGGACCCTGGTACATGTACACACAGCAAAGAAAACACATTAAAGACTTTGAATGAAGTTAACAGTACATGTGTATCACAGCCACCACCTTAGAATAATTTTAGGTCCATTGTTCAAAGCACAGTTTATAATACACTGCTCAAAACAATTGAAGGAGCAAACTTTTAAGCTTGTATAACATCACCGCTAGGAAATTTTCAAACTCTTTTAAAGTGACACCTCTTAACAATGTTCATGCAAACGTCAAGAAGCAAGGTTCACGTGCAAAGCAAGAATGTGAGCTACAGCATGGATACCCCTATAAAATGGCTGAAATTCGGTATGGGGCGATCTGTTCAAAATTTAAGTTTGGGTCAGAAACATGTCAATCCTTCGGTTATGCGTTATTTTGGGCTTCATAGTGATTTCATATAGTATTAGCAGTTCTTGGGAGAAGTTGCAGTCGCTCAAGCTGTCGCTTTGCTTAGAAGTGGCTACAACCAAAGGATCGTTGTTGAATGCTTTGATGTATCAAGGAATGTTCTTGCCAGGCTATCTAGATGCTACCAGGAGACGGGCGAGTTTACTAGACGAGAAGGGCAAATAAAAATCGAAATGTATGATGTCACAAAGAGAAGGTCAATATCTTCAAAATCTAGTGCTACAAAATCTGCAGTACACGGTAAGAAGTCTACAAATCAACTTCCTGCATGCAATTGGTCAAAGGATATCCGATCAAACAATACGTAACAGGTTACATGAAGGTGATCTGAGGGCCAGTCATCTGGCAAGAGGGCCTATTCTCACCAGGGCAACATTGTGCACGGTGATACGAGTTTGCCCAAGAACATCAGAACTGGCAATTGCAAGACTGGCGTACAGTTCTGTTCATGGATGAAAGCAGATTTCACCTGAGTGCATGTGATCGACGTGTTCGAGTCTGGAGACGACCAGGAGAACAATACAAGGACTGCAATATTGTGGAAACAGACAGATATGGAGGGGGGTCAGTGATGGGGTATGGGGTGGAATTTCTTATGAAGGCCAAACGAACTTGTACATGATAAACAGAGGTACATTGACTGCATTACGGTAACGAGATGAAATTCTAGATCCTATTGTGAGGCTTTTCACTGGGGCAACCGGTGCCAATTTCATTCCGATGCAGAATAATGCTTGCCCCCATACTGCTAGAGTGTGCATGAATTACCTTAAATCATGAGACTACTGAAGTAATGGAGTGGCCGGCACGTTCTCCTCACTTAAACCCAATAGAACATGTGTGGGACATTCTTTACAGACGTATATCACAGGGCAATCATTCACCAATGACTATTCAAGGCTTCACAAACATGCTTAGACATGAGTATGAAACGCTAGCTTTACAAACTGTTCAAAATTTGGTTCATAGCATGCCTCGGCGATGCCAGGAGTGTTGTGCTGCTCGGGGTGGTCATACACATTACTGACAGGAAAAAGTGACTGATTTGCGTATGTCTATGACATTTGAAATAATCTGATGTAAAGATGGCGATTTTTCAAACATTTACGCAAATTCTTCCTTAACAGGTTACGGGCCATGATTGCCATTAACATGTTGCAGATAAAGTTATTACCTTTCATCATCATTATCCAACATCTTTATATTATGAGGAAATATGTGTTTGCTCCTTTAGTTGTTTTGAGCAGTGTAGTTAAACCAGCTCATTAATGGTCAAAACATACACAGTTTCAGCAAATGCACAATTAAATACTGTGTTTTTTAATAAAAAAATCTCATATTTTTTACAACTAAAATGTTTTGTTTTTTTCAATACTGAATAATTAACCCTTGTCCTGCTGAATAAACACTTCTGGTTTTCAACCAATCAGATTACTTGATGTAATGGATTCCTATAAATTCACCAAATAAATGACGAACAGTGAAGATCTTGATCAGAAGCCATCTGATCTGGCTCTACACTGACTGAAAAGCTAGAGTATATCTTGGTTCTGCAGGATAAGGTAACGTTAACCAGCATTCAAATGCACTTGTGTATGTAACGCGAGGTCTGATTGGATAACTTCAAAATTTTGCGATAGTATATTCTGCGATATACTGTCTGAAACCCAACTTCACCACGTAACGTCGCTTTTCATTGGCTGGCATTTGGTTTTATGCAGCGCACAGAGCTTGCCGCTTTGAGCAATATAGTACAATTTCTAACAAAACAACCTAATAAGTGCATTAGAATGGGGATAACTGTATTGTGCATTAGAATGGGGATAACTGTATTGAAAATTGTCATTCCGGCAGGTAAATCGTCTGGTTTATGGTGGCAAATTCCATTTTATGGCTCCGCTGACACGTCGCCGTAAAACGATATTTCCGACCGTCAAACTGCCGATTTACCTCCCCGAATGACAACTCTGAATACAGTTATCCCCTAAATGATATTAGCTTTGAAAAACTGGAGCGTGTTTGATTTACCTGACTCACATCACGAAAACACGCCTATATAATATTGACCCCCTTGAACCCCACTTTTATATAGCAAAACTGGGGTTTCCGGGGGTATACCTTTTCTTATTTCTGCTGTAAATATAGATTGTTGGTGCTCTTTAGAACCGCCTCGATGAGGCGCTTCTAACGAGTGCCCACAATCTATATTTTGAGCAGAAATAAGAAAAATATCACAATTTTTCATCATAAAATTTTCATTTTTTCGGCGATAAAGGTGGCAATGTATTTGTATAGGCATGTTTGCGTAATGGAATCCAGATTCCAAATCATAATTTCTAAATCACAAACATTATTCTGCCACTTTCAAAACAGTATGTTTTGATTCTATTTCACCATTTTGGATGTACATATTGGTTTTGAAAGATGAATTGAGTATGATTAGAAGCATAAATAAAACGCTGAAACAAAAACCTGATTCTGATTCCGGTAAATCAAACTCTCCCTCGATCACCACTGGACACTTAAACAAGAGGCTCAATGAGCCTAAACCGCTCACCTGAGGAACTTAAGTTTTAACAATTCACAGACTTGACTACTAAATCTGCTAATAGAATCCAGCCCATTGACCCTTACAGGATATAAGTCATCATTATTGCATTGCATTCCAAGTTTGAGACTTCTAGCTTCTATAGTTCCTGAGAAATCTTTGACGAAAATTTAACATTGGTCAAAATGGAGAGAAAGAAGAATGAAAGAACAGATGAACAAATAAGCTGAGAAAGCCCAATGTCTCTTACACAAATAAGTCATCATTATTCTATTGAATACCAAATTTGATGCTTCTAGCTTTTATAGTTCCTGAGAAATCTTTGATTAAAAATTTAACATTGGTCTATTATCTCTATATGGAGAGAAAGAAGAATGAAGGAACAAATGAACCAGACTAGCTCCAAAACCTAATGCAGCCTTTCCCCTTGCCCAATGGTGCTACACATAAAATTTAAACAAGATTGGTCGACTGCCTTCTGAGATATGCTTCATTGAAAGTGTGGACGACGAATGGACGGACGACAGACGACGGACTCCGGAGCCTTGGTATACTATCAGCTCACTGGAGCCTTTGGCTCAGGTGAGCTAAAAATTCAAGTCGCTATTTCTGTCTCAACATTTTCCCTACGTTAAGTCTATGGGCAATTTTTTTTGTCTCTCAAGGTTACGTAACTCCGAGGTCAATATTCCGATTCGGCCCAAAATCGAACTTAACCGAGATTTTATGCCTGTCCTCGTTACCTGCAAGTTTGAAGCTGATATGAATAAAAATAAATGTGAAATGTGCATGGCTGAAATACTCCAGGTTTAACCTTGAACATTAATCCCGACCGGTCGGAGAGTGTGTAGCTGGTAGATCCAATATAACTCTTTGGTTTTACGAGTGGTAGTATTTTTTGGATCATCTGGATCTGAGGATAAGATTTCTATAATTTGAAATCGCATGTTTTCTGTCGAATGGTTGGATAAGTTAAAATGATCAGCCACCGGCGTGTCCCTTTTATTTCGGGTGTCCCGCTGATGTTCCGTCATTCTAACTCTCATTTCTCTCTTAGTTTCACCGACATATTGCATTTTACATCGGGTGCAGGTGATCAGATAGACGAGGTTTCTGGCTGTGCAGTGGCCTCTGAGTTTCGTTCTATACCAGTAGTGCGTATACGAACTCCTGAGTATTTTTGATTTGTTCATATAGAAGCAATATTTGCAATCTGTGCGTGGACAATCTTCAACAAGATTTCTCCGGATTTGACCACTCTGTCCCCGTGTTTTTGTGTTAAATGCAGCTCGGACTATAGTCTTTTGGTATGAAATTCACACATTAGGTTGGTGAACCTCAAAGAAGAGTCTCGTTGTGCCTCTTCCCAAGCCTTCATGAAGGTCGGGTCTTCCTTGATGCTGGAAGGACGGAGTTTGACGGTGAGTCCGGCGGGTGATATGCCCTTGCCGATGCATTCTTGAAGGAAGGAGACTAGTTCTTTAGTCTTCACCATTTTTGACAGGATGCGTCTTGCTTCTTTGTAGGCTGGTAGGATCTCAGCTGGGAGCTCTAAGGTCTTCCTCTTCTTGGAAGGCTCTTCTCCGATTGTGTCGTCCCTGGTCCTCTTCTTGTTGAGGTTCTCTACTGGGATGACAGTTACTCGCGACGAAGAAGCTGACGTGGATGTCAGAGTCAGTGTACTGAGGCTCGGACTGACTGTCATGTCGCTGGTGGTCTGTCTTGGATTGAACATTGTGAACGCTGACCCTGGCGCATCTTGATCCGAGCGATGGATAGGTACATCAAAGCTAGAGGAGTGTGGCTGACGACTCGGATCAGTCGCGCTGCGGTCTTGCTCGTTGTGACTCATTCTAAATAATTTTAGCAATTTCCTGACTAGTTTCTTCCAATAGTTTGGATTTCATCAGAGGATGTGTCACGATTTTGGTGAGCTCTGAATTTTGCTTTGTTTATATACTGACCGGGGGCCGGTATACCGGCCCCCTAATGTCCACCACTGCGCAGGTGCAGCTGGATATTCGTCACCGGCCCCCGTGGGGCCGGTGATTGTCTTAATATGTGATTAAGACTACCACCGGCCCCCGGGGGCCGGTGCCGTTGCCAACCATTGATTTGGAATGTATTGTGACGTTCACCGGCCCCCTTGGGGCCGGTCGCGTTGCTATCCGCCATTTTTGTTATGTCCGATTTTTGGACGATGCTACCGCCTTATAAGACGGCATTTTGGTGCATGCTCGTCAGCAACGATGGAATATCTATAGCTATATGTTGATAGTCTCTCTGGGTATAATGAAAGATGAGACCCATTTGCAATTTTATAATATTTTTATTATGAGTATGATCATATAAAAAAGTATGGAGAGGCTAATAAATTAATGTATTATTACATGAATTAAATACCAGTGTTTTACTGCGTTATTGTCATTATTTTACACTAGAGGCATGTCCAAAACATTGATTGTTCTGAGTTCCGTTACCATCCTTTCAGTTGTTGTCGTGTTATCATTGGTTGACTGTGTATTTGTCCCTTCCAAAATTGTCTGACTGTAGTCATCTCCGAATGAGAGCTCAGTAGTTATCATCGGATCAGGTTCCCATGTTGTCAGGGAGGCCTCTGTTGACTCCAGAGCAGGGTTGAGGATGTCATCTAGTTCTTTAAAGAAGTTATTTTCTTGCATTTTGCCTTCCGGTTGTGTGGACGATTTTTCTTCCTGCCAATCCATATGAGGAGTTGTGCTGTGTTGTCGTCTCCTTTGATGATCAGTAAGATAGTCCTTCCTCTCTATGTTCCCCTTCACTCCAGTTTTAACTATGAACATGCAACCTAATGGATAGCTCAAAACGTTTGCAATCCTACGGCAACTAACGCTACGCACCCGGCATATTATGACGTCATAACGTCAGTAACGCTGTATCCACAACAACGAAAATGTATTGGTGTGAAAAGTGCAGTATTGCTTACAAACATGCTAAAAGTCTGAGAAGACACATACATGCAGCACACAATAACATACGTTATTTATGCCTGGTGTGCGGGATGGTCTTCAAGAGGAAGGACTATCTTACTGATCATCAAAGGAGACGACAACACAGCACAACTCCTCATATGGATTGGCAGGAAGAAAAATCGTCCACACAACCGGAAGGCAAAATGCAAGAAAATAACTTCTTTAAAGAACTAGATGACATCCTCAACCCTGCTCTGGAGTCAACAGAGGCCTCCCTGACAACATGGGAACCTGATCCGATGATAACTACTGAGCTCTCATTCGGAGATGACTACAGTCAGACAATTTTGGAAGGGACAAATACACAGTCAACCAATGATAACACGACAACAACTGAAAGGATGGTAACGGAACTCAGAACAATCAATGTTTTGGACATGCCTCTAGTGTAAAATAATGACAATAACGCAGTAAAACACTGGTATTTAATTCATGTAATAATACATTAATTTATTAGCCTCTCCATACTTTTTTATATGATCATACTCATAATAAAAATATTATAAAATTGCAAATGGGTCTCATCTTTCATTATACCCAGAGAGACTATCAACATATAGCTATAGATATTCCATCGTTGCTGACGAGCATGCACCAAAATGCCGTCTTATAAGGCGGTAGCATCGTCCAAAAATCGGACATAACAAAAATGGCGGATAGCAACGCGACCGGCCCCAAGGGGGCCGGTGAACGTCACAATACATTCCAAATCAATGGTTGGCAACGGCACCGGCCCCCGGGGGCCGGTGGTAGTCTTAATCACATATTAAGACAATCACCGGCCCCACGGGGGCCGGTGACGAATATCCAGCTGCACCTGCGCAGTGGTGGACATTAGGGGGCCGGTATACCGGCCCCCGGTCAGTATATAAACAAAGCAAAATTCAGAGCTCACCAAAATCGTGACACATCCTCTGATGAAATCCAAACTATTGGAAGAAACTAGTCAGGAAATTGCTAAAATTATTTAGAATGAGTCACAACGAGCAAGACCGCAGCGCGACTGATCCGAGTCGTCAGCCACACTCCTCTAGCTATGAATAAAAATAAAGTTGCTATCGTGGTCACAACGTATTTTTTTATGCTCAAGGGCAGGTAACTCCAAGGCAAATATTCCGATTTGGCCCAAAATCGAACTTAACCGAGATTTTATGTCTGTCCTCGTTACCTGCAAGTTTGAAGCTGATCTTAAAAAAATTCAAGTCGCTATCGTAGTCGCAACATTTTCCCTAATTAAGTCTATGGGCAAATTTTTTGTCGCTCAAGGTCACGTAACTCCGAGGTCAATATTCCGATTCGGCCCAAAATTGAACTTAACCGAGATTTTATGCCTGACCTCGTAACCTGCAAGTTTGAAGCTGATATGAATAAAAATAAAGTTGCTATCGTGGTCACAACGTATTTTTTTATGCTCAAGGGCAGGTAACTCCAAGGCAAATAATCCGATTCGGCCCAAAATCGAACTTAACAGAGATTTTATGTCTGTCCTCGTTACCTGCAAGTTTGAAGCTGATCTGAAAAAAATTCAAGTCGCTATCGTAGTCACAACATTTTCCCTATGTAAAGTCTATGGGCAAATTTTTTGTCGCTCAAGGTCATGTAACTCCGAGGTCAATATTCCGATTCGAACTTAACTGAGATTTTATGCCTGTCCACGTTACCTGCAAGTTTGAAGCTGATCTGAATAAAAATAAAGTTGCTATCGTGGTCACAACGTATTTTTTTATGCTCAAGGGCAGGTAACTCCAAGGCAAATAATCCGATTCGGCCCAAAATCTAACTTAACCGAGATTTTATGTCTGTCCTCGTTACCTGCAAGTTTGAAGCTGATCTGAAAAAAATTCAAGTCACTATCGTAGTCACAACATTTTCCCTATGTTAAGTCTACGGGCAAATTTTTTGTCGCTCAAGGTCACGTAACTCCGAGGTCAATATTCCGATTCTGCCCAAAATCGAACTTAACCGGGATTTTATGCCTGTCCTCGTTACCTGCAAGTTTGAAGCTGATCTGAATAAAAATAAAGTTGCTTTCGTGGTCACAACGTATTTTTTCATGCTCAAGGGCAGGTAACTCCAAGGCAAATAATCCGATTCGGCCCAAAATCGAACTTAACCGTGATTTTATGTCTGTCCTCGTTACCTGCAAGTTTGAAGCTGATCTGAAAAAAATTCAAGTCTCTATCGTAGTCACAACATTTTCCCTATGTTAAGTCTATGGGCAAATTTTTTGTCGCTCAAGGTCACGTAACTCCGAGGTCAATATTCCGATTCTGCCCAAAATCGAACTTAACCGAGATTTTATGCCTGTCCTTATTATCTGCTAGAATGAAGTCGATCAGAAAAAAATTGACAGAGCTAGAGTGATGACAAGCTTTTTCCTATGTTAAGTCTATGGGAGCTATATGTTGCCATGGTAACCAGAGTTCCACTCAGATCTGCATGAAAACCTTATGCAGTCTTTCCACTTGCCCAATAATGTTACACATGAAATTTGATCAAAGTCGGCCAAGTAGTCTTCAAGATATACATTTTTGAAATTCACATTAACCCTTATGCAAAAATGCACAAGGGCAGGTAACTCCTAAGTGTATGATCCGATTCTGCCAATTATCGAACTTGATCGAGATTTCATGGCTGTGCTGGTTATCTGTAAGAATGAAGCCAATCCGAACAAAATTGAAGCAGCTACAGTGATGACAACATTTTCCCCATGTTAAGTCGATAGGCAATTTTTCGGGCGCTCAAGGGGACGTAACTCTTGAGTGAATTATCTGATTCGGCCCAAAATCGAACTTGACCGAGATTTTATGCCTGTACTGGTTATCTGCAAGAATGAAGTCGATCAGAAAAAAATTGACGGAGCTAGAGTGATGACAAGCTTTTTCCTATGTGAAGTCTATGGGAGCTAGATGTTGCCATGGCAACCAGAGTTCCACTCAGATCTGCCTGAAAACCTAATGAAGCCTTTCCACTTGCCCAATAATGCGACACATGAAATTTGATCAAAGTTGGCCAAGTAGTCTTTAAGATATACATTTTTGAAATTCCCATTAACCCTAATGCAAAAACACACAAGGGCAGGTAACTCCTAAGTGAATGATCCGATTCTGCCAGTTATTGAACTTGACTGAGATTTCATGGCTGTGCTGGTTATCTGCAAGAATAAAGCCAATCTGAAAATAATTGAAGCAGCTACGGTGATGACAACATTCTCCCCATGTTAAGTCAATAGGCAATTTTTTCAACGCTCAAGGGCACGTAACTCCTGAGTGAATAATCCGATTCAGCCCAAAATCGAACTTGATCGAGATTTCATGCCTGTCCTCGTTATCTGCAAGAATGAAGTCGATCAGAAAAAAATTGACGGAGCTAGAGTGATGACAAGCTTTTTCCTATGTTAAGAACGCTCAAGGGCACGTAACTCCTGAGTGAATAATCCGATTCAGCCCAAAATCGAACTTGATCGAGATTTCATGCCTGTCCTCGTTATCTGCAAGAATGAAGACAATCAGAAAAAAATTGACGGAGCTAGAGTGATGACAAACTTTTTCCTATGTTAAGTCTATGGGAGCTATTTGTTGCCATGGCAACCAGAGTTCCAATCCGATCTGCCCGAAAACAGTATGCAGCCTTTCCCCCTACCTGATAATGCTTCACATGAAATTTGATCAAGATTGGCCCACTGGTTCCGGAGATATACTTCTTTGAAAGTGTGGACGACGACGACGGACGACGGCTCGTGGTATACTAATACCTCACATGAGCCTTCGGCTCAGGTGAGCTAAAAATTCAAGTCGCTATCGTAGTCACAACATTTTCCCTATGTAAAGTCTATGGGCAAATTTTTTGTCGCTCAAGGTCATGTAACTCCGAGGTCAATATTCCGATTCGAACTTAACTGAGATTTTATGCCTGTCCACGTTACCTGCAAGTTTGAAGCTGATCTGAATAAAAATAAAGTTGCTATCGTGGTCACAACGTATTTTTTTATGCTCAAGGGCAGGTAACTCTAAGGCAAATAATCCGATTCGGCCCAAAATCAAACTTGACCGAGATTTTATGCCTGTACTGGTTATCTGCAAGAATGAAGTCGATCAGAAAAAAATTGACGGAGCTAGAGTGATGACAAGCTTTTTCCTATGTGAAGTCTATGGGAGCTAGATGTTGCCATGGCAACCAGAGTTCCACTCAGATCTGCCTTAAAACCTAATGAAGCCTTTCCACTTGCCCAATAATGCGACACATGAAATTTGATCAAAGTTGGCCAAGTAGTCTTTAAGATATACATTTTTGAAATTCCCATTAACCCTAATGCAAAAACACACAAGGGCAGTTAACTCCTAAGTGAATGATCCGATTCTGCCAGTTATCGAACTTGACCGAGATTTCATGGCTGTGCTGGTTATCTGCAAGAATAAAGCCAATCTGAAAATAATTGAAGCAGCTACGGTGATGACAACATTCTCCCCATGTTAAGTCAATAGGCAATTATTTCAAAGCTCAAGGGCACGTAACTCCTGAGTGAATGATCCGATTCAGCCCAAAATCGAACTTGATCGAGATTTCATGCCTGTCCTCGTTATCTGCAAGAATGAAGTCGATCAGAAAAAAATTGACGGAGCTAGAGTGATGACAAGCTTTTTCCTATGTTAAGAACGCTCAAGGGCAGGTAACTCCTGAGTGAATAATCCGATTCAGCCCAAAATCGAACTTGATCGAGATTTCATGCCTGTCCTCGTTATCTGCAAGAATGAAGACAATCAGAAAACAAGAGGGCCATGATGGCCCTGGATCGCTCACCTGATCCATAGTGTAACAAGTGGGCCCCAGAGAGGGCCATTATTGGCCCCAGGGTTTTAATGTGCATAATGTTGAGGGAGGTCTTAAAGGTGAAGCTTCATACCAAACATCAACAAAGGCTATAATTAGAACAATCTTGGCAAAGGTCCACTAGATAAAGCTACACATCAAATTTCAAAGACCTGGGCCTTGCAGTTTCAGAGAAGAAGATTTTTTTTAAAGATATTCCCTACATAAGCCTATGCAAAACCAAATGGCCCCAGGGCTATATAAATCTATGTAAAAACAAAGGGCCCCGGCCCGGGGTGGGGGCATTTGTGGCCCCAGGGCTATAATTTGAACAATCTTGGTAGAGGTCCACTAGATAAAGCTCCATACTAAATATCAAAGGCCTTGGCCTTGCAGTTTCAGAGAAGATTTTTAAAGATTTCCCTATATAAGTCTATGCAAAACCAAAGGGCCCCGCAGCGGGGACATTTTTGGTACCAGGGCTATAATTTGAATAATTTTGATAGAGGTCCACTAGATGCAGCTTCATACCAAATATCAAAGACCCAGGCCTTGTGGTTTCAGAGAAGAAGATTTTTGAAGATTTTCCCCATGTAAGTCTATGTAAAACCATAGGGCCCCAGAGTGGGGGCATTTTTGGCCCCAGGGCTATAATTTTAACAATCTTGGTAGAGGTCCATTAGATGCAACTTCATACCAAATTTCAAAGTCCTGGGCCTTGTGGTTTCAGAGAAGATTTTTAAAGATTATCCCTATATAAGTCTATGTAAAACCAAAGGGCCCCGGGACGGGGCCACTTTTGGCCCCAGCACTATAATTTGAATCATCTTGGTAGGGGTCCTTTAGAAGAAGCTTCATACCAAATATAAAAGACCTAGGCCTTGTGGTTTCAGAGAAGAAGATTTTTAAAGATTTTCCCTATATAAGTCTATGTAAAACCAAAGGGCCCCTGAGCGGGGGCATTTTTGGCCCAAGGGCTATAATTTGAACAATCTTGGTAGGGGTCCACTAGATGAAGCTTCATACAAAATATCAAAGTCCTGGGCCTTGCGGTTTCAGAGAAGAAGATTTTTAAAGATTTTCCCTATATAAGGCCATGTAAAACCAAAGGGTCCCAGTCGGAGGCTTTTTTTGCCCCAGCACTATAATTTGAACAATCTTGGTAGGGGTCCACTAGATAAAGCTTAATTCCAAATATCAAAGTCCTGGGCCTTGCAGTTTCAGAGCAGAAGATTTTTAAAGATTTTCCCTATATAAGCCTATGTAAAACCAAAGGGCCCGGCGGCGGGGACATTTTTGGCCTCAGCACTATCATTTGAATAATCTTGTTAGGGGTCTTTTAGATGAAGCTTCATACCAAATATAAAAGACCTAGGCCTTGTGGTTTCAGAGAAAAGGATTTTTAAAGATTTTCCCTATATAAGTCTATGTAAAAACAAAGGGCCCCTGAGCGGGGGCATTTTTGGCCCAAGGGCGATAGTTTGAACAATCTTGGTAGAGGTCCATTGGATGAAGCTTCATTCTAAATATCAAAGTCCTGGACCTTGCGGTTTCAGAGAAGAAGATTTTTAAAGATTTTCCCTATATAAGTCTATGTAAAACCAAAGGGCCCCTGAGCAGGGGGATTTTTGGCCCAAGGGCTATAATTTGAACAATCTTGGTAGGGGTCCACTAGATGAAGCTTCATACAAAATATCAAAGTCCTGGGCCTTGCGGTTTCAGAGAAGAAGATTTTTAAAGATTTTCCCTATATAAGCCTATGTAAAACCAAAGGGCCCCAGGTGGAGGCTTTTTTTGCCCCAGCACTATAATTTGAACAATCTTGGTAGGGGTCCACTAGATAAAGCTTAATACCAAATATCAAAGTCCTGGGCCTTGCAGTTTCAGAGCAGAAGATTTTTAAAGATTTTCCCTATATAAGCCTATGTAAAACCAAAGGGCCCGGGGGTGGGGACATTTTTGGCCTCAGCACTATCATTTGAATAATCTTGTTAGGGGTCTTTTAGATGAAGCTTCATACCAAATATAAAAGACCTAGGCCTTGTGGTTTCAGAGAAAAGGATTTTTAAAGATTTTCCCTATATAAGTCTATGTAAAAACAAAGGGCCCCTGAGCGGGGGCATTTTTGGCCCAAGGGCGATAATTTGAACAATCTTGGTAGAGGTCCAATGGATGAAGCTTCATTCTAAATATCAAAGTCCTGGACCTTGCGGTTTCAGAGAAGAAGATTTTTAAAGATTTTCCCTATATAAGGCCATGTAAAACCAAAGGGCCCCGGAACGGGGGCATTTTTTGCCCCAGCACTATAATTTGAACAATCTTGGTAGGGGTCCACTAGATAAAGCTTAATACCAAATATCAAAGTCCTGGGCCTTGCAGCTTCAGAGCAGAAGATTTTTAAAGATTTTCCCTATATAAGCCTATGTAAAACCAAAGGGCCCGGGGGCGGGGACATTTTTGGCCTCAGCACTATCATTTGAATAATCTTGTTAGGGGTCTTTTAGATGAAGCTTCATACCAAATATAAAAGACCTAGGCCTTGTGGTTTCAGAGAAAAGGATTTTTAAAGATTTTCCCTATATAAGTCTATGTAAAACTAGAGTGTTCACAAGTTTTTTCTTTTATTTGACCTACTGACCTACTTTTTGACCCGAAAAGACCTTTATTCAAACTTAGCCAAGATATTGTCACAATGACCATTCTGAGCAAGATTAATGATTTAACCAAACTTGTGGCCTCCTGAGTATTCACAAGGTTTTTCTATGATTTGACCTACTGACCTACTTTTCAACCGGACATGACCCATATTCAAACTTGACCGAGATATTGTCATGATGATCATTCTGAGCAAGTTTGATTATGATTGGACAAAAATTGTGGCCCCTAGGGTGTTCACAAGGTTTTTATATGATTTGACCCGCTGACCTACTTTTTAACCCGATATGACCCATATTCGAACTGGACTGAAATATTGTCACAATGGTCATTCTGAGCAAGTTTCATGATAATTGGACCAAAACAGTGGCCTTCAGAGTGTTCACAAGGTTTTTCTATGATTTGACCTACTGACCTACTTTTTGACCGGACATGACCCATATTCGAACTTGACCAAGATATTGTCATGATGATCATTCTGAGCAAGTTTGATTATGATTGGACCAAAATTGTGGCCTCTAGGGTGTTCACAAGGTTTTTCTATGATTTGACCCGCTGACCTACTTTTTAAGCCGACATGATCCATATTCAAACTTCACTAAAATATTGTCACAATGATCATTCTGAGCAAGTTTGATGATGATTGGACCAAAATTGTGGCCTCTCGAGTGTTCACAAGGTTTTTCTATGATTTGACCTACTGACCTACTTTTTTACCCGACATGACCCAAATTCGAACTTGACCGAGATATTGTCATGATTATCATTCTGAGCAAGTTTGATGATAATTGGACCAAAACTGTGGCCTCTAGTGTGTTCACAAGAAAAAGTTTACGCACGGACGACGCACGACGGACGACGGACGACGCACGACGACGCCGGACATCTTACTGTCACAAAAGCTCACCATGACCTTCGGTCAGGTGAGCTAAAAATTGACGGAGCTAGAGTGATGACAAACTTTTTCCTATGTTAAGTCTATGGGAGCTATTTGTTGCCATGGCAACCAGAGTTCCAATCCGATCTGCCCGAAAACAGTATGCAGCCTTTCCCCCTACCTGATAATGCTTCACATGAAATTTGATCAAGATTGGCCCACTGGTTCCGGAGATATACTTCTTTGAAAGTGTGGACGACGACGACGGACGCCGGCTCGTGGTATACTAATACCTCACATGAGCCTTCGGCTCAGGTGAGCTAAAAATTCAAGTCGCTATCGTAGTCACAACATTTTCCCTATGTAAAGTCTATGGGCAAATTTTTTGTCGCTCAAGGTCATGTAACTCCGAGGTCAATATTCCGATTCGAACTTAACTGAGATTTTATGCCTGTCCACGTTACCTGCAAGTTTGAAGCTGATCTGAATAAAAATAAAGTTGCTATCGTGGTCACAACGTATTTTTTTATGCTCAAGGGCAGGTAACTCTAAGGCAAATAATCCGATTCGGCCCAAAATCAAACTTGACCGAGATTTTATGCCTGTACTGGTTATCTGCAAGAATGAAGTCGATCAGAAAAAAATTGACGGAGCTAGAGTGATGACAAGCTTTTTCCTATGTGAAGTCTATGGGAGCTAGATGTTGCCATGGCAACCAGAGTTCCACTCAGATCTGCCTTAAAACCTAATGAAGCCTTTCCACTTGCCCAATAATGCGACACATGAAATTTGATCAAAGTTGGCCAAGTAGTCTTTAAGATATACATTTTTGAAATTCCCATTAACCCTAATGCAAAAACACACAAGGGCAGTTAACTCCTAAGTGAATGATCCGATTCTGCCAGTTATCGAACTTGACCGAGATTTCATGGCTGTGCTGGTTATCTGCAAGAATAAAGCCAATCTGAAAATAATTGAAGCAGCTACGGTGATGACAACATTCTCCCCATGTTAAGTCAATAGGCAATTTTTTCAAAGCTCAAGGGCACGTAACTCCTGAGTGAATGATCCGATTCAGCCCAAAATCGAACTTGATCGAGACTTCATGCCTGTCCTCGTTATCTGCAAGAATGAAGTCGATCAGAAAAAAATTGACGGAGCTAGAGTGATGACAAGCTTTTTCCTATGTTAAGAACGCTCAAGGGCAGGTAACTCCTGAGTGAATAATCCGATTCAGCCCAAAATCGAACTTGATCGAGATTTCATGCCTGTCCTCATTATCTGCAAGAATGAAGACAATCAGAAAAAAATTGACGGAGCTAGAGTGATGACAAACTTTTTCCTATGTTAAGTCTATGGGAGCTATTTGTTGCCATGGCAACCAGAGTTCCAATCCGATCTGCCCGAAAACAGTATGCAGCCTTTCCCCCTACCTGATAATGCTTCACATGAAATTTGATCAAGATTGGCCCACTGGTTCCGGAGATATACTTCTTTGAAAGTGTGGACGACGACGACGGACGACGGACGCCGGACGCCGGCTCGTGGTATACTAATACCTCACATGAGCCTTCGGCTCAGGTGAGCTAAAAATTCAAGTCGCTATCGTAGTCACAACATTTTCCCTATGTAAAGTCTATGGGCAAATTTTTTGTCGCTCAAGGTCATGTAACTCCGAGGTCAATATTCCGATTCGAACTTAACTGAGATTTTATGCCTGTCCACGTTACCTGCAAGTTTGAAGCTGATCTGAATAAAAATAAAGTTGCTATCGTGGTCACAACGTATTTTTTTATGCTCAAGGGCAGGTAACTCTAAGGCAAATAATCCGATTCGGCCCAAAATCAAACTTGACCGAGATTTTATGCCTGTACTGGTTATCTGCAAGAATGAAGTCGATCAGAAAAAAATTGACGGAGCTAGAGTGATGACAAGCTTTTTCCTATGTGAAGTCTATGGGAGCTAGATGTTGCCATGGCAACCAGAGTTCCACTCAGATCTGCCTTAAAACCTAATGAAGCCTTTCCACTTGCCCAATAATGCGACACATGAAATTTGATCAAAGTTGGCCAAGTAGTCTTTAAGATATACATTTTTGAAATTCCCATTAACCCTAATGCAAAAACACACAAGGGCAGTTAACTCCTAAGTGAATGATCCGATTCTGCCAGTTATCGAACTTGACCGAGATTTCATGGCTGTGCTGGTTATCTGCAAGAATAAAGCCAATCTGAAAATAATTGAAGCAGCTACGGTGATGACAACATTCTCCCCATGTTAAGTCAATAGGCAATTTTTTCAAAGCTCAAGGGCACGTAACTCCTGAGTGAATGATCCGATTCAGCCCAAAATCGAACTTGATCGAGATTTCATGCCTGTCCTCGTTATCTGCAAGAATGAAGTCGATCAGAAAAAAATTGACGGAGCTAGAGTGATGACAAGCTTTTTCCTATGTTAAGAACGCTCAAGGGCACGTAACTCCTGAGTGAATAATCCGATTCAGCCCAAAATCGAACTTGATCGAGATTTCATGCCTGTCCTCGTTATCTGCAAGAATGAAGACAATCAGAAAAAAATTGACGGAGCTAGAGTGATGACAAACTTTTTCCTATGTTAAGTCTATGGGAGCTATTTGTTGCCATGGCAACCAGAGTTCCAATCCGATCTGCCCGAAAACAGTATGCAGCCTTTCCCCCTACCTGATAATGCTTCACATGGAATTTGATCAAGATTGGTCCACTGGTTCCGGAGATATACTTCTTTGAAAGTGTGGACGACGACGACGGACGACGACGGCTCGTGGTATACTAATACCTCACATGAGCCTTCGGCTCAGGTGAGCTAATAAGAATACTGTGTGTTTGTGGTTGGCATGGAAATGCTGAAATTGATATTTCTTTCCCAAATTTCACCCTTAGTTCTAACATTACATATGAGCCAGCGCATGACAAAATCTGCGTGCGCCTAACGAAGACTCAGATCAGCCTGCGCATCTGCACAGTCTGATCAGTCTTTGTTGTGCCCTCTAAGGATAGCTAAGGGCCCAATGCTCCTTTATGCAGCAAGAGAAGTCTCTGGTCAGACTATATGAATGCACAGGCTGATCCGATTCTTCCCCTGTCCACATGAAGTACCCATGCGAGTTTGGTAAAAATCTAACTCTTTCTGGCAAGACATGTCATCTTATCATGATAAATACATCAAAACATCTTTATAACACTATTCATTCCGATAACACACCCATGGGACAAATTGCATTTTTTCACATCTGCAAAATTATTAAAATCTGTGATATTTTTCTTATTTGAACTGTAAACATAGGTTGTGGTCACTAGTTAGAGCCACCTCATGAGGTGGTTCTAATGAGTACCCACAACCTATGCCTTGGAGCAGAAATATAATATATACCACCGTAAACCCCAGTTTTCGGTTTAGTGGTTGTTAATTTCATGGACTTGATCACAAGATGGTTAGGATCCAAAGGAGAAACCATGTTAGTTTTGTTTTTGTTTGATTTGAGGTTTAATGTCTCCCATCAACACTATTTAGGTCATTCTGAAGACCTTGCATCCAATTCTGTGGGACTTCTACCAGACACTGAGATGAAATAACTTCTCAAGCCCTGCCGACCAATGAAACCTGACGGATCTAGGTTTCCAAGCCCAAATGGGCGAGGACCCGCATGTTAGTTAAACAGCTCTATTAACTTCAAAATGGCTCGAGAAAAACAAGCAAAACATAAGCAAGGTTAACCCATTTTGTACCTGAAATCCTATAACGGGTAATTAGCAATACATTTTGTACTGGAAACCCCATAACAGGTAAATGGCAAACAGTGAAGGCCCAGATCTGACGCCACAGAATGTGACGTCTGATCAGGGCCTACACTGCTTTCAAAACGTTCAGACATTTTCCAAATAAAATTTGAAGAAAATACAACATGACACCCCTAAATTTTTAAATGGATTTGTGCTATATATAAGGTGGAAGATTCCATTTGGTACAAAACGGGTTAAAGCATGCAGGCAAACAAAGCAGCATGATAAACTGCTCACTTTCTTTATTTCCTGTCTCCAGGGATACAGCAATACCAAATAATTCATCCTGACTAGGTGAATAGGGTCGGTCTTCTGTAAACACAGACACAAAACTCATCAAAGAGATGGATGATGATGATTTCGTGTCGGTCTCAGAGAGATGGAGGATGCAGTGGCTGGATGAATGGATGAATAGATGTTATGAATGATGGAAAAAAAAATTCAGCCACACTTCAATTGGGACAATGAAAATTTGTTTGAGCCAGGGGGCAGTTAAGTTTGAATTTTGATTGAACCCCATCATTTTGGAGACCCTGCTTCAAATTTTGTGGGACTTTTAACTGACACCGAGATGAAATGGCATCTCAAGCCCTGCTGCCCAATGAAACCAAAAGGCATATATGCATTGGCTGGTGTGTCTCAATTCACTTTGCCTGGGCAGGCTTAGTCCTTCTAAGTGGTTTACCACTATTCATGAGTGGTCAGTTTCAGCTCAGCATGGAAGCACCATGCAGCCCAATCTATTTCTCAAAGCCCCGATTTGCGGGAGCGAGCAGTTAAGTTCGAGGCACAGAGTTTAAATCAAAGCGTTGTCTAAAGAGACATAATAGGGACAACTTCTTTGAAATAAAGTAATGTTCTGTGTACCCATTAGAATCGCCTCATCTGAGTACACACAATGTATGTCATGTTACTCATTAGAATCCCCTCATTCAGGCAATACTTATGAGTACACAACATACATTTTCAACACAAAAGCCCAAGTAGGCCAGAAACTGCTCTCCTGGATGAAACTGGTATACTGCAAAATTCCTAAATTAAGACCACCTTTGGAACTGTTCAAAAGTGGTCTTTAAGACCACTTTTGAACAGCCCGAAAGGTGGTCTCTGACTAGAGGACACTGTATGCAGGAAACACAAAGAAAGAATTTATATAGCCTACTAAAATAGCTCTTTAAGCAGGATTAGTCTCGAGTTTAGGTGGTCTTAATAGAAGAATTTCACTGTAATACAATGTTCCATGTTGGCCTTCTTGTATATCATATCAGATTGCCTTTATAAATTTCTGATTTCAATCTGCATGTTGCCTCGATGCATCTGATGGGCTTCTGAACAGCTCAATGTTAGTAGAGGGTGTAGATGTCTTTTGAATACTTTCAAGTGGCCACCATGGCGACCATCTTGGATATTGGAACGGAACAGTTTTAGCAATTCTGAATCTGCATGATGCCACTATGCCACCTATCAAGTTTAACCTATTTTGTACCAGAAAACCCCAAACAGGTATTTGGCAAACAGTGCAGGCCCAGATCAGATGTCACAGAATGCGGCGTCTGATTGGGCCTACTTTGTTTGCAAAAAGTTCAGCCATTTCCGAAATAAATTTTGATTAAGAAAAAGACAACCTGTCACCCCTAAATTTTGAAATGGACTCTTGCTCATCACAAGAACAAGTCCGTGAAATCCCCCTCAAACCTCTGGGGTTTACTGGGGTATACATTATTTTTCTAATTTCTGCTCCAAGACATAGGCTGTGGGTACTCATAGGAACTGATTCAACGAGGCAGTTCTAATGAGCACCAACAACCTATGTTTGCAGCATAAAAAAGAAAACTATCACAGATTTTCATCAGAAAAGTAGACATTTTAGAGAAGCGAAAAGATGCACAATGACACACAGGTGTGTTATCATAATGTTTATATAACAAGGATGATTCCATTTGGTACAAAAAGGGTTAATTCAGCTCAATCCTACTTTCTGTTCGGGGAAGATGTTATTTGAAAAATTTCAAGGTGGCTACCATGGTGGATAGCAGCCACATTGGATATATGAACATATAGATATAGATATGATATAGAGGAGCAGTCTGATCTGGGTCTGCACTGCTTGCAAAAATTATTTTAAAAGCTACCAGCAGATGACCAAGCAAACAACAACTGCTGTATTTGGCAGCTTAAAGGTTAAGTTACAAGGTTGTCACCCTTGAGAAATAACTTTTCCAATACAGTCAAACTTTGTTTGTTTGTTTGATTTGAGGTTTAACATCCCCATCAACACTGTAAAGGTCATTTTGGAGACGTTGCTTCCAATTTTGTGGGACTTTTACCCGATGTTGAGATGAAATGACATCTCAAGCCCTGCTGCCCAATGAAACCAATAGGGTTTATAAGCATGGAAGGTCCGACTCGTGCACACCGCTTGGCCTGGGCAGGCTTAGATCCTCTAAGCGATTTACCAGTACTCGTGTGCGGGTCGGTTTCAGCTCTGCGTGGAAGCATCATGCAGCCCATCTATTTCTTCAAGCCCCGATGGGCGGGGGCTGACAGTCAAACTTTAATGGCTCCTACACCTTTGGGACTATTTTGTCTGTAATGAGGTTTAACGTCCCTGTCAACACTATTTAGGTCAGTTTGGAGACGTTGTTTACAATTCTTTTTACCCGACATTAAAATGAAATAACTTCTCAAGCCCTACCATCCAAACAAACCAATAGGGTTTATATGTAGGGACAGTTTGACTTGCACCACTTTGCCTTGGCAGGCTTAGACCTTCTAAGTGGTTTACTAATACTAGTGCGGCCACATTCAGCTCTGTGTGATATCATGCAGCCCAATCTGTTTCTCCAAACCCTGATAGGCGGGGTTCAGTAAGTTGTGTGTACTTATTAGAATAGCCTCATTGAGTACAAACAACTTACCTTTCCACAATAAACAAGATGCCTTTGTGAAACACGAACATGTCGCAGGGCATGGTAATTCATTTTCAAAGTTGGTCACAGTTCAAAGTCAAGGTCACAGGTCAAGCATTTTGGTTTGAGTGGGAATCCCTTGGCACAAGGAAACTTACCTACCAAATATGAAGGCTCTATCTGAACGGTTCGAAAGTTATGAACAATAATATTTCTTCTTTAAAGTAGGTCATAGGTCAAGGTCACAGGTCAAAACATTTTGCAAAAATGTAAAGCTCTTGTCACAAGGAACCTACATGCCAAATATGAAGGCTCCATCTTAAATTATTCAAAAGTTATGAACACTTTTATTTGTTCTTTTAAGAAGGTCGAAGGTCTTGGTCCAAAAATTTTGCATGAATGTAAAGCTCTTATCACAAGGAACCTACATGCCAAATATGAAGGCTCTATCCCAAAGGGCTCGAAAGTTATGACCAAAATGTTAATTTTTTCTTTTAAGTAGGTCAAAGGTCATGGTCATAGGTAAAATAGTTTTGCATGAATGTAAAACTCTTGTTACAAGGAACCTACATGCCAAAATGAAGGCTGTATCTCAAACGGTTCAAAAGTTATGACCAATGTTAACTTTTTCTTTTATGTCGGTCAAAGGTCAAGGTCACAAGTCAAAATTGTTTGTGTGAATGTATCGCTCTTGTCACAAGGAACCTACATGCAAAATATGAAGGCTGTATCTCAAATGGTTCAAAAGTTATGACCAAAATGTTTTTTATTTTAAGTAGGTCAAAGGTCAAGGTCAAGGTCACAGGTCAAAATTTCTTTGCATGAATGTAAAGCTATTGTCACAAGGAACATACATGCCAAATATGAAGGCTGTATCTCAAGCAGTTCAAAAGTTATGACCAATGTTATTTTTTCTTTTAAGTAGGTCAAAGGTCAAGGTCACAGGTCAATTTTTTTTTTGCATGTATACGAAGCTCTTGTCACAAGGAACCTTCATGCAAAATGTGAATACTCTATCTCCAATGGTTCAAAACTTATGACCAACGTTAAAGTTGTCCACATACAAACCAACAAACAAACAAACAGACAGGGCAAAAACAATATGTCCCCGCTATCGCTACCGGGGATATAAAAAAAAAACAAAAACTTAAAATTATCTTATGGAGCTATGAAATATATTTTCTAAGAGACTTAAGGGGAATGGGAACACCTAGCACATTTTTCTTCCATTTTTCAAAGGGAGACAACTTTCGGGACCTTCTGTTCACCTTTCTATAGGCTCAGTCCCACCGAAAAAGTCTGCTCTTTAAGGAAAGAATTTGTTCCTCAGGAGCAAATTCTTTCCTTTAAGAGTTGACCCCTATTGACATGGGAGACAAAAACACTTTTGCAGGAGTTGCTTCCCCCTTAAGAGTGAGTTTGAGTTAACCACGGTTAACAAGCCATCAGAGTTTGAACCAGTGGTTTGCAGTGTATATCAGTTATCCATTCCTACATGAGTTTACAAAAAACTGTACCTTGCTTAGGGGCAGTAGTCTCCGCCTCTTTCTCAGGGTCATAGGGAGCATTTGGATCATATGACACATCTGTCTCGTCTGAAACAGAAAACAAGAACGGCTTTGATGTTAACCCTTATTCTGCTGAATAAATCAATTAAGCCACACTCATTCCTGACTATTCACCAATCAAATCGGTGACTTTCAATCAATCAAATTATCTGATTTGTTTGTTTGATTTGAGGTTTAACTTCCCCATCAACACTGTAATGGTCATTTTGGCTTCCAATTTTGTGGGACTTTTACCCGACATTGAGATGAAATGACATCTCAAGCCCTGTCGCCCAATGAAACCAATAGGGTTTATAAGCATGGAGGGTCCGACTCTCACTGCATTGCCAGGGCAGGCTTAGATCCTCTAAGCAGTTTACCAGTACTCGTGTGCGGGTCGGTTTCAACTCTGCTTGGAAGCATCATGCAGCCCATCTTTTTCTTCAAGCCCCGATGGGCGGGGGCTAATCAAATTATCTGATAGAGTGTATTCATTCAATTCACAAACTGCATGACCAACAGTGCAAATCATGATCAGATGGCTACTGAAGAAGTCATCTGATCAGGATCTACAGTTTGCAAAGTTAGGGTTTGTGGTGTTCAGCAGGTTAACCCTTGTCCTGCTGAGCCCGGATATGTCTTATCTTTAAAACAATGTAGATCCAGATTCAGAAGCCATCTGATCTGGAGCTTCATTTTTTGTCATTCAGTTTATGAATTTGTTGCAATAATTTGCATGAAGTAAACTGATTGGTTGATTTTCAGTAGTGGGTGTGGCATATTTAAATATTCAGCAGGACAAGGGTTAAGGGATAACAATTCAAGCACTGCAGAAAATTCTGGAGCAAATGTAAGCGATTTTTTTCCCCATTATTTTTCAGTATGGTAAATAATGGCATTTGCAAAAGTTACTTATTTTCAGCAAAAGTAGTAGCATATACGATTATTAAATGATCAAATTTTTAACAATTAAATAACTAATGACATCATCCATTTGAACAAGTGCCAGTTAACATACCAGTTTACTGCTTTCTAATATGTCTCTTTGAATGGCATATCTTTAAACCCTTTTTGTACCTGAAACCCAAAAGGAGGTAATTGGCAAACAGCGAAGACCCAGATCAGATGCTGCGGAACACGGCATCTGATCAGGGACAACATTGTTTGCAAAAAGTTCAGACACTGTCCATATAAATTCTGGAGAAAACGCAACCTGTCACACCTAAATTTTTTAAATGGACACCTGCTATATGTAAGGAGAAAGATTCCATTTGGTACAAAATTATCAGCTCCAATGTTGTTCACCTAATATGCTACGAGCTAATGTGGAAAGTTGAACCAAAGCCACCAGCTAACCTAGATGTCGTAGAAAATATTTTCCACACAAAGCTACAGCTTTTGGTTCAACTTTCCAAACAGATATATACGGCCTACGCACAATCACAGATATGTGCATTTTATATCACAAAAAAATATATTTCAGTACGAGTTAATACCGTTTCTCAACTTCATTCAGTAAACAGTAACTGACAAACGGTAACGTTTTTAGGACCCAAACCCCTTCTTCAGCAACTGTAAAGTTGGAATTATACGTTTTATGGCTTACTTTGTACCAATGTGTAAGAGCTTTACATTCTTGTTTATAGCATGCATTTAAGGATGGAAGTGTGATTCAGGTTCTGCTCCCCTGAAGCTTAAATGGGCTTCTATTTTTGCAGCCCTTAAGGAGATACAATGCTTCAAACAGCCAATGCCAATGCCTACAGGATCCACACCAAAAACACATCCCCTGTCCCTTCGGTGGGGCTTATAAATATGTACCTTGGTCTGAGGATACATGAGAATACTCTTTCACTATTGGATCAAACGATATTGACTTGACTTTCTTCTTTTTCTCCTGCGGTGTCACTGTGGCTGATGACGCTGACGATATCGGTGAACTTGAGGAACTGGGCGTTGACTTGTCATCACCAACCTGTAAAAAATGTCAGATACAGTATAACCGTTATCCTGCTGAATAAATTAAGCCACTATTTACCAATAAAACTGCTTGATATCATGTATTTGTTCAAATTCACAAACTGCATGACAGTGTAGATCATGATCAGATGGCTTCTTCATCTGATCTGGATCTAAACTCTTTGCAATTCAGTTTGTTTAACCGTTATCCTGCTGAATAAATTAGCCACTTTCTACCAATAAAACTTTCTTTCTTTCTATATATACTGCCATACGCCCTCGCGGACATTCTAGGCAGGTGTATATTACATACACACTAGTTTTGCAGGATGAAAGCCTACACAGTAATCATGTAATTATGGTAGGGTTCTTTAACCTGCACAGGGGATGGTTCTCCCTGCACAGGGGGCCTCCAGTTAACATCCCGATCCGAAGGATGGTGCACTTAATGACATTCATCCCTGCAAATGATGCCAATGGAATGTGTTCGGACACCGAAACCCCACCGCCGCCGCCGGGGATCAAACCCGGGACCTCCAGCATCAGAGGCAAGTGCACTAACCACTGAGCTATCACGCTCCAACTGCTTGATATCATGTATTTCTTCAAATTCACAAACTGCATGACAAACAGTGTAGATCCTGATCAGTTGATCTGGATCTACACTGTTTGCAATTCAGTTTGTTTAACCCTTATCCTGCTGAAAAAAGTAAGCCACTATGTACCAATCAAACCGCTTGATATAATGTATTTGTTCAATTCACAAACTGCATGACAGTGTAGACCCTGATCAGATGGCTCCATCAGAATGGGAGTCGGTCATATTTTTCGTTTTTATTCTGTTTTTGATGGAAAATTCTGTTAGCAAATAGTGCAGGCCCTGATTGGACGCCCCGATCTGGGCCTGCAAAGTTTGTCAAGGTACTCCTTTAGTGGTTTCCCCGCATGCAATGGGTTAAGCAATTCTGAATCTCCATGTCACCAAAATGCCTCCTGCGTTTTATCAGCTCAATCAGACTTTTGGTTCAGGAGGAGATGTTGAAATATGTGACAAGCTAACAACAGCTTACACCAACTTACACAGGGATGCATGAATGAACAGACTGATGATGCCCGACAACACAATATACTTTCACATTAACAGGTCATATAATGAACAATTTATAGCTGTAGACATACAGCTGTAATGAAGGTAAGTAAAGGATAATTTTCCATAAGTCTTGTAACTGAGTGAGTGTTTGAGTTTTACGTCCAACCAACAGCTAGTCATACGGAGACGGGACCTCGGTTTAAAGACTCATCCGAAAGTCTGGAGAAGCCTGGGAACAATCCTGCGACCCCGTGTTTACAAGGCAAGTAGCGTAACCACTACACCATGGAGGTTTCTCCTAAGAAAGTGATTCTAATTGAGACAAGTCTTACAAGCAACAATAACGTAGGTTTTAACCCATTGTATGCGGGAAACCATAAAAGGGGGTACCTTGGCAAACAGTGCAGGCCCAGATCAGATGTTGCAGAAAGCAGCATCTGATCAGGGCTTGCACTGTTTGCTAATAGAATTTTCTGTCAAAATAGAATAACTAGAGCTGTCGCATGACAGCATAGCTTGCCTGTTTTGCGCCTTCAAGATATAAGGTAAAATTACTGAACCATGAAATATGGGTCACACTCACCTAGATATATTTTGAGGTCTATCATCAGGTCACATGGAACATATATTCCAGAAGTTACATTTCAGAATCAAACAGTGTCTGAATTATAAGGCAAAATCAGTGAACCATGTAAATAGGTCACACTGACCTATATATATTTCTATGTCAATCATCTGGTCACATGGAACTTATAATTCAGGTTTGAAATTTCTCATGAAATAGTATTCAAAATATATGGCAGAATCACTTAATCATGAAATATGTCATACTAACCTAGATATATATTTTATGTCATTCATCAGGTCACATGGAACTGATCATTCAGATATGCTGTTTCTCTGCCAAATAGGAGTCAAGATATAAAGCAAAGTCACTGAACCATGAAATAGATCACACTCACCTACATATATTTCGAGGTTGATCATCTGGCTACATTGAAGAAACCAGGTATAACATTTCTCTATCAAATAGTATTCAAGATAATAGGCAAAATCACAGAACCATGAAATATAGGTCACACTGACCTAGATATACTTTAAGGTCAATCATTACAATTACCGTACAAAGGTGACCTAGATTTTTATCTCTAGCCCCACCCAATCCGCCCCCAGGCATGAACCCAGGGGTAAGTTGATTTGGAATCTCAGAAGACACTCCCAGGGATCCAAGTTGTAAATATGAATGCTTTGTGATGAGTGACTTTTTCAAAAACTTTAACACAGTATTACAAAGGTGTTCTAGATTTTGTCAATCGAGTAAACGATTATCGAATTAAACGTGCCAGACTAGCTTCGATAATCTTGTTAACTTAATCTACCGACAGATGAAACATTCTCTGAAATTTTTCTCTGAAAATACGAAAAAAACAAACAAACCTGCAAGTTGTTTGCTTAGTGCTTAAACCGGCTCCGATAGCTCAGTTGGTAGAGTGTCAGCTCCGGGGAACGGGAGGTCTCGGGTTCGATCCCGGGCCGCGACATACCAAAGTCGTTAAGAATGGTACTAGCTGCTCCTCATTTGGCACTCAGATTTACAGGGTAGAGCTAGGACTGGTCGACCCAGTGTCAGGATAATGTGACTGGGTGTGGTATCATGTAATGTGTCTGGGACATGATACAACAGTGAGGCAGCACTATAAAAGTGAGCATTGAGCTCCCTGTCGCAACCAGACACCGTCGTGATGTGACTGAAAAATTGTTGAAAGCGACGTTAAACCAGAATTCACACACACACACACTTAGTGCTTAATCCTTATCCAGCTCAACACGGCAACCCCTACCTTTGCAAACAGTGTAGATCCAGGTCTGATGGCCTCTTAAGAAGCCATCTGATCAGTTGTAAACAGTGTAGATCCAGATCATATGGCTTCTGGAGAAGCCATCTGATCTCATTCTACACTGTTTGCCATGAAGTTGGTGAATTTGATCACATACATTATATCAAGTAATTTGATTGGTCAATAGTCATAAATGAATGTGGAACATAAATTTATTCAGCAGGTTAAGGGTAAAATTCATTTAAACAGAAACAGGAACTACAGTGGAACTTCAATTGCTCTAGCGCCATTGGGACCATGAAAATTTGTTCTAAACAGGGGTGGTTTTAGCCACTGAGGCTTAATCTCAAGTCCAAGTCAGAAGACTTAAGGGGAACGGGAACACCTGGCAGAGTTTTCTACCATTTTTCAAAGGAAGACAACTTTTGGGACTTCCTGTTCGCTTTTCTATAAGCTCTGTCCCACTGAAAAAGGGGTCTACTCTTAAAGGAAAGAATTTGCTTTAAGAGTTGACCCCTATTGACATGGGAGACAAAGAAACTTCTGTAGGAGTTGCCTCCCCTGAAGGTGTATCCAATCCCCTTAATGGCAATATTTAGGATATCTTTTTGATACCTGAAGATCTGATGTGAGATCTGCCATGCATGCATCAAGTCTGTAACCTTGAAGGGGGCCCACATATTTGGATGTTGATAAAAAATATGATGATGATGATGATGATGATGGCCCACATATTTGGACGTTGATAAAAAATCTGGTGATGATGATAATGGTGATGATGATGGCCCACATATTTGGATGTTGATAAAAAATCTGGTGATGATGATGATGGTGATGATGATGATGATGGCCCACATATTTGGATATTGATAAACAAGAGGCCCATGGGCCACTATGCTCACCAGAGCTCAGGTGGGCACTGCCAAATTGCAGCCATGTATTTTAACATGGTATCATTTTAATCTGCCAAATGAACCCCCATATCCAAATGAGCATCAATGTGGACTCAGTATATGAAACATTAGGCCTTTTATGAAGTAGAGGGGGTGGGGCATGGACCCAATGGAGCCCTGGTTGGTATCACTAAATGTGTCTTATCACAAAGAACAAGAATATATATGGTTTAGCAGTGGGGATCTGCATGGCTGGAGATATAAGTGGAAGGGTTGGAGCATGCCCTGTCGTTCCCAGGAAAGCCCAAGATTGTTGTCCCTAAATGTGTCTCATCATAAGGACCAAGTATATATATGGTTTAGGGGTGGGAATCTGAACGGTTTCCAAGATATCCTTTCATGAAGTGGAAAGGAGAGGACTGGCCCCTGCGGACACCCCTACAGTAGGTGTGCTAATAATAAGGAACAAGAACATATATGAATATGGGGTGGGGATTTGAATGGTTTCTGAAATATATGGCCTTTTATGAAGTGGAAGGGCGGGGCACATTGCCTCAGCACAAAGAGACCCCCAAGTTGGTGTGACTGAATGAATCTTATCATAAGGAACAGGAATATATATAGTTTAGGGGTGGGGATCTGAACTATTTCTGAGATATGTGGCTTTTAATGAAGTCAAGCGGTGGAGCAAGGCCCGGGCATGCCCTGGGGACTCACAAGCTGGTGTCAATGAATGTGCCTTATCATAAGGAAGATGAATATATATGGTTTAGGGGTGGGGCTCTGAACAGTTTCTGAGATATAAGGCCTTTTGTGAAGTGTAGGGGTGGGGCAAGGCCCAGGGAGACCCCCAGGTTGGTGTCAATGAAAGTGTCTTATCATAAGGTACAAGAATATATATGGTTTAGGGGTGCGGATCTGTAAGGTTTCCGAGATATTGTGATATTATGAAATGGAGGGGGTGGGGCATGGCCCCAGCACATCCCTGGGGACCCCCAGGTTGGTGTCACTGAATGTGTCTCATCATAATGAACAAGAACATATATGGTTTAGGGGTGGGGATCTGAACAGTTTCTGAGATATATGGCCTTTTGTGAAGTGAAGGGGTGGGGCATGGCTCCGGCGCACCCCGGAAGACCCCCAATTTGGGGTCAATGAATGCGTCTTATCATAAGGAGCAAGAATATATATGGTTTAGGGGTGGGGATCTTTAAGGTTTCCGAGATATTGGGCCTTTTATGAAATGGAGGGGCGGGACATGGCCCCGGCGCATCCCGGGGGACCCCCAGTTTGATGTCACTGAATGCGTCTTATCATAAGGAACAAGAGTATATAGGCTTCAGGGGTGGGGATCTGAATGGTTTCCGAGATATTGGGCCTTTTATGAAGTGGAGGGGGTGGGGCATGGCCTCGGCACATCCCGGAGGACCTCCAGGTTGGTGTCACTGAATGCGTCTTATCAATAGGAACAAGAATATATATGGTTTAGGGGTGGGGATCTGTAAGGTTTCTGAGATATAAGTCATTTTATGAAGTACTGGGGGCGGGGCATGGCCCCGGCACAACCTAATGGACCCCCAGGTTGACATAAAAGCATATGGCTGAGAGAAGTTTACTAAAGGAACATTTCTATGAAAGTTTTGTCAAAATATCTGCAAAGGCTTTGTAGTTAATGCCATTTTTCAATTTTCCCCATTATAAGTCTATGGAAAATCTAAGTTGCCATAGCAACCAAACTAAAGAGCCAAATTTCATAAAAAACACAAAACCTGTAAAGGCAAATATGGTGAATATTTCCATAAACTTTCAGCCTCATAGAGCATACGGTTTCTGAGGAGATGATTTTTTAAGTATTTTTTTTTCTATTTTTTCATTTTGGTTTCCATGGCAACCATTAAAATTGAGCAGTAGGCCTAAAATCATATGGTAGATACTAGATTGCTTAAGGAACATTTCTATGAAAGTTTTGTTCCAATATCTGCAAAGGCTTGGCAGTTAATGCCATTTTTCAATTTTCCCCATTATAAGTCTATGGGAGCTCTAAGTTGCTATAGCAACCAAACTGAAAAGCCGATTTTCATAAAAAACACAAACTTTTAATCCCCCAACCCAAGCATGCTACAGATAAAATTTGGGCCCAATCGACCCAGTGGTGTCAGAGGAGATGTCGTTTGAAAGTGTTGACGATGACGCAGACGCCGCCGACGACGACGACGACGGACAAATGCCTATCCTATAAGCTCCCCCGGAGCCTTCGGCTCTGGTGAGCTAAAAATCTGATGATGATGATGATTCTATAATTAAGTTGATGCATTGAAAAATTGAAGTTTTGTGGCGAATCAGCACAAAGTAGGCTATATTGTGGCAAATTGTATAAAATAAAAGTAAAACCTGTCATAGTGGCCACCTCTATTAAGCAAGGAACTCTTCTTAACCCACTGTATGCTAGTGGAATCTTCCATTGCTATATGTTAGACAAGTCCATTTAGCATATAAGGGGTGTCTGGCCTATTTTTTCATTTTTATTCTATTTTTGATGGATAATTTTGTTAGCAAATAGTGGAGGCCCTGATCAGACGCCACATTCTGTGGTGTCTGATCTGGGCCTCAACTGTTTGCCAAGGTACCCCTTTAGGGGTTTCCCGCATACAATGGGTTAAACAAAGATTTCAGTTCCCAAAAAGGCCAAATGAGTTGAAATTTACCTGTATTAAGCAAGCACCAGCTTTAAGCAAGCATTATCCCTTAGGTGTTTGCTTAATACAGGTTAAACTGCATGTTGTGTACTGATCAGAACTGCCTCAATGAGGAAATTCAAATGAGTACACACAACATACATTTCAAAATAAATCCCTGAACATATTCAAGATACTGTTATCTGGAGCTAAAGCAAAGAATTCCCTATCTATCTCTCTATTGATACTGCGTCGGTCACATTTTACCATTACCACAGGTGTACATTACATACACTCTAGGTTTACAGGATGTCAGCCTACACAGTAATCATGTAATTACGGTATCTTTAACCTGCACAGGGGATGATTCTTCCTGCCCAGGGGGCCTCCAGTTAACGTCCTGATCCGAAGGACGGTGCACTTTATGACATTCATCCCTGCAAATGATGCCAATGGAGCGTAATCGAACACCGAAATTTTATCGTCGCTGCCGGGGATCGAACCCGGGACCTCAAGCATCAGAGGCAAGTGCACTAACCAGTGAGCTATCATGCTCCACTAATCAGATGAGGAGCCATGGAAAATGTGCAATCAACGTTTGTGTGAAGATCAACTTTATTATAAACTATAGCTAATGCAATTTGACATGAGACTGATGACCTCTATTTCCATAATTTCACACCTGACGGAATGCATGTATACCAAAACACTATTAACCCATTTAGAACCGGAAACCCCAAAACGGGTACCAGGGCAAAAAGTGCAGGCCCAGATCAGACGCCGCGTTCTGCGGCTGATCAGGGCCTCCACTGTTTGCTTAAAGTTCTGTCAATTTCCAAATAAATTTTGATTTAAACACAACCTGACATCCCTAAAGTTTGAAATGGGCTCCTGCTATATATAAGGAGGAAGATTCCATTTTTGTTACAAAAAGGGTTAACAGGGTCCAAAGCAAAAACTGTGTTAGTTAAACAACCGTGTTACATCCAAACAAAAATGTATAGATTGTGGTCATTTTTTCTATATAATCTATACATTTTTGGGATCCATCTAGAAACCATGTTATATCCATAACTGTGTTATAACAAACAGTGTTATAATGAGGTTGTAGTGTATCTATCTTGTTATTCAATACATAGAGGTTGGTAAATGGGCTGCCATTCACAAGATGCTGAGAAGTTTATGATAACCAACGTAATAGGCGGTAACTGTGATTAACCCATTTACTCCAGAAACCCCAAAACGGGTACCCTGGCAAACAGTGCAGGCCCAGATCAGACGCCGCAGAAAGTGGCGTCTGATCAGGGCCTACACTGTTTGCAAAAAGTTAAGTCATTTTCCAAATAGATTTTAAAGAAAACGCAATCTGACACCCCTAAATTTTCAAATGGACTTCTGGTATATATAAGGACGCAAGATTCCATTTGGTACTAAAAGGGTTAAATTATTCTTTGCATAGTGGTCAGTCTCATGTCAAGATGTACCAGCTATAACAACAAACAAGAACAGCAGTATGCCAATGTTGTCTAAAGAAATGCGAAAAGAACAACATGCAGTAAAACTGAAAAGAAAATCATGCATCTGCCCTACCATGAATTTTAAATCTGGATCCTTGAGAAGCGTTGTATGAACTGTTGAGGCCTAGACAAGAAATGAAGATATGAAGCATGAAATGACAGAATGAATGAATGTTTCACATTTTTGTGCCGAAAATGGTGTGTCAAAACATGAAACAGGGGAAACCTATTATTCGAAATGACAGTTAATGACTTCAAAGTAATCATAACTCCAGATAACGGCCCCCACTCATTGGGGCTTGAAGAAATAGATGGGCTGCATGATGCTTATTAGGCAGAGCTGAAACCGACCGCACACGAGTACTGGTAAACCGTTTAGAGGATCTAAGCCTGCCCAGGCCAAGTGATGCGAGTCAGACCGTCCATGCTTATAAACCCTATTGGTTTCATTTGGCAACAGGGCTTGAGACGTCATTTCAGCTCAATGTCAGGTAAAAGTCCTGCAAAATTGGAAGCAACGTCTCCAAAATGACCTATACAGTGTTGACGGGGAGGTTAAACCTCAAATCAATCAAACAAACCACCAGATAAGTAGTAGTAGTGAGGATAATTTTTCTTATTTCTTGTGAGTACAATCAATCCTCTTTTGACTGCTATCGCTCTTTATAAAGGCAATTTCAACAAAATGAATCTTCAAAGCAAAATTTTCACTTGGTGTTAGCTTCCCTCGGGTTGGAAAGACCCATATCGAATCCATACTCATGAATGATTTTTGTAATCTGATACTCCAGAAGACAAATGTTATAAATATTTGTTAGAATCACCTCACCCAGGTGATTTGGGGAGGAATGATGGGGGAAAGGTCCTTTAGTACCTATCATACTCCTAAATGGGATTCTTCACCATGGCAAATGCTTTATAACCGCACAATACAGTAGACTCTCATTATCTGAAACCCCATGGAACTGGAAAATTTGGTTTGAGATAACAGTAGTAACATACAGTCCAACCTGTCTTAAGCAAGCGGCTTTGGGAAAGAGTAAAATCGCTTGCTTAAGACAGGTGCTTGCTTAATAGAGGGTCCAATGAGACCCAAGAAAAACTGTTTCGTATCGACCAAGGGTACTCATCAGGTGGCAAGTATGGCTACCAAAGCAGTTTGTTTTTCTCTTTTCTATTCATACAGTTTTTTTTTTTCATTTATTTTGTTTTGAACTCTTTCTTCTAGAGTCTATACTTTTCTCTTTTTACCAGTACCAGCCATTATTGCAAATTTAGTGCAACCAATTCAATATAGCAGGCAAGTGTCAATTAAGAGATAGAATGAGAGGATCAATTGTTTCTTTTAAAAAAGCTTTTGCTTGTCTGATGAACCAGGACAATGCCCTTTCTTCCCCTACTATCCACTTTGTGAAAGTCTGCAAAATTTGAGGACAGCCCAAGAAACAAATGATGTTCAATAATGAGGGTTAACATACCTGGTCATCAAAACATACAAACTGCCTTTGATTATGAAAGCAAGTCATTAATTTTTCGCACCTTTGCTCCATTTTCTTACATAATGGATCAGCGTGACTCGTCAAGGTGACAACAAAAATAAAATGCGTGTTCGTTTAGCGCTACAATCGATTTGGTCTAACTAAATACGGAAATAGTCAGAAAAATCGCCCACGCTTTTACGACCCTGTGAAGCAGCACCAAAATATCGATTCGGCCAAAAACTATTGGCCGTTTAAACACAGGTTCTATTAAATATCAGATATATTTTACTGGTCGTTGGCCACGTTAGACAGGTGCTTGCTTAATAGAGGTTATTTACATGGGAAATCGTTTGGGGGACCCAAAAGTGGCCGTTGAAGACAGGTGGCCGCTGAATGGAGGTGGCCGTAAGTACAGGTTGGACTGTATAGCAAAACTAACATAACAGTGCACAAAATTTAGTTTGACTTAAGCCTTTGTTTGAGATATCAGAGTTTGAGACAACAAGATAATTAAAGAACAAACACTGTCGATATCACACAGGTCTTCACTACTTGATAAAATTTCATTGAAGAGTACTAAAACATAGGTTTCTGAAAAGTAGTAAATTAAAATTACTCCTTAACCCATTTAGTACCTGATTTTGTTTGTTTGATTTGAGGTTTAACGTCCCCGTCAACACTGTAAAGGTCATTTTGGAGACGTTGCTTCCAATTTTGTGGGACTTTTACCCGACATTGAGATGAAATGACATCTCAAGCCCTGTCGCCCAATGAAACCAATAGGGTTTATTAGCATGGACGGTCCACCTCGCACCGCGGTTCCTGGACAGGCTTAGATCCTCTAAGCGGTTTACCTGTACTAGTGTGCGGGCCGGATTCAGCTCTGCGTGGAAGCATCATGCAGCCCATATATTTCTTCAAGCCCCTATAGGCGGGGGCCGAAATTTTAGTACCTGAAACCCCAAAATGGGTACCAGGGCAAACAGTGCAAGCCCAGATCAGACGCCGCAGAATGCGGCATCTGATCAGGGCCTACACTGTTTGCAAAAAGTTCAGCCATTTACCAAATAAATTTTGAAGAAAACAAAACCTGACACCCCTAAATTTTGAAATGGACTCCTGCCGTATAAAAGGAGGAAGATTCCCTTTTGTAGAAAATGGGTTTATAACCCTTGTTTCTCCTATACATTCTTTCACAAGAAACTGACAATTTCAAGTCTGGAATCAACGGAAGGAAAAGAATGACCACAGAAAAGATTTGTTTTTTTGTTTGATTTGAGGTTTAACGTCCCCGTCAACACTGTAAAGGTCATTTTGGAGACGTTGCTTCCAATTTTGTTGGACTTTTACCCGACGTTGAGATGAAATGACGTCTCAAGCCCTGTCGCCCAATGAAACCAATAGGGTTTATTAGCATGGACGGTCCGCCTCGCACCGCGGTTCCTGGACAGGCTTTGATCCTCTAAGCGGTTTACCAGTACTAGTGTGCGGGCCGGATTCAGCTCTGTGTGGAAGCATCGTGCAGCCCATATATTTCTTCAAGCCCCTATGGGCGGGGGCGTTAGAAAAGAATTAATGATCAACTTCCGCAAAGGAATCAAACCCACAACCCCATGATCACCAGTCGGATATGTAACCAAGAGAGAGCTATCAAAGTGAGTCTCTGAGTTGATGAGCAGATCGTTGTATGTTTACCCTATGCACACATCAGTAGTTGCGGCTCACACAACTGCTACTCTAACGGTTTGATGTATAAGAGATGATTATTTTGTTCGTGTTGAGGTTCAATTTCACCGTCAACACTACCAGTATTTCCCTCATTTTGGAGTTGTTGCTTCCAATTCTTTGCAACTTTACCCTGACAATGAGATGAAATGACAGCTCAAGCCCTAGCATAAAAAAAAAAACAACAAAAAAAAACCCTGATTGTTTATGCACGGACAGTCCAACTAACACCTCTTTGTCAGGGAAGGCATAGACCTTTTAAGCCGTTTGCCAGTACTCATGTTTGGTCAGTTTCAGCTCTGTGCGGAAGCCAAATCTATATTTCCAAGCCCTGATTGATGCACATGTCAAGAAAGAGGATTATGCCTTGAAATCACATGCATAAGAAACCTCTTTATACCACTATCAATGGGGTCCAAAGCAGAAACCTCTTTATACCACTATCAATGGGGTCCAAAGCGGAAACCTCTTTAAAACACTATTAATGGGGTCCAATGCAGATACCTCTTTATACCACTATCAATGGGGTCCAAAGCGGAAACCTCTCTAACACTATTAATGGGGTCCAAAGCGGAAACCTCTTTATACCACTATCAATGGGGTCCAAAGCGGAAACCTCTTTATAACACTATTAATGGGGTCCAAAGCTGAAAACTCTTTATAATACTATTAATGGGGTCCAAATTTGAAACCTCTTTATAACACTATTAATGGGGTCCAAAGCTGAAACCTCTTTATAACACTATTAATGGGGTCCAAAGCTGAAACCTCTTTATAACACTATTAATGGGGTCCAAAGTGGAAACCCTCTTTATAACACTATTAATTGGGTCCAAAGCGGAAACCGCTTTATAATACTATTAATGGGGTCCAAAGCTGAAACCATGTAAGTTAAACAACCATGTTATATCCCAACAAAAATGTATAAATTATATAGAAAACTGACCATTTATGGTCATTTTTCTCTATAATCTATACATTTTTGACCCCACTTGAAACCGTGTTATATCCAAAACTGTGTTATAACAAACTGTGGTCCAAAGCGGAAACCTCTTTATAATACTATTAATGGGGTCCAAAGCGGAAACCTCTTTATAATACTATTAATGGGGTCCAAAGCCGAAACCTCTTTATAACACTATTAATGGGGTCCAAAGAGGAAACCTCTTTATAATACTATTAATGGGGTCCAAAGCTGAAAACTCTTTATAATACTATTAATGGGGTCCAAAGCTGAAACCTCTTTATAACACTATTAATGGGGTCCAAAGCGGAAACCTCCTTATAACACTATTAATTGGGTCCAAAGCGGAAACCTCTTTATAACACTATTAATGGGGTCCAAAGTGGAGACCTCTTTATAACACTATTAATGGTGTCCAAAGTGGAAACCTCTTTATAACACTATTAATGGGGTCCAAAGTGGAAACCTCTTTATAATACTATTAATGGGGTCCAAAGTGGAAACCTCTTTATAATACTATTAATGGGGTCCAAAGCTGAAACCTCTTTATAACACTATTAATGGGGTCCAAAGCTGAAACCTCTTTATAACACTATTAATGGGGTCCAAAGCTGAAACCTCTTTATAATACTATTAATGGGGTCCAAAGCTGAAACCTCTTTATAACACTATAAATGGGGTCCAAAGCGGAAACCTCTTTATAACACTATTAATGGGGTCCAAAGCTGAAACCTCTTTATAACACTATTAATGGGGTCCAAAGCGGAAACCTCTTTATAACACTATTAATGGGGTCCAAAGTGGAAACCCTCTTTATAACACTATTAATTGGGTCCAAAGCGGAAACCGCTTTATAATACTATTAATGGGGTCCAAAGCTGAAACCATGTAAGTTAAACAACCATGTTATATCCCAACAAAAATGTATAAATTATATAGAAAACTGACCATTTATGGTCATTTTTCTCTATAATCTATACATTTTTGACCCCACTTGAAACCGTGTTATATCCAAAACTGTGTTATAACAAACTGTGGTCCAAAGCGGAAACCTCTTTATAATACTATTAATGGGGTCCAAAGCGGAAACCTCTTTATAATACTATTAATGGGGTCCAAAGCCGAAACCTCTTTATAACACTATTAATGGGGTCCAAAGAGGAAACCTCTTTATAATACTATTAATGGGGTCCAAAGCTGAAAACTCTTTATAATACTATTAATGGGGTCCAAAGCTGAAACCTCTTTATAACACTATTAATGGGGTCCAAAGCGGAAACCTCCTTATAACACTATTAATTGGGTCCAAAGCGGAAACCTCTTTATAACACTATTAATGGGGTCCAAAGTGGAGACCTCTTTATAACACTATTAATGGTGTCCAAAGTGGAAACCTCTTTATAACACTATTAATGGGGTCCAAAGTGGAAACCTCTTTATAATACTATTAATGGGGTCCAAAGTGGAAACCTCTTTATAATACTATTAATGGGGTCCAAAGCTGAAACCTCTTTATAACACTATTAATGGGGTCCAAAGCTGAAACCTCTTTATAACACTATTAATGGGGTCCAAAGCTGAAACCTCTTTATAATACTATTAATGGGGTCCAAAGCTGAAACCTCTTTATAACACTATAAATGGGGTCCAAAGCGGAAACCTCTTTATAACACTATTAATGGGGTCCAAAGCTGAAACCTCTTTATAACACTATTAATGGGGTCCAAAGCGGAAACCTCTTTATAACACTATTAATGGGGTCCAAAGCTGAAACCTCTTTATAACACTAGTAATTGGTTCCAAAGCGGAAACCTCTTTATAATACTATTAATGGGGTCCAAAGCTGAAAACTCTTTATAACACTATTAATGGGGTCCAAAGCGGAAACCTCTTTATAACACTATTAATGGGGTCCAAAGCGGAAACCTCTTTATAACACTATTAATGGGGTCCAAAGCTGAAAACTCTTTATAATACTATTAATGGGGTCCAAAGCGGAAACCTCTTTATAACACTATTAATGGGGTCCAAAGCGGAAAACTCTTTATAATACTATTAATGGGGTCCAAAGCGGAAACCTCTTTATAATACTATTAATGGGGTCCAAAGCGGAAACCTCTTTATAACACTATTAATGGGGTCCAAAGCGGAAACCTCTTTATAATACTATTAATGGGGTCCAAAGC
The DNA here is from genome assembly GCA_963580285.1 of Lucinisca nassula. NCBI lineage: Eukaryota > Metazoa > Mollusca > Bivalvia > Lucinida > Lucinidae > Lucinisca > Lucinisca nassula. The sequence goes on from OY757020.1 coordinate 69,412,922, forward strand.
TGAAAACTATTTATAATACTATTAATGGGGTCCAAAGCTGAAACCTCTTTATAACACTATTAATGGGGTCAAAAGCGGAAACCTCCTTATAACACTATTAATTGGGTCCAAAGCGGAAACATCTTTATAATACTATTAATGGGGTCCAAAGCTGAAAACTATTTATAATACTATTAATGGGGTCCAAAGTGGAAACCTCTTTATAATACTATTAATGGGGTCCAAAGCTGAAACCTCTTTATAACACTATTAATGGGGTCCAAAGCTGAAACCTCTTTATAACACTATTAATGGGGTCCAAAGCTGAAACCTCTTTATAATACTATTAATGGGGTCCAAAGCGGAAACCTCTTTATAACACTATTAATGGGGTCCAAAGCTGAAACCTCTTTATAACACTATTAATGGGGTCCAAAGCGGAAACCTCTTTATAACACTATTAATGGGGTCCAAAGCGGAAACCTCTTTATAACACTATTAATGGGGTCCAAAGCTGAAACCTCTTTATAACACTATTAATGGGGTCCAAAGTGGAAACCTCTTTATAACACTATTAATGGGGTCCAAAGCTGAAACCTCTTTATAACACTATTAATGGAGTCCAAATTTGAAACCTCTTTATAACACTATTAATGGGGTCCAAAGCTGAAACCTCTTTATAACACTATTAATGGGGTCCAAAGCTGAAACCTCTTTATAACACTATTAATGGGGTCCAAAGTGGAAACCCTCTTTATAACACTATTAATTGGGTCCAAAGCGGAAACCGCTTTATAATACTATTAATGGGGTCCAAAGCTGAAACCATGTAAGTTAAACAACCATGTTATATCCCAACAAAAATGTATAAATTATATAGAAAACTGACCATTTATGGTCATTTTTCTCTATAATCTATACATTTTTGACCCCACTTGAAACCGTGTTATATCCAAAACTGTGTTATAACAAACTGTGTTACAATGAGGTTGTGGTGTACATATCAGATGGCTCCTAAAGAAGCCAGCTCATCAGTATCTACTCTCTATCTGACATTCAGTTCATGAATTTGTAGAAATAAAGTACATCAAGTAATCTGATTGGATGAAAGTCGGAAATGGGTGTGACAAAATTAATCTATTCAGCAGGACAAGAGCTAATGTGTGATGAACAGAAAAGTAGTAGTCGTCTTCTGGTTCTTAGATGCTATAACTGGATACTCAAAAGTGCTCAACTCAACTGAGCATGAAATTTGAAATACTCATAACTGCTATTAATATACAAAGTAATCGCTCAACACAGCAAAGAATACTGTTTGTCAGGTTCATAAATTTTAAAATGCCAACAATAGTTGGCATTTAAAAATTTATGAGCTGGACAAATTTAATGCTCAAATGAGTTGAGTCTTCAGCATGAAAAAGGTTTAACGACTGTGGGGCCTCAGCATATGATAAAAGCCTAGAATTAACCATTCCTACTCCAGAAAAACAATAAACATACGAGCTAGTGCCTCAGAAAAGCTACAAGAACACCTGTGAAATCAGCAAAGACTCAGATCAGCCTGCACTTCTGTACAGTCTGAACACAGTCTTGGCTGATCACATGAGCATAGCTCAGGATAGCTGGCCTCAGTAGCTCAGTCGGATGCGCGGCTGGTGATCAGGAGGACCCGGGTTCAATACCTGCTGGGGTTGGCAACATTCTTTCATGGAGATTGATCATGAAATCTTTTCTGTGGTCATTTTCTCCCGTACCCTGATTCAAGAAGGGCAGTTGTCAGTTTCTGGCGAAAGAATGTGCACTCTACTTGATCGCTTACCCATAAGCCTGCCCAGGAAAAGTGTGGATGTGTAAGCTGACTGACTCAAAAATGACCTAAATAGTGTTGAGTTAAACTAAAATACAAACAAACAAAGCAAGCTAGGGATAAGCCACGTTTTTTTTTTATGTGAAAGCCACTGATATTTTTCTTGTTCCTGCACAAAAGCATATGCCAAGGAGTACCCACAATGTATGATTTCGAGCAGAAATAAGAAAAATAATATGTGGATTCCTTATCTGGGGCTATGCATGAACCTTCTTCAGGCTACCAAAAATGCAATATAAGCAGAAAGGTGTAACTGAAAAGTTGAAGACTTAAGCTGTTACATGCATATTCTTACAGCTCATATATAACAAAAATCATGCAATGGAATAACTACAGTAAGACATAAACCTTTTCCTGCTGAACTAGAACAACCACTACCTTTGCAAACAGTGAAGATCCAGAACCCTTCTAATCAGGATCTACACTGTTTGTCATTCGGTTAGCAAATTTGAATTAAAACGTGCAAATAAAGTTCTGACAGCTGCACGTGACTTTGTCCAAGCCCCCACTGAAAATCCACGGTTGAAAACATTGCAACACTTCCAAATGAAGTAACTGCAATGGAAAATGGCCTCTGAAGTTTTTAACAGTCAGGGCAAGAAGTGATATTTATCCTGTGAGCTGCATCAAGTGAAAATGTCTTCGGGTGTATGCACTGGGAAGACTCAGATCAGTCTGTGTATCTGGACCATCTGATCAGTCAAAACATCTTCATGCAGTCATAAAAGACTGTATTCGAACTACCTGGCTCCAGTTCTCAAAAATTATTGACACTGCCAGCTAACATATTGTTTAACCTATTGTATACTAGTGGACTCTTCCACTGCTTTATGTTGGACAAGTCCATATGTCATATAAGGAGTGTCAGGCCTATTTTTTTCATTTTTATTCTGTTTTTGACAGACAATTCTGTCAGCAAATGGTGCAGGCCCTGATCAGACGCTGCGTTCTGCGGCGTCTGATATGGGCCTGAATTGTTTGCCAAGGTACCCCTTTTGGGGTTTCCTGCATGCAATGGGTTAAAATTTTGATCAATTCGTCTGGTAAATACATTAATATATTTTCTGAAAAAAATGTGAATAGCACTGCAATGTTTCTGCAAACACTTTCATGAAGTTTTATGTCCCCATCAACACAATTTATGTCATTTAGAACATGTCACTTCCTATTTTGTGTGACTTTTATCATTCACTGAGATGAAATGACATCTCAAGCCCTATCACCCAAAAGAACCTCTATCGTTTGAGAGACAATGGGACTTGCACCACTTTATCTGGGCAGGCTTTGACCTTCTAAAAGGTTTACCATTTACCATTAATGTTTGGTCAGTTTCAGCTCTGGGTGAAAGCACCATGCAGCCCAAACTATTCTCCCAAACCCTGAATAGCTAAGCTAACCATACTTTGAACAACTGGCCCCCTGGTTTCATATGATTGTATGAGTATTTGGTAAGTGCATGCATCCAAAAAGATTTTCACTTATGGCAGCCTACATCAACAATACATACCGGATCCTTCAAGTTAGATTTTAGCTTCCTTGGATCTTGTTTGTGAGGCTGGCTGGAGACCGCACTGACGGACCCTGGCTTCACTTTGTTCCGTATGATAACACCTATTAACATATGGCACCGGTTTTCTTCTAAACCTGTAAGAATAAGTTGAGAAAAAAAAAAAGATCTAGAATCTAGGATAGGTTTGAGACTGAGACACGCAAAACTCAAGCAAGTTATCTGCTTATCTTTAGTCACATACTAGGCAGTAAAACCACATAAGATTTTGAAGATGAAATGATAAAATAATTGTCATGAGCACTATAAATGTAATGTTGTTGTCTGTGAGTGTGACAATGTTAAAATTTCTGTTAACCCTTTTAGTACCAGAAACCCCAAAACGGGTAGCCTGGCAAACAGTGCAGGCCCAGATCAGACGCCGCAGAATGCAGCGTCTGATCAGGCCTCCACTGTTTGCAAAAAGTTTAGCCATTTTCCAAATAAATTTTGAAGGAAACACAACCTGACACCCCTAGATTTTGAAATGGACTCCTGCTATATATATGGAGGAAGATACCATTTGGTACAAAACGGGTTAAAGCTTTTACCAGTTTGAAAGAAAAAGTGTCCTTTCGTAATGATCCAAAGTATTGTGACAGACAGGTGTAGTTTGTATTTTCTTGTCCTTTGGGATCAATGATTCCATTTTGGAGTTTTGAAAATATCTGAGGGTCACTGATGAGGCCTAAATGGCCAAACTAGCTAGTCTGGCCAAGAAACACTTGTACACTCCATTCTTGTCATTCTTGCAAAAACTGCCTATTTTTTTAGCAATTCTCCTGAAATAAGGTGAAAAACGCCCATTATAGAATATTGAAAAAAAGATCAGTCTTGTCTAATGATGCAGTACTTAAGTTTCCAAATTTGTTGTTAATACTTCCGTTCTTAAATAACTGAGTCAATGGCTGACCCAAATCTTCTGGAATATGTCCAAAAGTAGCATCTCCTTTATTCACAACGATCATACTATCACTGTGCTGATTTTCAGGATCCAAAATGCACTCAATTTTGTCCCAGATGCATAAGAAACTTGATAAACAGGGTACTGGTTCATCACGGAATTTAATTGAAACAGGCCTATATATACCGCTATTCTGTGTAGTATGACGCACTACTTAAGGAGTTCTAAAATATCGCTGAAATTTCCAGTGAAAAGTTTGACAGCTGGTGTCCATCAATTAATTATTTGTAATAAAGGGAAAGACTTTTATATCCAGCATTTCAGTGGTTTCTTGCTGTCGAGTCCTCACCGTTGTTTCATCACTGTAGTTGTTTGATTTTTGTGTTCTAGGAGATGTTGCACTGATGAGTTAGGAGGCCTTCATGCGGACTGAACAAATTATTTGTCTAAATTGTGGCAGAAGTAAGGGCGAAGATTACGGCCACGTAAAATCGATTTAAGCCCCCCTGTGGAATTTGTTTCACTGACCGTTCCAAGGTGGTTCTTCTGTCGCATTTTATTTTTGTTATGGTTTGTCTTTGAGTGTGTGTATCGCTTATATGTTTTGTTTTGGATAGCCAATTGGCAATTTTGTGGGAAAGTGACTGTCCTTTTGGCTTTCCATTAGGGTTTAGTTAATTCATGTTTGTGTTTCTTTCCCTTTGGTGTCTCTGATGGGAGCTGTGGGTTAACTGTATCAATTCCTGATCATTGCCTTCACTTCTATTTTACAAAAGAATTTCTAGCTATTGTTTTTTTTATTTCACATAAGACTACCAGGCATGAGACTGGAGGACTGCTGAAAAAATCTGAAACCCAAGTGAAAAAATCTGAAACCCCTAACACCCCTTCCAAAAATGTCATTTTTTGAACTTTCAGACCAAAAACAAGTAACTTTGAAAAACTTTAAAACCCAAAAATCTGAAATCTGCCAAAAATCTGAAAAGTCTCATGCCTGGACTACTAAAATGCTAAATTCATGGACGAAAAGGCATAAAATCAGTATGTTGTGCAGATAAATTCTTCCACAGTAGATTCTCCCAAAGTCTAAGAGCAAGAACGAATCGTAATGTCAATGGTCTTCCACGGATTTAGCATCACTACAGCACAGTTCCTTTGTATATTTCAAGATGATGGTCATCTGGGAGAAATTGTTTTGGAATGCTTTAATGACTTTTCCTGGGAACTGTTGCCTCTAACAAATGCCCACCCCACTTCTCATGAAAGGTAATGATTCTGATAAACATCTGGACATCTGTTAGAGATTTTATGGTATATGGTAATTTTCCTAAAAAGTAAATTCACAGCATTTAGCTGATGGGTTCATGAAAACATGCCTATATAATTCTGACCCTATGAACCCCAGTTTTACCACATAAAACTGGGGTTTACATCTTTATTTTCTTATTTCTGCTCTAAAATATAGATTGTGGGTACTCATTAGAACCATCTCGCTTGATGAGGTGGTTCTAAAGTATACCATCAATCTACATTTTGAACAGAAATAAGAAACAAGAATTCCGCCGAAGGCTATGTCGCGCCTGTGGGGGCGCAAAGTCACCCAACCATGATATGTAGGTCAAGGTCAAACATAGATACTTGCACAAAAGTTTCCATTCTTAAATGCAAGCTTGTACCAAATATCATTAATGTAGCTCTTATAGTTCTTGAGAAATAAACTTGACCATTAGGGTGAACGCTAGGTTGGTCGCAATATTTTACAAAGTCAGTGAACCATGAAATATAGGTCAAGGTCAAATATGGATGCTTGCATTTAAGTTACCATTCCCAGATACAAGTTTGTACCAAGTATCATTAATGAAGCTCTTATAGTTCTTGAGAAATAAACTTGAACCTCAGGGTGAACGCTAGGGTGGTCGCAAATGTTGACGCCTTGACAAACGGACGGACGGATGAACGGAAAACCGGGCGCCTATATCGCGCCATGCTTATAGCAGGCGCGACAAAAATCTCTATTTCTTCCCTTGAAAATTTTCATTTTCCAGCGGCAACATTCCTGTACTGATCCGTTAACATTCCTGTACTGAAAACAAACAGTGTAGACCCTGATCAGAGGCAGTGTTCTGCAGTGTCTGAGCCTTAAATCCCGTCAAAAAAAAAAGTCACTGACATTTCAACTGAATCATCTCCCCGGAAGACTATCCACATGTAATGTCAAATCTTATTTTCTCTGAAAAATAGGGAAAGACACTGTGAAAATGACATAAAATTTGTTAAGTTGTGGAAAGCCTTCTTTTGTGTCTCAAACATACCTGGTCCATCAAAAGGTTTTAGCACAGCTGGTATTTTACTGTGGGATGCCAGCGGTACTATGTAGAAGTCCTTGATATGCTTGGCCGAGTTGGCAACAACTCCACATCTGCTCCGACTGTTCAGGTAGGAATACAGGTTGATATAGGCCACCTTCTCCTCATTGTTACCCGGTATAAACCTTATCACGCAGATATCCTACAACACAAAATTACATACTATTTACTTTAACCCTTTTTGTACGAAATGGAATCGTCCTCCTTATATATGTCCATTTCAAAGTTTAGGTGTCAGGTTGTGTTTGTTTTTTCAAATTTTATTTGGAAAATGGCTGAATTTTTGCAAACAGCATAGGCCCTGATCAGACGCCGCATTCTGCCGCATCTGATCTGGGCCTGCACTGTTTGCCAGGGTAGCCGTTTTGGGGTTTCCGGTACAAAATTGGTAAATGAGCCTTATTGTTAATTATTCATTACATATTTTCCCCCTTAAATACTTTTATTTGCAGGCAAACAGCGCAGCCTATGATCAGACTTCTCCTACAGGAGCAGTCTTATCTGGAGCTTCAATGTTTGCTCAGGCCTGCTCCACCAGGAGCAGTCTGATCTGGGTCCACAGTTTACTCAGGCTTTTTATATGACTTTGGTATACATACTGTGGTCACTCCTTTTCCTGGGCAAGTCAATGGAGTCCGCAGGAGATAGTATGATCACAGAAATTTTTTCCTGATCAGTCTCACAAAGATCACAGAAAATTTTTCATGATCACAAAGTTCACAGAAATATTTTATGATCAGTCATCAAAGATCATAGAGAATATTTCATGAAATAACAGGAATATTTCCATGATCAGTCTTCACAAATTTGCAGAAAATGTTTCATGTTCAGTCTTTACAAAGATCACAGAGCATATTTCATGAGCAGTCTTCACAAACATTACAGAAAATATTTCATGATCTGTTTTAACAAAGATCACAAAAAAATATTTTATGATCAGTCATCACAAAAATCACACAGAATATTTCAGGATCAGTCTTCACAAAGAAGCAAAATATTACCGTAAAAATTCGGCTATAAGACGAGGATTTTTCCCTCCAAAATGAGCCCGAAAAATTGACCCCGTCTTATAGCCGAGGTCATGGACTGCATTCTTTTTTCCGGCAATGTCCGGCGAAGACCAGACATACGGAAAATGCCGATCAATGATTTTTGAATTGATATAAATCACCGCCCACAAACCGACGCTACCATTTTTCTGCACGCGATCGGTAAATGACGTCATCCGACGCCAGCACCCCAACACGTGTTTAATGTCATTGTGTGTATCTCGTTCATAAAAAAAACCGTTAGGAACCGGTAAAAATATTTTCTCGATAGCTAAACGGTTGTGAATAGAGGTGGATAGAAAACCAGCGCTTTGCACAGCTCCCGAATTATCCCCAGAAGCTCCGTGTCAATAACCAACAACAGCGTTCGACTTTTCTCGCCCAGCGTCTGCTATTTGGCGCCAAAACATAACCATTCATGAGATCATAGAATAGTCCATTTTTTGTAATGCAAACTTCTACTGTTAGATGTAGCCAATTGTCTGAGGAGTGATTAAATCATTTTCACATTGATTGTGGATTAAATTTTATGATTGGAGGATAAACGCAAATACCAGACATAACTTGACCATATTTTCACACCTTATCGACACGCACCGCAGGGTGGCAATTATATGACAGGGATTAACAATAGTGTCATACTTGAACCGTAATAATACACAGATGGTTTGTCTGCATTAATTAATGCGATTTACTTACTGGTCTTGTTTTACCGGATTTAAGGGCTCAGTAAGACTGACAGTAGTAGACGATTTTTTTTTTGCACTTGCCCGGCACGATTTCGGTCTTGTCTCGGGCAGCCGGGAAATGGATTTGGCAGCCCTGTCGTCTATTAAATAGAAGTCTTAGCCAGCAAAGCATGTACCGGGCCAACTTCGGGCCGACAGGGATACGACCTATCGGCCGACGTTTCCCCCGTTTCCAGACGCTTAATAGACCTACCGATTCAGATTTAGTAAGAGTTGTCACTCTTTGTAACTCTCACAAACGAAGACATTATGTCAACAGACATAAACAAAGCCATGTGAGGGGTAAGTAGAGGGGTTTTCTGACAAAAAAAGGCATATTTCTCACATCTAAACGGCATCTAGCGGTAGCAGATAGGCCCCGACAGATATGGCAAAAATTTGACCCGTCTTATAAAAGAGTATAAGCAAAATCCCACATTAGAAGAACTGAAAAAGGGGTCCCGTCTTATAGCCGAATCGCCTTATAGCCGAATTTTTACGGTACATGATCAATTTTCACAAAGATCACAGAAAATATTTCATGATTAGTCTTCAAAAAGATCACAGAAAATATTTCATGGTCAGTCTTCTTAAAAATTGTAGAAAATATTTCATGATCAGTCTCCTCGAATGTCACAGGAAAAGTTTCATGATCAGGCTTCATCAAGATCAAAGAAACTATTTTATGATCAGTCTTCACAGAGATTGCAAAAAATATTTCATGAGATTACAGAAAATATCTCATGATCAAGATATCTCATGATCAGTCTTCACAAACATTGCAGAAAGTATTTCATGATCAGTCTACACAAACGTTGCTGGAAATATTTCATGATCAGTCTTCACAAACATTGTTGGAAATATTTCATGATCAGTCTTTACAAACATCGAAGAAAATATTTGAAAATTAGTCTTCACAAACGTTGCTGGAAATATTTCAAGATCAAGCTTCACAAACGTTGCTGGAAATATTTCATGATCAGTCTGCACAAACGTTGCTGGAAATATTTCATGATCAGTCTTCACAAACGTTGCTGGAAATATTTCATGATCAGTCTTCACAAACGTTGCTGGAAATATTTCATGATCAGTCTGCACAAACGTTGCTGGAAATATTTCATGATCAGTCTTCACAAACGTTGCTAGAAATATTTCATGATCAGTCTTTTCAAACGTTGCTGGAAATATTTCATGATCAGTCTTCACAAACGTTGCTGGAAATATTTCATGATCAGTCTTTTCAAACATTGAAGAAAATATTTCATGATCAGTCTTTGCAAGCATTGAAAAAAAATTAATGTTCATTTTTCACAAAGATTACACAAAATATTTCATGATTAGTCTTCATAAAGTTTACCCTTACCCTAGATGCAGCCTGTTTTATCTTCGTGAGATAGTCCCATACATGTTCTGGGTTGATTCGACCACAAACATGAATTGTATCAGGTAGGTCCTGTAAAACAGTAAAATTACAAATTGTACCCAGGTTATGAAACACATTTCATGTTCAACTCATGTTCAACTCACTTGAGCATGAAATTTGTGCTGCTCACTAATGTTAAAATCAGCCAATCCCTTACACTTGAATGATTGATATTCTAATGCAAGTATATACAAATGATGTTTTTTTTTTTCTTTTATTTGTGTGTGTGTGTGGGGGGGGGAGGGGGGTTGGTTTACAGTCCTTTATAAACTGGAGCACTCGGAGAACAAGAGTTCCGTGAGCGGGGCATTATACGCAGGTAGCAAGTTAGTATTTGTTGGACAGAAACTCGAAACAATAAGAACTGCTCCATATAATGGTCTAACTCCATATCAAGTTTCAGCTTGATTGGATCTAAATTGTAGTATGAGTTAGCCAGAAAAGAAATGTACAGATATTTTCAAAGTGTTATACTTATATTAATATTTGGTGGACCATCCTCTCTAAACCACATGCACTGCTCCACATCATACCCAAACTTTTGCTAGATCGAATGTTACCTGCAGGAGAGGTTAGCCACAAACAAAATGTGTACAAAGGTGCATAACTCAACTAATTTTTGGTGAACCATAACCTCAAGACAATAAGCACTGTGCCACATAATGGTCTAACTATATACAATGCATGAAGTTTCAGCTTCAAAGGATATTATTGTAGTTGACGCAAACAAAATACTTGCAGAAATCAGCAAAGGGGGATAACTTAATTATATCTGGTAAGCCATAACCTCGAAACAATATGCACAGCTCCACATTGTGGTCAAACTATTTATCAGTTTTTAGCTTGATTAAATGTTCACTGTGGGAAGAGTTAGCCATAAAAATGTTCACAGGAATTTTCAAAGGGGCATAACTCAGGTTATCTATCTACCAAGTTTCAGCTTGATCGGACGAAAACTGTAAGAGGAGTGATCCGGAAACAAAAAGTTAACAAAACTTTTCAAAGGGGCATAACTCTGTAAATGTTTGGTGGACCATAACCTCAAAACAATATGTGCTACACCAGGTCATGGTCTTACTACCTAGCAAGTTTCAGCTTGATCAGATGAAAAATGCAGGAGGAGTTATCCGGAAACGAAGTTCACAGATGGACGGAAAGACAGATGGACGGACGGACGCAGACCTTATACCATAATACGAGCATTTTTTACAAAACGGGCATATAAAAACCACCTTTTCTTCCATTGCAGAACTTGACGTTTTCACGTGGCCTGAACCACAGTGCTGAGACACCTAATGATTAAGAATCAGCGCTCTTACCCACTAGGCCATGGAAGTCCATCACAACTGATGGTTTCTGAAATGGTTTCTTTCATCTTGTAATTTGAACATGTTGACGTTGGGACATTTGAAGTTTAGGGAAACTCATTAAGACAATGGCAAACAATGTAGATCCAAATGAGATGGATCATTATGAGCCATCTCATCTGGATCTACCCTGTTTGCATAGGTAACGCTGGTGCAATCTGACATGAGACTGACCTCTATGCAAAGAATAAATTAGTCAATATCACCTAATAGGTCAGTTTTCGTAACCTTCTCTTGAATTTTCGGCATCTCGTGAATGGTGACCCATCTACCAACCTCTATGTATTAAATAACAATTTTTGTTTGTTTGATTTGAGGTTTAACGTCCCCGTCAACACTGTAAAGGTCATTTTGGAGACGTTGCTTCCAATTTTGTGGGACTTTTACCCGACACTGAGATGAAATGACATCTCAAGCCCTGTCACCCAATGAAACCAATAGGGTTTAACAGCATGTACGGTCCGCCTCGCACCGCGGTTCCTGGGCAGGCTTAGATCCTCCAGGGGTGAGAACAGTCCAAAAATCTCAATCCTGAAAATCTGCTATTTGAATCCTGAAGTGACCCTAATGTTATCTTAAAATAAAAAATAAATGGGTTTACCCTTCCAATATCAATGGAGAATTGTTGCTCCATGCTTAGTTGCAGCTAACCATTTAATTAGGACATATTAAAACTTCAAATGGACAATAATAAATGAAAATTTATATGCATCATTCCAAAACTCTCAATCCTGAAATCAGGATTAATCCTGAACTTTCTCACCCCTGATCCTCTAAGCGGTTTACCAGTTCTAGTGTGCGGGCCGGATTCAGCTCTGCGTGGAAGCATCATGCAGCCCATATATTTCTTCAAGCCCCTATGGGCGGGGGCGAATTAAATAACAATATTGACCTCTTCGGTAAACGGCGAAGATAAATATATGCATTCAGTTGGGCGTGAAATTATGGTAATAGAGGCCACCAGTCTCATGTCTATACCTGTAGAAGTCAACAGGGTTGAAAGGGTCAGCATTAGCTGTGCTGTATACAATGTAGCTAGTGACATACCTCTAGTAAACACTCCGATTCTAAACTGTTCACAGAGTACATTACATGACAAACACTAATAATAACAGAGCAAAGGTTTTAGCTATCTATGTGTGTGTGTTTGCTGTTGAAAAGCATAACAAGACTTCGTTTGTGTGAGTTTTATGCTACACAGATCAATTAGGCCACACGGAGGTGGGACTTCAGTTTAAAGACTCATCCTGGAATCAAACCTACAACCCCCGATGTATAAGGTGAGTAACTAAACCTCTGCACCATACAGGCTTCTCATAAGGCTCTCATAATGACCACTCCTGCCATACAATATGAATGTGCAGTCCGGTCAGAGTCTTTCCTTACAGTAGACTTTGTCATCAGAATCAGAATTGTTACTGGTGGCACGTCAAATGACATTCATACACCAAGAATGGATCTTGGAATTGTTTCTATGATAATGTGCTGGCGCATATGACTACATGTTACCATAATGATCCTAAGTATTGGGACAGATATGCCTAAGTAAACAGTGCAGACCCAGATCAGAGTGCTCCTGAAGTTTGCCAGCTTTTGGACTCCTTGCTGGATCATAAAACAAATTTGCTAAAATTTTGTGAGAATTGCAGCAAGTCCTCAAGGTGTCCAAATTTTTAGGATTTTTACATAAATTCTATCAACTTGTTACATAAATGTGTAATGATCAATCAAGAATGATCTATGTAACAATTACATGATGCTATATGTCACTTTCTTAAGATTTACCTCATATGCAGATATTATCAAATGGAACTTACCATACTTAACATATTACTGGGACGGATAGGCCTGAGCAAACAGGGTAGACCCAGAGGAGAAACCACAGGGACTACCCTGTATGCAACACAAGACATCCAGCTATTTTTAGACACAACACTGGGTAGTAAATTGTACTTGTTTAAATTTTAGAACAAATTTGGTGGGGAGTGGAGGAGCCTGAATACATACTTAGGGTAAATACGCTTTATCTTACCAGATTATCTGCCGGCCCCGTGACCCTGTATGCGGTGGTAACAAACTTGGACACATCTTGCATGTAGACAAATCCCTTCCAGAGCTGTGGACCCGACGGCGTGAACTTGGCTTTCTTCTCTAGTCCAGATGACAGAGCAGAGTCTGGTGACCTACAAGCACAGTATACCACCTAGAAGCCAAATGCAAAATCAGGCCCAGAGTTATAAAACCTTTTTCATGGTTGACTTAAAGACACATTTTTGATTGCGTAACCCTAATGACCGTTTATTAAAGAATGCAGTTTTGAGAAAAGATACACTTGGGGTATTCTGGCTGTCATACAGGTAGAGGACCAAGGCAGGGTAATCAGTTACCTAGGGATATAGGTTTGACAAGTCACACTTATTCATTTACTTGTTTGATAACTACATCCTGGTTTTAATATGAAGAAACATCCACACTTTTATTGCACGACCCGCAGAAAAAGCGACCGACTGAAGTCGGTTGATTTTCTAAGAGTGCCCTAGAATCACCGTGTCATTCTGTCATTCTGTAAGTCTGTCTGTCCGTCCGTAACCTGTTTGTGAAAATTGGTGATAGTGACTTAACCGCTTGGAATATTTAAACAATTTTTGGCATACTGATAGATATCAATGAGATCTAACCAATGAACTTGCAAAATATTACATTCCATTTAGTATAGCCTCGCCAAGGCGAAAAATGTAAAAAATTTCGAACTGCTTCTCCTCGGACACCGTTGGGCCGATTGAAGTAAAATTTCATATGGAGCCTCTATGGGATGGGGGAAACCAAAATTTGCTCATGGGGTCCAGGTCACATGACCAAAATGGCCGCCAAGCCATATATGGTCTGTCTGTCTGTCCGTCCGTAACCCGTTTGTGAAAATTGGTGATAGTGACTTAACCGCTTGGAATATTTAAACAATTTTTGGCATACTGATAGATATCAATGAGATCTAACAAATGAACTTGCGAAATATTACATTCCATTTAGTATAGCCTCGCCGTGGCGAAAAATGTTAAAATTGTCGAACTGCTTCTCCTCGGAAACCGTTGGGCCGATTGAAGTAAAATTTCATATGGAGCCTCTATGGGATGGGGGAAACCAAAATTTGCTCATGGGGTCCAGGTCACATGACCAAAATGGCCGCCAAGCCATATATGGTAAAAACCCTCCAAAAATAGTCTTCTCCTGAACCACTGGGCAGATTTCCACGAAACTTGATAAATAGCATCTGGGACGTAGGCCCATCATAAATTGCTAAAATGGTGACCCTGGGTTGACCTTGACCTTCTTTGTGCCTAGGTCAAACTTTGACACATATGCTTTTGTATTGGAAAAGTGAGAATGCATTTTATCCTGCAAACGATTCAGAATACAGTACTAAAGTATAAGATATATTTTTGCTCCTTACGATAAGGCGCATTTATTGGGGGAACCGTTTTAGGTCCAGGTGGCATGACCAAAATGGCCGCCATACCCATATATGCTAACACTCATAAAGCTAAAAGCATCTGGCGGGTCGTGCACTTCAGCTGAAGCACTGGTTATGCTATTATTTTTATCATTACAAAAAATGCCTATTCAAATACATTGGTTAAATTCTACCACCAAAGATAAAAATCCTGATATCTTTAATATCTATGCTCAAAACATATATTGTGGGTATTCATTAAAACTGCCTTGGTGAGGCGGTTCTAACGAGCACCCAAAATACATGTTTTTGAGTAGAAATAAGAAAAATAATGTATACCCCTCTGAACCCCAATTTTACTGTACAATATTTTTTAACATTAAGGGTACTCTTTAGTACCGCCTCTCAGACGGTCGGTTCTAACGAGGACCCACACTATATGTTTTTGAATAGAATTAAGAAAAATAATGAATACCTCTAGCTCTATACCCCAGTTTTACTGTATAAAAATGTAGGGTTTATGGGGTTCTATTTTCTGATATGATTGTGTCATTTTATTGTTCCATCTTGACTGAAACTATAAAATGATAATGTTATAGACATTATATGATTTGTGTCACATTCTTTCACAAAATAAATAAATAAATGTCAATTGATTGATTAAATCTTGTAGTAATCAGTTCATTTACCTTTACTGTAATTCTTTACTTCTTTTCACTTTTGAGATAACGAAACAATGGATATGCGAGTGTTTTCTTAACTTTTGTTTTGAAAATAAATAGGAAGAAATTTAAAACAAATTTTGTGGTAACAATCTCAGTAAAAACATATCCATCACATGAGTTCCCCTTACAAAGCCCCCTTTTAAACATATCTCTCAGAGAGTCTCTGCTCATAATCACCTCATAATCACTTAGATAAGATAAGCCTTTGATGTGCACTATGGTCTGAAGGAATTGTTTATTGAAGACAATTAAACAGGCCACCCCTTTTATATAGAGAAAAAAATGTGTCTTTAAATAGTCATATAGTTTTTTTTTTTATTATTATTATGAATATCAAACTGTAAATAAATGGAGCAATTTTCTGCTCATATCAATAGTTTTTGGACATCTAGAAATACACAACCTCTTTATAACACTATTAATGGAGTCTCTTTGTCACTTGCCTTATGCTTGCATTAACCCATTTAGAACCGGAAACCCCAAAACGGGTACCAGGGCAAACAATGCAGGCCCAGATCAGATGTGGCGTCTGATCAGAGCCTCCACTGTTTGCTGAAAGTTCAGCCGTTTTCCAAATGAGTTTGGATGAAAACACAACCTGTCACCCCTAAATTTTGAAATGGACTCCTGCTATATATAAGGAGGAATATCCAATTGGTACAAAAAGGGTTAACTGATATAGAAACTTCAATTACTATCTCATCAGTTCATGCATACTCAATCAGAAGCGTGTGACTGGTGATCAGCAGGTCTAGCTAAGGTTTAACCCTTGTCTTGCTGTTCACGACAACCCCTATCTTTGCAAACAGTGTAGATCCTGATCAGATGGCTTCTGAAGAAGCCATCTGATCAGGATCTACACTGTTTGACATTCAGTTTATGAATTTGTAGGAATAAATTACATCAAGTAATCTGATTGGTTCAAAGTCAGAAATGGGTGTGGCTAAATTTAATATTCAGCAAGAAAAGGATTAATACCTGCCTGGTTGCAAACGTTCTATCAAGGTTATGGATCTTGGAATCGTTTCTATGGTCATTCTCCCTCGTCCGCTGATTCAAGAAAGGCATTATGTGCACTATACTAGATCACTGCTTATATAAAGCCTGCCAAGCAAGTATTTTTTTGGTTTTGTTTTGTTCTTTTGTTTGTGGTCTTGGTTTTACAGCCCTTTCAAGATTATTTCACTTATATCAAGCAGATCGTTAATCAGAAATAGGCAAAAACCAAAGTACCCAGAGAAAAAACACCCAACCTTCCGTTGCAAAACTTGGCCCGAGCGATGCGCGAATCACAACAGTCAGAGATCTGATGATTAAGAGTCAGCACTCTTATCCACTAGGCCACGGAGGCCCATTAGGAAAAAAATGGTGAAGTAAACTGACCAGCTCACTATGACCTGACCGTGTTGGCTGAGCCATTAAACCCAAATCATCTGGTTCCGAGTGTAGACCGGCAACATGTTTCTCAACTTAAGGGGACTGGGAACACCTGGCAGATTTTTCCACCATTTTTTCAAAGGGAGAGAACTTTTAGGACTTTCTACTCGCTTTGCTATAAGCCCTGTCCCACTCAAAAAGGGGTCTACTCTTAAAGGAAAGAATTCACTTCTCAGGAGCAAATTCTTTCCTTTAAGAGTTGACCCAAAATTAACATGGGCGACAAATACTTTTGCAGGAGTTGCCTCCCCTGAAGGTGTTTCCACTCCCCTTAACCCTTTACCACTCAGGTACGTTTTTTTACGTGTTTGCACCCCCCCCCCCCTCCATTTTAAGCCCCGGACGCACCTAAAATCTGCATTTCTATCCCTGAATAGTTATGGTTGCTTTAGGATTTGTTGGGCAAAAAAGTGACCTGTTTTTTCACGCGCCTCCCCACTAAAAATATTCTTGGGGGGATTGAAGTGGGGGGGGGGGGGGGGCACAACGCCCCCCCTCACATCCTGAAAAATTTTGGGTGTACAGGTGTACAGCCCAACCGGCCGCTAAAATTTATATCTGAGGGTGTCTGGGGTCAAAAATGCCTGAAAATTGATGCTGATAAAACATGCTGCAAACAGTGAAAATGGCGAAATTCACAATATCCCTGAGTGGGAAAGGGTTAAGACTGACTGATTTGTCTAATCAGTTTAATATTGACACACACTTTCCAGTGCATGTAAGTCCCTTCTTTTCATTACATTGTATCGTTAAAACTTCAATCATTTGATATGGCAAATATAATGTTTTTTTTTTGCAGGAAAAATGTGACCAGCTTTTGAAAATGCAATGCTAAAGTTACTCAGATTTTATCTGCAAAAATAAGTTGTTTTTTTTTTTTACTGCACTGAATGGTTTATGTGTATGCATTAACCCATTTCAAACTGGAAACTCCATAAACAGGTGCACAGACAAACAGTGAAGCTCTAGACCAGACACCACAGAACACGGCGGCTGATCAGGGCCTACACTATCTACAAATTGCAAAGTAATTTTCTCAATGAATGTCAAAAACGACTCAACCTGTAACACCTAAATTTTCAAATCCTGCTACATTTAATGAGGAACATTCCAAACAGTTGGAAAAGAGTTAAGTAACTCTCAGTGACTGAACTTCACAGTGACTGACCTCACAGTGACTGAACCATACAGTGACGGAACCTCAGTGACGGAACCTCACAGTGAACCTTACAGTGACCGACCTCACAGTGACAGAACCTCACAGTGACAGAACCTCAGTGATTGACGTCATGGTGACGGACCCTCTCTGTGATGGAACCTCACAGTGACTGACCTCACAGTGACTGAACTTCACAATGACTGACCTCACAGTCACTGAACTTCACAGTGACTGACCTCACAGTGACTGAACTTCAGTGTCAGAACCACACAGTGACTGACCTCACAGTGACTGACCTCACAGTGACTGAGCTGGTTTGTTTCTGTGCCTCCTGTGCTTCTCTCTGTGCCTCAGCCTGAGCCTTCTTGATAGCTTTGAGGACCTCTTTCACTACCTCCTCGGCCTGGAGATCTTTTTCTTTCTGGGTAGGCTCTCTTTCTTCCTCTTTTGGTTTAGGCTCATCATGGACAACCTAAGTCAGAAAATTATCAGTACTTTAGGTTAACATACTTACACAAGATAATGATTTCTGAGAATCATACGTTGTCCAGATAAGGAGACACGCGAATAACACAGGGATAAATTTTCTTGTTTTTCCATAAGAACATACCTTGTTGGTAACTGTTAGAATAGCACTCAATGAAGCATTCTAAAACTACTCTCAGACACAATGAAAATCTTCCCATACCGTAATGATCCTAAGTATTGGGACAGATAGGCCTAAGCAAACCATGCAGAACCAGATCAGACTGCTTCTGATCAGTGATCAAGTCTACACTGTTTGCCATTCCGTTTGTACCTTTTGGACTCCTTGCTGCACCATGAACCAAATTTGTTAAAATTTTAGGAGAACTACAGCAAGTCCTCAAGGTGTCCAAATTTTTAGGTTTTTACGATAATTATCCTTGTCACTACTCATATGGTGCTATGGTATCTTGCATAATAATTAACCCATAACAAGTGTAAGTATCAACTTTAACCAAAATGTTAACGGATGGATGGACGGACAAATGGCAGGCCGAAAACTATATACCCCATAGCATACTTCGTATAAGCAATGAATTTTATTTTTCTGATCCTAATCAAATCATGAATACAGCTAGGCAGTTAACAAAATATATATGAACCTTCAGGGTTCATATACTTTGCATGTAACCAAATGAGTTCATATTTGAATATCGTGAAAATCCCAAAAATTCGGACAATTTGAGGACTTGCTGCAATTCTCCTTAAATTTTAAATTTGTTTCACGGTCCAGCAAGGAGTCCAAAATGTGCAGACAGAATGGCAAACAGTGTAGACCCTGATCAGACTGCTCCTTCAGGAGCAGTCTGATCTGGATCTCCACTGTTTGCTTAGGCCTGTCTGTCCCAATATTCAGGATCAATACGGTAAGCACCAGAAAAATGTAATTCATTCATCAATCATTCTAAGGCACTTGCATATGTAATGCCACGTCTGATTGGATAACGTAAAAAATTTGCAACAGTATATTCTGCGATATACTGTCGGAAACCCGACGTCATCACGTAACGTCGATTTTCATTGGCTGGCATTTGGTTTTACACAGTTCACAGCGCTTGCGGCTTTGAGCAAAATAACACACTTTTTAAGAAAACAACCAAATAACTGCATTACAATGGGGATAACTGTATTGAAAGTTGTGATTTAGGGAGGTAAATCGTCGGTTTCACGGTCGCAAATTACTTTTACGGCTCTGCTGACACGTCGCCATAAAACAAAATTTTCGACCGTTAAACCGCTGATTTACCTCCCCAAATGACAATTTTGAACACAGTTATCCCCTAAGTGACAGCTCCTTTTATTCCTGTAAGATCAGCTACACAACTTACTGTAGTTTTACTAGTATCTGATGTCTCGGCATGAGGAAGAACAGTTTTTCCAGTACAAATTTTGCAGTTTGAGTCAAACAGATGTTTGCCATGTTGTTCTGTTGTGTCTGGCAGAATAGCGGCCAGAACATCAGCCTTAGGGTCTATCTTTGGTGCTTCCTTCTTGGGCTGAAATAAAAACAAATGTCTTTAACGCTACAAGTATAGTGAAATTCCACTATTAATACCACCTAAAATTAATACAATTCAGCTTTAACAAGAGCTGTCACTTTAAGTGAGAATGGCCCCGTGGAAGCCAATTTGAGGAAAAATAAGTGCGTACTAACCCACAAACCCACACATAAAACCCACAAACAAATGGACAGTGCAAAAACTATATGCCCTCCTATGTGGGCATAAAAATTTAACAAAATTGTCGAAGAAATGTGGAAGTAGTTGCGTCACAAGGTTAAAGAACGTGTTTTTCAGAAAATAAAGGGCCGTAACTTCCCAGATGATAGGATCAACTTGAAAATTGTTAGGCACCACTTTACCTCACAAGGAATGCATGTGCAAAGTTTCAGCTCAATCAGTGAAGAAATGTGGAAGTAGTTCGCGCCACAACGCATTTTTCAGAAAATCAAGGGCCGTAACTTCGTCCCAGGTGATAGGATCAACTTGAAAATTGTGGTAGGCACCCTTCACCTCACAAGGAATGCATTTGCAAAGTTTCAGCTCAATCGGTGAAGAAATGTGGAGGAAGTTTGCGTCACAAGAATTTTTAGTGCATTTTTGAGAAAATCACGGGCCAAAACTCAAACAAGAGGGCCATGATGGCCCTGGATCGCTCACCTGATCCATATTGTACAAACGGAATTGTGGGTAATATATGTTGGTGTGGAGGGTTTGAGCAATTTTGGTTGGACCCAAAGACCATTTCTGTGAAATTAATTCAAAATCAGTCTGCCTGTTTAGGAGCAGAAGTCATTTTGAGAAGTACATGTAGAAGTCATTTTTGATGAAATGATATCTCAATCCCTGCCACCCAATGAAACCAATGGGGTTTAAATGCACAGATGGTTCCACACGCAACACTTTGCCTGGACAGGCTAAGACCTTCAAAGTGGTTTACCAATACTCCTGTAGAAGCACCTTGCAGCCAAGGTGGGTGGGGGCCAAAACTTTCAAAAGCCATCCGTCTCTAAAAGGAAGCAATTTTATAGGAATGTTCCATGAGTGACCCTCTAACAAAATAGCTCAAAATATTTTGCTTAACTGAGCATGATGGCCACCACAGCTAAAAACCTCAAACCTCATTCCTGTCAAATAATTTCATAATCCATCCACTGGTTAAGGAGAAGAAGACGTTTAAAGGTTTTTCTATTTTTAGCTCTGGCAGCCTATCTTGTTCACCAGAGCGGAACGGTTTGACCAATTTTGGTAGAGGGTCATCCAAGGAACATTCCTGTGAAGCAATTTCAAAATCCATCCACTGGTTAAGGAGAAGAAGTCGTTTTAAAGGTTTTTCTATTTTTAGCTCTGGCAGCCATCTTGTTCACCAGAGCAGAACAGTTTAAGCAATTTTGGTAAAGGATCACCCAAGGAACATTCCAGTGAAATAATTTCATGATCCATCCACTGGTTAAGGAGAAAAAGTTGTTTAAAGGTTATTCTATTTTTAGCTCTGGCGGCCATCTTGTTCACCCGAGCTGAACGGTTTGAGCAATTTTGGTAGAGGGTCACCCAAGGAACATTCCTGTGAAGTAATTTCAAAATCCATCCACTAGTTAAGGAGAAGAAGTCGTTTAAAGGTTTTTTCTGTTTTTTAGCTCTGGCAGCCATCTTGTTCACCACAGCGGAATATTTTGAGCAATTTTGGTAAAGGGTCACCCAAGGAACATTCCAGTGAAAAAATTTCAAAATCCATCCACTGGTTAAGGAGAAAAAGTTGTTTAAAGGTTATTCTATTTTTAGCCATTGCGGCCATCTTGTTCACCCAAGCGGAACGGTTTGAGCAATTTTGGTAGAGGGTCACCCAGGGAACATTCCTGTGAAGTAATTTGAAAATCCATCCACTAGTTAAGGAGGAGAAGACGTTTAAAGGTTTTTCTATTTTTAGCTCTGGCGGCCATCTTGTTCACCTGATCAGAACATTTTGAGCAATTTTGGTAGAAGGTCACCCAAGGAACTTTCCTGTGAAGTAATTTCGAAATCCATCCATTGGTTAAGGAGAAGAAGTCGTTTAAAGGTTTTTCTATTTTTAGCTCTGGCGGCCATTTTGTTCAACCGAGTGGAACAGTTTGAGCAATTTTAGTAGAGGGGTACCCAAGGAACATTCCTGTGCAATAATTTCAAAATCCATCCACTGGTTAAGGAGAAGAAGTCGTTTAAAGGTTTTTCTATTTTTAGCTCTGGTGGCCATCTTGTTCACCTGAGCGGAACGATTTGAGCAATTTTGGTAGAGGGTCACCCAAGGAACCTTCCTGTGAAATTATATCAAAATCCTTGCACTGGTTAAGGAGGAGAAGTCGTTTATAGGTTTTTCTATTTTTAGCTCTGGCGGCCATCTTGTTCACACGAGCGGAACGATTTGAGCAATTTTGGTAGAGGGTCACCCAAGGAATATTCCTGTGAAATTATTTCAAAATCTGTCCAGCAGTTTTGGAGAAGAAGTTGTTTAAAGCAAAAGTTGACGACGGACGCACGCACGCACGGACGACGGACAAAGACCGATCACAAAAGCTCACCTTGAGCACTTCGTGCTCAGGTGAGCTAAAAAGCTTCATCCGAGCAAAATGAATTTTGTGTTAGGCACATCTACATATCATTGTAAATTCATATGCAAATATTAAAAAAAAATATCGAAGAAATGTGGAAGTAGTTTAAATCACATGGTTTAAGAACCAGTTTTTCAGAAAATAAAGGGCCGTAACTTTGCAGATGACAGGATCAACGTGAAAATTGTGTTAGGCACCCCTTTCCTCACAAGGAATGCATGTGCAAAGTTTCAGATCAAAAGGCCAAGAAATGTGGAAGTAGTTTGCGTCACAAAGTTTTCGAACGTGTTTTTCAGAAAATCAAGGGCCGTAACTCTGTCACAGATGATAGGATCAACATGAAAATTGTGTTAGGCACCCCTTCACCTCACAAGGAACGCATGTGCGAAGTTTCAGCTGAAACAGTGAAGAAATGTTGTAAGTAGTTCGCATCATAAGGTTTTTAGCACATTTTTTAGAAAATAAAGGGCCGTAACTCCTTCGAAAATGATAGGACCAACGAGAAAATTGTGTTAGGCATGCCTGCACCTCACAAAGAATGCATGTGCAAAGTTTCAGCTCAATCGATGAAGAAATGGGGAAGTAGTTTGCATCACAAAAACAAGTGTGGACTAACCCATAAACCCACAAACAAATGGACAGTGCAAAAACTATATGCCCTCCTACGGGGGGGCATAAAAAGCTTAATAAGAAGGATGCAGTTATTCTATCTTCATGGTTTCTGTAACATTTATGGTAAATACGGTATCTGGCTGAATACACCAAAAACATGTTTTCAACAGACTGGGCTCATTTTTTGTTTTATTTTACCTCAGTACGGGCCTCTGTGGCCTAGTGGATAAGAGCGCTGACTCTGAATCATTAGGTCTCTCACGGTTGTGGGTTCGAGCCTCGCTCGGGTCATGTGAGACGCAAAGTTCTGCAACGGAAGGTCAGGTGTTTTTTGTCCGGGTACTCCGGTTTTCGCCCACCTCTGATTAAAGATCGGCTCGATATTAGTGAAATAATCTTGAAAGGGCCGTAAGACCAAAAACAAAAAAAAAAATTACCTCAGTAATGGAGAGAGAGCTGAGATCTTCCTCTCCTTCTTCTTCCACCTCTACCTCTCCTTTGTGTGTCTTCTTCATAATGTGAGGATGTTCCTGGGCCAACTGTTCCTCCGTCTGTTCTATCATCTCCAGTTGCTGAGAAAATTACAAACATAGTAATTTGTTTGCTTGATTTGAGGTTTAAATTCCTATATTAAGACCACCTTTGGGACTGTTCAAAAGTGGTCTTAAAGACCACTTTTGAACACTCCCAAAGGTGGTCTCCCAGTACAGCACACAGAATGCAGACAACAAAGAGAAAATGTACCTGAAACCGTCTAAATTTGCTTTTAAAAGCAGAAACTGCTTTAATAGTAGCGGTCTTAATGGTCTTAGTAGCGGAATTTCGCTGTATTTGTTTGTTTGTTTGATTTGAGGTTTAAAGTCCCCGTCAACACTGTAAAGGTAATTTTGGAGACGTTGCTTCCAATTTTGTGGGACTTTTACCCTACACAGAGATGAAATGACTTCTCAAGCCCTGCTGCCCAATGAAACCAATAGGGTTTATAAGCATGGGCGGTCCGACTCGCACCGCTTTGCCTGGGCAAGCTTAGATCCTTAAAGCGGTTTACCAGTACTCGTGTGCGGGTCGGTTTCAGCTCTGCGTGGAAGCATCATGCAGCCCACATTTTTCTTCAAGCCCCAATGGGTGGGGGCCAAACATAGGAATAAGAAATCTGCTTCAGCCTATGCCAGAGTATGTGGGGACCAAATTTGACTTGAAGTTTATATCAGTACAAACCTATGTGCCAAGTTTCAAGGCTCTAGATGCAACAAAATTTGAAATATTTTGCTGACAAAGTTTGTCCTTTGTTTCAGCGTTTTATGGCCTAATCAACATTATTTGGGTCATATCTAGCAGTCAGTTAACCTAGCCACACTTCTTGGGGAGGCTTAAACATAAGTGATTTTACAGTGCACTTTTTTTTCCCAGAAACTGACAACTACCCTTCTCAAATCAGCAGAAAGGAAGAATTACCTTAGGAAAGATTTCATGATCAATCTCCACGAAAGCATGTGTCTACCCCAGCAGGTATTGAACGCTCCACCTCCTGATCATTTATCAGATGTGCATCTGACTCGTATTAGCAGAGGTCAACTTGCATATACTCTACGACGAAAGAATTGACAGCCGTATCATGTGGACTGATTTCTTTGTATGTATACTATATACACACTTGTTAATTAACCCATTTTTCGACCAGAAACCCCATAACGCGGCATCTGATCAGGGCCTCCACTGTTTGCAAAACATTCAGTCGATTTCCAAATAAATTGCGATGAAAACACAACCTGACACCCTAAATTTGGAAATGGACTCCTGCTATATATAAGGAGGAAGATTCCATTTGGCACAAAAAGGGTTAATAATGGAGCTTAATGGCCCAGTCAACACTATGATGAATGGAGAATGTCATTTTTCCTGCTCATGAATTTTAAAATGCCAAAAATATTAATGAAGACAAATTTCATGCTCAAGTGACTTGAGCATGAAAAACTTATTATGACCTCTGGGCCAGGATAATCTATTTACTTTTAAGGGGAATGGGAACATCTGGCAGATTTTTCCCCCATTTTTCAAAGGGAGACAACTTTCGGGACTTCTTGTACGCTTTTCTATAGGCCCTATCTCACTGAAAAATAAGTCTACTCTTAAAGGAAAGAATTTGCTCCTCAAAAGCAAATACTTTCCTTTAAGAGTTAACCCCTATTGACATGGGAGACAAAAATACTTTTGTAGGAGTTGCCTCCCCTGAATTTGTATCCATTCCCCTTAAAATAAAGACAAAGAGATTAAGACACGACAACTTACATGTTTGGCTTCGTGTTCCCTCCATTTGGAGAGTTCCTGGGATGCCAATTCTTCTGGGCTCATACGAACTAGCTGGAATGGTCGAATTCTTCTGTTTAAGATCTTCCTAAACAACCCCTGTATAAAAGAAAGGCAATAAACTCATATTGTCCAATGTACATGTACAGTGATTGCCCCCGCCCATCGGGGCTTGAAGAAATAGATATGCTGCATGATGCTTCCAGGCAGAGCTGACACCGACCCGCACACGAGTACTGGTAAACTGCTTAGAGTAAGAGGATCTAAACCTGCCCAGGCAAAGCAGTGGAGTCGGCCCGTCCATGCTTATAAACCCTATTGGTTTCATTGGGCGACAGGGCTTGAGATGTCATTTCATCTCAATGTCGGGTAAAAATCCCACAAAATTGGAAGCAACGTCTCCAAAATGATCTTTACAGTGTTGACGGGTGTAATGCAGTTCATACTTAATGAATACACTGACTCACATCATCAGGGGGAACAACCTACATCAGAGCAGTGATGTCGTAACCATTAGTAGGTTTGCCGGAGTTTACTACACAAAAGGCATTTGTCACAACAAGTAGGCGCAGTCGGTGCATTAGGTCATAAAAGAATCAAACATACTGAAATCTGTCTCAGAAATGTGGCTCATTCTTTAAACAAATCGACACAAGCTAATTTGGCAATGATGTCGGAACTACCATTGTCTCCATAGGAGACAATTTGCACGAGATATCAAGTCCTTTTTTCTGGGAAAAATATCAACAATTTGTTGTCTGCTAAAATAGTAAAAGAGAGGTAAAGGTTAAATGTTAATAAGTCTGTGCAATGAATAAGCCCCATGTCATACAGAGAATAAGAGGTTTTTACAAGAGTCTACATTATTTTCCTAATTTTTGCTCAAAATCATATAGTGTGGGTACTCAGAACCACCTCAAATGCGACAACTCTATGCAGCAACCAAAATCAATGTTTGGAACACAAAAAATTTCACAAACGTTCACCTGAAAAGTACAGTGAAATTCCGCTATTAAGACCACCTAAAATTATGACTATTTCAGCTCTTTAAAGCTTAGTGTCAGAGAAGATTTCAGTTATTCTTTCTTTGTGTTTTCTACACCTAGCGTCACTTAATAAGAGACCACCTTTGAGACTGTTCAAAAATGGTCTAACTACCACTTTTGAACAGTCCCAAAGGTGACCTTAATATAGGACTTTACTGTATGTCATTTTACAGAGAGTGAAGATTGTATTATATCACATGGAAATGAAGATATCAAAGGAAAGAGTTTTCATTTTTAAATGCATGAAAGCAATTAATAAAACTAATTTCCCTGCAAGTGAGTCTTGCTAAAAGTTCACATTACCTGTATGGCTGCTATAATACATATTTCATTTTCAATATAAAGCAAGGTTTACTGGAGCACAAATTGTTAACAGCTGTCATCAACAACATAGCTCACCTGTAAAAGTGTCTTATCAGCATGTGTGGGTGCATTACTGAATAAACCTTTGGACATACATAAGAACCAAACTAATACAGTCGAACTTCAATAACTCGAACACCTTCGGGACCATGAAAGTTTGTTCGAAATAGGAGTAGTTCGAGTTATTGAGGGTTACTTATACTGCTAGCTGAGACATAATGGGGATGACCTAATCATATATTCTCGCCTTTTTTTTAAATAAATGTATGCTGTGTCTACTCATTAGAATCGCCTCAATGAGGCGATTCTAATGAGTACACACAACATACATTTTGAAGTTAAAATGAAACAAACCTCTATAAATTGACCTAAACAATGGAGCTATAGGAACAATTCTCTAGGGAACCAAGAGTGAGTTCGAATTATCCATGGTTAACAAATTATCCGTGTTGGAGTTATCAAAGTTTTACTGTATATGGTTTGGAAAGTGTGAGCTCTTAAAAAGAAACTTCAATGTGGACGCCAACATCGACTGCAACGCCAACACCGAAACCTACAGTACTGCTATAGCCCTTCTGGACTTTGTCCAGATGAGCTAAACAGGCTCAGCTCCATAACTTACATTATTCTTTTGATCTTTTATATTGAAAACAAGACTCCTGTACTTGGCCTTGTATTTATGGTCTGTATCTCTGAAACATTTGAACATTTCTTCCTCAATGGACAAGGACAGACCTTTGATTTCACTGTTAGTCAGAACAATATCCTCTGCTGCATCAGCCCTACAATAAAGAAAGACATATAAGCCTAGTGTCCCCTAACACAACATTGACAAACAGTGCAGACCCAGATCAGCTGCCACAGACTGCAATGGTTTCTTACAAGACTTATAAATAGAGAATACCAGAGGTGTGTCTTTTGATATCAAGTATATCAGGCAAGGCTTTGAGAACGCTTGTAGAATTGCGAGGCTTGCCAAGCGTTTCTACATGCATTCTCGAAGCTGAGCCTGAAAAACTTGATAAAAAATGACACGAATCTGATATTCTATTTATCAGTTAATCCTCTTGTACACTTACAGATTTGACATTTTTTCCAGTAGTCCAGTTCATAGAAGCACAATGTCACGTTGACATGATAAAGCTCAATATTCCTGAGATAGCATATCTTTATCAGGTCTAGGTCTTACAATGCAATTAATATAGAAGGTTACTGATAACACACATACAAACAGCCCAACACCACTTAACTTGGTACTGGCACTGCAACATATCAGGAGGAGTAATCACATTAATTTTCACATACAACACAACCTCATTATAACACGGTTCATTATAACATGGTTATGGATCCCAAAAATGTATAGATTATATAGAAAAATGACCATAACTGGTCATTTTTCTATATAATCTATTCATTTTTGTTTGGATATAACATGGTTGTTTAACTAACACAGTTTCTGCTTTGGACCCCATTAATAGTGTTATAAAGAGGTTTTGGTGTATTTTTGTCTTATTTCTCCATAAAAAACATGTTGTGGATACTTGTCAGAACTGCCTGGATGACAAGTACCCACAACATATGTTTTCTACACAAAAATAGGACAAAATTCATCTCTTAACCCACTTTGTACCAAATGGAATCTTCCTCCTTATATATATGTAGCAGGAGTCCATTTCAAAATTTAGGGTGTCAGTTGTGCTTTCTTCAAACTTTATTTGGAAATTGGCTGAACGTTTTGCAAATAGTGCAGGCCCAGATCAGACGCCGCTTTCTGCGGAGTCTGATCTGGGCCTGCACTGTTTGCCAGGGTACCCGTTTAGGGGTTTCTGGTACTAAATGGGTTAAGAGTCCACACTTATATAATAGTTTGGTTCTTATCTATGTCCAAAGGTTTATTCAGCAATGCTCCCAGCCATGCCGATACGACATGCTGTCTGATGTCAGCTTATAACGAATTTTTGTTTGCCAACTACCCATTTTAGGGTTTCGGTACAAAATGGACAACTTGTCCTCATCTGGAGCAAAGAATGCTCACAAGCTATATGTGGTGGCTGACTGTGTGTGTCATATACAGGTTAACTGCAATAAGTGAAAGGCTAGCCATTTGGATTTGATTTCACCGTTTGATTTCACTTCGTCTCCTGCTGAGAGAGCCCCCCAATTACAAATGATAGAATATATTTTCAGGGGTGACAACTGCCATAGCTGCTCACATTTTATCAGCCAAAAAAAAAAACCAGAGTATTAGATATTGTACTTACTAGAACAGTTAACACTTTGACCACTAACGAGCTCTTTAAGCTGATGATGCTATGAACAACTGGACCCTTATCAACAGTGTCATTTTCTAGAGCCATGAAATACAGTAAAATTGCTGTATTAAGACCACCTTTGGGAATGTTCAAAAGTGGTCTTAAAAGACCATCTTTGGGAATGTTCAAAAGTGAACAGTCCCAAAGGTGGTCTCTGACCAGAGGAAACTGTGTGCAGAAAACACAAAGAAAGAATAACTGAAACTTTCTTACTTTCATATTCCTTCTTCAGACAGCAGACATTTAAATAACAATAGGAAAAGGAACTGGTGTAAAAGTGCCAAATTACATTGAGTGATATTAAAAGTGCCAAAAGAACGTTGATGTTATTGGACGTTTTAGGCATTAAAATGCTTGTTGAAACTCCATGTAAGTAAGCTTTTCAAAGCAGAATTAGTCCCAATTTTTGGTGGTCTTAATAGTCAAATTATACTGTACTTTATTAATTGACTATTCTGTATTACACCGAGTCAACCAATATTAACCAGAGGTCAACAAATCATAATTCATGTTTTTTTAATTGCGTCAATTAATAAAATTGTCATTGATCAAGTAATTTCGTATTTGCCAAGTTACAGGTCCTCTGCCAGCTGTATTGGCCTTGGCCTTCGGCCTCTGGCCAATACAGCAGACCTCAGACCTGAAACTGGGCCAATACGAAATGACTTGATTAATAACATTATAGTATCTCAAAGAGATACATTTGTATATCATTATGATGTAACTGTCTGACTTACCTGGCAGCAAGTGCATCTCTAAGACCTTTCCTGACGTTAAGTCTAACTGGTTCTGGGCCTTCAGGCAGCGGTTTCTCTATTCTGCTATCATCTGCAGACTTCTCCTTATCAAACACTTCTGACGAGTCACTTGCTCTGTCTTTTGAAGTATCTTCTGAAAAAATACCACATATTGTGGATAATCAAGAAGAAATTTTCTTTTCATATTTTTAGAAACGTATTTTATGGGTACTTGTTAGAATCACCTCATCTTTCTGTAACAATGCAGAATTAAACCTTAAGACGCCGAAAAAAACTACATCTGAAAATGTTGTCCGCTTATGTTGTCTGCTGAATTTTTTTGCAAACTTTTTAAAAATATTTTTGCATACAGGCAAACAGTGTAGGCACAGATCAGACTGCTCCTACAGGAGCAATCTGAAATGGGTTCACACTGTTTGCCAAAAATTACTTTTAAGGCAACCGGCAGACAGTAAAGCAGCCAACAATTGTTGTGTTTGGCATTTTATGGGATAAGAAAAAACAATTTTTAAAGGGAGACAACTTTTGGGACTTCCTGTTCGCTTTTCTACCAATGCTGGCCCACAGAAAAAGGGGTCAACTCTTAACCCATTTAGTACTGGAAACCCCAAAATGGGTACCAGGGCAAACAGTGCAGGCCCAGATCAGACGCCACAGAATGCGACATCTGATCAGGGCCTACACTGTTTGCGAAAAGTTAAGCCATTTTCCAAATAAATTTTGAAGAAAAAAACAACCTGACACCGCTAAATTTTGAAATGGACTCCTGGTATACATAAGGAGGAAGATTCCATTTGGTACAAAACGGGTTAAAGGAAAGAATTTGCTCGTTAGGAGCAAGTTCTTTCCTTTAAGAGTTGACCCCTCTTGACATGGGAGACAAAAATATTTCTGCAGCAGTTGCCTCCCCTAGAGGTGTATCCATTCCCCTTAATATGGCCATTTTGAATTTTCCCTACAAAGATGGCAGGAACTTCTATGGACAAAGTTACCTTGTCATTGAAAACATGATAACGTATCAGGTCTTTGCTACCCGATATTACAAACAACATATTTTGGAAAAATATGACATTTTGACACTGTTTATGATGTTAGTAATATGATAGTTAAATGATACAAATTCCTCAGACTGTAAAGCTATGATGATGCCAACTTTTGTTTTGTTTGTTTGATTTTGAGTTTTAACTTCCCCGTCAACACTGTAAAGGTCATTTTGGAGACGCTGCTTCCAATTTTGTGGGGCTTTTACCCGACATTGAGATGAAATGACATCTAAAGCTGTGTCGCCCAATGAAACCAATAGGGTTTATTAGCATGGACGGTCCGCCTCGCACCGCGGTTCCGGGACAGGCTTAGATCCTCTAAGCGTTTTACCAGTACTAGTGTGCGGGCCGGATTCAGCTCTGCGTGGAAGCATCATGCAGCCCATATATTTCTTCAAGCCCCTATAGGCTGGGGTCGGTTGCAATAATTAGCATCAAGTAATCTGATTGGTTGATAATCAGTAGTGGGTGTGGAACATACTATTTTTTGCTGAAAAAAAAATGTGAGCAAAATATTAATATTTCAACAAAAATATTAGCATATTTGCCATACTAAATGATTGAGGTTTAACATCCCCGTCAACACTGTAAGGTCATTTTGGTGATGTCGCTTCCAATTTTGGGGGACTTTTACCCAACATTGAGTTGAAATGACATCTAAAGTCCTGCCGCCCAATGAAACCAATAGGGTTTAGATGCCAACTTTTGTATTTTTATTTCATCTGGGATCATAAAGTCCCAGTTTAGAATCTTTGAAAATAGAGTTCTGTTCAAGTAAATACTGGCAGGCATAAGCCATTTTACGATCTACAGTTAGCTGAGAAAACACACGTGTACGTACTGGAGAATCTCCTGTGTGATTTAAGTACTTCAAACGTCGGATGTTTCTGTAACCATTCATTGAGCTCACTTTCTTGCGGAGCCTTGTGACCAGTCAGAGTCTTTCCTGTTCCTCTCTCTACCACTGCTATTCTCCTCTCCTGAGGCATCTTCAGAGCAGCCTGAAAAAATATGGTCAAGCAACCTCTATAAAGCAACCACCTGGATAAAATGGTCTTTAACCCATTGCATGCGGGAAACCCCTAAAGGGGTACCTTGGCAAACAGAGCAGGCCCTGATCAGATGCCGCAGAATGCGGCATCTGATCAGGGCCTGCACTATTTGCTCACAGTTGTTCCCGTCAAAAATAGAATAAAAATATAGCAATGGAAGAGTCTACTAGTATACAATGTGTTAATTTCTATGTTTCTGGTGGACTCTTTGATCTTTAATTTTGTTGTCAAAAAAGGGTACAGTTTAAGTGATACCCAGGGCCTACTTTGTTCAAAGTATTGTAAGCTTAACAAGCTTCTAAGTGGTCAAAATGTTAACTGTTCTAGCAATTACTGTATAAATATTACATTCCTGTGCGGATGATAGTGAAAAATGTCTCTGAGGAATATGAATATTACCCGAGGCACAGGCGAGGTTGCTGTTCATATTAGGAAAGGCGACATATTCTGAAGGCAGGAATATAATGTTTATTTTATTAAAGTCCAAATTATCAGACAACGTTAGCTTTCTATGTTAGCGACACTATCTGGGGAAACAGAAGTTCAGAAGTTCAAACATCTACAACTTCTGTTTTGTTTGATTTGCTTGCTTTGAGGTTTAACATGCCCGTCAACACTCTATAACTTCTGTATTTCTGAATAAAAGCCTAAAGTGTGGGTATGAGTTTTCTTAATTAGCGGAGGCGATTCCAACAAATATCCACAACATTTGTTTCTTAGAGAATTAAATAATTACAATATTCTTGGATCTCTCCTTTATTCCGTCTCATTTTGAGCTAAGGATTCGCTCCAATCAAAATGTCGTTATAACAAGTTTTGTCATAATATTGAATGTCAGTATAAAGAAGGCTGACTGTACATTAACCCATCTAGTACTGGAAACCCCTACAGGGGTACTTGACAAACAGTGCAGACCCAGATCAGACGCCGCAGAATGCAGTGTCTGATCAGGGCCTACACTGTTTGCAAAAAGTTCAGCCATCTTCCAAATAGCTT
Source organism: Lucinisca nassula (assembly GCA_963580285.1). Taxonomy (NCBI): domain Eukaryota; kingdom Metazoa; phylum Mollusca; class Bivalvia; order Lucinida; family Lucinidae; genus Lucinisca; species Lucinisca nassula. The sequence goes on from OY757020.1 coordinate 69,446,021, forward strand.
TTGAAGAAAACACAACCTGGCACCCCTAAATTTTGAAATGGACTCCTGCTTTATATAAGAAGGAAGATTCCAAATGGTACAAAAAGGGTTAATTTCCATATGTTGTACCTTTCTAGCAGCTAGTGCTTCAGCCTCCTCTCGCTTCTGTTCCTCGTTTCTCATCTCACAGTCTTTCTCTGAGAACAGTGACCCCACCTTAGCCAGTCTGTTACAACCACACAGACATTTTCTCTGAGAATAAACTGTTTTGGGCTTCTCCTGCAAATACATGTAAAGCATCAATAAGGATCAAAATTTATTGCTCTAATGCAAAAAAATATTCCAGGCTTTTGTTTGGACAGCGCAAGGGCAATTATTTTCCATATAACCCATGAGCAAAAATACATACCCCTCTTGCACTTGCCTTAACTGAATTGGGATGAATTACTGCAGCTAATAAAAAATATAAGCAAAATAATTTTTATACTGTACACCACAATAAAACAGAAACTTTTGAATGGTTTTCATTGTTTTTTGTCATAAAAGTCTCATTTTAACATGACGTAAACATTTTCCAACTGAGCACGGTGATCAAGATAGTGCATGCAGAAGGGCGCATTTGATTACGTCACAGGTAAACATGTACTTCTCCGCTACAAAAGAACATTCTGGAAAACTCTGCAAAAATGTACAAAATGTTGTCAATCCCCGAGCTTTCCAGTGTAAAAAATTCGTTATTTTGATTCTTGAGGGCAAAAATAGGATCATTGTCCCTGCCTGAGAGCAATATTTGCCAGAGACGTTAGGACATGGGATCATATTCCTTGCCTGAGAGCAATATTTGCCAGAGACGTTAGGACATGAGATCATAGTCCCTGCCTGAGAGTAATATTTGCCAGAGATGTTACGACATGGGATCATATTCCTCGCCTGAGAGCAATATTTGCCAGAGACTTTAGGACATGGGATCATATTCCTCGCCTGAGAGCAATATTTGCCAGAGACGTTAGGACATGGGATCATATTCCTCGCCTGAGAGCAATATTTGCCAGAGAAGTTAGAACATGGGATCATATTCCTCGCCTGTGACCAATATTTGCCAGAGACATAAGAACATAGGATCATAGTCCCTGCCTGAGAGCAATAGTTGCCAGAGACGTTAGGATATGGGATCATAGTCCCTGCCTGAAAGCAATATTTGCCAGAGACGTTAGGACATAGGATCATAATCCCTGCCTGAGAGCAATATTTGCCAGAGACGTTAGGATATGGGATCATAGTCCCTGCCTGAGAGCAATATTTGCCAGAGACGTTAGGACATGGGATCATAGTCCCTGCCTGAGAGCAATATTTGCCAGAAAGGTTAGGATATGGGATCACATTCCTCGCCCAAGAGCAATATTTGCCAGAGACGTTCGGATATGGGATCACATTCCTCGCCTAAGAGCAATATTTGCCAGAGACGTTAGGACATGGGATCATAGTCCCTGCCTGAGAGCAATATTTGCCAGAGACGTTAGGACATGGGATCATATTCCTTGCCTGAGAGCAATATTTGCCCAAGGCTTATCGCTCTCAGCCGGGGAATATGATCCCATGTTCCTCAACAAGAATCAAAATAACATATAATCTCCCCCACAAGATGCCACTCACATAAATACATATTAATTCTTTATTCATCAGTGCAGTCCCATGCACAGAGGAGGTGCAGGGGGTATGAACCATTTCTGGGGAAAACTTTTCAAAATCATGTTGTTGTTGTTTTATTTTTCAGCATAAATTCAATTTACACCCTTAACCCTTATCTTGCTGTTCACAACAACCCCTTCTTTGCAAAACAGTGTAGATTCTGAAGAATATGTTCTATAAAAGGGTTATCCTTTGGAAGCAAGGAATACACCACAGAACTGAAAAATATGGAGTGTGCATGTTTTCTGGGCCAGACTAGCTAGTTTCGGCCAATTAGGCCTCATCAGTGACCCTCAGATATTTTCAAAATTCCACAATGGAATCAATGATCCCAAAGGACAAGAAAATATAATCTGCACTATGATGTTGGGCAGGGAGACGTTTTACCGCCGCCACACATTCCAACACACCAGCTGTAGTGAAGTTAAATATGTTCTATAAAAGGGTTATCCTTTGGAAAAAAGGAATACACCACAGAACTGAAAAATATGGAATGTGCATGTTTTCTGGGCCAGACTAGCTAGTTTCGGCCAATTAGGCCTCATCAGTGACCCTCAGATATTTTCAAAATTTTCACAATGGAATCAATGATCCTAAAGGACAAGAGAATATAATCTACACTATGATGTAGGGCAGGGAGACGTTTTACCGCCGCCACACATTCCCACACACCAGCCATCCAATCAGGATCTACACTGTTTGACATTCAGTTTATGAATTTGTAGGAATAAATTACATCAAATAATCTGATTGGTTCAAATTCAGAGATGGGTGTGGCTAAAATGAATATTCAGCAAGAGAAGGGTTAATTTCAGACCCGAAATCAAACTTTTCTTGAGATTCACAACCTGTGCTAAGTACATGAAATTTGCTCCCCACTTTTTTTAACCCTTTTTGTACCAAATGGAATCTTCCTCCTTGTAAATAGCAGGAGTTCATTTCAAAATTTAGGGGTGACAGGTTGTGTTTTCATAAAAATTTATTTTGGAAAATGACTAACTTTTAGCAAACAGTGGAGGCGCTGATCAGACGCTGCATTCAGCAACGTCTGATCTGAGCCTGCTCTGTTTGCTAGGGTACCCCTTTTAGGGTTTCCGTACTAAATTGTTTAAAGAACTTAAAAGGGGAACAGGTATAAGAGTATTGATCCTTGGACCCTGATTTTCCACAGGGACAACACTTTAATATCAACAATTATGCAACATATGGTAAGATTCCCTATATCATTAAGCAAAACAGACAGGAAAAATAGAAGTGTTTTGGACACCAAAGTGTCACAGATAACACTTAAAGAATTACGAACGGGAATAACTATAAGAGTATTGACCCTTATTTTTCTGTAGCAGCAATATTTCATAAATATCAACATTTCTGTAAAATATGAAAAGATTCTGAATACTATTAACCAAGATATGCAGGAAAAACATTAACCAAGATATGAAGGAAAAACATTAACCAAGATATGAAGGAAAAACAAAGATGTTATGGATGCCAAAGTTTTCTGGACAATTTGTTTAGAACTGCAGCGGGAAACAACTATATTATAAGAGTAGTGATCCCTTGACTCTTATTTTTCTGTAGCGACATCATCTCATAAATATCAATATTTAGGCAAAATATGATGAGATTCCCAATATTATTTACCAAGATATGCATGAAAAACGAAAGTGTTTTGGACACCAAAGTGTCTCGGACAACTTTTGAAGAATTTTTGTTTTTTGTTGGGTTTGAGGTTTAATGTCCCCGTCAACACTATTTAGGTCATTTTGGAGATGTTGCTTCCAATTTTGTGGGACTTTTACCCGACACTGAGATGAAATGGCATCTCAATACCTGCCGCCCAAAGAAACCAATAGGGTTTATAAGCATGGACGAGCTGACTCGCAGCAATGTTCCTGGGCAGGCTTAGATGTTCTAAGTGGATTACCAGTACTCATGTGCGGTTGGTATCAGCTCTGCGTGGAAGCATCGTGCAGCCCAATCTATTTCTCCAAGCCCCGATGGGTGGGGGCGGACTTTTGAAGAATTACAAAGGGGAACAACTGTAAGAGTATTGATCCCTTGACCTTTATTTTTCGGGACAGTGTACTTCATAAACCCCAGTTTGAAAGCATTAAATAAGTAAATATAGACAAAGAGAGACATACTGGCTTAAAGGACTTGATTCTCTTTTTCTTATCTGCGGGTGAAGTATCTTTAGGGGATCTCTTCCGGATATAGCCTTTGCCCTCAGGACTCTTCCACTTCTTTGGTGAGCCCCCTTCCACGATCTTAACTTTAGTTGGAGTATGTTCCCCACCATGTTTTGGCTTTCCTTTTGGGGATGTCTGGCTGTCCAGGGAGTCTCTCTTCACTGGGGATGTCACTGTTGAATCAGGTTTTGGTAGTTCTGCAGTATCTGATTTTTCATCCTGGAAGTATAAAACAAGCTAACACATGAGAAAAGAGCACTGTTTGAGTTCTGTCCTTCAAATGTGCATGTGCAGCTAACTAACCTAGCTACAGCAGCGAACTAACCTAGCTATAGCAGCTAACTAACAGGGCTACAGCAGCTAACTAACAGGGCTACAGCAGCTAACTAACAGGGCTACAGCAGTTAACTAACAGAGCTACAGCAGCTAACTAACCGAGCTACAGCAGCTAACTAACTGAGCTACAGCAGCTAACTAACAGGGCTACAGCAGCTAACTAACAGGGCTACAGAAGCTAACTAACTGAGCTACAGCAGCTAACTAACAGGGCTACAGCAGCTAACTAACCTAGCTACAGCAGCTAACTAACAGAGCTACAGCAGCTAACTAACAGGGCTACAGCAGCTAACTAACAGGGCTACAGCAGCTAACTAACAGGGCTAAAGCAGCTAACTAACAGGGCTACAGCAGTTAGCAAACTGAGCTACAGCAGCTAACTAACAGGGCTACAGCAGTTAACAGAGCTACATCAGCTAACTAACAGGGCTACATCAGCTAACTAACAGGGCTACAGCAGCTAACTAACAGGGCTACACACATGACTTCTTGCACCAAGCCACCTCAACTACTTGTCAACAAGTCCGCAAACACCAAAAACTCTGGCAAGCCTGCGCATAAGCGCAGGCTTGCCAGAGTCTTTGCTGGTTGCTTATATATGTTTCCATTTCTCATGAGCTGGCTCGGGCCGGTGCAAGCAGAAATGTGCAATTGGCAAACACTCATATCAGCTCTTCCATTATTTCACTTACATGAAGCCGAAAATAAATCAGTGGTGGATGAAAACCAGAGTACCCAATTTCAATCTTAGATACTCCTATATGCCAAGTTGTACTTTCTTGAGTTTCCCGGCTCAAATGAAAGACCAATGGAGCTTTTGGGCCAACTCTCAACAGTGTGTGTGTTTTGAGTTTTATGTCTCACCAACAGTTAAGGTCATACGGAGACCGGACCTCAGTTTAAGACTCATTCGAAAGCTGGAGAAGCCTGGGATCGAACACATGACCCCTGGTTTATGAGGCGAATAGCTTATCTACTACACCACGAAGGCTTCCAAAACACTTAAGTTTCAGCATCCTGTAGGCGAATTTATTTGCTCAAGGGGAAAGTCAAACTTGTCAGAGCAACTTATCACACACATAAGAAATGGTATAAGGTTCTCCTACACAGGAGGGATGGTTCTTTCTTACATGGGCACAGGTTTTACCTGCATTAATGACTGTTGGATTTTAAACCTGGAAATGATGTTAAAAATTGACTATCTTTCAGATATCAGTCTTCAACAGGTCCTCTTTACCTTTTTATCAAAATTTTGTGCTTACTAGACCCAATCCATGTAAACAACTACCCGGAGTTTGAGTTCTATGTCTCACCAACAGCTAAGATCATACGGAGACAGGACCTCGGTTTAAAGACTCATCCAAAAGTCTGGAGAAGCCAGGGGTCGATCCTGTGACCCTTAGTTTACTAGGCAAGTAGCATAACCACTACACCACGGAGGCTTCTATACAACTACTGGTGATAAATATGTAGCCATAATATAGGTACACAAGCTTTCAATTTTATCCTACAAAGTACACAGTGAGCGATATTGTCTTGTGTTTTTTTTAAGTGTCTTAAATGGTTCCCGGTCAGATCAAGTGTATGCCATATTTGGAAGTCATGTGACCCATAATACTTCAGGTAGAAATGGTGGAAGAAATCTTGCCTACAATGTGTCAAAGTATGAGCCATTTCATCAGGATCTACACTGTTTGCATATGTATCTGAACCAGTGTACAGGAAATGTTTCAATTAAATGTCTGAATCTTATGTAGAAAAAAAATTGTAAGAGAACAAAACCTACCCCAAAAGAAGCATAGCTCATTTACTTGCACCTCGACTTTTAATAACAGTAGTCATGTGAAGGTTCTTCATACTCTGTCATTTAGACACATATTTTTTTAACCCATAATACGCCAATCACTATAATTGTTGTCTGCTTTGCCGTCTGCCGGTTACCTTAAAAGTCTTTTTTTTTTGGCAAAAACTGTGGACCTAGATCCTGCTGGGAGCAGTCTGATCTGGTCCCACACTGTTTGCCTGTGTGCAAAAATATTTTTAATAATTTTACAAGAAGATTCAGCAAACGACATTTTCAGATGTAGTTTTTCTCAGGGTCTTAAGCCCCACAATGCTTTTGGTATTCTTGGTGGTTGAGACAGATGAATGGACTGGTGATCAGGCAGTTAATGGTTAGATTCTCCACTCGATTGGCAGCACAGCACTCTTTCATAGAGATTGTTCATGAACTATTTTCTACAGTGCTACTCTCTCTCATTTGCTGATTGAATTTGTTTGGTATTGGGTTTAACGGCCAAGTCAGTACTACCTACGTCATGATGAGCCAGTCAGATTACCTAACCACTTTTCCTGGGCAGCTGGGCAGGTGTATACATAAGTTAACCAGTACAGTGCAAAATCTTTTGCTACAAACTAACAACTGCCCTTCCTGAATCAGCAGAAGGGAAAGAATGACCATAGAAAAGATTTCATGATCAATCTCCAAGAAAGAATGTCACTAACTTGGCTGGGATCGAACAAACAACCTCGTGGTTGGCAGTCAAAAATACATCCGAATGAGCCACCGAGGCCGTATACGCTGAATGAAGAAAGAGAAGTTTTCAGTTTTGGCCAAAAGAGTGTCATCTTACCCCATGTGTACTTGAGACATCAGCTGTGGACAAGGATTCTAACAATGACGTCCTTTCTTTAGAGTCATCCGATTTATCTTCAGCTTTCTGTAAAATCAAGCAAAATAGATGTCTGGTTGTTTCAAATTTAATCCTTGTCCTGCTGAATAAATCAGTTTCCACACACCCATTTCGGACTATCATCCAATTAAAATACTTGATATATTTTTTTTTTTGGTTTTGGTTTTACGGCCCTTTCAAGTCTATTTCACTCATATCGAGCTGATCGTTAATCAGGGGCGGGCGAAAACCGGAGTACCCGGAGAAAAACCACCTGACCTTCCATTGCAGAACTTGGCGTCTCATATGTGACCCGAGCGAGGCTCGAACCACAGCGATGAGAGACCTAATGATCAAGAGTCAGCGCTCTTAACCACTAGGCCACGGAGACCCGTAAACTACTTGATATAAAAATTTATCTGATTTTCCAAACTGAATGACAAACAGCATAGATCCGGATCAGATGGCTTCTGAATCTGATCAGGATTTACACTGTTTCCAAAGGTTCATGATTCCAAAGCTGTTTTAGCCATTGACATCAGAATATACAGAGGACCCGCGTTATAACGACATTCGTTATAACGGCAAAACTCGTTATAACGACAATTTCAATGGAATGAATTCTTAGCTCAAGGTGTAGCCTCAATTCCGAGCGGCTTTGGCTTTTCTCGGGTTGGAATTGCCCAAATCGAATCCATAGTCATGAAAGATTCTAGTAATTTAATACTCCAAGAAACAAATGTTATATACATTTTTAGAATCGCCTCGATGAGGCGATTCTAACAAATGTCTATAACATTTGTTTCTTGGAGTAATTATGTGGAAAAGACCTTTTATAACATATCATAATGCTAACTGGGATTCTTTATAACGGCAAATTCTTTATAACGGCACAATAATAGGGAACAAACACTGTCGTTATAACGCGGGTCCTCTGTATTATACTTGTACCAAATTGATACATGTTATTATGTTTCAGGAACGTTGCCAGATATTATGTATATTAATTAATGCTATTCTTCTGTGTGACACCATGCTTTTGTCAACTTGATACAATGCATGTTCCCTAAAGTAAGTCTCGTCAGAAAATGTAGACCCAGATGGGACACCCCACAATGCAGCATCTCATCAAAGTCTACATTGTTAGGAAGCATCCAGCTGTTTGTAGGCACAACATCATAGTAGTACACTTTAGTCCCTTTAGTACTCTAATCATAATAACACCGTTTTGGTTACATGACTAGGTCTTGCCTCCCAAATTGTCATTTAACTATAATTTCTGTATAAAAATCCCTTTATAACACAGTCCACATATAACATGGTCCTGTTCTATGCATCCCAAACATAGCATTATAAAGGGGCTGCCCTGTAAATTGTACTTGTTCAAATTTTAGAACAAGTATGGTAAGGAGTTGAGGTGTCCAAAAATTAAGGGTAAATATTGTACCAAAGTAAAAATGTGTATCTTTCTAGCATAAACAAGTTGGTGAACAGCTAAGCCTGAGTAAATATGCCCGACCCTAATCAGTCTGCTGTAACAAAGCTCTTTTAACACTTCAGCAATTAGCAAAGTGAACTCATTATCATTAACCCATTTAGTACCAGAAACCCCAAAAACGGGTACCTGGGCAAACAGTGCAGGCCCAGATCAGACGCCGCAGAATGCGGCGTCTGATCAGGGCCTCCACTGTTTGCAAAAAGTTCAGCCATTTTCTAAATAAAATTTGAAGAAAAAAACAACCTGACACCCCTAAATTTTGAATTGGGACTCCTGCGTTATATAAGGAGGAAGATTCCATTTGGTACAAAAAGGGTTAAACAAGAAGAATTACAGTATCTTATGTTTATTTCTCATTAATCTTACCCTGTGTGATTGATCAGGTGACTCTGTTGATGTCACAACTGTCTTCTCATCACTTTCTGCCTCTTTTTCTGAAAAATGTACAAAAAAATCTGTTTGCCCATCTGTGCAATATGTTTTGTTTTGATTGTTTAATTTGATGTTTAACGTCCCCTTCAACACTATGTAGGTCATTTTGGAGACACTGCTTCCAATTTTGTGGGACTTTTACCCGACAATGAGATGAAATGACATCTCAAGCCCTGCCGCCCAATGAAACAATAAGGTTTATAAGCATGGACCATCCAACTTTCACGGCATTGCCTGGGCAGGCTTAGATCCTCTAAGCCGTTTACCAGTACTCGAATGCGAACCGGATTCAGCTCTGCAAGGAAGCATCAAGCAGCCCATTTATTTCTTCAAGCCCCAATGGGCGGGGGCGGTGTGCAATAGGTAAAGAAAGGCATGCACATTTGTAAAGTTTTAGTAGAGCTTTCCCCAGAAACTTATTATCTAGGTCTTAACCCTTATCACACTGAACAAGACAACCCCTACCTTTGCAAACAGTGTAGATCCTGGTCAGATGGCTTCTGAAGAAGCCATCTGATCAGTATCAACACTGTTTGTCATGCAGTTTGTGAACAGAATGCATACATTATCGCTCAAGGGATGACCAACAAGTGACTCGAGTGAGGCTCAAACCAGCAGCAGTGAGACCTAATGTTTAAGAGTCAACACCCTTACCCACTATGCTACAGACAACACAAAGAGAGACAACGCAAAAAGTTTTTGTCTCCTAAGGAGGAGACAAAATACTTTTAGAGTTGTCTCCCCCCAAAGGGCAAATTCTTTCCTTTGGCATTAGGCACCTGTTGGTGGGGACAGGCTTATGGGAAATCTAGAGGGTATCAGAAGATAAGCAATCAACCAGGAAGTCCTAAACACTGTCACTGTTATGAGAAAATAGTGGAACATTTCATGAGTGACATTGCTTATGTGAAATACAATATATTTCAAAAGTTTCATAAGGAGACGTAACTGAAGCATTCATGGTCCAACCCATATGGCTTTCATATTCCTCTGTGATAAATATTTCAAATCAGGCCTAGTTTCATCAAGCTAAGAATATAGAATGCAAGAACCAGTCTTTGAATGATAATTACTGATGTTGGTTAATAATCGTTCTTGTGTGTGTTTTGTTGGTCTAGGTGTCGTTTAAATTTAAGTTTTTTTGTTTTATTTTCTTTATGTTTTACAGAATATTTATCAATGGAATCATTCATCAGAGGCCATAGAGCTCTGCTTGTTCTTGTATTCATAAACCCTTTCAACCCCGAGTTTCTGAAGTAGATTCCTCCATCTTTTAATTTGGACAGATCCATTCTGGTAAATAGAGGGCTTAGTCTAAATCATTAAGAGTATGGCAAACAGTGTTGATCCCGATGAAAGGGCTAATTATGAGCCATCTCATCTGATTTGTTTGTTTGATTTGAGGTTTAACATCCCCATCAACACTGTAAAGGTCATTTTGGAGACGTTGCTTCAAATTTTGTGGGACTTTTACCCGACATTGAGATGAAATGACATCTCAAGCCCTGTCGCCCAATGAAACCAATAGGGATTATTAGCATGGACGGTCCGCCTCACACCTCGGTTCCTGGAAAGGCTTAGATCCTCTAAGGGGTTTACCAGTACTAGTGTGCGGGCCGGAATCAGCTCTGTGTGGAAGCATCATGCAGCCCATATATTTCTTCAAGCCCATATATTTCTTCAAGCCCCTATGGGCGGGGGCCACCATCTCTTCTGAATCTACACTATTTGCAAAGGTATCTGTAACAGTTTATAGGACTTAAAGGGTTAACAGAAGTTCTGTTGTTATCATAGTAACAGATAAGTTTGGTATTTTGTGATTCTGTCAATTCTCCATAAAAAACCTTTGTTGTGGGTATTCATTAGAACTGCCTCAATGAGGCAGTTCTAATGAATACCCACAACGAAGGTTTTTTATGGAGAAATAAGGAAGTTCATCCTTCAATCATCACAAACATACCCACCTTATCTATTGCTATGGTTGTTATATGGAAACAGAACCAAAGTCAAAGTGAAACTGGTGCACCTATCCTTATTCATCATTGTTTACAAAGTAGACATTACTCTGGATGTTTAGTGACGTCATTTTTTTGTTCATTGTCGTCAACCAAGCTGAAGGCTTATGTAGTGTCTTAAGCAACCAATGCACATCAATTTGATCAGACCCGTGAGAATTCTTGCTTTATTCTACCCCTGGGTGCACCATCTCCAATGCCCACAAAATTGGAAGCAAAGTCTCCAAAATGACCTAAATAGTGTTGATGGGAACATTAAACCCCTATTCAAAGAAACAAAAACCATCTCCAATCATAATTACCCGAGCACTGAGGACAGATATATTCCTCGTCATTTTTCTCCATCTCTTCTCCTCTGGCTCTAGAAATTCCGACACACTTGCCGTGGAACCACTCCTCACACTTATCACAGCAGATCATAAACCTGAGGACACAGGAAACGAGGCAAAACATTACGAAACCACAATAAGTCTGGAGTGTGCAACAGAGATAACAGAGATAACAAAAGTATTTTCATGCTCAACTTACTTGAGCATGAAATTTGTCCTACTCATAAATTTTAAAATGCCAAACAATTGTTGGCATTTTAAAATTTATAAGCAGGACAAACAACATTCTTTGCTGATCTGAGCAGGGAAAATAGACTCGTGCATTTGTATTTTAATAACTGAGTATTACAAATTTCATGCTAAAGTGAGCTGAGCATGAAAATATTTACCCTTAAGCTGCTGAGGGAAACAACATCTGAAAATGTTGTCTGCTTATGTCGTCTGCTGAATCTTCTTGCAAACTTTTTAAAAATATTATTGCATACAGGTAAACAGAGTGGACCCAGATCAGACTGCTCCTAGAGGAGCAGTCTGATCTGGGCCCACGCCGCTTGCAAAAAATAGCCATCGGAAGAGATGGCAAATCCCCCGACCAAAAGCCAATATGGCCTTCAGAAGATTGTTCACCAATAGAAAGTGCACCAGAATTAAACCACATATCACAAAAGTATTGCAGTTATGGCCATCGCAAGATTATACTGTCAGGGGAGATAACTAAAAAACCAGGGCACTCAGAAATGTGGTTCTTGTGCATGACATGCCTGCTTAAGCTCATGTATTTCTGCACAAAGTACCATCAATATGTCTCAAAAGGTATTGGAGATATAGTGATCACAAGCTGGTCATACTGTTATATTGGAAGGGTAGATAACTCAAATACCACAGCAACAACAGTTGTGGTTCTTGCACATGACATCCCTTCTGTACCTTGTATACAATTGTGCCAAGTTCCTTCAATATATCTCAAAGGGAGTTGGAGTTATGGCCATCACAAGGTTATATTGCCAGGGGAGATAACTAAACAACAGGCCCATGGGCCACTATGCTCACCAGAGCTCAGGTGGGCACGGCCCAATGGCAGCCATGTATTTTAACATGATATCATTTTAATCTACCAAATGAACCCCCATGTCCAAAAGAGCACCCATGTGGACTCTATATCTGAAACATTAGGCCTTTTATGAAGTAGAGGGGGTGGGGCATGGAGCCCTGGTTGGTATCACTAAATGCGTCTTATCATAAGGAACAAGAATATATATGGTTTAGCAGTGGGGATCTGTAGGGCCTCTTAAGTGGTGGAGGAGTTGGGGCATGCCCTGTTGATCCAAGGAAAGCCCAAGATTGTTGTCCCTAAATGTGTCTTATCATAAGGACCAAGTATATATATGGTTTAGGGGTGGGAATCTGAACGGTTTCTGAGATTTGAGGCCCTTTTATGAAGTGGAAAGGATAGGAATGGCCCCTGCGAACCCCCCTACAGTAGGTGTCCAAATAATAAGGAACAAGAACATACATGATTATGGGGTGGGGATTTGAATGGTTTCTGAAATATAAAGCCTTTTATGAAGTGGAAGGGCGGGGCACATTGCCTCATCACAAAGTGACCCACAGGTTGGTGTGATTGAACGAGTCTTATCATAAGGAACAAGTATATGGTTTAGGGGTGGGGATCTGAACTATTTCTGAGATATATGGGTTTTAATGAAGTAAAGCAATGGGGCATGGCCTGGGCATGCCCTGGGGACTCCCAAGCTGGTGTCACTGAATGCATCTTATCATAAGGAAGATGAATATATATGGATTTAGGGTGGGGCTTAGAACAGTTTCTGAGACATAAGGCCTTTTTTGAAGTGGAAGGGGTGGGGCAAGGCCCGGGAGACTCCCAGGTTGGTGTCAATGAATGTGTCTTATCATTAGGAACAAGAATATATATGGTTTACGGGTAGCCATCTGTAGGGTTTCCCAGATATTGGGAGATTATGAAATGGAGGGGGTTGGGCATGGCCCCAGCACATCTCTTATCATAATGAACAAGAATATATATGGTTTAGGGGTGAGGATCTGAACAGTTTCTGAGATATATGGCCTTTTGTGAAGTGAAGGGGTGGGGCAAGGCCCCGGCCCATCCCTGAGGACCCCCAGGTTGGTGTCAATGAATGTGTCTTATCATAAGGATCAAGAATATATATGGTTTAGGGGTGGGGATCTGTAAGGTTTCCAAGATATTGGGCCTTTTTGGAAATGGAGGGGGTTGGGCATAGCCCCAGCGCATCCCGGGGACTCCCAGGTTGATGTCACTGAATGGGTCTTATCATAAGGAACAAGAATATATATGGTTTACGGGTAGCCATCTGTAGGGTTTCCCAGATATTGGGAGATTATGAAATTGAGGGGGTTGGGCATGGCCCCAGCACATCCCTGGGGACCCCCAGGTTGGTGTCACTGAATGCGTCTTATCATAATGAACAAGAATATATATGGTTTAGGGGTGAGGATCTGAACAGTTTCTGAGATATATGGCCTTTTGTGAAGTGAAGGGGTGGGGCAAGGCCCCGGCCCATCCCTGAGGACCCCCAGGTTGGTGTCAATGAATGTGTCTTATCATAAGGATCAAGAATATATATGGTTTAGGGGTGGGGATCTGTAAGGTTTCCAAGATATTGGGCCTTTTTGGAAATGGAGGGGGTTGGGCATAGCCCCAGCGCATCCCGGGGACTCCCAGGTTGATGTCACTGAATGGGTCTTATCATAAGGAACAAGAATATATATGGTTTACGGGTAGCCATCTGTAGGGTTTCCCAGATATTGGGAGATTATGAAATGGAGGGGGTTGGTCATGGCCCCAGCACATCCCTGGGGACCCCCAGGTTGGTGTCACTGAATGCGTCTTATCATAATGAACAAGAATATATATGGTTTAGGGGTGAGGATCTGAACAGTTTCTGAGATATATGGCCTTTTGTGAAGTGAAGGGGTGGGGCAAGGCCCCGGCCCATCCCTGAGGACCCCCAGGTTGTTGTCAATGAATGTGTCTTATCATAAGGATCAAGAATATATATGGTTTAGGGGTGGGGATCTGTAAGGTTTCCAAGATATTGGGCCTTTTTTGGAAATGGAGGGGGTTGGGCATAGCCCCAGCGCATCCCGGGGACTCCCAGGTTGATGTCACTGAATGGGTCTTATTATAAGGAACAAGAATATATATGGTTTAGGGGTGGGGATCAGAATGGTTTCCAAGATATTGGGCCTTTTATTAAGTGGAGGGGGTGGGGCATGGCCTCGGCGCATCCCTGAGGACCCACAGGCTGGTGTCACTGAATGCGTCTTATCAATAGGAACAAGAATATATATGGTTTAGGGGTTGGGATCTGTAAGGTTTCCAAGATATTGGGCCTTTTACGAAATGGAGGGGGTTGGGCATGGCCCCGGTGCATCCCAGGGACTCCCAGGTTGATGTCACTGAATGGGTCTTATCATAAGGAACAAGAATATATGTGGTTTAGGGGTGGGGATCTGAATGGTTTCCAAGATATTGGGCCTTTTATTAAGTGGAGGGGGTGGGGCATAGCCTCGGCGCATCTCTGAGGACCCACAGGCTGGTGTCACTGAATGCGTCTTATCAATAGGAACAAGAATATATATGGTTTAGGGGTCGGGATCTGAATGGTTTCTGTGATATATGGCCTTTTATGAAGTGGAGGGGGTGGGGCATGGCCCAGGCACAACCTGGGGGACCCTCAGGTTGGCATAAAAGCATATGGTTGAGAGGAGTTTACTCAAGAAACATTTCTATAAAAGTTTTTCAAAATATCTGCAATGACTTGGCAGTAAATGCCATTTTTCAATTTTCCCCATTATAAGTCTATGGAAACTCTAAGTTGCCATAGCAACCAAACTAATGAGCCGATTTTCATAAAAAACACAACTTTCAATCCCCCAGCCCAAGGATGCTACAGATAAAATTTGGGCCCAATCGGCCCAGTGGCTTCAGAGGAGAAGATGTTTAAAAGTGTTGACGCCAGACATACGACGACGACGGACAACTGCCTATCCTATAAGCTCCCCCGGAGCCATCGGCTCTGGTGAGCTAAAAACCAGAGCACCCAGAGTTGTAATTCTTGAGCATGACACACCTGCTTAACCTCATGTACATCTGCATCAAGTACCACCAATATGTCTCAAAGGGTATTGGAGGTACGGTGGTCACAAGGTTGTCATACTGTTATATTGGAAGGGGAGATAACTCAAATATCATAGCACCCAGAGTTGTGGTTCTAAGGCATGAAGCGCCGTCTCAACGTTGTATACAATTGTGCCAAGTACCATCAATATATCTCAAAGGGTATTTGAGTTATGGCCATCACAAGGTTATATTGTCAGGGAGATTATTAAACAAGAGGCTCAATGAGCCTAAACCGCTCACCTGAGGAACTTAAGTTTTAACAATTCACAGACTTGACTACTAAATCTGCTAATAGAATCCAGCCCATTGACCCTTACAGGATATAAGTCATCATTATTGCATTGCATTCCAAGTTTGAGACTTCTAGCTTCTATAGTTCCTGAGAAATCTTTGACGAAAATTTAACTTTGGTCAAAATGGAGAGAAAGAAGAATAAAAGAACAGATGAACAAATAAGCTGAGAAAGCCCAATGTCTCTTACACAAAATAAGTCATCATTATTCTATTGAATACCAAATTTGATGCTTCTAGCTTTTATAGTTCCTGAGAAATCTTTGATTAAAAATTTAACATTGGTCTATTATCTCTATATGGAGAGAAAGAAGAATGAAGGAACAAATGAACCAGACTAGCTCCAAAACCTAATGCAGCCTTTCCCCTTGCCCAATGGTGCTACACATAAAATTTAAACAAGATTGGTCGACTGCCTTCTGAGATATGCTTCATTGAAAGTGTGGACGACGGATGGACGGACGACATATGACGGACTCCGGAGCCTTGGTATACTATCAGCTCACTGGAGCCTTTGGCTCAGGTGAGCTAAAAATTCAAGTCGCTATTTCTGTCACAACATTTTCCCTACGTTAAGTCTATGGGCAAATTTTTTTGTCTCTCAAAGTCAGGTAACTCCGAGGTCAATATTCCGATTCGGCCCAAAATCGAACTTAACCAAGATTTTATGCCTGTCCTCGTTACCTGCAAGTTTGAAGCAGATATGAATAAAAATAAAGTTGCTATCGTGGTCACAACGTATTTTTTATGCTCAAGGGCAGGTAACTCCAAGGCAAATATTCCGATTCGGCCCAAAATCGAACTTAACCGAGATTTTATGTCTGTCCTCGTCACCTGCAAGTTTGAAGCTGATCTGAAAAAAATTCAAGTCGCTATCGTAGTCGCAACATTTTCCCTAATTAAGTCTATGGGCAAATTTTTTGTCGCTCAAAGTCACGTAACTCCGAGGTCAATATTCCGATTCGGCCCAGAATTGAACTTAACGGAGATTTTATGCCTGTCCTCGTTACCTGCAAGTTTGAAGCTGATATGAATAAAAATAAAGTTGTTATCGTGGTCACAACGTATTTTTTTATGCTCAAGGGCAGGTAACTCCAAGGCAAATAATCCGATTCGGCCCAAAATCGAACTTGACCGAGATTTTATGCCTGTACTGGTTATCTGCAAGAATGAAGTCGATCAGAAAAAAATTGACGGAGCTAGAGTGATGACAAGCTTTTTCCTATGTGAAGTCTATGGGAGCTAGATGTTGCCATGGCAACCAGAGTTCCACTCAGATCTGCCTG
Organism: Lucinisca nassula; assembly: GCA_963580285.1. Lineage (NCBI taxonomy): Eukaryota > Metazoa > Mollusca > Bivalvia > Lucinida > Lucinidae > Lucinisca > Lucinisca nassula. Next base: position 69,462,923 of record OY757020.1, read on the forward strand.
AAAACCTAATGAAGCCTTTCCACTTGCCCAATAATGCGACACATGAAATTTGATCAAAGTTGGCCAAGTAGTCTTTAAGATATACATTTTTGAAATTCCCATTAACCCTAATGCAAAAACACACAAGGGCAGGTAACTCCTAAGTGAATGATCCGATTCTGCCAGTTATAGAACTTGACCCAGATTTCATGGCTGTGCTGGTTATCTGCAAGAATAAAGCCAATCTGAAAATAATTGAAGCAGCTACGGTGATGACAACATTCTCCCCATGTTAAGTCAATAGGCAATTTTTTCAACGCTCAAGGGCACGTAACTCCTGAGTGAATAATCCGATTCAGCCCAAAATCGAACTTGATCGAGATTTCATGCCTGTCCTCGTTATCTGCAAGAATGAAGTCGATCAGAAAAAAATTGACGGAGCTAGAGTGATGACAAGCTTTTTCCTAATTCCCATTAACCCTAATGCAAAAACACACAAGGGCAGGTAACTCCTAAGTGAATGATCCGATTCTGCCAGTCATCGAACTTGACCGAGATTTCATGGCTGTGCTGGTTATCTGCAAGAATAAAGCCAATCTGAAAATAATTGAAGCAGCTACGGTGATGACAACATTCTCCCCATGTTAAGTCAATAGGCAATTTTTTCAACGCTCAAGGGCACGTAACTCCTGAGTGAATAATCCGATTCAGCCCAAAATCGAACTTGATCGAGAGTTCATGCCTGTCCTCGTTATCTGCAAGAATGAAGACAATCAGAAAAAAATTGACGGAGCTAGAGTGATGACAAACTTTTTCCTATGTTAAGTCTATGGGAGCTATTTGTTGCCATGGCAACCAGAGTTCCAATCCGATCTGCCCGAAAACAGTATGCAGCATTTCCCCCTACCTGATAATGCTTCACATGAAATTTGATCAAGATTGGCCCACTGGTTCCGGAGATATACTTCTTTGAAAGTGTGGACGAAGGACGACGACGGACGCCGGCTCGTGGTATACTAATACCTCACATGAGCCTTCGGCTCAGGTGAGCTAAAAACCAGGGCACCCAGAGTTGTGGTTCTTGCACGTGACACACCTGCTTAACCTCATGTACAACTGTACCAAGTATCATCAATATATCTCAAAGAGTGTTGGAGATGTGGCCATCACAAGGTAGTGATTCTATATTAATGGAAGAGGAGAAAACTAAAAAAACACGGCACCCAGAGTTGTGGTTCTTGTGCATGACACACTGTCTCAGCCTTGTGAACAACTGTGCCAGGTATCATCAATGTATCTTAAAGGGTATTGGAATTATGGCCATCACAAGGTTGTCACTCTATTTTATTGGAAGGGGAGATAACTCCAAAACCATAGCAACCAGAGTTGTGGTTCTTGTGCATGACACGCCATCTCAGCCTTGTGAACAACTGTGCCAGGTACCATCAATATATCTCAAAGGGTATTGGAGTTATGGCCATCACAAAGTAGTCATTCTATTTTATTAAAAGGTGAGATAACTAAAAAAGTATGGCATCCAGAGTTCTGGTTCTTGCGCATGACACGCCGTCTCAGCCTTGTGAACAATTGTGCCAAGAACCATCAATGAATCTCAAAGGGTATAGGAGTTATGGCCATCACAAGGTTGTCACTCTATTTTATTGGAAGGGGAGATAACTTCAAAACCAAAGCAACCAGGGTTGTGGTTCTTGTGCATGACACGCCGTCTCAGCCTTGTGAACAACTGTGCCAGGTACCATCAATATATCTCAAAGGGTATTGGAGTTATGGCCATCACAAAGTAGTCATTCTATTTTATTAAAAGGGGAGATAACTAAAAAAGTATGGCATCCAGAGTTCTGGTCCTTGCGCATGACACACCGTCTCGGCCTTGTGAACAAGTGTGCCAAGAACCATCAATGAATCTCAAAGGGTATAGGAGTTATGGCCATCACAAGGTTGCGTCTACGGACGGACGGACGGACGGACGGACGTTCGTACAGATGGACATTTGTTGGGTACTACAGTGTTAATTTTTCACCTATAAGTACCCAACAATCAGCTAAAATTTGCACAAGTACCCAACATGTCCCATCAAATTTGTTGGCTACTTTTTTCGGACACTAACGGAATAAACGGCAAGTACCCAACTTATGTCTACCCAACATATGCCCGTGGATGCGCTCGGACAGACGGACGGACGGATGGACGCCAGGCTGATCGCTATATCCCCCGAACCTATTCGGTCGGGGGATAAAAATTGACTTTTAAGGCAACCGGCAGACAGCAAAGCAGACAACAATTGTCTTGATTGGTATTTTATGGGTTAATATTTATAACCTTAAGAACAGTCTGATTATCAAGCCAGTCTGACCACAGCCATAACCTGTTTTTATTTGTTGTTTTTTTTCGACAGCTCAGGGGATACAGAATGCTCATGTTAACAGCAAAGACTCTGACCAGACTGAGTGGATGCCCAGACTGATCAGTGTTCGCTGATCACAAAGATCTTATCGGTTTTGTCAAGGGAGAACAAAATTTATTGTACCGTAAAAATTCACAAAATTAGGACGCCTCGAGAACTTGTTGTAATTCTCCAAAAATTTTAACAAATTTGTTTCACGGTCCAGCAAGGAGTCAAAAAGGTGCAGACGGAATGGTAAACAGTGTAGACCCTGATCAGACTGCTCCTTCAGCAGTAAAGACCATGATCAGACTGCTCCAGCAAGGAGTAAAAAAGGTGCAGACAGAATGGCAAACAGTGTAGGCCCAGATCTGGGTCTTCACTGTTTGCTAAGGCCTGTCTGTCCCAATAATTAGGATCATTATGGTATGGTTATTTCTATTCTTCTAGTGTACAAAGTTTACAAATTTATATACAACAATTCTTGACATATAAAACAGCAGACAGATCCATATTAGAAGTAACCATGACAACTGTAAGACAACTTTCTTCTTTGGTTTGGGATTTAGAGCCATTTCAACATTATTTAACATATTTAGGACCAGTCCTAAATGGAATGTGGGAGAAAACCAACTGACCTTCTGCTGAACTTGGTGTCTCGGGTGACCTGAATCAGTCACTACAGCTGGTTTTAAGGGGAAGTGTGGCGGCCGTGAAGTCTCCCTGCCCTTCATCAGAGTGTAGTTTCTATTTTCTTATCCTCTTGGACGGACCCCACCCATTGGGGCTTGAAGAAATAGATGAGCTGCATGATGCTTCCATGCAGAGCTGAAACCAACCCCATACGAGAACTGGTAAACCGTTAGAGGATCTAAGCCTGCCCAGGCAAAGCGGTGCTGGTCGGCCCGTCCATGCTTATAAACCCTGTTGGTTTCACTGGGCGGCAGGGCTTGAGAGGTCATTTCATCTCAATGTCGGGTAAAAGTCCCACAAAATTGGAAGCAATGTCTCTTCAATGACCTCTACAGTGTTGACAGGGATGTTAAACTTCAAATCTAACCAATTATCCTCTGGGATCACTGATTCAATTGTGGAGTTTTGAAAATACTTGTGGGTCACTGATGGGGCCTAACTGGCCGAAACTAGCTAGTCTGGCCCATACAAACTTGTTCACTCCATAATATTCAGTTCTACAGGATAACCCTTTTATAGAACATATTGAAACATTTTACTTTGTAGGTACATGTTTATCCATTGTATACTAGTGGACTCTTCCATCGCTATATATTGAACAAGTCCATTTGTCATATAAGGGGGTGTCAGGCCTATATTTTTAGTTTTTATTCTATTCTTCACAGAAAATTCTGTAAGCAAATAGTGCAGGCCCAGATCAGACGCTGCATTCTTGGGCATCTGATCTGGGCCTGCACTGTTTGCCAAGGTACCCCTTTAAGGGTTTCCTGCATACAATGGGTTAAAGTGCCTCATAAAGTTTGTTCTAATGAGTAACCACAGTCCATGTGTACATGTTTGAATTGCCGTGTTGAAGTAGTATCTATTTTGTCTATGTTTTGGAGTTTAACCCTTATCCTTATGAATAGTTAATTTAGATAAACACATTTCTAACTTTGAACCAAACAGATTACTCGATATAATTTAGTCCTACAAATTCATAAACTGAAGGTCAAACAGTGTAGATCCTGATCAGATGGCTTCTCTGGATCTACAGTATGCAAAGGCAATGTTTGTTGTTTCCAGCAGGATATGGGTTAACACATTGTATGCGGGAAACCCCTAAAGGGGTACCTTGGCAAACAGCGCAGGCCCAGATCAGATGTTCAAGAACGTGGTGTTTGATCAGGCTGCACTATTTGCTAACCTAATTTTCCATCAAACACAGAGAACCAAAAAATAGGCATACCACCCCTTCGATGACAAATGGACTTGTCCAACATATAGCAATGGAAGAGTCTGTAAACCCTTGTCCTGCTGAGCCCGGATATGCCCTACCTTTCAAACAATGTAGATCCAGATCAGATGGCTTCTGAAGAAGCCATCTGATCAGGATCTACATTGTTTGCCATTCAGATTGTGAATTTGTTGCAATAATTTGCATCAAGTTATCTGATTGGTTGATAATCAGCAGTGCGTGTGGCATATTTGAATATTCAGCAGGACAAGGGTTAAGGTCACATCAAGCCAGTCAGTCAGTCAACTTAACCACACGTCCTGGACAGCAGTAAACAATGGCCCATTTGTTCAAAGCACTGCTAGCTTAACGAGATTGTTACTGGTCAAAACATTGACTGTTCTACCAAGTACCTTAATACAGAAGTATTTTTGTGGAAAAAATATTAGTATATTTGGCATATAAATGATGAAAGTTTTAACAATTTGTCAACAAATGATGTTGTTAGTTTTGAATATCTGGACCCAGCACATTTGTAACTGACAACTGTCCTTCTTGAATCAGCAAATATAGAATTAGATATTATTTCATGACCACTTTCCACGAAAAAGAAGAATGTCGCCAGGTCTGGCAGGGATCGAGCCTATAACCTTGTTGAGATGATTCTAACAGGTACCCACAACATGTTAAAATGGATTTTTTTGTTCTGTTTTACAGCCCCAGATCAGTCAGTTAACCTCAGTTTTACAGCCCCAGATCAGTCAGTTAACCTCAGTTTTACAGCCCCAGATCAGTCAGTTAACCTCAGTTTTACAGCCCCAGATCAGTCAGTTAACCTCAGTTTTACAGCCCCAGATCAGTCAGTTAACCTCAGTTTTACAGCCCCAGATCAGTCAGTTAACCTCAGTTTTACAGCCCCAGATCAGTCAGTTAACCTCAGTTTTACAGCCCCAGATCAGTCAGTTAACCTCAGTTTTACAGCCCCAGATCAGTCAGTTAACCTCAGTTTTACAGCCCCAGATCAGTCAGTTAACCTCAGTTTTACAGCCCCAGATCAGTCAGTTAACCTCACCACACTCTTCCTTTTCAACATTAGATGTTTTTAAGTGGTTCACACATTCTATCACCAGTAATTGACAACTGAACTTCCTGAATCAGTCACAGTGTCAAAATATTTCATGAGCTGGACCTGGATATGATTAGTTTTCTTTTTGGATTCATATTTTGTTTTGTTTTGTTTGATTTAAGGTTTAACGTCCCCATCAACACTATATAGGTCATTTTGGAGATGTTGCTTCCAATTTTGTGGGACTTTTACCCGACACTGAGATGAAATTACATCTCAAACCCTGTCGCCCAATGAAACCAATAGGCTTTGTAAGCATAGACGGTCCGCCTTGCACAGCTTTGCCGGGGCAGGCTTAGATCCTCTAGGTGGTTTACCAGTACTTGTGTACGGTCGGTTTCAGCTCTGCGTTTACGCACCATCCAGCCCATCTATTTCTTCAAGTCCCTATGGGGGGCGACCAATAGATTCATATTTTATGGGTCCTCATTAGAATCTTCTTGTCAACATGATTCTCAGTATCAAATGCCCAAAAACATGTTAAAACAAGAGGGCCATGATGGCCCTGGATCGCTCACCTTATCCATATTGTCCAAAATGAAACTGAAGACAATATATGGTAGAGTAGAGGGTTTGAGCAATTTTGGTTGACACAAGGAGGTTTTTATAATTTTAGCCATCTTATTCATCCAAGCACAACGGGTTGAGCAATTTTGAAAGCTTTTTTCCATTATGAGTCTATGAGAGCGAAGGGGCCCAGGGGCGTGGCCCATTGAGAACCCAGGGGCATGATTGGCAGGAATTATGTAGGTGACCACTTGCCGTTACAACATGCTAAATATATAAGCTCTGGGCCCTGTGGTTTCAGAGAAGAAGATTTTTGAAGCTTTTTCCATTATGAGTCTATTGGAGCGAAGGGGCCCCGGGGCCTGGCCCATTTGGAACCCAGGGGCATGATTGACAGGAATTATGTAGGTAACCACTTGCCGTTGCTACATGCTAAATATCTAAGCTCTGGGCCCTGTGGTTTCAGAGAAGAAGATTTTTGAAGCTTTTTTTTTTCCCATTATGAGTTTATAGGAGCTAAAGGGTCCCGGGGTGTGGTCAATTTGGACCCAAGGGGCATGATTGGCAAAAATTTAAGAAGGTCACGACTTGCCGTTGCTACATACTAAATATCTAAGCTCTGGGCCCTGTGGTTTCAGAGAAGAAGATTTTTGAAGCTTTTTTCCATTATGAGTGTATGGGAGCGAAGGGGCCCCGGGGCGTGGCCCACTTGGATCCCAGGGGCATGATTGGCAGGATTTATGTAGGTGACCACTTGCCCTTGCTACATGATTAATATCTCAGCTCTGGGCCCTGTGGTTTCAGAGAAGAAGATTTTTGAAGCTTTATTTTCCATTATGAGTTTATAGGAGCTAAGGGTCCCCGGGGCGTGGCCCGTTTGGACCCCGGGGGCATGATTGGCAGGAATTATGTAGGTGACCACCTGCTATTGCTACATGCTAAATATCTAAGCTCTGGGCCCTGTGGTTTCAGAGGAGAAGATTTTTGAAGTTTTTTTCCATTATGAGTCTTTGGGAGCGAAGGGGCCCCGGGGCGTGGCCCATTTGAACCCAGGGGTATGATTGGCAGGAATTGTGTAGGTGACCACTTGCCCTTGCTACCTGCTAAATATCTAAGCTCTGGACCCTGTGGTTTAAGAGAAGAAGATTTTTAAAGCTTTTTCCAATATGAGTCTATAGGAGCTAAGGGGCCCCAGGGCGTGGCCAATTTGGACTGCAGGGGCATGATAGGCAGGAATTATGTAGGTGACCACCTGCAGTTGCTAAATGCAAAATATCTTAGCTCTGGGCCCTGTGGTTTCAGAGAACAAGATTTTTGAAGCTTTTTCCCATTACGAGTCTATGGGAGCGAAGGGTCGCCGGGGCATTACCCATTTGGACCCCAGGGGCATGATTGGCAGGAATTATGTAGGTGACTACTTGCCCTTCCTACATGCTAAATATCTAAGCTCTGGGTCCAGTGGTTTCAGAGAAGAAGATTTTTGAAGCTTTTTTTCCATTATGAGTCTATGGGAGCGAAGGGGCCCCGGGGCTTGGCCCATTAGGAACCCAGGGGCATGATTGGCAGGGATTGTGTAGGTTACCACTTGCCCTTGCTACATGCTAAATATCTAAGCTCTGGACCCTGTGGTTTCAGAGAAGATTTTTTAAAGCTTTTTTCCATAATGAATCTATAGGAGCTAAGGGGCCCCGGGGCGTGGCCAATTTGGACCCCAGGGGCATGATTGGCAGGAATTATGTAGGTGACCACTTGCAGTTGCTACATGCTAAATATCTAAGCTCTGGGCCCTGTGGTTTCAGAGAAGAAGATTTTTGAAGCATTTTCCATTATGAGTCTATGGGAGCGAAGGGGCCCCGGGGCGTGGCACATTTGGAACCCAGGGGCATCATTGGCAGGAATTATGTAGGTGACCACTTGCCATTGCTACATGCTAAATATATAAGCTCTGGGCATTGTGGTTTCAGAGAAGAAGATTTTTGAAGCTTTTTTTCCATTATGAGTCTGTGGGAGCTAAAGGGCCCCGGGGCATGGCCCATTTGGACCCCAGGGGCATGATTTATGTAGGTGACCACTTGCAATTGCTACATGCTAAATATCCAAGCTCTGGGTCCTATGGTTTCAGAGAAGAAGATTTTTGAAGCTTTTTTCCATTATGAGTCTATGGGAGCAAACGGCCCCAGGACGTGGCCCATTTGGACCCCAGGGGCATGATTGGCAGGATTTATGTAGGTGACAGCTTGCCCTTGCTACATGCTAAATATCTAAGCTCTGGGCCCTGTGGTTTCAGAGAAGATTTTTGAAGCTTTTTTCCATATTGAGTCTATAGGAGCTAAGGGGCCCTGGGGCGTGGCCCGTTTGGACCCCAGGGGCATGATTGGCAGGAATTATGTAGGTGACCACTTGCCGTTGCTACATGCTAAATATCTAAGCTCTAAGCCTTGTGGTTGCAGAGAAGAAGATTTTTTACGCTTTTTTCCATTATGAGTCAATGGGAGTGATGGGGGCCGGGGCATGGCCCATTTGGAACCCAGGGCCATGATTGGCAGGAATTATGTAGGTGACCACTTGCCGTTGCTACATGCTAAATATCTAAGCTCTGGGCCTAGTGGTTTCAGAGAAGAAGATTTTTTAAGCTTTTTTCCATTATGAGTCTATAGGAGCTAAGGGGTGCCGGGGTATGGCCAATTTGGACCGCAGGGGCATGATTGGCAGGAATTATGTAGGTGACCACTTGCCGTTGCTACATGCTAAATATCTAAGCTCTTGGCCCTGTGGTTTCAGAGAAGAAGATTTTTTAAGCTTTTTTCCATTATGAGTCTATGGGAGGGATGGGGGCCGGGGCATGGCCAATTTGGAACCAGGGGCATGATTGGCAGGAATTATGTAGGTGACCACTTGCAGTTGCTACATGCTAAATATCTAAGCTCTGGGCCCTGTGGTTTCAGAGAAGAAGATTTTTGAAGCATTTTCCATTATGAGTCTATGGGAGCGAAGGGGCCCCGGGGCGTGGCACATTTGGAACCCAGGGGCATCATTGGCAGGAATTATGTAGGTGACCACTTGCCATTGCTACATGCTAAATATATAAGCTCTGGGCATTGTGGTTTCAGAGAAGAAGATTTTTGAAGCTTTTTTTCCATTATGAGTCTGTGGGAGCTAAAGGGCCCCGGGGCATGGCCCATTTGGACCCCAGGGGCATGATTTATGTAGGTGACCACTTGCAATTGCTACATGCTAAATATCCAAGCTCTGGGTCCTATGGTTTCAGAGAAGAAGATTTTTGAAGCTTTTTTCCATTATGAGTCTATGGGAGCAAACGGCCCCAGGACGTGGCCCATTTGGACCCCAGGGGCATGATTGGCAGGATTTATGTAGGTGACAGCTTGCCCTTGCTACATGCTAAATATCTAAGCTCTGGGCCCTGTGGTTTCAGAGAAGATTTTTGAAGCTTTTTTCCATATTGAGTCTATAGGAGCTAAGGGGCCCTGGGGCGTGGCCCGTTTGGACCCCAGGGGCATGATTGGCAGGAATTATGTAGGTGACCACTTGCCGTTGCTACATGCTAAATATCTAAGCTCTAAGCCTTGTGGTTGCAGAGAAGAAGATTTTTTACGCTTTTTTCCATTATGAGTCAATGGGAGTGATGGGGGCCGGGGCATGGCCCATTTGGAACCCAGGGGCATGATTGGCAGGAATTATGTAGGTGACCACTTGCCGTTGCTACATGCTAAATATCTAAGCTCTGGGCCTAGTGGTTTCAGAGAAGAAGATTTTTTAAGCTTTTTTCCATTATGAGTCTATAGGAGCTAAGGGGTGCCGGGGTATGGCCAATTTGGACCGCAGGGGCATGATTGGCAGGAATTATGTAGGTGACCACTTGCCCTTGCTACATGCTAAATATCTAAGCTCTGGGCCCTGTGGTTTCAGAGAAGATTTTTGAAGCTTTTTTCCATATTGAGTCTATAGGAGCTAAGGGGCCCTGGGGCGTGGCCCGTTTGGACCCCAGGGGCATGATTGGCAGGAATTATGTAGGTGACCACTTGCCGTTGCTACATGCTAAATATCTAAGCTCTAAGCCTTGTGGTTGCAGAGAAGAAGATTTTTTACGCTTTTTTCCATTATGAGTCAATGGGAGTGATGGGGGCCGGGGCATGGCCCATTTGGAACCCAGGGGCATGATTGGCAGGAATTATGTAGGTGACCACTTGCCGTTGCTACATGCTAAATATCTAAGCTCTGGGCCTAGTGGTTTCAGAGAAGAAGATTTTTTAAGCTTTTTTCCATTATGAGTCTATAGGAGCTAAGGGGTGCCGGGGTATGGCCAATTTGGACCGCAGGGGCATGATTGGCAGGAATTATGTAGGTGACCACTTGCCGTTGCTACATGCTAAATATCTAAGCTCTTGGCCCTGTGGTTTCAGAGAAGAAGATTTTTTAAGCTTTTTTCCATTATGAGTCTATGGGAGGGATGGGGGCCGGGGCATGGCCAATTTGGAACCAGGGGCATGATTGGCAGGAATTATGTAGGTGACCACTTGCCGTTGCTACATGCTTAATATCTAAGCTCTGGGCCTTGTGGTTTCAGAGAAGAAGATTTTTAAAGCTTTTTTCCATTATGAGTCTATAGGAGCTAAGGGGTCCCGGGGTATGGCCAATTTGGACCCAAGGCGCATGATTGGCAGGAATTATGTAGGTGACCACTTGCCGTTGCTACATGCTATATATCTAAGCTCTGGGCCTTGTGGTTTCTGAGAAGAAGATTTTTTAAGCTTTTTTCCATTATGAGTCTATAGGAGCTAAGGGGTCCCGGGTTATGGCCAATTTGGACCCAAGGCGCATGATTGGCAGGAATTATGTAGGTGACCACTTGCCCTTGCTACATGCTAAATATCTAAGCTCTGGGCCCTGTGGTTTCAGAGAAAAAGATTTTTGAAGCTTTTTTCCATTATGAGTTTATTGGAGCGAAGGGGCCCCGGGGCATGGCCCATTTGGAACCCATGGGAATGATTGGCAGGAATTATGTAGGTGACCACTTGCCCTTGTTACATGCTAACTATCTAAGCTCTGGGTCCTGTGGTTTCAGAGAAGAAGATATTTGAAGTTTTTTCCATTATGAGTCTATAGGAGCTAAGGGGCCCTGGGGCGTGGTCAGTTTGGACCCCAGGGGCATGATTGGCAGGAATTATCTAAGTGGCAACTTGCCATTACTACATGCTTGATATATAAGCTCTGGGCCCTGTGGTTTCAGAGAGGAAGATATTTGAAGCTTTTTCCATTATGAGTCTATGGGAGTGAAGGGGCCCTGGGGCGTGGCCCATTTGGAACCCAGGGGCATGATTGCCAGGAATTATGTAGGTGACCACTTGCCCTTGCTACATGGTAAATATCTATGCTCTGGGCCCTGTGGTTTCAGAGAAAAAGATTTTTGAAGCTTTTTCCATTATGAGTCTATAGGAACTAAGGGGCCCTGGGGCGTGGCCAATTTGGACCCCAGGGGCATGATTGGCAGGAATTATGTAGGTGACCACTTGCCGTTGCTATATGCTAAATATCTAAGCTCTAGGCCCTGTGATTTCAGAGATGAAGATTTTTGAAGCTTTTACCATTATGAGTCTATAGGAGCTAAGGGGCCCTGGGGCGTGGTCAGTTTGGACCCCAGGGGCATGATTGGCAGAAATTATGTAGGTGACCACTTGCCGTTGCTACATGCTAAATATCTAAGCTCTGGGCCCTGTGGTTTCAGAGAAGAAGATTTTTGAAGCTTTTTCCATTATGAGTCTATGGGAGCTAAGGGGCCCTGTGGCGTGGCCAATTTTGACCCCAGGGGCATGATTGGCAGGAATTATGTATGTGACCACTTTCCGTTGCTACATGCTAAATATCTCAGCTCTGGGCCCTGTGATTTCAGAGAAGAAGATTTTTGAAGCTTTTTTCCATTATGAGTCTATGGGAGCGAAGGGGCCCCGGGGTGTGGCCCATTTGGACCCCAGGGGCATGACTGGCTGGATTTATGTAGGTGACCACTTAACATTGTTACAAGCTAAATATCTAAGCTCTGGGCCCTGTGGTTTCAGAGAAGAAGATTTTTAAAAATTTTCCCATTATAAGTCTATGGGAGCTATATGTTGCCATGGCAACCAGAATTCCAATCTGATCAGCCCAAAAACCTTATGCAGTCTTTCCCCCTGCCTAATGATGCTTCACATGAAATTTGATCAAGATTGGCCATGGGGTATTAGAGATATACTTATTTGAAATTGTTTACGGACACACGGATGCACACACGCACGCACGCACACACGACGGACAAAATGTGATCCCAAAAGCTCACCTTGTCACTACGTGACAGGTGAGCTAACAAGAAAACAAATCCCAAAATTATTCTTTTTGTTTCATCATACGTGGAGCTGCACTCACCTCTTGTTATGTGGTTGCCGACAGAGACAGTAGAGTTTCCCAGGTTCCTCCCATGTCTCATCAGTTTCATCATCATTATAGTCGCTGTCGTCAGCCTCCTCTTCTTCTTCATCTGACACATATACAAATATATTAGCGGCCCCCACCCATTGGGGCTTGAAGAAATAAATGGGCCGCATGATGCTTCCATGCAGAGCTGACTCTGACCGCACACAAGTACTGGTAAACCACTTAGAGGATCTAAGTCTGCCCAGGCAAAGCGGTGCGAGTCGGACCGTCCATGCTTATAAACCCTATTGATTTCAATGGGCGACAGGGCTTGAGATGTCATTTCATCTCAATGTCGGGTAAAAGTCCCACAAAATTGGAAGTGACGTCTCCAAAATGACCTATATATTGTTGACGGGCACGATAAACAGCAAATCAAACAAAAAAAAAACAAATATACCTTATTACTGTAATGATCCTAAGTATTCGGACAGACAGGCCTTAACAAACAGTGTAGACCCAGATCAGACTGCTCCTGAGGTAGCAGTCTGATCAGGGTCTACATTGTTTGCCATTAGGTATGCACCTTTTGGACTATTTCCTAGATCAAGAAACAAACTGGTTAAAATTTTGGAAGAAATCCTCAAGGTGTCCGAAATTTTGGGATTTTTAGCGTACATGCATAATAAATATCATGATTTCTACCAGACACAAACTTGGGTGTTTTCCTTTTTCCTATTAAAGAAGAAATATTTCTTCTTAGCCAGTGAAATAAATCTCTTCAGCAGGAACCTACCTTTTGTATAGTGCGACCAAATTGACCTGAGACTGGTGAACTCTATTAACATAATTTCACACCCGACTGAATGCATGTATTTATCTTCGCCGTCTCCCGAAGATGACGATATTGTTATTCAATACAAAGCGGTCGGTAATGGGTCGCAATTCACGTGATGCCGAAAACTCACGAGAAGTTTACGAAAGCCGACGTATTAGGCGATAGCAGTGAGTAATTTATTCCTTGCATAAAGGTCAGTCTCAGGTCAATTTGTTCGCACTATACAAGATACTGGTTTTGCAATTAAATAATTATATTAGCGATCGCTATTGAAAGCCGGCAGTCACTACGCTATTGAAAGCCGGCAGTCACTAGAAAAAGTTCGCTGGAGACAGCCGGCTGTCAAAAGCCACTTCCATGAATAAATTCTATACAGTAAAATTCCTACATAATATTAAGACCACTTTTGAAAAGTTCCAAAGGTAGTCTCTGGGATTGTTCAAAAGTGGTCTTAAGACCACTTTTGAACAGTTCCAAATGTGGTCTCTGACCAGAGGACACTGTACTGGTAATTTGTTTTTGTCCATTAGTCAAACGGTTAGGCAAGTGAAATACATAGTTATTAGGAGCTTTATACAGATACACGTAAAACAAAATTTTCAAACTGGCTCAAAACCATCTCAGAGTTCCGTCTTGTATAACAAAGCCTCTGTAAGATGCCCATATCTGTCATAGAAGTGATCAATGTATCTCAGTAACAATTAAGATCTTCGTAATTTGTTATGAAAATGGTCTTAAAACAAGTTAAAGCTGTCATTTTCTTTGAAAATTCTACTTTTTGGTGTATCGTCAGGCATCGCGATAGCAGCCCCACGATACGATACTTGTATTGTCACCAAAAGTATCACAATACGATACGATTTCAATGAATCGCTTCACCCCTAGTAGGACATGCATCAATGAAATCGTAAGACCAGTATGTAACTTCAGTGTAAGTATCAACTAAATCTATCAAAGGGTTCAGAAGAGACAATCTCTCAGAAACTTTGTGGCAAAACTTTAACCAAATGTAAAATTTCTGTCTGTGACCTTGACATCAAGATTACTGTGGGGGGTGGGACATGCATCAATGAAATCTTTAGACCAGTATGTAACTTCAGTGTAAGTATCAATTAAATCTATCAAACGGTTCAGAAGATACAATCTCCTAGAAACTTTGACGCAAAACTTTAACCAAAATGTTAATGGAAGGACGGATGGACGGATGGAAAGACAGACACACAGAAGGACAGACAGACGAACGGCAGGACGAAAACTATATACCCCCATAGCATACTTCGTATGCCAGGGGTATAATGAACCAGTATATTTTAACCCTTTCAACCCTGTAGACTGGTGCTGATACATATAACAATTTCTTGCACATCCATAGTTGAGCTTGGGATAGAAATTCTGTTCTAACCTTTGTGTTCTTACCCAAAATCGAATATTCTCGCATGTTTGACAAATGCAAAGGTTGAATACGACCTCATATGTGCCGCCGTTAAGGTTGACTTCACAGCACATTAAGTGACGTCACGAATAGGGGTGCAACGATACATCGATAGTTTGATGCATCCCGATAGGGACTGCCTCGATAGCAATGCATCGATAGTACTTGTGACTATCGATAACTATTGCTGATAGTTCATTCAACTATCGATAGTTTCGATAGTTTTTTTTTCTTGAATAGACTTTGAAAATATACCTGTACTGTTGTGTAATGATGCAAGTATTTTTGCTTAGGATATCAGAACAGACTGATAAGCCTTCACATATGTGCATGATGATCTAAGTCTTCGCTGGTCGCAAGTGTGTATCATAGTTGTTTTGCCATGTGGTGAATTTCTCGTGGCAGTCATTTTTGCAAGTGCAGTTTAGTCAGAAAGTTTCCCGCATTTTTAAAAAAAAATATGTCAAAAGATAGTTTGCTCACACGCTTGTTGCATGCAACTTTTTGAAAACATGACAGTGAAACCGCCCTGTTGTGGTCTTATTAGAAATGCTTCTCGAGAAATGCACAGAATGCGCATGCGCATACATGATAGACCCAGATTAGTGGACAAGTATGCACAAATGCATCAATGATGATGTCATCAGTCGGCTGGCCGGACCGACTGGGATTTCAAAATTTCTAGAACCCTTGGGGGAATATTTAAGCTGATGAAGTTTTATTTTCTTGCCGTCATTCTGTAGGAAAAAAAAACGTGCAGCACGAGGCCTTGATACTTGGTCTCCGTCTATCAAGTACTTTCTTAAGGTGATTCTGGACGTTTTGATGGTGGACAACCTGGGACAAATTGGCTGTATTCTTTTTAGTGTCTTTCTTATCAGTTATCTTATTTTTTTGGTTGTCTTTCTATTATAATATCTTGAGGGATATTCCAGAAAAAAATACAAGTCAAAACAGCCCAATTTCATTACATAACAAGCAAATTCGTTGAATTGATATCCCCCGCCGAATGGGTTTTTAGTGTAGAATGGCAAGAAAATATATCTGGCCAAAAATGAGAAAAAAAAATTGTGCGTGCATCACGGCAGCATAATAATACATATTTATTTCAAGTTTCATTTTATTCCATGCAATAGTTGCTGAGAAGCGGTTCCAGACAAAGTGAGACGACGAAAAATCCAGAATTTTAATCATTTAAGGGGCCATAACTCTGGGTGTAAAAAGTCAATCCGAAAAAAATTTGTGTGTGCATCACCACAGCATAATAATACATATTTATTTCACGTTTCATTTAATTCCATGCAATAGTTGCTGAGAAACAGTTCCCGACAAAAAAGTGAGACGACGAAAAATCCAGAATTTCAATCATTTAAGGGGCCATAACTCTGGATGTAAAAAGTAAATCCGGAAAAAAAATGCGCGTGCATCACCACAGCATAATAATACATATTTATTTCAAGTTTCATTTAATTCCATGCAATAGTTGCTGAGAAACGGTTCCGGACAAAGTGAGACGACGAAAAATCCAGAATTTCGATCATTTAAGGGGCCATAACTCTGGATGTAAAAAGTCAATCCAGAAAAAAATTGCGCGTGCATCACCGCAGCATAATAATACATATTTATTTCACGTTACATTTAATTCCATGCAATAGTTGCTGAGAAACAGTTCCAGACAAAGTGAGATGACGAAAAAATCCAGAATTTCAATCATTTAAGGGGCCATAACTCTGGATGTAAAAAGTCAATCCGAAAAAAAAATTGCGCGTGCATCACTGCAGCATAATAATACATATTTATTTCAATTTTCATTTAATTCCATGCAATAGTAGCTGAGAAACGGTTCTGGACAAAGTGAGACGACGAAAAATCCAGAATTTCAATCATTCAAGGGGCCATAACTCTGGATGTAAAAAGTCAATCCGAAAAAAAATTGCGCATGCATCACCACAGCATAATAATACATATTTATTTCAAGTTTCATTTAATTCCATGCAATAGTTGCTGAGAAACGGTTCCGGACAAAGTGTGACGGACGGACGGAAGGATGGAAGGACGGACGGACGGACAACGCCAAAACTATATCCCTCAACCTTCGGCGGGGGATAATAACTTATGTCATGCTGTGATTACGTAATACTATGTAATGATTAATCAGGTTACCTAATTAACTGAATCCACAGATTAATTTACCAGGCGGCAAACATCAAACAATCAAAGAATGATCAGCAGGTGTCAGTTTTCAATAGCAGAAAATCTCAAACACTGCAAAGGTGTAGGTGCATAGGTATTAAAGCATAAACATCACTGGGAGGCATATATACTGGAAGCAGCAAGCTATTTTTAGGCGGTGGGTCCTTCTGAAGGTGGTGGGGATATATAAATAGCCGTCTCCCCATGGTGTTTTTTTTTCTGGAATAGCCCCGAGGGAATGAATGCTGATATTGAAACACACAATAAACATACAATTTTAGGGCATTGCAATTTTCCTAACTCATTTTGTCACTCTAAGCCGTTTTTATGTGCGTGATAATATCATCTAGCAATCATTTATAACAGTACCCGATAGTAACACGATAGTATCGTGATAGTATGCTGCGATAGTGACAGTATCGTTATAGTAGATTCCACGATAGCAATACTATCACGATAGTCAAAATTGGCCTCGATAGTCAGCCCTAGTCACGAACATCACTGTAGTGTCATCACAATATGGCAAATGCCACAACTGAAGTGACTGCAGTATTAAAAATCCAGGCTCAGAAATGGGAGGTATGCAAGAAAAAGAATTCTACATGGGTGTGAGGGGTGGATAGTAAAAAACCTCCCTCGGGATCACTGTCCGGGATCCCTCGGCAAGCCTCGTGATGCCTGACAAGTGACCCTAGGGATGTATTTTTACATCCACACCTCGCACCCATGTCCGATTCTGATACTAAACACTGTAGATGTGGATGAGATGGCTATTAAACAGTCTCTTCAGGATGTACAGCAGTTTGTCATCCTAACAAGGAACATACATGCTAAATATGAAGTCTGTATCTCAAACGGTTCTAAAGTTATGACCAATGTTAACTTTTTCTTTTATGTAGGTCAAAGGTCAAGGTCACAGGTCAAAATTTTTTGTGTGAATGTAAAGCTCTTGTCACAAGGAACCTACATGCAAAATATGAAGGCTCTATCTCAAACTGTTCAATAGTTATGGCCAAAATGTTATTTTTATATTTTAAGTAAGTCAAAGGTCAAGGTCACAGGTCAAATTTTTTTGCCTGAATGTAAAGCTTTTGTCACAAGGAACATACATGCTAAATATGAAGGCTGTATCTCAAGTGGTTCAAAAGTTATGATCAATGTTATTTTTTTCTTTTAAGTAGGTCAAAGGTCAAGGTCAAGGTCACAGGTCAAATTTTTTTGCAAGAATGTGAAGGTCTTGTCACAAGGAACCTTCAGGCCAAATATGAAAGCTCTATCTCAAACGGTTCAAAAGTTATGGCCAACATTAAAGTTGTCCACGTACAAACCAACAAACAAACAAACAAACAGACAGGGCAAAAACAATATGTCCCCGCTATCGCTACCGGGGACATAAAAATGACTGAGTGACTGAGTGTTTGAATTTAATGTCTCACCAACAGCTAAGGTGATACGGAGACGGGACCTCAGTTTAAAGACTCATCCGAAAGTCTGGAGAAGCCCGGGATCAATCCTGTGACCCCTGGTTTACAAGGCGAGTAGCATAACCAATACACCACAGGGGCTTCTATCCTAAAAATGAACTTCATTAAACCCCCAATTTTCACAACTGGATATGTCCAAAATCAAAGATGGAAGAGTGCATGTCAGAAAATCGGGAATGAAAGGGCTAATGGGGGCTTCCCTTTACTCTTGTCCTGCTGAATGAGAATATACCTTATGCAAACAGTGTAGATACAGATCAGATGGCTTTTGAAGAAGGCATCTGATCAGTATCTACACTGTTTGAAATTTAGTTCATGAATTTTTAGGAATAAACATTGTCAATCAATCTGATTTAATGTCAGACATGGATGTTGCTTAAGTAATTTATTCTGCAGGAAACTGTTATCTTTTAAGAAAAATCCCTTTATAAGAAGGAAGCCAGCCTTATTTCATACAAGAGTAATCTCCCATGAGGGTGTATCTATTCAATAGAATTACAATACTTACCACTCCCCAGCTTTTCTTTCTTAAGTATCTCAGCAAATGACACTGACTTATTCCTAGTAGGTCTTGCTTTCCCTTCTCCTGAAGCATGTCTCTTTTTCACACTGTCCCCAGACATGTGTCTCTTTTTAATGGCTTCCCCAGACAAATGCCTCTCTTTGTCACTTCCTTTTTGTTTATGTACCTTTTCTTTCTTTTTTGGAGTCAATGTACTCTTCATACTAGTTTTTTCAGGTGACAACTTCCTGCCCTTTTCAGATGACAAACTTCTTGCTCTTTCATGTTTACTTGGAGTTTTAGCCTTACTTATTTTCTTCTTTTCCTTATCACTCATCACACTTGACTGTTTTTCTTTCAGAAGTTTGGCTTTGTCTTTATCAACAACCTTTTTTTCTGATTTGTCAGACTTTTCCTTTTTGATACCACTTTGCACTGGAACTTTTACGTTAACTTCAGAATCTCCAATCTGAACTTTTTCTTGCCCAACTTTAATTTTTTCTGTCTTTTCTACAGCCTCAATTTTAACACTTTCACAAGTACTTTCAGATTTCCTCCCTTTGACTTCCACAACAACACTAGCACATTCATTGTCATCAAGAGGTTTAAGGAGATTTTCTGCTGTCTCCAATTTTATATTAGCCGAGTTTTCAATATCGGCTTTACTTTCACTCTTAACACTCACATTTTCATCTTCAGTCAAAGCTTGGTCTCCTTTCTCAGCCACTAATTCAGTTCTAGAATCTTTCATTTCTTCACTTATCCTTTCCCCCTTCTGACTAATCTCTTTAAACTTATCAAATATACTCAGATCACTTCTACCTAGGAAGCCTTCTTTAGTTTGATCACTACTTTCAGTTTTGTTCCCAGCCACATCTAAAGTGACAGCTTTTGTGTCATCAGGTTTAGTTTCAGCAATACCTGACTTCAATGGAGTTATTCCATTTTCCGTTTCCTTTTTCAGTTTGTCTTTCTGTTTCGGAGTAATATCAGGCTTAAAGAGATCAGTCCACAAGGGATCAACAGGCATGTCTTCTGACTTACGAGATTTCTTCCTTTCAATTTTCGCAGGTGTTTTAAGAACTTTCTTATCAGAACTAGCACCACCTATTGATTTTCTCTCTTCCTTTTTCAAAGGTTTACCTAATTCTTTCTTTGATTCTTTTTGATCCTTAGAAACTGAGCCTTTCTTGTCATGTGGTTCCTTTCTGTCTTTGTCCTTATCAACAGAGCTGGATTTTCTTCTGTCATGTGAACTGCTAACAGACTCCCTTCTATGAGAATCTCTCCTTTCATGTGAATGTTTTCTATCCTCAGAGGCAGAATCTCTACTGTCCCTGGAATGTCTATGATGATGGTGATGATGATGACTATGATGCCTATGATGGTGTTTCTCATCTTTTGAATCCTTTGAAGAATCTCTACTATCTCTTCTTTTACTTGGAGTTTCAAATGAATCTTTATCTACAGAAAGTTTTCTCTTACTATCTTTCTTATAGCTAGTTTCATTTTTAGTCTTTTCTAAAACATGCTCTTTTTGATCACTGACTTTATCTGATACAGTTTCATTCTGAACTTTGGTATCTTTATTTGACTCATCTTGTTCTGTTACCAATTTATCAGATTCAGTATCTATTTCAGTCTTAAAGACTGTACTTGTTTGTTCTTCCTTAGCTGCTTCTGTTATTTTGTTTTCAACCTTATCTGTCTGTGATTCTAAATTTTCTTTTTTATCTTCAACATCAGCTATAGACTCCTCCTGGAATCATAAACACAAGACTTCTTTATAACACTACTAATGGGGTCCAAAGCAGAAAACATGTTTATTAACCCATGTTTCTTAACCAAATGCAATCTTCCTCCTTATATATAGCAGGAGCCCATTTCAAAATTAAGGGGTGACAGGTTGTGTTTTTCTTCAAAATGTATTTGGAAAATGGCTGAACTTTTTGCAGTGTAGGCCCTGATTAGATGCCACATTCTGCGGCATTTGATCTTGGCCTGCACTGTTTGCCAAATAACGGTTTTGGGGTTTCTGGAACTGAATGGGTTAAACACAGGCATTTATTTTGTTTAATAGAAGTTCAACGGCCACGTCAGTATCGATCAGCTAATATTGAGCTGGTCAGTTTGGTCTCCGGACGATTGACCCCCAGGACATTTGCCCCTCAATGAAAAAATGCATTAATGGACATTTGCCCCCCAGAGGAAAATGCAACCTGGACATATGCCCCACAGAGCTTATTTTTGGTATGGACGTCTGACCCAACTGCTTATTTTGCAGGTGGACTCTTGCCCCCCAGTTCTTATTTCAGAAAGGGACATTCCCCCCACCCCATGCCAAAGTGATATATCCAGCATTGCATATTCTTTGTGTCCTCTGTTTATTCTCAAATTATTTTCAAAAATCTTATTTTATCTACTTCACAAAAAATGTGCTAATGGCATATGAAATCTGTATGCTGAGAGCAAAAGCACTGACTGTAATCATGGTAATGTTGGTGAAATTGTTTTTAGAATTTACATATATTTGCTCATAACACAGACTGGTGCTTGATAGAACTGCCTCATTGAGGTGGCTTTTAGGAGTACCCAAAATCTAAATTTTGTGCAGAAATAAGTAATATAATGTTCACCAATGAAAACCCCATTGTATCCATTGTGATATAAACACATCAGTGAGCTTTAAGTGTAAATTCATTTATGAATATAAACAGATGTTTTCTTCTTTATTTTTCAGCCTGAGTGTATCTGTGGGGCAATTATCCCTTCCTGAAATAAGCAATAGGGGGCAAATGTCCACTTTAAAAATAAGCACTGGGGGGGGGGGGGGGGGGGGGGGGGGAATATCCATACCAAAAATAAGCACTGGGGGCAAATGTTCGTGTTGTATTTTCACCTGGGGGACAAACGTTTGTTAATACATTTTTTCATTGGGGGGCAAATGTCCTGGGGGATGCAAATGTCCTGGAATCGGTCAATTTACCTAACCACACTTTACCTGGGCAGGTAGAAGTCTCTGTGGTGTAGTGATTAAGCTGCTTGCTTTGCAAACCAGGGGTCATGGGATTTATTCCTGGCTTCTCCAGACATTTGAAAGAGTCTTTAAACCAAGGTCCCATATCCATATGACCTTAGTTGTTGATGGGGCGTAAAACTCAACACACACACACATTACCTGGGCAGGCATTGACATGGTGATTTTCTTCTGCTCTGACATCAAATTGTTGTTGAGTCCTCAACCCTGATTCATGATGGTATTTATCTATACATAATCGTTTTACTGTGTATATTATTATGACTGTTGAGCAAGGACGCAGCCAAGTGGATTCGATGTCAATCCAGATATCATCAAGACAAACATTCTGGTAAAGTTTCATGAAGATTGAAATAAAACTGTGACCTCTAGAGGGTGAACAAGGTAAATGTTTACCATGCACAATGACATACGACGGACACAGGGTGATCACAATAGCTCACCTGGAGCATTACTTCCGAGTCCCCAGTGCTACATACCAAGTTTCATGAAAGTCAGCCCTTTTGTTTGGGAGAAGAAGATTTTTGTAGGGTTTTTACCTTATATATTTTTAAGATCATGATCTGTGGTACAGGTCTGGACCTCTTGCAGAGTACAGGCCAGTTCCCATGCGCTGTATGTCGCACTGGAGTGGGCAGCAACAGTATCTTTTGTAATGGCTGCAAGTTCTGGGTGCACAAGAAATGCAGTGGGCTCAAACGCTTGATAGAGGACCCTGAGTACAGGTGTACACGGTGCCAAGGAACTGCACGCCCCTTAGATGGCAGACCACAGAGGGAAGTTCAAGTCGGATCAGACAAGCTGGAGGTTGTAGCTTCCTTCTGCTACCTAGGTGATATGCTCTCTGCAGGGGGTGGTTGCGACCTTTCAACTACATCACGTGTGAAAACAGCCTGGAAGAAATTCAAGGAGTTGCTACCAGTTCTCTCTTCCCGCCACCTCTCGTTCAAGACACATGGCCGTGTGTATAGCTCTTGTGTGCGGAGCGCAATGCTCCATGCCAGTGAGACATGGCCATTGACAAAGCCAAACCTCCAACGTCTACAGCGAAATGACAAGGCAATGATCAGACAGATCTGCAATGTCAAGCCACAGGACACTGTCACCATCAGGTCCAGTGAGTTACTTGAGCGTCTTGGCATTGAGGACCTGGACCTCATCCTGAAAGAGAGAAGACTTCGCTGGTATGGACATGTGGAACGCTCCAACGGTGCAATCAAGACTGCCTGTGACATACAGGTAAGTGGAAAGCGGGGGCCAGGCAGGCCCAAGATGACCTGGAAGCAACTAACAGAGAGATTGCAGAGAATGGAAGCTCTCTGCTATCGATCCTCATGATAGACAAGCCTGGAGATCTGGTGTAAGATCTGCCATGCGTGCAGCAAGCCAGCTACCTGGAAGGGGGCCCACTTATGTGGACGTTGCCCCTGTACCTGCACGTTAATCAAAAATCCGTTGATGATGATGATGATGATGGGTATGGCGGCCATCTTGGTCATGTGACCGAATTCATTTTAATCAATTTTCATTTCCTTGTTACTAAATTTGGTTATAAATGGATTAGTGGTTTCTGAGGAAAATAAGTTCTAATTTTCATATCTGAATGACCTTGGGCCAAGGTCAAAGAATGACCTTGACCTTGAATGCTCATGTTGTTTAATCCAATCATTTAGCTAATTGCATCTGTAAATTTCAGATCACAGGCTGCAATAGTTTCTGAGAAATACACAATATTGACTTTTTCTAATACAAAAGTCTGACTGACCAAATTTGACCATGGCATAAAATAGGTCATCATTTGAGCAAACTATGATGGGCCCCCAAGTTCCCAATGCTACATACCAAGTTTAATGGCAATCAGTCTATTGTTGGAGCTATTATTCTAGCAAATCATGTATTCCAAAAATCCATACCTATTCTTCCCTACTTTTTTCTTACATGAAACCCTAAACATGCATACAATAGATCACGTTAGCAAGGCCCTGTAATGAACAACCTCTACATTCCATATACAGATAACTGAGGTTTACAGGGGTATATATTATTTTTCTTATTTCTGTTCTAAGACATTGGTTGTGGGTACTCGTGAACCACCTCATTTCTAACAAGCACCCACAACCTATGTTTTGAGTTGAAATAAGGAAAATATCACAAATTTTCACAGAAAAAAAATGCTTGTTCTGGCCATAACATTTTATGACAGAGGATATTTGATTTTTTCAGTGAAAGATTTTTATTTCATTCATGAACACCAAAAGAAGTATTTTAACTTGCGGGGAAACACACTTTCTCTTTCTTATATGCTTTAAACTAATTATTAAAGCAATTCTAAAGCGTCAGCCGTCACCATGGAGGAACAAACTTCTTCCATGGTGATTTCGTGTCGATTTTGAGGTGTTCGGCGTGTTAACTGGATATAATATGGGGTGTAAACTGAAAGTTTGCACCTGGAAAACGGCTTTGAATGTTACTTAATCAAATCATTCACTTGAAATTTGCATTCAAAGCATTGCGCAGTTGCTAAGTTCGTCTGGCCTCGCGTGCATCATTTACGCTGTGTAGGTGCAAAAAGTGACATCATCAATGTCGGAATGACATGAAAACTACCTGTAAGTCCTTCTTGATTTTCTTCAGTGGAACATCTTCATCTGAATCCGATTGATCTTCTGTCACTGCCTGAAAATATCAATACAGCAGCCCCAGATTTAGATGAGTATTAAGTACAATTTCGAGATAATTTTCCTGTTTTGAGCCAACACATCAGAAAAAGGTTCTTAGCATTTTCCCATTAAAGGTCTTCAAATGTGCATGTACAGCCTACTAACAGTGCTAGAATAGTAACAGACAAGAGCACCGCAAGCGGGTGCCAACGCTCGTCTGCAGTTTCTTTTAGAAAACAAAAGTTCTAAGTCAAATTAAATTGCAAGATGGAGTTATAAAACTTGTAGGGAATGTAGCTCTTGTGATGGTGAGTATGTGTATGAAGTTTCATGAAGGTAGGCCAAATACTTTTGGAAATATGGTCAAGGTTAAGTTTTTTGGTTAATTTTTCGAAAAATAGGTCAAAATTCAAAGGTCAAGGTCACAGGTCAAAAAGCGTGGTATGACTGAAAAGGTCTTGTCCCAAGGAACATTCATGTGAAGTTGGAAGGCTCTGTTGTGAATAGTATTGAAATAAGAGACAAAAACAATTTAAACAAGAGGGCCCAGAGGGCCCTGGTTCGCTCACCTGATCCAATGTAAAACAAGTGGGCCCCAGGCAGGGTCAATTTTGGCCCCAGGGTTATAATTTGAACAATCTTGGTAGAGGTCCACAAGATGAAGCTTCATATCGAATATGAAAGACCTGGGCTTTGTGGTTTCAGAGAAGAAGATTTTAAAGGTTTACCCTGCATATAGAACTCTTTGTAAAACAAGATTTTCCCTATATAAGTCTATGTTAAACCAAAGGGCCCCAGAGCGGGGCATTTTTGGCCCCAGGGCTATAATTTGAACAATCTTGGTAGAGGTCTACTAGCTGAAGCTTCATAACAAATATCGAAGACCTAAGCCTTGTGTTTCAGAGAAGATGATTTTTAAAGATTTTCCCTATATTAGTCTATGTAAAACCAAAGGGCCACATGGCGGGGGCATTTTTGGTCTCAGGGCTATAATTTGATCAATCTTTATAGAGGTCCACTAGCTGAAGCTTCATAACAAATATTGAAGACCTAAGCCTTGTGGTTTCAGAGAAGAAGATTTTTCAAGATTTTCCCTATATAAGCCCATGTAAAACCAAAGGGCCGAGGTGCGGGGGCATTTTTGGCCCCAGCACTATAATTTGAACAATCTTGGTAGAGGTCCACAAGATGAAGCTTCATACCAAATATCAAAGACCTGGGCCTTGCAGTTTCAGAGAAGAAGATTTTTAAAGATTTTCCCTATATAAGCCTATGTAAAACAAAAGGGCCCCGGTGCGGGGGCATTTTTGGCCCCAGCACTATAATTTGAACAATCTTGGTAGGGGTCAACTAGATAAAGCTTCATACCAAATATCAAAGACCTGGGCCTTGCGGTTTCAGAGAAGAAGATTTTTCAAGATTTTCCCTATATAAGCCCATGTAAAACCAAAGGGCCCCCGTGCGGGGGCATTTTTAGCTCAAGCACTATAATTTGAACAATCTTGGTAGGGGTCCACTAGATGAAGCTTCATACCAAATATCAAAGACCTGGGCCTTTTGGTTTCAGAGAAGAAGATTTTTCAAGATTTTCCCTATATAAGCCCATGTAAAACCAAGGGCCACGGTGCGGGGGCATTTTTGGCCCCAGCACTATAATTTGAACAATCTTGGTAGGGGTCCACTAGATGAAGCTTCATACCAAATATCAAAGACCTGGGCCTTGCGGTTTCAGAGAAGAAGATTTTTTAAGTTTTCAGTGAAAAAAATCTATTTTTGGCTACTGTGACCTATATGTGCAACAGACCGGAACCATTTGAACAACTTTGAAAGGGGACCACCTAAGGATCATTCCTGTGAAGTTTGGTCAAAATCCGATCAGTGGTTTAGGAGGAGATGTTGTTTGAAGAAAAAGTTTACGGACGCACTCACGCACGCACGCACGGACGCACGACGGACGACGGACAAAAAGTGATCCCAAAAGCTCACCTTGTCACTACGTGACAGGTGAGCTAAAAAAACGGAGAGAAAAGGGGAGATAATTCAATCAAATTGCAAGATGGAGTTATAAAACTTGTAGGGAATGTAGCTCTTGTGATGGTGAGTATGTGTATGAAGTTTCATGAAGGTAGGCCAAATACTTTTGGAAATATGGTCAAGGTTAAGGTTTTCGGTAAAATTTTCGAAAAATAGGTCAAAGTTCAAAGGTCAAGGTCACAGATCAAAAAGTGTGGTATCACTGAAAAGGTCTTGTCCCAAGGAACATTCATGTGAAGTTTGAAGGCTCTGTTGTGAATAGTATTAAAATGAGAGCAAAAAATGTGTTTCAGAAAAAAATTGGAAAAGGGGAGATAATTCAGCCAAAATCAACAATGTTGTTATGGTCCTTGGTCAAAATGTAGCTCTTGTGATGATGAGTGTGTGTATGAAGTTTCATGAGGCTAGGTCTAATACTTTTTTAAGTTATAGCCTAGGTTAAGTTTTTTTGGAACGACGCAGGACGACAACGCAGACGCCGGAGTGATGACAATAGCTCGAAAGTTTTTTTTCAAAAAACAGACGAGCTAAAAATGGGTATTTTGTGATTACTGAAGGATCATTTTCCTTATTTCTCAGTTTAACCATGTTTTGTGGGTATTCATTAGAACCGCCTCATCGAGTGGAATGGAGAATTGACAAAAAATTATCCTTCAATTATCGCAAAATACCCATCTTATCTGTTAGTATGTAGAAGCATGGCTTCTTGCACACCAGATAAGGAAATCTATAGTTTAAGCTTTGGATAGAAATTCTGTTCTAACCCTGGTGTTCTTACCCAAAATCAAATATTCTTGCGTGTTTGATAAATGCACTGGTTGAATACGACCTCATATGTGCCGTCGAGTTTCGTTTTGTTTGTTTGAGGTTTAACGTCCCCGTCAACACTGTAAAGGTCATTTTGGAGACGTTGCTTCCAATTTTGTGGGACTTTTACCCGACACTGAGAAGAAATGACATCTCTAGCCCTGTCGCCCATTGAAACCAATAGGGTTTATAAGCATGGAAGGTCCGACTCGTGCGCACCGCTTTGCCTGGGCAGGCATTGACCTTCTAAGCGGCTTACCATTACTCATGTGTGGTCTGCTTCAGCTCTGCGTGGAAGCATCATGCAGCCCAATCTGTTTCTCAAAGTCCCAATGGGCGGGGGCGTTCTTGCATGAAGCTACCTCAATATCTCCTCTATATGTCTGTGAGCAGCCCAAGCTCTAACTAAACTGCCCTCATGCAGAAACATGCCTTTACTACTCACTTATATGGTAAGGTTATTTTTTCTCTAGGAGCTGGATCATATGTCAATTCATGTACAGTCGAACTTCAATGGCTCAAACACCTCTAGGACCTCAATAAGCTGTACGAGACATTGGTAGTTCGAGCCACTGAGGTTTATTGCCAGGATGCGTAACGGGGTTAATTTCGGGACATCTTTTCGCTGTTCTATAATGAAAATGTATGCTGTGTGTACTCATTAGAATCGCCTCATTGAGGCGATTCTAATGAGTACACACAGCATACATTTGCAAGATAAAAGAGGAAAATCTCAAAAATTTAACCCCACTATTTCTTATGTAGAGGATTTCCCTAGGGTCCCAATAATGTGTTGGACTCAGCTAAGGTAAACGAGCCATCCGTGTTCGAGCCATTGAAGTTCTTCTGTATCCATAAAAATATATACATGTTGTGTTAGTATCATGTCAACAAGTAAGTATAAAAGGATTTTAAATATTAAGCACAATGAAAGAGGACTCAAGTCATTTTATTGAAAACCTCACAAAAAAAAATTCCCCTTCATTCTAAAGTTAAGCTCTATTTTATTTGATACATAACTATTTTCCTCCCTTGAGTATTCTTTGATTCAGATCCACAAGCCAATACTCTGCGTTTTGTTTGTATTGGAGTTTAAAGGCCCAGTCAACACTATTTTTAGTCATTTTTCAGCAAATCAGTTTACCTATCAAAAAATAGCCATCGGAAGAGATGGCAAATCCCCCGACCAAAAGCCAATATGGCCTTCAGAAGATTGTTCACCAATAGAAAGTGCACCAGAATTAAACCAGCAATATATCACAAAAGTATTGCAGTTATGGCCATCACAAGATTATACTGTCAGGGGAGATAACTAAAAACACAGGGCACTCAGAAATGTGGTTCTTGCGCATGAAATGCCTGCTTAAGCTCATGTATTTCTGTACAAAGTACCATCAATATGTCTCAAAAGGTATTGGAGATATGGTGATCACAAGCTGGTTATACTGTTATATTGGAAGGGTAGATAACTCAAATACCACAGCGCACACAGTTGTGATTCTTGCACATGGCATCCGTTCTGTACCTTGTATACAATTGTGCCAAGTTCCTTCAATATATCTCAAAGTGTGTTGGAGTTATGGCCATCACAAGGTTATATTGCCAGGGGAGATAACTAAAAACATAGAGCACCCAGAGTTGTAATTCTTGAGCATGACACACCTGCTTAACCTCATGTACATCTGCAACAAGTACCACCAATATGCCTCAAAGGGTATTGGAGGTACGATGATCACAAGGTTGTCAAACTGTTATATTGGAAGGGGAGATAACTCAAGTATCAAAGCACCCAGAGTTATGGTTCTTAGGCATGAAGCGCCGTCTCAACGTTGTATACAATTGTGCCAAGTACCATCAATATATCTCAAAGGGTATTGGAGTTATGGCCATCACAAAATTATATTGTCAGGGGAGATAATTAAAAAAACAGGGCACCCAGAGTTGTGGTTCTTGCACGTGACACACCTGTTTAACCTCATGTACACTGTACCAAGTATCATCAATATATCTCAAAGAGTGTTGGAGATGTGGCCATCACAAGGTAGTGATTCTATATTATTGGAAGGGGAGATAACAAAAAAACCACGGCACCCAGAGTTGTGGTTCTTGTGCATGACACACCGTCTCGGCCTTGTGAATAACTGTGCCAGGTATCATCAATATATCTTAAAGGGTATTGGAATTATGGCCATCACAAGGTTGTCACTCTATTTTATTGGAAGGGGAGATAACTCCAAAACCATGGCAACCAGAGTTGTGGTTCTTGTGCATGACACACCGTCTCAGCCTTGTGAACAACTGTGCCAGGTACCATCAATATATCTCAAAGGGTATTGGAGTTATGGCCATCACAAAGTAGTCATTCTATTTTATTAAAAGGGGAGATAACTAAAAAAGTATGGCATCCAGAGTTCTGGTTCTTGCGCATGACACACCGTCTCAGCCTTGTGAACAATTGTGCCAAGAACCATCAATGAATCTCAAAGGGTATAGGAGTTATGACCATCACAAGGTTGTCACTCTATTTTATTGGAAGGGGAGATAACTCCAAAACCATGGCAACCAGAGTTGTGGTTCTTGTGCATGACACGCCGTCTCAGCCTTGTGAACAACTGTACCAGGTACCATCAATATATCTCAAAGGGTATTGGAGTTATGGCCATCACAAAGTAGTCATTCTATTTTATTAAAAGGGGAGATAACTAAAAAAGTATGGCATCCAGAGTTCTGGTTCTTGCGCATGACACACCGTCTCAGCCTTGTGAACAATTGTGCCAAGAACCATCAATGAATCTCAAAGGGTATAGGAGTTATGGCCATCACAAGGTTGTCACTCTATTTTATTGGAAGGGGAGATAACTCCAAAACCATGGCAACCAGAGTTGTGGTTCTTGTGCATGACACGCCGTCTCAGCCTTGTGAACAACTGTACCAGGTACCATCAATATATCTCAAAGGGTATTGGAGTTATGGCCATCACAAAGTAGTCATTCTATTTTATTAAAAGGGGAGATAACTAAAAAAGTATGGCATCCAGAGTTCTGGTTCTTGCGCATGACACGCCGTCTCGGCCTTGTGGACAATTGTGCCAAGAACCATCAATGAATCTCAAAGGGTATAGGAGTTATGGCCATCACAAGGTTGCGTCTACGGACGGACGGACGGACGCCAGGCTGATCGCTATATCCCCCGAACCTATTCGGTCGGGGGATAATAAAACTCAAAAATAGCCATCGGAAGAGATGGCAAATCCCCCGACCAAAAGCCAATATGGCCTTCAGAAAATTGTTCACCAATAGAAAGTGCACCAGAATTAAACCAGCCATAAAAGTATTGCAGTTATGGCCATCACAAGATTATACTGTCAGGGGAGATAACTAAAAAACAAGGGCACTCAGAAATGTGGTTCTTGCGCATGACATGCCTGCTTAAGCTCATGTATTTCTGTACAAAGTACCATCGATATGTCTCAAAAGGTATTGGAGATATGGTGATCACAAGCTGGTCATACTGTTATATTGGAAGGGTAGATAACTCAAATACCACAGCACCAACACTTGTGGTTCTTGTACATGATGACATCCCTTCTGTACCTTGTATACAATTGTGCCAAGTTCCTTCACTATATCTCAAAGGGTGTTGGGGTTAAGGCCATCACAAGATTATATTGCCAGGGGAGATAACTAAAAAACCAGAGCACCCAGAGTTGTAATTCTTGAGCAATACACACCTGCTTAACCTCATGTACATCTGCATCAAGTACCACAAATATGTCTCAAAGGGTATTGTAGGTACAATGATCACAAGGTTGTCATACTGTTATATTGGAAGGGGAGATAACTGAAATATCATGGCACCCAGAGTTGTGGTTCATAGGCATGAAGCGCTGTCACAACATTGTATACAATTGTGCCAAGTACCATCAATATATCTCAAAGGGTATTGGAGTTATGGCCATCACAAGGTTATATTGTAAGGGGAGATAATTAAAAAACAAGGGCACCCAGAGTTGTGGTTCTTGCACGTGACATACCTGCTTAACCTCATGTACAACTGTACCAAGTATCATCAATATATCTCAAAGAGTGTTGGAGATGTGGCCATCACAAGGTAGTGATTCTATATTATTGGAAGGGGAGATAACTAAAAAACCATGGCACCCAGAGTTGTGGTTCTTGTGCATGACACACCGTCTCAGCCTTGTGAACAACTGTGCCAGGTATCATGAATATATCTTAAAGGGTATTGGAATTATGGCCATCACAAGGTTGTCACTCTATTTTATTGGAAGGGGAGATAACTCAAAAACCATGGCAACCAGAGTTGTGGTTCTTGTGCATGACACGCCGTCTCAGCCTTGTGAACAACTGTGCCAGGTACCATCAATATATCTCAAAGGGTATTGGAGTTATGGCCATCACAAAGTAGTCACTCTATTTTATTAAAAGGGGAGATAACTAAAAAAGTATGGTATCCAGAGTTCTGGTTCTTGCACATGACACGCCGTCTCGACCTTGTGAACAATTGTGCCAATAACCATCAATGAATCTCAAAGGGTATAGGAGTTATGGCCATCACAAGGTTGTGTCTACGGACGGACGGACGGACGGACGGACAGACGGACGGACGGACGCCAGGCTGATCGCTATATCCCCCGAACCTATTCGGTCGGGGGATAAAAATGAGTTCCTTTAAGAGCAATGAAAACATTCATAAGAAAGAAGATGGGTCATACTACGTAGTTTCGGCTAATAAAGCCTCATCAGTGACCCTGTAATGATCCAGCAAAGAAAGCCAGAGGAAACTTACTGCAATTTTCGAATAGGCAGTCGATACAAAGACTGATATAAATCAAATTGGGGTCCAAAAAATTAACAAGAGCACCGCAAGCGGGTGCCAACGCTCGTCTGCAGTTTCTTTTAGAAAACAAAAGTTCTAAGTCAAATCAAATTGCAAGATGGAGTTATAAAACTTGTAGGGAATGTAGCTCTTGTGATGGTATGTGTATGAAGTTTCATGAAGGTAGGCCAAATACTTTTGGAAATATGGTCAAGGTTAAGTTTTTTGGTTAATTTTTCGAAAATTAGGTCAAAGTTCAAAGGTCAAGGTCACAGGTCAAAAAGCGTGGTATGACTGAAAAGGTCTTGTCCCAAGGAACATTCATGTGACGTTGGAAGGCACTGTTGTGAATAGTATTGAAATAAGAGACAAAAACAATTAAAAAAAAAACGGAGAGAAAAGGGGAGATAATTCAATCAAATTGCAAGATGGAGTTATAAAACTTGTAGGGAATGTAGCTCTTGTGATGGTGAGTATGTGTATGAAGCTTCATGAAGGTAGGCCAAATACTTTTGGAAATATGGTCAAGGTTAAGGTTTTCGGTTAAATTTTCGAAAAATAGGTCAAAGTTCAAAGGTCAAGGTCACAGATCAAAAAGTGTGGTATCACTGAAAAGGTCTTGTCCCAAGGAACATTCCTGTGAAGTTTGAAGGCTCTGTTGTGAATAGTATTAAAATGAGAGCAAAAAATGTGTTTCAGAAAAAAATTGGAAAAGGGGAGATAATTCAGCCAAAATCAACAATGTTGTTATGGTCCTTGGTCAAAATGTAGCTCTTGTGATGATGAGTGTGTGTACGAAGTTTCATGAGGCTAGGTCTAATACTTTTTAAGTTATAGTCAAGGTTAAGTTTTTTTGGAACGACGCAGGACGATGCAGGACGACTACGCAGACGCCGGAGTGATGACAATAGCTCGAAAGTTTTTTTTCAAAAAACAGACGAGCTAAAAACCTGTCTAGAATATGAGTCTAAACCAAAAATTTATTTCTGATTTCTCAGAATATTCACGCTGATCTCAAAGGACCAAAAGTAAAATATAAACTGCACTATGGTTGATGTACGGGGAGACGTTTTATGGCCGCCACACGGCACAACACCAGCTGCAGTGAAGGCAAATAAAAATCAAAAATGAGTTCCTGGGCAGGCTTATATGTAAGTGGTAGCCAGTACAGTGCACATTCTTTTGCCAGAAACCGACAACTGCCCTTCTTGAATCAGCGGAAGGGAAAAGATTTCATGAGCAATCTCCACAAAAGAAGGGTGCCGACCCCGGCAGGTATCAAACCTGCGTCCTCCAGATCATCATTCAGACAAGCATCTGACTGAATTACAGAGGCCAGCCCAATACTCTGCATAGTCGAAAGTGATCTGAAACTTTATTTATTTTAACAATTTAAAACAACATGTTTTCAATTTTGTTGTTCTTTGATTATGTGCTTCAGGATAGAAGTAACAAGTTTATTTTCGAAATTCAAACTTAAATTTTAATTTAATATATTTTTTAAAATGCTTGAAACCACCATTTAAATCAATACTTGAGATTTGCGTTTCAACATGCCTTTTTAACCTTCAGCATGCTGAAGGCAATTTTAGTCGCCCAAAGGGGCGGTCAAAATTGAGCAACTTATCACGCTCATAAGAAAGCAAGTACACTCCATCCGATGAGGTTGTCCCATGCAGGAGGGACCCTTCTTTCTTAGAAGGGCAAGGTTTTACCAACATTACAGGATATTGGATTTTACACCCAGAAATGATGTTAAAAATTGACGATTTCTCAAGTACCAGTCTTCAACAGGTCTCCCTTACACGTTTTGTCACAATTTTGTGCATACTAGACCCAATCAATCTAAACAACTACTGGTGGTAAATATGTAGCCATAATATAGGTAGCTATACAAGCTATCAATTTTATCCTTCAAAGTACACATTGAGCTCTATGGTCTTGTAAATCTTTTTTTTTACGTGTCTTAAACGGTTCGCAGTCAGATCATGTGATGCCATATTTGTAAGTCACCTGACCCATAATACTTCTGGTAGAAATGGCAGAAGATGTCTTGTCTATAATGTGTCAAAGTATGAGCAGAATCTGTTCAGGTTTAAGGAAATTATGGCTGCTGAAAAAAGGGTAACCTTTCAAAGGGGGCAGTATTGCTAAAGGTTAACTGGACAGCAAGTTTTGTATTATTTCATCTTTCTTCTGGTTTTGCCTTAACACCAGGAGGGGACACAGACGGTGTATACTATATACACTCCAGTTTTGCAGGATGAAAGCCTACACAGTAATCATGTAATTACGGCTGGGTTCTTTAACCTGCACAGGGGATGGTTCTCCCAGCACAGGAGGCCTCCAGTTAACGTCCCGATCCGAAGGACAGTGCACTTTATGACATTCTTCCCTGCAAATGATGCCAATGGAGCGTGTTCGGACACCGAAATTTTATCATGATCGAACCGGAGACCTCTAGCATCAGAGGAGTGCACTAATCACTGAGCTATCACACTTCACTACTTACAATTGCGAGATTATCAAACGTTTTTTCATTCTCAACTGACTTGAGGATGAAATTTACCCTGCTCATAAATTTTAAAATGCTAACAGTTCTTACCAAACTTGCCAGATTTATTGTGTTTTTTTTCTTTTTTATTTGATTTGAGGTTTTACATCCCTGTGAACATTATACAGGTCATTTTGGAGATTCTGCTTCCAATTTTGTGGGACTTTTACCTGACATGAGATGAAATGACATCTCAAGCCCTGCGCCCAATGAAACCAATTAAATTATGTTTTATACGTATGGACGGTTCAACTCGCACCGCTTTGCCTGGGCAGGCTTAGATCCTCTAAGCAGTTTACCAGTACTCGTGTGCGGTCGGTTTCAGCTCTTGGTGGAAGCATCATGCAGCCCACCTATTTCAAGCCCTGTTGGGCGGGGGCTGCCAATTTGACCTCTAAGAACAACCTTGACCTTGGAGGTATGGACTTGGGTTTTGCACACAAAACTTTGCCTCATGATTGCTACATTTCTGTCAAGTAATATCAAAATCCATCCAGAAATAAAGTTATTGACCCTGTTAAGTTTCAGACCTTTTTTTTACCTTTGACCTCCAAGTACAATCTTGACCTTGAAAGTACAGACCTGGGTTCTGCGCATGGCACATCCTCTCATGATGGTTAACATTTCTGCCAAGTAATTTCAAAACCACATCGTCTCATGATGATTAACATTTCTATCATGTACAGTTGACTCTCGTTATCTCGACCTCGCCTATCTCGATCCTATCACATATGTTGAACTGATTTCTAAGTCCCATATATTTCCCCTATATACTTTTTGTATTTCAGCTTCGCATGTGTCAAACTACTTTTAAGTCAACACTTCGGCTATCTCGCCCATCATTTTCAGTCCCTGAATATAGTTTTCACCGTTTTTATTGTTGCGTATCTCGAACCGTAAAGAAGAAGAAAAAAAAAAACAAAAAAAAAAAACAATGCCGCCGGTCTTTCAGTTAAAGAAAATAATAATAGACCTTTACAAAACAGCTCATCAATACTCACAATGTTTTTAATTTTCCAATTTGCCCAGGTGCATTCGGAATTAAAATTAGCGCAAACATTACCTTTACCACTATTTACGAAAATCATGTGCGTGTCACACGGTGCTCAACCTTTGATCTTAACACCGTCTCATTTCAATAATTTCCAAGATTTCTGTGATAAAAAGCGACTCTGATTTGTATTAATGAACAAGCTCTATAACTGGTTGTTTTATGTACTCATCATTTGTGTCAAAATTGAGTACTGTCCCTTGTCAGGCCTCATACTGACCAAGCTTTTCAAAGCCTGAAAGACCTGATTTTGTAGCCTTAACCCTCATCCTGCTGTACATGACAACCATTACCTTTGCAAACAGTGTAGATCCAGATCAGATGGCTTCTGAAGAATGTAGATCCAGATCAGATGGCTTCTGAAGAAGCCATCTGATCAGGATCTACACTGTTTGTAATGCAGTTTTTGACTTGAATAATTTGATTTGTGAATAGGCAGAAATGGGTGTAGCAAAATAATTTTATTCAGAGGATAAGTGTCCAATAGTCATTTTGAACAGAATAAAGGAGGAAAAATCAAAATCTAAAAAGCCTGAAATCAATAAAAAAAAATCAAGAAACAATCAAGCCCTAAAAGCCCGAAATCCTGCATATGCCTGAAAAATATGAGGTCTGCTTGTCCCGATGCACATACAAACAGTGTAGATCATAGACCAGCTTTCTCGGCAGGACCGAAGCTATTTACGAGGGACTACCTAATGACGTATAGCATGCACTGCTCGCTGAAGTGATATAAGGAATTCATTCGAAAGTGGGGAACCAGTCCATCTATTTATAGCTTATTTGGATACCCAAATTTGCAGGATTTTAAAAAACAATAAACACGTGAGAAATCTTTTATAATCGACATACTTCGACAAGCTCCATTACTTTCATAAACAAATTTTAAAAACTCAGTATGCTGTGCATTAAGTGCTATTACTCTAGAATAACCAAGATTACCAAGTATATCATGGGCTGACATGCATGTGATGTCACACTTTGGTTATCTCGTACTATGGATAACTCGAACTTTTTTATCCAGTCCCGCGAGGTTCGAGATAAAGAGTGTCGACTGTAATTTCCAAATCGAACCAGAAATAAGAAAGTTATTGGCCGTGTTTAAGATTCAGATCCTTTTTTTTTACCTTTGACCTCTAAGTACGATCTTGACCTTGAAGGTATGGACCTGGGTTTTGATTATGACACATCGTCTTAACATTTCTGCCAAGTAAGTTCAAAATTCATACAGAAGTAAGAAAGTTATTGACCGTGTTTAAGTTTTTGACTCTTTTTGACCTTTGACCTCTAAGTATGACCATTGCCAAGTAATTTTAAAATCCATCCAGTAATAAGATCTGTGTTTAAGTTTCGGATGCACACACAAATGAAAGACTGGATGGACAGACAGGGGCAACACTATATGCTCCTACAAATTTAAATGTGCACCTATGACATCATAAAATACCTCACAAATATTTATGAAGCAGTTTGAAGTTGCTCTATTTTCATGAAATATTTCACACCTCATATTGTAAATATCTCAGAGACTGATATAGATAATTGATATGTTTTTTGCCATACAGTTTCTTCAACCTATTTCTTTTTAAAGGTGATGGTTTTCAATACTTTTATATTTGACCTTTAAGCAACTTGTGTTAACAATATACTATCTTGTTTTAAGGATTTATCATGTCATCAACTTAAAGACCTCGTTTAAACAGCATATCTCGTTTACATGACTTGGTTATTTTTTTTTTTTATCTGTTTTCTAATTTTTGTTTTAATTTCCGTTCTGTTTATTTGTTTTAATGACATATTATGTCATTTGTTTAACTTTTAAGATCGGTTTCAAACAACTTAAGGGTTAAATAGCAACAGCTTACCTTTTCTTTTTCTGTTTTATCAACCTTCTGTTTTTTAGCTGGCACAGTGTCTGTCTCTTCTCCATCTTTCCTCTTCGCCGCTTTCACAGGGGATTTCGCAGCTTTCACAGGGGATTTTGCCGCTTTCACAGGGGATTTCTGTGCACAAAATGTAAATGTACATGTAAAAATGACAAGAGGGCCCAGAGGGCCCTGAATCACTCACCTGAGTATCAGTGATTCTTGTACATTCTTGGCTCAAGGGCTATAATTTGAACAAACTTGGTAGTGGTCCACTAGATGATGCTTCATACCAAATATCAAAGACCTGGGCCTTCTGGTTTCAGAAAAGAAAACTTTTAAAGGTTTTCCCTATATAAGCCTATGTAAAACCAGTGGGCCCTGCCACGGAGACAGTTTTGGTGCCAGGGCTATAATTTGAACAATCTCAGTAGAGGTCCACTAGATAAAGCTTCACGCCAAATATCAGAGACCTGGGTCCACTGGTTTCAGACAAGAAGATTTTTAAAGGTTTTTTCCTATATAAAGTAGAAGTAAAACAAAGATCAGGAATTGATACAATTAACTTACTCCACCCATAAAAGACACCAAAGGGAAAGAAATACAAACATTAAGCGACCAGACCATAATGGAAACCTAAACAAAGGAAGGCCATAAGGACAGTTACTTTCCCACAAAATGGCCATCCAAAATTAAAAGACACAAGTGATACATACAGTAAGTAACAAACAACAACATAAATAAATCGCCACAGAAGAGCCGCCTTGGAGCCGTCAGTGGAAGATTTCCACTGGGGGGCTTAAATCGATTTTACGTGGCCACAATCCTCGCCCTTACTTCCGTCGCGATTTAGACAAATAATTTGTTCAGTCCGCATGAAGGCCTCCTAACTCATCAGTGCAACATCTCCGTGAACACAAAAATCAAAGGACCACAGAGGTGAGACAATGGTGAGGACTCGACAGCAAGAAACCACTGAAATGCTGGAGCAAAAGAAAACCAACAGTTAGACTCCGATGGGCCCGACCAGCCTATGTAAGCCTATGTAAAACTAGTGGGTCCCGGTGCGGGGACATTTTTGGCCCAAGGTTATAACTTGAACAATCTTGGTAGAGGTCCATTACATGAAGCTTCATACCAAATATCAAAGACCTGGGCCTTCTGGTTTCAGACAAGAAGATTTTTAAAGGTTTTCCCTATATAAGCCTATGTAAAACCAGTGGCCCCAGGCACAGGGGCATTTTTTGGCACCAGGGCTATAATTTGAAGAATCTCAGTAGAGGTCCACTAGATGAAGCTTCATACCAAATATCAAAGACCTGGGCCTTCTGGTTTCAGACAAGAAGATTTTTAAAGGTTTTTTCCTGATTAAGCCTATGTAAAACTAGTGGTTCCTGGTGCGGGGATATTTTTGGCCTCAAGGCTACTATTTGAACAATCTTGGTAGAGGTCCATTAGATGAAGCTTCTTACCAAATATGAAAGACCTGGGCCTTCTGGTTTCAGACAAGAAGATTTTTAAAGGTTATCCCTGTATACGCCTATGTGAAACCAAAGGGCCCCGGTGTAACAGGCCGGTTCTTCCCCCCAGTCAGTTTCTTCCCCGGGGAAGAACTGGGCCGGCTCGTTTCTTCCCCGGGGAAGAAACTGACTAGTCAGTTTCTTCCCCACCCAGTCAGTTTCTTCCCCACCTGAAATTTTTTTAGAACCACAGAGAACGAGTTATTTATGCCTCACAAATTGTTAAAAATTCAAAAAGAAACCATTCTGAATTAGTTTTGAGTCTTTACAGCTTGAATGGCAAAATTTTTACTATGCCATACAATATACGGAGATCCAAGGAAATTTTCATCCCAATTCCAGTATATATGATTAATTTTCTTAGCTTTTTATGACATTAATTGGTATTAACTAAACAGATATAATAAGCAACAACTCTTTAGTGCTCCAATCTAAATATAATTTGGAAAGTGGGGGTGGGGAAGAACTAGGCCGGCCCAGTTCTTCCCCACCCCAGATTTTTCTGTTTACTAAAAATTCTTGTGATAAATTTTTTTCACTTTTAAAGACATAAATTGGTATTGACTACAGAGATATAATAAGCAACAAATGTTTGGCCCTTAAGTTTCAATAGAATTCAGAGACTGGGGGGTGGGGAAGAACTGGGCCGGCCCAGTTCTTCCCCACCCAAAATGTTTCTGTTTACTAATAATTCTTGTGATAAATTTCCTTTGCTTTTTAGGACAAAAATTGGTAGAAACTAAAAAGATATAATAAGCAACAAACATTTGAGCTCTAATATCAATAGAATTTGGAGGCTGGGGTGGGGAAGAACTGGGCCGGCCCAGTTCTTCCCCACCCCAGATGTTTCTGCTTACTAATAATTCTGGTGATAAATTTCCTTTGCTTTTTAAGACATAAATTGGTATAAACTAAACAGATATAAAAAGCAACGATTGTTTGGAGCTCAAATCTTAATAGAATTTGGAGACTTGGGGGTGGGGAAGAACTGGGCCGGCCCGTTTCTTCCCCATCCCATATTTTTCTGTTTACTAAAAATTCTTGTTTTCTTCACTTTTAAAGACATAAATTGGTATTAACTAAACAGATATAATAAGCAACAAATGTTTGGCACTTTCATTTCAATAGAATTCGGAGACTGGGGGTTGAGGAAGAACTGGGCCGGCCTGTTTCTTCCCCACCCTTGGGTAGTGTTGTACAGTTATGTCAGTTATATTGCTGAAAATGTCTTGGGTGGGGAAGAACTGGGCCGGTCCGTTTCTTTCCCACCCTTGTTAAGTGTTGCGATGTTAAGTCAATTATGATGTTGAAGGTGTCTGGGGTGGGGAAGAACTGGGCCAGCACGTTTCTTCCCCACCCCTGGGTAGTGTTGTACAGTTATGTCATTTATATCACTGAAGATGTGATTTGAACACCAAACAGTTTTTGTTTATTATATCTGTTAAATTAATACCAATTTATGTCTTAAAAAGGGAAGAAAACTGATCACAAGAATTTTTTGTAAACAGAAAAATCTGGGGTGGGGAAGAAACAGGCCGGCCCAGTTCTTCCCCACCCCCAGTCTCCAACTTCTATTTAGATTTGAGCTCCAAAACATTTGTTGGTCATTACATCTTTTTAGTTGATACCAATTTATGTCTTAAAAAGCGAAGAATATTTATCACAAGAATTTTTTGTAAACAGAAAAATCTGAGGTGGGGAAGAAACGGGCCGGCCCAGTTCTTCACCACCCCCAGTCTCCGAATTCTATATTGATTTGAGCTCCAAATGTTGCTTATTATATGGGCCCCGTCAAGCGATTTTGGTACTTATCGCCTATGCAAGCAGCGAAGGTTCAGGCGAGCCTGCGCATCCGCACAGTCTCGCCAGAACCTTCGCTGCTCGCTCATACAAGTAGTGAATCAAGAGGAACCTTCAGAAAGAAAGCCATATCCCTGGCCCCTCTGAATGGCTGGGCATGCGCAGTTAAAATTTGTCATGACGGAATGCTCGAAGACACAAATTCGCTTGGCGGGGCTCATATCTTTTTAGTTTATACCAATTTATGTCTTAAAAAGCGATGAAAATTTATCACAAGAATTTTTTGTGAACAGAAAA
This sequence comes from Lucinisca nassula, assembly GCA_963580285.1. Taxonomy (NCBI): domain Eukaryota; kingdom Metazoa; phylum Mollusca; class Bivalvia; order Lucinida; family Lucinidae; genus Lucinisca; species Lucinisca nassula. The sequence continues at coordinate 69,504,166 of OY757020.1, forward strand.
ATCTTGGGTGGGGCAGAAACGGGCCGGCCCAGTTCTTCCCCATCCCCAGTCTCCAAATTCTATATTGATTTGTGCTCCAAACATTTGTTGCTTATTATATCTTTTTAGTTTATACCAATTTATGTCTTAAAAAGCGAAGAAAATTTATCACAAGAATTTTTTGTAAACAGAAAAATCTGGGGTGGGGAAGAAACGGGCCGGCCCAGTTCTTCCCCACCCCCAGTCTCCAAAGTCTTTATTGATTTGAGCTCCAAAAATTTGTTGCTTATTATATCTTTTTAGTTTATACCAATTTATGTCTTAAAAAGCGAAGAAAATTTATCACAAGAATTTTCTGTATACAGAAAAATCTGGGGTGGGGAAGAAACAGGCCGGCCCAGTTCTTCCCCACCCCCAGTCTCCAAATTGTATGTAGATTTGAGCGCTAAACATTTGTGGCTTATTATATCTGTTTAATTAATACTAATTTATGTCTTAAAAAGCAAAGAAAATTCATCAAAGATGCTTGAATAATATGGATGCATATTTTATTGCATCACCATGAATGGTGTAGCATAGAGCAAATTTTGTCATTCAAGCTAAAAGGGCTCAGAAGTCATTCAGAATGATCACTTTTCTCATTTATAACAAATTGTGAGCTGAAAATTACTCGTTGACTATGGTTCTGAAAAAAATTTCAGGTGGGGAAGAAACTGACTGGGTGGGGAAGAAACTGACTAGTCAGTTTCTCCTAGTCAGTTTCTCCCCCCGGGGAAGAACCGGGCCGGCCCAGTTCTTCCCCCGGGGAAGAAACGGGCCGGCCCAGTTCTTCCCCGGGGAAGAACCGGGCCGGGGGAAGAAACTGACCGTTACACCGGCGCGGGGGCACTTTTGGCCCCAGGACTATATTTGGAACAATCTTGGTAGAGGTCCACTAGATGAAGCTTCAATGACATGTCTGACTGTTGGTTTTCTTTTGCTCCAGCAATTCTGTTGTTGAATGCTGTCGAGTCCTCAACCTATTTTCAGCTCTGTATTTTTTTTATTTGTATGTTCTCGGAGATGTTACACTGCTGAGTTAGAAAGCCTTCATGCTGACTAAACAAAATTAGTGTATACCGCGACAGAGGTAAGGGCGAGGATTATGGCCATGTAAAATCGATTTAAGCCCCCCTGTGGAATTCTTTCCACTGACCGTTCCAAGGCGGTTCTTCTGTGGCGGTTTATTTATGTTGTTGTTTGTTAATTACTGTGTGTATCACTTGTGTCTTTTTTATTTTGGATGGCCATTTGGCCTTTTTGTGGGAAAGTAACTGTCCTTATGGCCTTCCATTGTTTAGGTTTCCATTATGGTCTGGTCGCTTCATGTTTGTGTTTCTTTCCCTTTGGTGTCTTTGACGGGGGGAGTAAATTAATTGTATCAATTCCTGATCTTTGTTTTACTTCTACTTTTAATACCAAATATCAAAGACCTGGGCCTTATTGTTTCATACAAGACGATTTTTAAAGGTTTTCCCTATATACCCCTATGTGAAACCTGTGGGCCCCGGCGGGGGAGCATTTTTGGCCCTAGGACTATATTTGAACAATCTTGGTAGAGGTCCACTAGATGAAGCTTCATACCAAATATCAAAGACCTGAGCCTTCTGGTTTCTGCCAAGGTGTGGGGGCATTTTTGGCCCAAGGGCTATAATTTGAACAATCTTGGTAGAGGTCCACTAGATGAAGCTTCATACCAAATATCAAAGACCTGGACCATGCGGTTTCAGAGAAGAAGATTTTTTAAGTTTTCAGTAAAAAAATCTATTTTTAGCTCCTGTGCAACGGGCCAGAACCATTTGAGCAACTTTGAAAGGGGACCACCTAAGGATCATTCCTGTGAAGTTTGGTCAAAATCCTACCAGTGGTTTAGGAGGAGATGTTGTTTGAAGAAATTGTTTACGGACGGATGCATGCATGCATGGATGCACGCACGACAGACAAAAAGTGATCCCAAAAGCTCACCTCGTCACTTCGTGACGGGTGAGCTAAAAAATGTACACTCAAAAGTCTTTACTGTATCATAACATTGCTGTTATTTAATGGGTTATGTTTTTTGATTTGAGGTTTAATGTCCCAGTCAACACTGTATAGGTCATTGTGGAGATGTTGCTTCCAATTTTGTGATCTTTTACCCGGCTCTGAGATGAAATGACATCTCAAGCCCTGTTGCCCAATGAAACCATTATAATTTGCACCACTTTGCCTGAGCCATTGTTTCCATTGTTGAATTTTTAAAATATCTGAGGGTCACTAGTGAGGCCTAATTGGCCGAAACTAGCTAGTCTGACCCTGAAAACATGTACACTCCATATTGTCCAGTTCTGTGGTATATTCCTTGCTTCCAAAGGAAAACCCTTTCTAAACTATATTTAACGTCACTACAGCTGGTGTCTGGGAATGTGTGGCGGCCGTAAAATGTCTCCCTGCCCTACATCTTAGTGTAGTTTATATTTTCTTGTCCTTTGGGAGCATTGATTCCATTGTGGAATTTTGAAAATATCTGAGGGTCACTGATGAGGCCTAATTAGCCGAAACTAGCTAGTCTGGCCCAGAAAACATGTACACGCCATATTTTCCAGTTCTGTGGTGTATTCCTTGCTTCCAAAGGATAACCCTTTCTAGAACACATTTAACATCACTACAGCTGGTGTCTGGGAATGTGTGGTGACCGTAAAACATCTCCTTGTCCTACATCATGGTGTAGTTTATATTTTCTTGTCCTTTAGGATCATTGATTCCATTGTTAAATTTTGAAAATATCTGAGGGTCACTGATGAGGCCTAATTGGCCAAAACTAGCAAGTCTGGCCCAGAAAACATGTACACTCCATATTTTCCAGTTCTGTGGTGTATTCCTTGCTTCCAAAGGGTAACCTTTTCTAGAACATATTTAGATCCTCCAAGTGGTTTACCAGTACTCATGTGCGGTCAGTTTCCGCTCTGCGTGGAAACATTATGCAGCCCATCTAGTTCTTCAAGCCCTGATGGGGCGGGGCGATGTTATTTACTTGAGATGTAGAACATCTTTTCATATTTTGTGCATGTAACATACAGGTGTAATGATGTAGCAATGTCAGTCCATGACAATTTTTTTTTTTGGGGGGGGGGGGGGGTTACTGCCCTTAATCAGAGGTGGGCGAAAACCGGAGTACCCGGAGAAAAAACACCTGACCTTCTGTTTCAGGACTTGGCGTCTCACATGTGAACCAAGCCAGGCATCAAACCACAGAGGTGAGGGGGGGGGGGGGGGGGGTGGGGTAAAAGTCAGTGCCCTTATCCACTAATCCACTAGACCAAAGAGACCTGTCCATGACAATGTAATGTCAGGAAACATAATCACACTGTCCCTTGCAATGTTATGTCAGAAAACATAATCACACTGTCTCTGACAATGTAATGTCAGGAAACATAATCACACTGTCTCTGACCTGTATTGTCAGGAAACATAATCACACTGTCCCTTGCAATGTTATGTCAGGAAACATAATCACACTGTCTGTGACAAAGTAATGTCAGGAAACATAATCACACTGTCCCTTACAATGTAATGTCAGGAAACATAATCACACTGTCTGTGACCTGTAATGTCAGGAAACATAATCACACTGTCCCTTGCAATGTAATGTCAGGAAACATTATCACACTGTGTGTGACCTGTAATGTCAGGAAACATAATCACACTGTCCCTTGCAATGTTATGTCAGAAAACATAATCACACTGTCCCTGACAATGTAATGTCAGGAAACATAATCACACTGTGTGTGACCTGTAATGTCAGGAAACATAATCACACTGTCTGTGACCTGTAATGTCAGGAAACATAATCACACTGTCTGTGACCTGTAATGTCAGGAAACATAATCACACTGTCCCTTGCAATGTTATGTCAGAAAACATAATCACACTGTCTGTGACAAAGTAATGTCAGGAAACATAATCACACTGTCCCTTGCAATGTAATGTCAGGAAACATAATCACACTGTCTGTGACAAAGTAATGTCAGGAAACATAATCACACTGTCCCTTGCAATGTTATGTCAGAAAACATAATCACACTGTGTGTGACCTGTAATGTCAGGAAACATAATCACACTGTCCCTTGCAATGTTATGTCAGAAAACATAATCACACTGTCCCTTGCAATGTTATGTCAGAAAACATAATCACACTGTCCCTTGCAATGTAATGTCAGGAAACATTATCACACTGTGTGTGACATGTAATGTCAGGAAACATAATCACACTGTCCCTGACAATATAATGTCAGGAAACATAATCACACTGTGTGTGACATGTAATGTCAGGAAACATAATCACACTGTGTGTGACATGTAATGTCAGGAAACATAATCACACTGTCTGTGACCTGTAATGTCAGGAAACATAATCACACTGTCCCTTGCAATGTAATGTCAGGAAACATAATCACACTGTGTGTGACCTGTAATGTCAGGAAACATAATCACACTGTGTGTGACCTGTAATGTCAGGAAACATAATCACACTGTGTGTGACCTGTAATGTCAGGAAACATAATCACACTGTGTGTGATAATGCAATGTCAGGAAACATAACAACAGTCTGTGACAATATAATGTCAGGAAACATAACAACAGTCTGTGACAATATAATGTCAGGAAACATAATCACACTGCCAATGACAATGTAATGTCAGGAAACATAATCACACTGTATGTGACCTGTAATGTCAGGAAACATAATCACACTGTGTGTGATAATGTAATGTCAAGAAACATAACAACAGTCTGTGACAATATAATGTCAGGAAACATAATCACACTATCCATGACAATGTAATGTCAGAAAATATAACCACACTGTCAGTGACAATGTCATGTAAGGAAACACTCATGCTGTCCATGGCAATATAATGTCAGGAAACATAATCATGATGTCCATAACATAATCAAGGTGTCTATCACAATATAATTTCTGGAAACAATCGCACTGTCCCAAACAATGTAACGTCAGGAAAAATAATTGCACTGTCTGTGACACTGTAATGTTTCCTATACAAACTATACCCAATTTCCAACAGTGAAAATAAATTAACTATTTCTTACCTGGAAACCCCGTAAAAGGGTTATAGGCAAACTTTGAAGACCCAGATCAGATGCCGCATTAAGCGGCATCTGATCTGGGTCTACACTATTTGCTAACAGGATTTTCCATCAAAAAACTGAGTTAAAAAAAAAGAAAAAAAGATGACAACTAGAAGTAAAACAAAGATCAGGAATCGATACAATTAACTTACTCCACCCACCAAAGGGAAAGAAACACAAACATGAAGCGACCAGACCATAATGGAAACCTTAACAAAGAATAGCCATAAGGACAGTTACTTTCCCACAAAATGGCCAAATGGCCATCCAAAATAAAAAGACACAAGTGATACACACAGTAAGTAGTAACAAACAACAACATAAATAAACCGCCACAGAAGAACCGCCTTGGAACGGTCAGTGGAAAGAATTCCACTTGGGGGCTTAAATCCAGTTTACATGGCCATAATCCTCGCCCTTACCTCTGTCGCGGTATACACTAAATTTGTTTAGTCCACAAAAAGGCTTCCTAACTCATCAGTGTAACATCTCCGAGAACATACAAATAAAAAAAATACAGAGATGAAACAAGGTTGAGGACTCGACAGCATTCAACAACAGAATTGCTGGAGCAAAAGAAAGCCAACAGTTAGACTCCGAGAACTTAAATGATAATTGGACTTGTTCAACATATTACAATGGAAGAGTACATGTACAACAGAAAAACTGCGAGATTTATTTATCAAATCAAAATATATTGATTAAAAACAAGCTCGCAGTAAAGATCTTTTCGTATAATTGCAATGAAACTTGCCAAAGGCTTGTTTGTGATCCTCTTTTTATACCATCATTCACTATATGTGTGTGGGTGTGTGTTTAAGGTTTACATCCCACCAACAGCTAAGGTCATACAGAGACGGCACCTCGATTTAAAGACTCAGCCGAACTGGAATCGATCCTGCAATCCCTGGTTTAACAGGCGAGTAGCATAACAACTACACCACAGGGGCTTCTCAACATTCACTATGTGATCCACATCAAGGGTAATAGTAACTTAGAGCATGTGCACTTAGCAAACATTACAATAACATGTTAGTGTCATTAGCAGGGTTGAAAATTGAGTCCCAAAAAGTACTGACCAATGTAAAAAAAACTAGAGAAAGTGACCAGTGGGTCACGTATACCCCCGGCCAGCGTCACCCTCTGATATATCTTTCGAGCTTGTATGTGATATGAATGAAGTCAAGAAGCTATAAGAATCTATAAATGTGCTTGTAAAAGCTAAACCAAACATAAAATTTCTAAATGGACAAAGGGAGTGAGGGCATCAAATAGAACATACAGGCATCTATAAACTTTGACATAAAACTTTAACCAAATGCAAAACTATCTAAGTCCGTGACCTTGAGGTCAAGGTCACCATGGGTGGGCAAAGGGACATGCATCATGAAATCATTTATCAAAAATGAAGAGAATCTAACATGTGGTTACAGGGATATCAGCCATGAAAAAGGTTTAACACAAAACTTTGACGTAAAAGTAGATGAACAGACAGACAGACAGCCCTACCAGGGGCTTGACCCAGAGGCTTAGATATTCCATATGAAAGGTAATGCTATAGAGATATCCTTTACCAAACATGAAGAGAATCTAACATGAGGTTACAGAGATATCAGCAATGAAAAAGGTTTCACACAAAACTTTGACGTAAAATTAGATGAACAGACAGACAGACAGCCCACCCAGGGGCTTGACCCAGGGGCTTAAATATTCCATATGAAAGGTAATGCTATAGAGATATCTTGTAACAAACATGAAGAGAATCTAATATGTGGTTACAGAGATATCAGCAATGAAAAAGGTTTAACACAAAACTTTGACGTAAAAGTAGATGAACAGACAGACAGACAGACAGACAACCCACCCAGGGGCTTGACCCAGGTGCTTAGATATTCTATATGAAAGGTAATGCTATAGAGATATCCTGTAACAAACATGAAGAGAATCTAATATGTGGTTACAGAGATATCAGCAATGAAAAAGGTTTAACACAAAACTTTGACGTAAAAGTAGATGAACAGACAGACAGACAGACAGACAACCCACCCAGGGGCTTGACCCAGGTGCTTAGATATTCTATATGAAAGGTAATGCTATAGAGATATCCTGTACCAAATATGAAGAGAATCCAACCTGTGGTTACAGAGATATGAGCAATCAAAAAGGTTTAACGCAAAACTTTGACGTAAAGGTTGACGAACGACCGAACGAACGAACATACGAACGAACCAACGAACGGACGGAAAGACGAAAACTATATACCCCCTGACATACTTCCTATAATTATTTGTAAATATAGACTCATCCAAAAGTCTGCAGAAGCCCGGGATCGAATCCACAACCCCTGGTTTATGAGGCCAGAAGCTTAACCACAATACCATGTAGGCTTCTGCAATGGGCCCAGTGGTTCTCGAGAAGATTTTGTAAGCTTTTCACTATATATAAGGATGGCTGCCATCTTTGTCATGTCACCAGGACCATTCATACAAACTTTTATTCCCACATTGCTATGCTGCTGCATATGAAATTAAATTGAAATTGCCTAGTGGTTTCAGAGAAGTCCTCTGAAAGCTTGACATTCAATGATTCATGCAATCTAGTGACCTTGGGCCAAGTTCACTGAACTTCATCTATTAAATGAAAAGTACAATGTTGTACCCTTTCTCATCAGAAGCCTAAGGTACAAAATTTGACCTTAGGCCAACCGAGGGTTATTGTTGGATTTGAGGTTAAACGTCAACGTCAACACTGTAAAGGTCATTTTAGAGATGTTGCTTGCAATTTTGTGGGACTTTTACCCGACATTGAGATGAAATGACATCTCAAGCCCTGCCGCCCAATGAAACCAGTGGGGTTTATAAGCATGGACGGGCCGACTCGCACCGCTTTGCCTGGGCAGGCTTAGATCCTCTAAGCGGTTTACCAGTACTCGTGTGCGGGTCGGTTTCAGCTCTGCATGGAAGCATCATGCAGTCCATCTATTTATTCAAGCCCCGATGGGCGGGGGCGGCAACCAAGGGTCATAGTTTGAATAATAAACTTGGTGGTGCTGTCATCTGATGCTACATACCAAGTTTTAAGGTTTTTACTATATATGGTAGCCATCCTGGACTTATGAGCTGCAACATTCACATGTTTCTTTCCCCTACTGGACTCAGTGTAATGGAAAGCTCAATACTATGAAGTTAAACTACATTTATACTCAATATCCACACTTAAACGTAAAACTAAATTTGAGCAAACAGTGTAAACTCCTAAAGGAGCAGTCTGATCATGACATACACTGTAATCTTATTGCCAAAGAATGAGATACCTTCGAAATGCTGTCTCCTCAACCAAATTAGCACTTGGAGACTAAATTTTATTAAAGTGTATCCACTTATATGAATTACCTTCAGATCTGTTTCTGACTTGTCCCCATCCACTTTATCTTCTTTCTGTTTTCCCTTCTTCTTTTTCTGTGGACTTTCAGGTTCTGTGCCAGAATCAGCACCAGGTTTCTTCACTTTCACTTTTTTCTTTATCTTTTTCTGATCACTTTCACTCTCTTCATTAGCCTCAGTGTCCAGCTTTTTCACTTTCTTTTTCTTAACCGGAGAAACTGCTTTCGCCTTCACAAATTTGCCTTTCTTTTTCTTTGGAGAAGCTTGATCTGAAGATTCATCTTTATCTTCAGTTGCTTTTAATTTCTTTTTCTTAGCTGGACTTGCACCATCTGCTGCTAATCCCTTTTTCTTTCCCTTTGTTTTCTGTTCCACATCACTTTCATTATCAGTCTCCTTGACCCCTTTCTTTTTAGCAAGTTTAGCTTTGGCCCCTGTAGTAATGGCACTATCATCACTTTCTTTTTCAGATTTCTTTTTCTTAGGGGATTTTTCAGACTCAGTTCCAGATTCTTTCGCCTTGCCTTTCTTTGGCAGTTTTACTTTAAGCTTTGCTTTTGCTTTCTTTCCTTTGAGTTTTGATTTTTCTTTTAATTTTGCTTTCTTCTTTTCTAATAACTTTAATTTCTTGGCTTTATTAGCCTCTCTTAATTTCTTAAGTCTCTCTAACTTTGTTAAAGGTTTAACAGCTTTCTTATCTTTGACCTTATCATCTGTTTCCATGTCAGAATCTTCTGATTCATCTTTAGTTTGCACTTTCTTTTCTTTTGCTTTTAGTTTCTTTCCTTTTAATGTCTCTTTCATTTTCCCCAATTTCTTACCTTTCCCAGTAACTGTCTTTTTCTTACTTTCATCCTCTTTATCTTCCTCATCATCATTATCCTCATCACTTTTATCACTTTCTGAGTCAACAGTTTCTTCTGTTTCAGTTTCTGTCACTTTGCCTTTTGCTTCGACAACTTTCTTTTTCTTTTTTCTCCTCTTTGGTTCCCACATGGATTTCTTCCTAGGTTTCTTTTTTGTAACAACTTTCTTTTCTTCAACAGTGTCTTTGTCTACATCTGACTCACTTTCACTGTCCTCTGCAGTTTTACTATTATCTGCATCTTTGACATTTCCACTTTCCTCCATTTCCTCATCTTGACTGGAAGTCACACTCTCATTCAGTTTTACTTCTTCTGAATCTTTTCCCACTATTTTCTCATCACCCAACACCTTTTTCCCTCGACCCCTTCCTCTGCCCCGACCCCTACCTTTCAAAGGTACCTGTAAGCATAAAAACACAAAAACATCCTAAAACAAGAGGGCCATGATGGCCCTGGATCGCTCACCTGATCCATATGATAGAGTAACAAGTGGGCCTCAGGGAGGGCCATTATTGACCCCAGGGCTACAATGTGCATAATGTTGAGGGAGGTCTAAAGAGGTGAAGCTTCATACCAAATATCAACAAAGGCTATAATTTGAACAATCTTGGCAAAGGTCCACTAGATGAAGCTATACACCAAATATCAAAGACCTGGGCCTTGGGGTTTCAGAGAAGAAGATTTTTTAAAGATATTCCCTACATTAGCCTATGTAAAACCAAATGGCCCCGGAGCGGGGGCATTTTTGGCCTCAGGGCCATAATTTAAACAATCTTGATAGAGGTCCACTAGATGAAGCTTCACATCAAATATCAAAGACCTGGGCCTTGCTGTTTCAGAGAAGAAAATTTTCAAAGATTATTTCTATATATAAGTCTATGTAAAACCAAAGGGCCCCGGGGTGGGGGCTATAATTTGAACAATCTTGGTAGAGGTCCACTAGATGAAGCTCCATACCAAATATCAAAGGCACGGGCCTAGTGGTTTCAGAGAAGAAGATTTTTAAAGATTTCCCTATTTAAGTCTGTGTAAAACCAAAAGGTCTCGGGGCAGGGGCGTTTTTGGCCCCAGGGCTAATAGCCTATAATTTGAACAATCTTGATAAAGGTCCACTAGATGAAATTTCACACCAAAAATATCAAAGACCTAGGCCTTGTGGTTTCAGATAAGAAGATTTTTAAAGATTTTCCCTATATAAAGTAGAAGTAAAACAAAGATCAGGAATCGATACAATTAACTTACTCCACCCATCGAATACACCAAAGGGAAAGAAATACAAACATTAAGCGACCAGACCATAATTGAAACCTAAACAAAAGAAGGCCATAAGGACAGTTACTTTCCCACAAAATGGCCATATGGCCATCCAAAATTAAAAGACACAAGTGATACACACAGTAAGTAACAAACAACAACATGAATAAATCGCCACAGAAGAACCACCTTGGAACGGTCAGTGGAAAGATTTCCACTGGGGGGCTTAAATCTATTTTACATGGCCACAATCCTCACCCTTACTTCCCCCGTGATTTAGACAAATAATTTGTTCAGTCCGCATGAAGGCCTCCTAACTCATCAGTGCAACATCTCCGTGAACACAAATAATCAAAGAACCACAGAGGTGAGACAACGGTGAGGACTCAACAGCAAGAAACCACTGAAATGCTGGAGCAAAAGAAAACCAACAGTTAGACTCTATAAGTTATAAGTCTATGTAAAACCAAAGGGCCCCCGAGACAGGGGCGTTTTTGGTCTCAGGGCTATAATTTGAACAATCTTGGTAGAGGTACACTAGATGAAGCTTCATACCAAATATCAAAGACCTGGGCATTGCGGTTTCAGAGAAAAAGATTTTTCAAGATTTTCCCTATATAAGCACATGTAAAACCAAAAGGCCCTGCTGGGGGGGGCATTTTTGGCCCCAGCACTATAATTTGAACAATCTTGGTAGGGGTCCACTAGATGAAGCTTCAAACCAAACATCAAAGACCTGGGCCTTGTGGTTTCAGAGAAGAAGATTTTTAAAGATTTTCCCTATATAAGCCCATGTAAAACCAAAGGGCCCCAGAGCGGGGGCATTTTTGACCCAAGGGCTTTAATTTGAACAACCATGGTTGGGGTCCACTAGGTGAAGCTTCATACCAAATATCAAAGACCTTGGCCTTGCGGTTTCAGAGAAGAAGATTTTTTAAGATTTTCCATATATAAGTCTATGTAAAACCAAAGGGCCCCGGAGAGGGAGCATTTTTGACCCAAGGGCTTTAATTTGAACAACCATGGTTGGGGTCCACTAGGTGAAGCTTCATACCAAATATCAAAGACCTGGGCCTTGAGGTTTCAGAGAAAAAGATTTTTTAAGATTTTCCCTATATAAGCCCATTTAAAACCAAAAGGCCCCGGGGCGGGGGCATTTTTGGCCCCAGCACTATAATTTGAACAATCTTGGTAGGGGTCCACTAGATGAAGCTTCAAACCAAACATCAAAGACCTGGGCCTTGTGGTTTCAGAGAAGAAGATTTTTAAAGATTTTCCCGATATAAGCCCATGTAAAACCAAAGGGCCCCGGGGCGGGGGCATTTTTGGCCCCAGCACTATAATTTGAACAATCTTGGCAGGGGTTCACTACATGAAGCCTCATACCAAATATCAAAGACCTGGGCATTGCGGTTTCAGAGAAAAAGATTTTTCAAGATTTTCCCTATATAAGCACATGTAAAACCAAAAGGCCCTGGGGGGGGGGGGGGGGGGACCTGGGCCTTGTGGGGTGAAGCTTCATACCAAATATCAAAGACGAGGGCATAACGGTTTCAGAGAAGAAAATTTTTAAAGATTTTCCCTATATAAGCCCATGTAAAACCAAAGGGCCCCAGAGCGGGGGCATTTTTGACCCAAGGGCTTTAATTTGAACAACCATGGTTGGGGTCCACTAGGTGAAGCTTCATACCAAATATCAAAGACCTTGGCCTTGCGGTTTCAGAGAAGAAGATTTTTCAAGATTTTCCATATATAAGTCTATGTAAAACCAAAGGGCCCCGGAGCGGGAGCATTTTTGACCCAAGGGCTTTAATTTGAACAACCATGGTTGGGGTCCACTAGGTGAAGCTTCATACCAAATATCAAAGACCTGGGCCTTGAGGTTTCAGAGAAGAAGTTTTTTAAAGATCTTCCCTATATTAGCCCATGTTAAATCAAAGGGGCCCGGGGCGGGGGCATTTTTGGCCCCAGCACTATAATTTGAACAATCTTGGTAGGGGTCCACTAGATGTAGCTTCAGACCAAATATCAAAGACCTGGGCCTTGTGGTTTCAGAAAAGAAGATTTTTTAAGATTTTCCCTATATAAGCCCATGTAAAACAAAAGGGCCCCTGGGTGGGGGCATTTATTGGCCCCAGCACTATAATTTGAACAATCTTCGTAGGGGTCCACTAGATGAAGCTTCATATCAAATATCAAAGACCTGGGCCTTACGGTTTCAGAGAAGAAGATTTTTAAAGATCTTCCCTATATAAGCCCATGTAAAACCCAAGGGCCCTGGAGCGGGGGCATTTTAGGCCCCAGCACTATAATTTGAACAATCTTGGTAGGGGTTCACTAGATGAAGCTTCATACCAAACATCAAAGACCTGGGCCATGCTGTTTCAGAGAAGAAGATTTTTAAAGATTTTCCCTATATAAGCCCATGTAAAACCAAAGGGACCAGGGGCGGGGGCATTTTTGGCCCCAGCACTATAATTTGAACAAACTTGGCAGGGGTTCACTACATGAAGCCTCATACCAAATATCAAAGACCTGGGCCTTAGGGTTTCAGAGAAGAAGATTTTTAAAGATCTTCCCTATATAAGCCCATGTAAAACCAAAGGGCCCCGGAGCGGGGGCACTTTTGGCCCCAGCACTATAATTTGAAAAATCTTGGTAGGGGTCCACTAGTTGAAGCTTCATACCAAAGATCAAAGACCTGGGCCTTGCGGTTTCAGAAGAAGATTTTTTAAAGATTTTCCCTATATTAGCCATTGTAAAATCAAAGGGGCCCAGGGCGGGGGGCATTTTTGGCCCCAGCATTATAATTTGAACAATCTTGGTAAGAATCCACTAGATGAAGCTTCAGACCAAATATCAAAGACCTGGGCCTTACGGTTTCAGAGAAGAAGATTTTTAAAGATTTTCCCTATATAAGCCCATGTAAAACCAAAGGGCCCCAGAGCGGGGGCATTTTTGGCCCCAGCACTATAATTTGAACAATCTTGGTGGGGGTCCACTAGATGAAGCTTCATACCAAATATCAAAGACCTGGGCCGTGCAGTTTCATAGAAGAAAATTTTAAAAGATTTTCCCTATGTAAGCCCATGTTAAACCAAAGGGCCCCGGGGCGGGGGCATTTTTGGCCCCAGCACTATAATTTGAACAATCTTGGTAGGGGTCCACTAGATGTAGCTTCAGACCAAATATCAAAGACCTGGGCCTTGCGGTTTCAGAGAAGAAGATTTTTTAAGATTTTCCCTATATAAGCCCATGTAAAACCAAAGGGCCCCGGGGCGGGGGCATTTTTGGCCCCAGCACTATAATTTGAACAATCTTGGTAGGGGTCCACTAGTTGAAGCTTCATACCAAATATCAAAGACCTGGGCCTTGTGGTTTCAGAGAAGAAGATTTTTAAAGATTTTCCCTATATTAGCCCATGTAAAATCAAAGGGGCCCGGGGCGGGGGCATTTTTGGCCCCAGCACTATAATTTGAACAATCTTGGTAGGGGTCCACTAGATGAAGCTTCAGACCAAATATCAAAGACCTGGGCCTTACGGTTTCAGAGAAGAAGATTTTTAAAGATTTTCCCTAATTAAGCCCATGTAAAACCAAAGGGCCCCGGAGGGGGGGCATTTTTGGCCCCAGCACTATAATTTGAACAATCTTGGTAGGGGTCCACTAGATGAAGCTTCAGACCAAATTTCAAAGACCTGGGCCTTACGGTTTCAGAGAAGAAGATTTTTAAAGATTGTCCCTATATAAGCCCCTGTAAAACCAAAGGGCCCCGGAGCGGGGGCATTTTTGGCCCCAGCACTATAATTTGAACAATCTTGTTAGGGGTCCACTAGATGAAGCTTCATACCAAATATCAAAGACCTGGGCCTTGCGGTTTCAGAGAAGAAGATTTTTAAAGATTGTCCCTATATAAGCCCCTGTAAAACCAAAGGGCCCCGGAGCGGGGGCATTTTTGGCCCCAGCACTATAATTTGAACAATCTTGGTAGGGGTCCACTAGATGAAGCTTCATACCAAATATCAAAGACCTGGGCCTTTTGGTTTCAGAGAAGAAGATTTTTTAAGTTTTTGGTGAAAAAAGTCTATTTTTGGCCCCAAAAACCAAGATGTGCAACGGACCGGAACCATTTGAACAACTTTGAAAGGGGATCACCTAAGGATCATTCCTGTGAAGTTTGGTCAAAATCCGATCAGTGGTTTAGGAGGAGATGTCGTTTAAAGAAATTGTTTACGGACGCACGGACGCACTGACGCACGGACGCACTGACGCACGACGGACGACGGACGAAAAGTGATCCCATAAGCTCACCTCGTCACTACGTGACTGTGAGCTAAAAAGATGCACCTATAATTCTAAACTACTTTGTTTTCACATTCTCCAACAGAACTAAAATTTGTTTTTCTACAAAAACACAGATGTCTCCCCGTTTTTGACCTCTAAGTATAACCTTGACATTGGAGGTATTGAGCTGGGTCTTGTGTGCAACACATCATCTAATGAAGATGAACATATCTGCAAAGTAACTTTAAAAATGTTTATTGAAAAATAAAAAAAGTTATTGGCCGTAAACAAAAAAAAGCCCTTTTTTACCTTTGACCTCTAAGTATGGCCTTGACCTTTGAGGTACAACACATCATCTCATGATGGTTAACATTTCTGCCAAGTAATTTCATAATCCATCAAAGAATAAGGAAGTTATTGACTGTCCCTTTTTTACCTTTGACCTCTAGGTATGACCTTGACATTGGAGGTATGGACCTTGGTCTTGCACATGACTCATGGTCTAATGACGGTGAACATTTCTGCATGGTGACTTTATATATAAAGTCCATCCAGAAATAAAAAAGTTATTGACTGGACACAAACAAAAAAAAAACAACTTTTTTTACCTCTGACCTCTTAGTATGACCTTGATATTGGAGGTGCCGACCTGGGTCTAGCGTGCACCACATCGTCTCATGATGGTTAACATTTCTGCCAAGTAATTTCACAATCTATCCAGGAATCAGAAAGGTATTGACTGAACACTAAACCAGAGGGCCCTGAATCGCTCACCTGAGTATAAGTGTCTCCAGTGCATTCTTTGCCCAAGAACTATAATTTGAATAAACTTGGTAGCGGTCCACTAAATAAGGCTTCAGACCAAATATCAAAGACCTGGGCCTTCTGGTTTCAGAAAAAAAGATTTTTAAGGGATTCCCCTATATAAACCTGGCAAGTGAGCATTTTTGGCGCCAGGGCTTTAATTTGACCAATCTCAGCAGAGGTTCACTAGTTGAAGCTTCACACCAGATATCAAGGACCTGGGCCTTCTAGTTTCGGACAGGAAGATTTTTAAAGGTTTTTTCCTATATATGCCTACGTAAAACTAGTGGGTCCCAGCGCAGAGACGTTTTTGGCCCAAAGGCTATAATTTGAACAATCTTGGTAAAGGTCCATTAGATGAAGCTTCATACCAAATATCAAAGACCTGGGCCTGGCGGTTTCCGAGAAGATTTTCCAAAAATTTTCCCTATATAAAACCAAAGGGCCCCGGGGCGTGGGCATTTTTGGCCCCAGCACTATTTGACAATCTTGGTAGGGGTCCACTAGATGAAGCTTCATACCAAATAGCAAAGACCTGGGCCTTGTGGTTTCAGAGAAGAAGATTTTTAAAGATTTTCCCTATATAAGCCCATGTAAAACCAAAGGGCCCCGGGGCGGGGCATTTTTGGCCCCAGCACTTTAATTTGAACAATCTTGGTAGGGGTCCGCTAGATGAAGCTTCATACCAAATATCAAAGACCTAGGCCTTGCGGTTTCAGAGAAGATTTTTTTTAAAGATTTTCCCTATATAAGCCCATGTAAAACCAATGGGCCCTGGCGGGGGCTTTTTTGGCCCCAGCACTATAATTTGAACAATCTTGGTAGGGGTCTACTAGATGAAGCTTCATACCAAATCTCAAAGATCTGGGCCTTGCGGTTTCAGAGAAGAAGATTTTTAAAGATTTTCCCTATATAAGCCCACCTAAAACCTAAGGGCCCAGGGGCAGGGGCATTTTTGGCCCCAGCACTTTAATTTGAACAATCTTGGTAGGGGTTCACTAGATGAAGCTACACACCAAATATCAAAGACCATGGCCTTGCAGTTTCAGAGAAGATTTTTAAAGATTTTCCGTATATAAGCCCATGTAAAACCAAAGGGCCTCGGGGCGGGGGAATTTTTGGTCCCAGCACTATAATTTGAACAATCTTGGTAGGGGTCCACTAGATGAAGCTTCATACCAAATATCAAAGACCTGGGCCTTGCAGTTTCAGAGAAGAAGATTTTTAAAGATTTTCCGTATATAAGCCCATGTAAAACCAAAGGGCCCCAGGGCGGGGGGCAATTGTGGCCCCAGCACTATAGTTTGAACAACCTTGGTAGGGGTCCACTAGATGAAGCTTCATACCAAATATCAAAGGCCTGGGCCTTGGGGTTTCAGAGAAGGAGATTTTTAAAGATCTTCCCTATATAAGCTATGTAAAACCATAAAGCCCCGGGCGGGGGCATTTTTGGCTGTAGCAGTATAATTTGAACAATCTTGGTAGTGGTCCACTGGATGAAGCTTCATACCAAATATGAAAGACCTGGGCCTTGCGTTTTCAGAGAAGATTTTTAAAGATTTTCCGTATTAAGCCCATGTAAAACCAAAGGACCCCGGGGCGGGGGCATTTTTGGCCCCAGCACTATAATTTGAACAATCTTGGTAGGGGTCCACTAGATGAAGCTTCATACCAAATATCAAAGATCTGGGCCTTGCGGTTTCAGAGAAGAAGATTTTTAAAGATTTTCCCTATATAAGCCCATGTAAAACCAAAGGGCCCCTGAGTGGGGGCATTTTTGGCCCCAGCACTATAATTTGAACAATCTTGGTAGGGGTTGACTAGTTGAAGCTACCCACCAAATATCAAAGACCATGGCCTTGCCGATTCAGAGAAGATTTTTAAAGATTTTCCATATATAAGCCCATGTAAAACTAAAGGGCCCTGGGGCGGGGGCATTCTTGGCCCCAGCACTATAATTTGAACAATCTTGGTAGGGGTCCACTAGATGAAGCTTCATACCAAATAGCAAAGACCTGGGCCTTGCGGTTTCAGAGAAGAAATTTTTTTAAAGATTTTCCCTATATAAGCCCATGTAAAACCAAAGGGCCCAGGAGTGGGGGCATCTTTGGCCCCAGCACTATATTTTGAATAATCTTGGAAGGGGTCCACTTGATTAAGCGTCATACCAAATATTAAAGATCTTGGCCTTGCGGTTTCAGAGAAGAAGATTTGTAAAGATTTTCCATATATAAGTCCATGTAAAACCAAAGTGCCCCGGGGCGGGGGCATTTTTGGCCCCAGCACTATAATTTGAACAATCTTGTTAGGGGTACCACTAGATGAAGCTTCATACCAAATATCAAAGATCTGAGCCTTGCGGTTTCAGAGAAAAAGGTTTTTAAAGGTTTTCCCTATAAACCCATGTAAAACCAAAGGGCCCAGGGGCAGGGGCGTTTTTGGCCCCAGCACTGTAATTTGAACACTCTTGGTAGGGGTCCACTAGATGAAGCTTCATACCAAATATCAAAGACCTGGGCCTTGTGGTTTCAGAGAAGAATATTTTAAAAAATTTTCCATATATACTCCTATGTAAAACCAAAGGAACCTGGGGCGGGGGCATTTTTCGCCCCACACTTTAATTTGAACAATCTTGGTAGGGGTCCACTAGATTAAGCTTCATACCAAATATCAAAGACCTGGGCCTTGTGGTTTCAGAGAAGAAGGTTTTTTAAGTTTTCGGTGAAAATAATCTATTTTTGGCTCCTGTGATCTAGATGTGCAATGGACCGGAACCATTTGAACAATTTTAAAAGGGGACCACCTAAGGATCATTCCTGTGAAGTTTGGTCAAAATCTGATCAGTGGTTTAGGAGATGTCGTTTGAAGAAAAAGTTTACGGACGGACGCCCGCACTGACGCACGACGGACAAAAAGTGATCCCAAAAGCTCACCTCATCACTACGTGACAGGTGAGCTAAAAAGGCCCCTTTTTTTCCTTTTGCCTCTTAGTACGACCTTGACATCTGAGGTACCAACTTGGGTCATGCACGCAACACATCGTCTCATGGTGGTTAACATTTCTGCAAAGTAATTTCAAAATCCATCTAAAAACTAGAGCTATCACTAAAGGTGATGAATACCCCCACAAAAACTGCCTTGATAGTACAACAGCGGCATTTTGCAATTTTTTCACTTGAAAGGGGCCATAACTATGTCGAAAATTGACGAATTGTAGTGGAAATCGAACTTGTCCTGTATTTTATGTTACATCAGTGTACCAAAAATTATAAAAATCGGTGAAGCGCTTGTTGAGTTATCGTCTGGAAACCAAGTCAACAGACCGACCGACCGACAAGCTCACTCCTATATACCCCCCCAAATTTCATTTGTGGGGGTATAATAAGAAAGCTATTGACAGAACACAAAAAGGCCAATTTTTTACCTTTAACCTCTATGTATGACCTTGACCTTTCAGGTACCAAACTGGGTCATCATCAAATGGTGGTTAACATTTCTGCCAAGCAATTACAAAATCCATCTATAAATAAGAAAGTTATTGACCAAACACGAAAAAAGGCCCCTTTTTTGACCTTTGACCTCTATGTATGACCTTGACATTTTAGGTACCAAACTGAATCATGCATGCAACACATCGTCTCATGATAGTCAAGATTTTTGCCAAGTAACTTCAAATTCTATCTAAAAATAAGCAAGTTATTGACAAAACCCGAAAAAAAGCCCCTTTTTTTACCTTTGACCTCTAAGTATGACCTTGACCTTTGAGGTACCAACCTGGGTCATGTACGCAACACATTGTCTTATATTGGTTAACATTTCTGCCAAGTGATTTCAAAATCCATCTCAAAATAAGAAAATTATTGACCAAACACGAAAAAAAGGCCCCTTTTTTTACCTTTGACCTCTAAGTATGACCTTGTCCTTTGAGGTACCGACCTACCTCATGCGCACTACACATCGCCTCATAGGTGTTAATATTTCTGCCAAGTAATTTAAAAATCCATCTCAAAATAAGAAAGTTATTGACCAAACACGAAAAAAAGGCCCCTTTTTTACCTTTGACCTCTAAGTATGACCTTGACCTTTGAGGTACCCACCTGCCTCATGCGCACCACACCTTGTGTCATAGTTGTTAATATTTCTGACAAGTAATTTAAAAATCCATCTCAAAATAAGAAAGTTATTGACCAAACACGAAAAAAAGGCCCCTATTTTACCTTTGACCTCTAAGTATGACCTTGACCTTTGAGGTACCCATCTGCCTCATGCGCACCAAACATTGTCTTAAGGTTGTTAATATTTCTGCCAAGTAATTTTAAAATCCATCTGTCAATAAGTAAGTTATTGACTGGACATGATTTGCCCATGCATATATACATACCGACAAACTTCCAAGGGAGATAATTAAACAAGAGGCCCATGGGCCACTATGCTCACCAGAGCTCAGGTGGGCACTGCCAAATTGCAGCCATGTATTTTAACATGATATCATTTTAATCTGCCAAATGAACCCCCATATCCAAATGAGCATCAATGTGTACTCAGTATATGAAACATTAGGCCTTTTATGAAGTAGAGGGGGTGGGGCATGGACCCAATCGAGCCCTGGTTGGTATCACTAAATGTGTCTTATCACAAAGAACAAGAATATATATGGTTTAGCAGTGGGGATCTGCATGGCTGGAGATAAAAGTGGAGGGGTTGGAGCATGCCCTGTCGTTCCCAGGAAAGCCCAAGATTGTTGTCCCTAAATGTGTCTCATCATAAGGACCAAGTATATATATGGTTTAGGGGTGGGAATCTGAACGGTTTCCAAGATATCCTTTCATGAAGTGATAAAGGAGAGGACTGGCCCCTGCGGACACCCCTACAGTAGGTGTGCTAATAATAAGGAACAAGAACATATATGAATATGGGGTGGGGATTTGAATGGTTTCTGAAATATATGGCCTTTTATGAAGTGGAAGGGCGGCGCACATTGCCTCAGCACAAAGAGACCCCCAAGTTGGTGTGACTGAATGAGTCTTATCATAAGGAACAAGAATATATATGGTTTAGGGGTGGGGATCTGAACAATTTCTGAGATATGTGGCTTTTAATGAAGTCAAGCGGTGGAGCAAGGCCCGGGCATGCCCCGGGGACTCACAAGCTGGTGTCAAGCTGGTGTCAATGAATGTGCCTTATCATAAGGAAGATGAATATATATGGTTTAGGGGTGGGGCTCTGAACAGTTTCTGAGATATAAGGCCTTTTGTGAAGTGCAGGGGTGGGGCAAGGCCCAGGGAGACCCCCAGGTTGGTGTCAATGAAAGTGTCTTATCATAAGGAACAAGAATATATATGGTTTAGGGGTGGGGATCTGTAAGGTTTCCGAGATATTGTGATATTATGAAATGGAGGGGGTGGGGCATGGCCCCAGCACATCCCTGGGGACCCCCAGGTTGGTGTCACTGAATGTGTCTCATCATAATGAACAAGAACATATAGGTTTAGTGGTGGGGATCTGAACAGTTTCTGAGATATATGGCCTTTTGTGAAGTGAAGGGGTGGGGCATGGCTCCGGCGCACCCCGGAAGACCCCCAATTTGGGGTCAATGAATGCGTCTTATCATAAGGAGCAAGAATATATATGGTTTAGGGGTGCGGATCTGTAAGGTTTCCGAGATATTGGGCCTTTTATGAAATGGAGGGGCAGGACATGGCCCCGGCGCATCCCGGGGGACCCCCAGTTTGATGTCACTGAATGCGTCTTATCATAAGGAACAAGAGTATATAGGGTTCAGGGGTGGGGATCTGAATGGTTTCCGAGATATTGGGCCTTTTATGAAGTGGAGGGGGTGGGGCATGGCCTCGGCACATCCCGGAGGACCTCCAGGTTGGTGTCACTGAATGCGTCTTATCAATAGGAACAAGAATATATATGGTTTAGGGGTGGGGATCTGTAAGGTTTCTGAGATATAGGTCATTTTATGAAGTACTGGGGGCGTGGCATGGCCCCGGCACAACCTACTGGACCCCCAGGTTGACATAAAAGCATATGGCTGAGAGAAGTTTACTAAAGGAACATTTCTATGAAAGTTTTGTCAAAATATCTGCAAAGGCTTTGTAGTTAATGCCATTTTTCAATTTTCCCCATTATAAGTCTATGGAAAATCTAAGTTGCCATAGCAACCAAACTAAAGAGCCGAATTTCATAAAAAACACAAAACCTGTAAAGGCAAATATGGTGAATAGTTCCATAAACTTTCAGCCTCATAGAGCATACGGTTTCTGAGGAGATGATTTTTTAAGTATTTTTTTTCTATTTTTTGCATTTTGGTTTCCATGGCAACCATTAAAATTTAGCAGTAGGCCTAAAATCATATGGTAGATACTAGATTGCTTAAGGAACATTTCTATGAAAGTTTTGTTCCAATATCTGCAAAGGCTTGGCAGTTAATGCCATTTTTCAATTTTCCCCATTATAAGTCTATGGGAGCTCTAAGTTGCTATAGCAACCAAACTAATGGGCCAATTTTCATAAAAAACACAAACTTTTAATCCCCCAACCCAAGCATGCTACAGATAAAATTTGGGCCCAATCGACCCAGTGGTTTCAGAGCAGATGTCGTTTGAAAGTGTTGACGACGACGCAGACGCCGCCGCCGACGACGACGGACAAATGCCTATCCTATAAGCTCCCCCGGAGCCTTCGGCTCTGGTGAGCTAAAAAAGTATAACTGCGAGAGTTATAGTTCTTGCGCACTGCAAGTCGTCTAATGCTGATTAATATTTATATGAAGTTTCGTAACTATAGCTCGAACGGTTTTCAAGTTATAGAGCGGACACAATGTGTGACAGACGGACGGACAAACAGACACCCGGGGAAAAACAATATGTCTCTCCGAAAAAAAAATTTTCGGGGGAGACATAAATATAAACTTGTATTTACCATTATGATCCCATCACCCCCGCACATTGGGGCTTGAAGAAATAGATGGGCTGCATGATGCTTCCACACAGAGCTGAAACCGACACTCACACGAGTATTGGTAAACCGCATATAGGATCTAAGCCTGCCCAGGCAAAGGGGTGCGAGTCTGCCCATCCATGCTTATAAACCCTATTGGTTTCATTGGGCGGCAGGGCTTGAGATGTCATTTCACTTCAATGTCGGGTAAAAGTCCAACAAAATTCGAAGCAAGGTCTCCAAAATGACCATTACAGTGTTGATGGGGACGTTAAACCTCAAATTAAACAAACAAAAACAAAACTATAATGATCCCAAGTACAACTGTACTTGGATACATGCCTAAGCAAACAGTGCTCCTGAAGGTGCAGTCTGATCTTGGTCTTCACTGTTTGCCATTTCATCTGCACCTTTTGGACTCCTTGCTGGATCTTAAAACTAATTTGCTAATATTTTAGAAGCATTACAGCAAGGCCTTAAGGTCTCTGAATTGTTACGATTTTTATGGACCCCCCATGAACAGTTAATATTTAGAACACTATCAAAATAGAAGTGAAGGCAATGATCAGGAATCCATACAATTAACCCACACCTCCCAGAGACACCAAAGGGAAAAAGAAACACAAACATGAAACAACAGACCCTAATGGAATCATCAATAGTGGAAAACCAAAAAGACAGTTACTTTCCCACAAAATGGCCAATTGGCTATCCAAAACAAAATAAAAGTAGTGATACAAACACTAAAAGACAAACTATAACAAAAATATACTGCGACAGAAGAACCACCTTGATAGGTCAGTGAAACAAATTGCACTGGGGGGCTTAAATTGATTTTAAGTGACCACAATCCTCCCCCTTACTTCCATCGCGATTTAGACAATTAATTTGTTCAGTCCACATGAAGGCCTCCTAACTCATCAGTGCTGCATCTCCATGAACACAAAAAATCAAACAACCACAGAGATGAAACAAGGGCGAGGACTTGACAGCAAGAAACCACTGAAATGCTGGAGCAAAAGAAAACCAACAGTTAAGACTCTGATGGGCCCGACCAGAGACAGAGCATCAGACACCAACCAACATTACATAAAATTCAAGTTTGCTTTAATAGCTAACAAGGGTGTATAAAGTAATATATTTTTTCATCATTTATTTGCAAACAGTGAAGGCCCTGATTATACACCGCATTCTGCAGTGTGGGATAACATATTAGAGCCAGCACACAACAAATCCTACAATAAGACATGTGTGCCCAACAAAGACTCAGATCAGCCTGCACATCTGTGCAGCCTGATCAGTCTTCATTGTGCGCACTAAAGGTAGCTAAGGGCTCAATGCTCCTTCATGCAGCAAGAGAAGTCACTGGTTAGACTATATGGATGCACAGGCTGATCTGATTCTTCGCTGTGCGCACATGTAAGTTGTAGGAAATGCTGTGCCCCAGCTCATTACTTTTTCATCATTTATTTCCACATCAGTATCATCAACATCCACATGTTCATCTTCATCTCCTGACCTTCGGGACTTGCCCCGCCCATCACCCTTGGACTCCGCTGGTTCTCTATTGCCCAGTAAGCTTTCTGCAGAACTACCCGTCAACTTCTCAGCTTCTAGGGCCTGTCTGTTAGCCTGTAGAATTTTCTCTGCCAGCTCTCGTTGTTTCTGGTCACTGATTCTTGAAGACTGCCTGTTAAAATCATAGCAAGTTCTCATTAAAATCTATGTTGTGGGTATTCATTAGAACCGCCTCAATGAGAAGGTTCTAATGAGTAGCCACAACATAGGCTTATATGGAGAATTACGGAAACTATCCTTCAATTATCACCAGATACTTGCCTCATCTGTTGCTATGTTCAATAAATTTTTCTTTTTTTTTTTTTTTTTTTTTTTTGGTTTTGGTTTTACGGCTCTTTCAAGATTATTTTACTCATATTGGGCCGATCGTTAATCAGAGGTGGGCAAAAACTGGAGTACCCAGAGAAAAACCACCTGACCTTCCGTTGCAGAACTTGGCGTCTCACATATGACCCGAGCGAGGCTCGAACCACAGGAGTGAGAGACCTAATGATCAAGAATGTTCAATAAATATCAACATAGTAACAGACAAGTTGCAAGACAGACAATCAATGGATAAGGTGCCTACGTGTTTGTTAAAAGCATGATTTGATGCAGAAGTAAGCAAACTGATCTCAAAATCATCCTCATATCTGCTTTTTATCTAAAGATATGAATCAAACAAGAGCATCGGTGAAACCGAGGGATGCTTCCCGAAGATGCGCAGTAGTAGGAGGGTTATTTTAGTGAAATGATCCTATAGACTTTGAAGTTTGATCAGATTTGTTTAAAGAAAAAAGGTTATGGGTACTTGTTAGAACCGTCTGAATGAGGAGGTTCTAATGAGTACCCTAAGCTGATGTTTGGAGTACAAATAAAGAAACTAGGTAGTGATTTTCAACAAAGAATACAAACAAGAGGGCCATGATGACCCTGGATCGCTCACCTGATCCATAGTGTAACAAGTGGGCCCCAGGGAGGATCATTATTGGCCCCAGGGCTTTAATGTGCATAATGCTGAGGGAGGTCTTAAAGGTGAAGCTTCATACCAAACATCAACAAAGGCTTTAATATGAACAATCTTGGCAAAGGTCGTCGAGATGAAGCTACACACCAAATATCAAGGAATTGGGCCTTGCGGTTTCAGAGAAGATTTTTTTAAAGATATTCCATACATAAGCCTATGCAAAACCAAGTTTGCATCGGGGCTATATAAGTCTATGTAAAATCAAAGGGTCCCAGGCTGGAGACATTTGTGGCCCCAGGGCTATAATTTGGAACAATCTTGGTAGAGGTCCACTAGATGAAGCTTAATACCAAATATCAAAGACATGGGCCTTGCAGTTTCAGAGAAGAAGATTTTTAAATATTTCCCTTTATAAGACTATGTAAAACCAAAGGGTCTCAGGGCGGTGACATTTTTGGCCCCAGGGCTATAATTTGAACAATCTTGATAGAGGTCCACTAGATGATATTTCACGCCAAATATCAAAGACCTAGGCCTTGTGGCTTCAGAGAAGAAGATTTTTAAAGATTTTCTCTATATAAGTCTATGTTAAACCAAAGGGCCTCGCAGTAGGGGCATTTTTTGCCAAAGGGCTATAATTTGAACAATCTTAGTAGGGGTCCACTAGATGAAGCTT
This sequence comes from Lucinisca nassula, assembly GCA_963580285.1. NCBI lineage: Eukaryota > Metazoa > Mollusca > Bivalvia > Lucinida > Lucinidae > Lucinisca > Lucinisca nassula. Next base: position 69,530,049 of record OY757020.1, read on the forward strand.
CACACCAAATATCAAAGTCCTTGGCCATGCAGTTTCAGAGAAGAAGATTTTTTAAGATTTTCCCTATATAAGTCTATGTAAAACCAAAGGGCCCGAGAGCGGGGACATTTTTGGTCCCAGGGCTATAATTTGAACAATCTTGATAAAGGTCCACTAGATGAAGCTTCACACAAAATATCAAAGGACTAGGCCTTGTAGTTTCAGAGAAGAAGATTTTTAAAGATTTTCCCTATATAAGTCTATGTAAAACCAAAGGGCCCCAGAGCGGGGGCAGTTTTGGCCCCAGGGCTATAATTTGAACATTCTTGGTAGAGGTCCATTAGATGAAGCTTCATACCAAATATCAAAGTCCTGGGCTTTGCGGTTTCAATGAAGAAGATTTTTAAAGATTATCCCTGTATAAGCCTATGTAAAACAAAAGGGCCCCGGGGCAGGGGCATTTTTGGCCCCAGCACTACAATTTGAACAATCTTGGTAGGGGTACTATAGCTGAAGCTTCATACCAAATATCAAAGACCTAGGCCTTGTGGTTTCAGAGAAGAAGATTTTTAAAGATTTTCCCTATATAAGTCTATGTAAAATCAAAGGGCCATGGGGCGGGGGCATTTTTGGCCCCAGCACTATAATTTGAACAATCTTGGTAGAGGTCCATTAAATGAAACTTCATACCAAATATCGAAGACCTAGGCCTTGTGGTTTCAGAGAAGAAGATTTCTAAAGATTTTCCCTATATAAGTCTATGTAAAACCAAAGGGCCATGGAGCGGGGACATTTTTGGCCCCAGCACTACAATTTGAACAATCTTGGTAGAGGTCCATTAGATGAAGGTTCATACTAAATATCAAAGTCCTGGGCCTTGTGGTTTCCGAGAAGAAGATTTTTAAAGTTTTTTACATATATAAGCCTATGTAAAACCAAAGGGCCCCGGGGCGGGGGCATTTTGTGCCCCAGCACTATAATTTGAACAATCTTGGTAGGGGTCCACTAGATGAAGCTTCATACCAAATATCAAAGACCTGGGCCTTGTGGTTTCAGAGAAGAAGATTTTTAAAGATTTTCCCTATATAAGTCTATGTAAAATCAAAGGGCCATGGGGCGGGGGCATTTTTGGCCCCAGCACTATAATTTGAACAATCTTGGTAGAGGTTCATTAGATGAAGCTTCATACTAAATATCAAAGTCCTGGGCCTTGTGGTTTCAGAGAAGAAGATTGTTAAAGATTTTCCATATATAAGCCTATGTAAAACCAAAGGGCCCTGGGGCGGGGGCATTTTGTGCCCCAGCACTATAATTTGAACAATCTTGGTAGGGGTCCACTAGATGAAGATTCATACCAAATATCAAAGACCTGGGCCTTGTGGTTTCAGAGAAGAAGATTTTTTAAGTTTTCAGTGAAAAAAATCTATTTTTGGCTCCTGTGACCTAGATGTGCAACGGACCGGAACCATTTGAACAACTTTGAAAGGGTACCACCTAAGGATCATTCCTGTGAAGTTTGGTCAAAATCTGATCAGTGGTTTAGGAGGAGATGTCGTTTGAAGAAATTGTTTACGCACGCACGCACGCACGGACGCACGACGGACAAAAAGTGATCCCAAAAGCTCACCTCGTCACTACGTGACGGTGAGCTAAAAAAATGAGAAATGTAAGGCCCCTTCCCTGCAAGGACCTGTGAATCTTAAACCATAAGGCTAAGAAACTCAATTTTGTGTTCCCTAGTAAGTGATTTTCAATGGAAAATGTCACAAGGAATACACATGTGAAACATGAAAGCCCTATCACCCGTGGTTATGAAATAACAGGAGATATTTTTTTTGAAAAAGGGGAGATGATTAGTGAAAATAAGCAATATAGTAATGGCCCTTTGTCAGAATGTAGGTTTTTGTAATGTAAGTATGTATATGAAGTTTTATGAGAGTAGGACAAATACTTTTAAAATTTTGACAGTAGTTTAAGTTGTTTGGGTATGGTCTGACAAACACACACCCAAATGCAATTTGTCAGGATGTAGGTCTTGTGATGGTAATTATGTGTGTGATGTTGCATGAGAGTAGACAAAATACTTTTGAAGTTATCACCGAGGTTAAGGTTTTTGGTTTAGCTGTGACAAACAATTGTTCTCCTTTGTCAGAACGTAGGTCTTGTGATGGTAAGTATGTGTGTGAAGTTTCATAAGAGTAGGGCCAGGTTAAGGCGTGACAAACACGAGTTTCATGGCATCTGATCTGGGCCTGCACTGTTTGCCACTTACCCCTTTTGGGGTTTCCGGTACCAAATGGGTTTAACCTAAAGTCTAAGAATTCCCTAGTTAGTGATTTTCAACAAAGACTGCAAAAATAAGGAGAAATGTAAGGCCCCTTCCGTGCAAGGGCATGTAAATCTTAAACCATAAGAAAAAGAAACTCAGTTTGTGTTCCCTAGTAAGTGATTTTCAATGAAGAATGTCACAAGGAATACACAAGTGAAATATGAAAGCCCTATTACCCATGGTTATGAAACAACAGGAGATATTTTTTAAAAAGGGGAGATAAATCAGTGAAAATAAGCAACATAATCATGGCCCTTTGTCAGAATGTAGGTTTTGTGATGGTAAGTATGTGTGTGAAGTTACATGAGAGTAGGATAAATACTTTTAAAATTTTGACCAAGTTTAAGTTGTTTGGTTATGGCCTTACAAACACACACCGAAAAGCAATATAGTTATGGCCCTTTGTCAGAATGTAGGTCTTGTGATAGTAAGTAAGTGTGTGCAGTTTCATGAGAGTAGGGCAAATACTTTTGAAGTTATGACCGAGGTTAAGTTTTTTGGTTAAGGCGTGACAAACACTAAGACAAAAGCAATATGGTTTGTCAGAATGTAGGTCTTGTGATTGTTAGTATGAGTGTGAAGTTTCATGGGAGTAGGGATAATACTTAAGTTATAACTGGTTAAATGTTTTGGTTTAGATTTGAAACTGACTGACAAGGAGATTACTATAGGGCACCCAAAATAATGTGTGGGGCCCTAATTAAGAAGGGAAGTAACTCCGTAAATACTGTTGGTAGGGTTATGCTTCTTGCATTCTGCGATTTCTCTCATAGCCCTCTATCAGTGTATCAAGTTTCACTAAATTACCTTTAAAACTTTTAGAGATATGCTCCGGACAAGCTTAATATAGCAAAAACTAAAAAAAGGGAAATAACTCTGTAATTACTTGTGATAGAGTTACAGTTCTTGCACTCTGCACTTCCTCTGATGGCCATCTATCAATGTATCAAGTTTCACTTAAATCCCTTCTATACTTTCAGAGATATGCTCCGGACAATCTTTTCATTGAAATAGTTAAGAAGGGAAGTAACTCCATAAATACTGGTGACAGGGTTATGGTTCTTGTATTTTACAATTCCCCTCATCACCCTCTATCAGTATATCAAGTTTCACTTAAATACCTTTAATACTTTTAGAGATATAGAGCATGACGGACGGACGGACGGACGCACGTTCTTACAGATGGACATTTGTTGGGTACTACAGTGTTAATTTTTCACCTATAAGTACCCAACAATCAGCTAAAATTTGCACAAGTACCCAACATGTCCCATCAAATTTGTTGGCTACTTTTTCGGACACTAACGGAATAAACCGCAAGTACCCAACTTATGTCTACCCAACATGTGCCCACGGATGCGCTCGGACAGACGGACGGTCGGACGGACGGACAAAGCGGCGACTATATGGCTCCCCCTTCGGGGAGCATAAAAAGCCAGTATGCCAGTACAACATCAAAACTCAACTTAAAGTTTGTCCAATCTCATTTTTAATAAGGTTTCTGGAGAATATTTGTGCAAATTTTGATTTCCTGCAATCAATAATTTTGCATTTTTTTGTGTTTTAAGACTAACATTTGTTGAGTTGTCAGCCAAGATCTGGCCTCAAGGCAATAAAACAATAAAATATTTCTAAGCTAAACTTACTTAAGCCTTTTTGTACCAAATGGAATCTTCCTTTTTATATATAGCAGGAGTCCATTTTAAAATTTAGGGGTGTCTGGTTGTGTTTTCTTCAAAATTGATTTGAAAATGGCAAACTTTAAGCAAACAGTGGAGGCCCTGATCAATCGCCGCGTTCTGCGGCGTCTGATCTTGGCCTGCACTGCTTGCCCGGGTACCCATTTTGGGGTTTCAGGTACAAAATGGATTAAACATGGTATTTTTTCAACATTCCATTTTATAATTTATGAGCAGGGCGAACAATATTCTCTGCTGATCTTTAATAGCATTAAAATCTATATGCGTGTATTTTACATAGCTTCAGATACTGAGATAAGGCACTTTTTTCATCCGAAAAGTACTGATAGTTTTCTTATTTCTTGCAAAAATAAGAAAAAAACAGAACTGTCAGAGGATCTGACTATAGCCCCGCTATAGCCCTGTCAGAGGAGAAAGACTCATGAATTAAAGGTAAAGACTTATGAGAGGGTTAAATCCCTAACAAGGTACCTACGCCTTATAGACTTTTCGCGTTATTAGATCTGAAAAACAGTCTAAGTTAAAAAATAGGTTTTGGATAATGAAAAAATAGCCATCGGAAGAGATGGCAAATCCCCCGACCAAAAGCCAATATGGCCTTCAGAAGATTGTTCACCAATAGAAAGTGCAACAGAATTAAACCAGCAATATATCACAAAAGTATTGCGGTTATGGCCATCACAAGATTTTAATGTTAGGGGAGATAACTAAAAAACCAGGGCACTCGGAAATGTTGTTCTTGCGCATGACATGCCTGCTTAAGCTCATGTATTTCTGTAAAAAGTACCATCAATATGTCTCAAAGGGTATTGGAGATATGGTGATCACAAGCAGGTCATACTGTTATATTGAAAGGGTAGATAACTCAAATACCACAGCACCAACAGTTGTGGTTCTTGCACATGACATCCCTTCTGTACCTTGTATACAATTGTGCCAAGTTCCTTCAATATATCTCAAAGGGTGTTGGAGTTATGGCCATCACAAGGTTATATTGCAAGGGGAGATAACTAAAAAACCAGAGCACCCAGAGTTGTAATTCTTGAGCATGACACACATGCTTAACCTCATGTACATCTGCATCAAGTACCACAAATATGTCTCAAAGGGTATTGGAGGTACGGTGATCACAAGGTTGTCATACTGTTATATTGGAAGGGGAGATAACTCAAATATCATAGCACCCAGAGTTGTGGTTCTTAGGATGAAGCGTCATCTCAATGTTGTATACAATTGTGCCAAGTACCAACAATATATCTCAAAGGGTATTTGAGATATGGCCATCACAAGGTTATATTGTCAGGGGAAATAATTAAAACACCAGGGCACCCATAGTTGTGGTTCTTGCACGTGACACACCTGCTTAACCTCATGTACAACTGTACCAAGTATCATCAATATATCTCGAAGAGTGTTGGAGATGTGGCCATCACACGGTAGTGATTCTATATTATTGGAAGGGGAGATAACTAAAAAACCATGGCACCCAGAGTTGTGGTTCTTGTGTATGACACACCGTCTCGGCCTTGTGAACAACTGTGTCAGGTATCATCAATATATCTTAAAGGGTATTAGAATTATGGCCATCACAAGGTTGTCACTATATTTTATGCGAAGGAGAGATAACTTCAAAACCAAAGCAACCAGAGTTGTGGTTCTTGTGCATGACACTCCGTCTCAGCCTTGTGAACAACTGTGCCAGGTACCATCTTTATATCTCAAAGGGTATTGGAGTTATGGCCATCACAAAGTAGTCATTCTTTTTTATTAAAAGGGGAGATAACTAAAAAAGTATGGCATCCATCCAGAGTTCTGGTTCTTGCTCATGACACGCCGTCTCAGCCTTGTGAACAATTGTGCCAAGAACCATCAATAAAACTCAAAGGGTATAAGAGTTATGGCCATCACAAGGTTGTCACTCTATTTTATTGGAAGGGGAGATAACTCCAAAACCATGGCAACCAGAGTTGTGGTTCTTGTGCATAACACGCCGTCTCAGCCTTGTGAACAACTGTGCCAAGTACCATCAATATATCTCAAAGGGTATTGGAGTTATGGCCATCACAAAGTAGTCACTCTATTTTATCAAAAGGGGAGATAACTAAAAAAGTATGGCATCCAGAGTTCTGGTTCTTGCGCATGACACGCCGTATCGGCCTTGTGAACAATTGTGCCAAGAACCATCAATGAATCTCAAAGGGTATTGGAGATATGGCCATCACAAGGTTGCGTCTACGGACGGACGGACGCCAGGACGCACGGACGGACGGACGCCAGGCTGATCGCTATATCCCCCGAACCTATTCGGTCGGGGGATAAAAAGCACATGCACATCTTCAGACCTATATGAAAACACCTGTTAAATTTCAAAAGGATTGACTAGAACTGTAAGAGGAGTTGCGATCACAAGGTAGCAACTCCCTATACATTTTAACATTAGTAGATCTCAAAAATTGTCTAAGTTAAAAAAGGTGAAATAAGTGAAAAACATTATTTAAGGATAATGAAAAAAGAATATGCACATCTTCAGACCTATATGAAAACACCTGTAAAGTTTCAAAAGGATTGACCTAGAACTGTAAGAGGAGTTGTGGTCACAAGGTAGCTATTCCCTATACATTTTAACATTAGTAGATCTCAAAAATTGTCTAAGTTAAAAAAAGGTGAAATAAGTGAAAAAAATTATTTAAGGATGATGGAAAAAGAATATGCACATCTTCAGACCTATATGAAAACACCTGTAAAGTTTCAAAAGGATTGACCTAGAACTGTAAGAGGAGTTGCGGTAACAAGGTAGCTACTCCCTATACATTTTAACATTAGTAGATCTCAAAAATTGTCTAAGTTAAAAAAGGTGAAATAAGTGAAAAAAATTATTTAAGGATAATGAAAAAAGAATATGCATATCTTCAGACCTATATGAAAACACCTGTAAAGTTTCAAAAGGATTGACCTAGAACTGTAAGAGGAGTTGCGGTAACAAGGTAGCTACTCCCTATACATTTTAACATTAGTAGATCTCAAAAATAGTCTAAGTTAAAAAAGGTGAAATAAGTGAAAAAAATTATTTAAGGATAATGAAAAAACAATATGCACATCTTCAGACCTATATGAAAACACCTGTAAAGTTTCAAAAGGATTGACCTAGAACTGTAAGAGGAGTTGCGGTAACAAGGTACCCACTATCAAATATTACAGACAGACAGACAGACGGAATTCCGGACAAATTACAGACAGACAGACGGAATTCCGGACAAGCCAAATCCAATATAGCCCCCACTTTTTCAAAGCGGGGCTATAAATATTTGGATAGCCCCTCTTATGTGGGGCTATGATTTAATTCTAAAATTGTACAGTCAAACATAATCTTTATACCAAAATCCAATGTATCGATAAAAATTGTTATATGACAATTTCAATGGATCAAACTGCAGAACTAAGCCCAAGATGACATCCATTAAGTGAGATTTTATTGTGTTTGAGTCAAGGTTAAACATCCCCATCAACACTGTACAGGTCATTTTGGCAATGTTGCTTCCAATTTTGTGGGACTTTTATCCGACATGATGAATGGCATCTCAAGCCCTGCCGCCCAATGAAACCAGCATGGACGTTCGGACTTGCACCACTTTGCCTGGGCAGGCTCGGTGTGCAGTCGGTTTCAGCTCCGCATGGAAACATCATGCAGCCCATCTATTTCTTCAAGCCCCCATGGGCGGAGGCCGATGATTGAGATCTTCAAGAATATTGTTTTTAACCCATTGTATGCAAGTGGACTCTTCCATTGCTATATGTTGGACAAGTCCATTTCTCATAAAAGGGGTGTCAGGCCTATTTTTTCGTTTTAATTCTATTTTTGATTGGAATAGTGCAGGCCCTGATCAGACTCAACGCAGGGGCTGACAAATCCATTGCCCGGCCGCCCGGGACAAGTCCGAAATCGCGCTGGGCAAGTGCAATTTGTCCTTTCGACGCCCGGTCGGGCAAGTGCAAAAAATCGTCTACAACTGTCTGTCTTCTGAGTCCTTAAATAATGTAAAACTAGGCCAGTAAGTAAATCACAATAATATCCGCTTTGTCGGCAATTCAGAGACAAAACAATCTAAGTTTTTATAACGGTTCAATTATGACACTATTGTTAATCCCTGTCATATAATTACCAATTAAACACGATTGCCCGGCGGTGCGTGTCTTTCATTTCTGGTGTAGTAAGTACCACCAGCGCTATCGATAAGCGTGACAAGGTGTGAAAATAAGATTAAGTTATGTCTCTAATTTGCGTTTATCCCTGCCATAAAATTTAATCCACAATCAATGTGAAAATGATTTAATAGCCCCTAAGGGGCTAAATCTTACGGTAGTAAAAACGGACTATTCTACTATCTCGTGAATGGTTATGTTTTTGGCGCCAAATAGCAGACGCTGGCGAAAAAAGTCGAATGTTTTAATGTTGGTAACCGTGGATTAGTCGCGCCTCTATCCACAACCGTTTAACTAGCGAGATTTTTTTTTAATGAAAGAGATACGCCCCATTAAAATAAAACAATGACGTTAAACACGTGTAGGGTTGCTGGGGTCGGATGACGTCATTTACCGATCGCGTGCAGATAATGGGAGTGGTGGTTTATGGACGACGATTTGGATGGCGGAAATGATGATCGCATTGAACTTGCTTGTAGGGCGGGTGTGAAAGTTTGGGTTCGTTTTGGATCGAGGGGGTCCTCGTCTTGTGGTTCAAGCTAAATAAATTGCATTCTTTTAATCTTTTATCTCACTGCCCTGACACTTCTGATCTTTTGAGTAGATCTATATCGGCTGCAGCTCTTGTTTATCAAGCGTGTCAAGCTCAATGAGTTTATATAACTGTATCTTAAATTGCTAATCGGTAAAGGTATTATGTCAATTAACTTGAAAAAGTACCGTTATTGACTGTGACAACAACAGTATTCTACCGTATTACCGCACAGAGGGAAATAAATAGAACTGAATGCAATGATCAGGAATCGATACAATTAAACCTGAGCTCCCATCAGAGACACCAAAGAAACACAAACATGAAATAACTAGATCCTAATGGAAAGCCGCTGTGCTTGAAACTTGAGAGAAACCTTGGATTATATTTATAAATGTCGGTCGTCATCATCGTCACCATTGTCCCCCCCCCCCCACCCCCCGCATCCAACTCCACTTTTGAGTTCCAAAATCCTGGGCAAGTAGGATTTTGACCTGGGCAAGTGCAAAAATATTTTAATTGCCCGGTGGGCAAGTGGAAAATTTTTGGATTTGTCAGGCCCTGCTCAACGTTCTGTGGCATCTGATCTGGGCCTGCAATGTTTGCCAAGGTACCCCTTTAGGGGTTTCCTGCATGCAATAAATTAACTTTTTTGACGCTTGTTAGATTCCAACAAATGCTCAAAAAGCCTGGTGTAATAACGGGAACAAAAGTCCCGTCCTTTATTATCATTTATATATGTTTCACTTCTAATTGTGATTCTTTATAGTGACAACTTTTTTAAGGGCAAAATGTTGGGAAATGTTATAACAAGGGTCCTCTAATATGTTTTAGCATTAGAAACTTGCACCACAGAGTTAAGCATGAAAAAGGTTTTAGGATCTTAAGCTCCAGACACGTTGCAACTCAGCTATGTGTATGTCGGACCCTTTTGTCCCACCAACATATAAGGTCATACAGAGTCGGGACCTCAATTTAAAGACTCACCTGAAAGTCTGGAGAAGCCCGGAATCGAACCCACCACCCCTTGATCATGAGGCAATTAGCTTAACCACTACGTCATGAAGGCTTCTACAACTCAGTTATATTAATGTATATGGGTTTGACCTTCACCACTCTCATGGGCTAATTCAGCAGATGACAAATTGTTGACAATATTCTTATTTTTCCCAGAAAACAGGATTTGACACTTCATGCAAATTGTCTCCATATGTCAAAAAGAAGTGATGGCAATGATCTCCTAGGAATCAATACGATCACCTCACTGACACACCTCCCATCCAAGACACAAAAGGGAAAGAAACACCAACAAAATTACAACTTCAATATATACAGTAGAACTTCGATGGCTCGAACACCGATGGCTCGTTTGCCATGGCCGAGTCGAACTCGCTCTTGTGCCCCTAGGGAAATCCTCTTCACAAGCAATAGTGGGGGATAATTAAGAAGATTTTAGTCTTTTATCTTGCAAATGTATGATGTGTGTACTCATTAGAATCATTATAGAACACCGAAAAGATGACCGAAAGTATCTCGTTATGCCTCGTGACAGTAACCCCAGTGGCTCAAAATACCCCTGTCTAGAACAGATTTTCAAGGTCCCAAAGGTGTTCGAGCCAATGAAGTTCGACTGTATGTGACAAGCAGAAAGCCAGGACAGTTACTTTCCCACAAAATGGCAAAACAACTATCCAGAATAACAGATATTGGTAATGCATACACGGAAAAATGAACGATAACAATATTGACCCTTCTCTTGCTGAATATTCAGTTTAGCCACACCCATTTCTGAATTTGAACCAATCAGATTACTTGATGTAATTTATTCCTACAAACTCATAAACTGAATGTCAAACAGTGTAGATCCTGATCAGATGGCTTCTGAAGAAGCCATCTGATCTGGATCTAAACTGTTTGCAAAGATAGGGTTGCCGTGAACAGCAAGATAAGAGTTAAACCACAACAGAAGAACTGCCATGGGAAGGCCAGTAAAGTTTTTTACTGGGGGATTAAACTGATTCTACATGGCCACAATCCACCCCCTTTTAGACAAATAATTTGTTCAGTCTGCATGAAGGATTTCAAACTTGTCAGTGCAACCTCTCCGAGAACATAAATATCAAACAAATACAGAGACAAAACAATGATGAGGACTCGACAGCACTAAATAACTGATATGCTGGAGCAAATGGAAACCAACAATTAGACTCCCGTGGGCCAGATCAGAGACACAGCATCTGCAGCAGAGGTACTTCTAACAAGTACGCTCAACAAATGTTTTTATTGAGAAGTAAGAAAAATGAGCCAGCACATCTACAAGAAGTCTTGGGCGACCAGTGAAGACACAGATCAGCCTGCCCATTTGTGCAGTCTGATCAGAGTCTTTGCTGATGGCATGTACCTAATTATTGGCTATTATCTATGCATAAGAGACATAAGCAAAAGGTCTTGTCATAGTGGATCGGTGCGCAGGTTAATTTGAGTCTCTGCTGGACGCACTGGCCGTATTGTAGGTTTTGTCATGCGCCAGCTCAAATATCAATAATTTTTGGGTGAAAAAAACACCTTATCTAGAGCTATGGCTATAATGTGATTCATGTCTAAGATGACTTCAGGGTGGAGCACTCTTGTGGGTACAGTTCAACCTGTATTGGGCCCTGTTTGCCCTTTTTGTAGAGGGTCACATAAACAAGCATCCTGTAAAGATTAATCAAAGCTAGAACAGAAAGAACCGTCTTTTTAGGATTTTTTAAATCTATTTTCTGTTCTGGAGTTCACTAGAGCAGAACTGTTTAAGGCCATTTTGGCAAATGGTTTTCTAGGTGCATGAAACATTCCTGTGAAACTTAAATGAAATTGGACCAAAGGTATAAGAAGAATTGTTATTTAAAGCTTTTTCTATTTTTAGCTTTGGCTTTTGGTCATCTTGTTCATTGGAGTAGAACCATTTCAGCCATTGTAAAGGGGGATCACTTAAGCAACCTTTCTATTAAAGGTTTGTCTTTTTTTTTCTGTTTTTAGCTTGGGCTGCCATCTAATTCATTAGAGGGAATCGTTTTAGCTACTTTGGTAGAGTGTCACCTAGGCAACACTTCTGTGAGTTTAAATGAAAATGAACCAAAGGTGTAGGAGCTGTCGTTTAAATTTTTTTTTTTTTTCTGTTTTTTTTTTTTTACTATTTTTAGCTCTGGTGGCCATATTGTTCTACACAGTTTGTAATGCAGTTTGTGAACTACATGAATACATTATATCAAGTAATCTAATTGGCTGATAGTCAGAAATGGGTATGACAAAATAAATTATTTCAGTAGGAAAGTGGTGAAACTGTTATTTTAAACAGAATATAGGAACAAAAGTCAAAATCAGAAAGCCTGAAGTCAAGAAAACATTAAGCTCTAAAAGCCTTAAATCCTGCAAATGCCTGAAACATGAGGCTTGTACTTGTTAGAACCACCTCACTAAGTGGATTCTAACAAGCATCAACAACAGAGAAAGAAAAAAGTAAAATTATCCTTTAATTATCCCTGATACCCCCTTTGTTGGAGTTATGCATACCTTATACTTGAACTAAAACCTAGGGGAGAGGATGCATTTGGTGATCCTCTGCCCCTACCCCGACCCCTTGGGCTTGAGGTGACCCACTCCTCTTCTCCATATCGCTTAGCTTTTGCAGCCCGACCTGACTTCCTGGGTGAAAATTCCACGGGGCTCGGCGGAGAAACTTCTATCACTGGTGCATCTTCTGAAATTACACAAGTTAAGTTCAACATACAGTATCTGTGTGCCAAGCTGTGCATATAGCTCCACACAAAGGGGAGCATTGATTGACTAATTGTTTTGGATTTAACAACACATGAACCCATGTGGGTCATTTTGTGTTATCTCCCAGAGAAAGGGAGAAGAGATAGAAGAGATAGTAGAGAACATGAAAGTGAGGGACAGAGCAAAAGGAAAATGAATGGAAGTGCAGACAACATTCCCCCTCTTCCCTTACCTGCTGCAAGGAAAGCAGGCCTTGTCAAACTGTATGCCAATATCAGCGGGACGACCCAGTGATGCAAGATACAATTTAGTGGGACTTTTACCCGATATTGAGAAGAAATGACATCTCAAGCTCTGCCTCTCAATGAAAACCAAAAGGGTTTATAAGCATGGATGGTCCAACTTGCACCGCTTTGCCTGGGCAGGCTTAGATGCTCCAAGTGCGTGAAAGCATCATGCAGCCCACCTATCAGGCCCCGATGGGTGGGGGTGGGGGGTTGTTTTGTTTTTACCTGGCTATTAACCCCGAAGACAGGTTCTGTTGTGATAGGGTCCATACTGGACAGCCTGGAGCCAGTTGTTCAAAACCAATGATATTGTTAGCTAAGAAACATTAAAACTTTGATAATTTAATATGGCAAATATAGTATTTTTGCAAAAAAAAAAAAAAAAAAACCTGCTCACATTTTTTAGCAAAAATATTTTTTTGCTAGATATTGTACACAGTTAACAATATGACCACTAACAGCCTTGTTAAGCTGATGAGGCTGTCTGTGGCTGGACCCATTATGGATTAACTAATGATTTTCTTTAGTTCTGGCCAATAGTGTAAGGGGGATCGGCTAGCAGCCCTTATCTTTGCTTCATCTCAGTGTTTGAATCTGATTTATGTCTCTGTGATGATGCATTGACGAAGTTAGGAAATCATTATGCAAACAGAATATTTAATGTTTATTGTTGGGAACAACACCCTAACCTAGGGTGAAGATTCGGCAGGTAAGATCTTTAAGCACCCCCCCCCCCCCCTCCCACAGTGGCATAAGCTGCTGACCGTTCTAAGGCAGTAGTTTTGGTGTTGGTCTTTTGCTGTTATTTTTGGTGTGTTGTGAGTTGTTTAGTGTTTTCTAATGGTCTGATCACCCAGTGTGGGGAAGAGAGGGCTGATTGTTCCATTTCATAAACACCGTAATATTTCTTGTTTTGTGTATGTTTCCTCTTCCACTTGGTGTCGAGACTGGGCTGCATCTTGTCTTGTCTTGTGATTGTGGCTCTCCCTGGGTCTTTCTTTTAATTTTTTTCAACAAATGGACCAAAAATACTGTCTCAAACATATGACCCATATGTTGGGAAACAAGCTTGCTAATGCTATCTTACCTGTTGACTGTGGTAAAATTGTTGGCAATGTTGGTGTACTGATCACAGGGTCCTCATGAACATCACTAGACCCAACCGTCACCACAATGGGTTTTGGCTTCATCGCTGTCGTAACCACCACTGACTTTTGTTTGGGGGCCTTGTCTGGGGGAACTGCATAGGCATGATCAGAAAAAGCAGCCGACAGAACAGCTAGATCTGACTCCTAAAAAAAACAAGAGGACTGTCATGGTCCTATATCACTCACCTGAGCTAAGAGATCTACATGTGGGTCCCTGGGCAGGGATATTTTTGGCCCCAGGTCCATAATTTGAACAATCTTGGTAGAGTTTCATTAAATGAAGCTTAATACCAAATAATGTATCAACGACCTTGGTCTTCTGGTTTCAGACAAGAAGATTTAAATTTTAAGTTTTCCCTGTATAAGTCTATGTAAAACCAGTGAGCCCCAGGTCTGGGCCTTTTCTGGTCCCTGGACTGCAATTTTAACAACCGTGTTAGAGGTCCACTAGATGAAGCTTCATACCAAATATCAAAGACCTGGGCCTAGTGGTTTAAGACAAGAAGATTTTTTAAGGTTTTCCCTAATATGTCTATGTAAAACAAGTGGACTCAAGGGCTATAATTTGATTTATCTTGGTAGATGTTCACTAGATGAAGCTTCATAGAAAATACCAAAGGCCTGGGCTTTCTGGTTTAAGACAATTAGTTTTTTAAAGGTTTTCCCTATATAAGTCAATGTAAAATCAGTCGGCCACATACTGGGGGCAATTTTTGGCCCCAGGGCCATAATTTGAACAATCATGGAAGAGGTCCACTAGATAAAGTTTCAAAACAAATATCAAAGACAAGGGTGTTCTGGTTTCAGACAAGAAGATTGTTTAAGGTTTTTCCATTATAAGTCTATGTAATTGGTTGGTTGATTTGAGGTTTAACGTCCCTGTCAACACTGTAAAGGTCATTTTCGAGACGTTGCTTCCAATTTTGTGGGATTTCTACCCGACAGTGAGATGAAATGACATCTCAAGTCCTGTCGCCCAATGAAACCAATAGGGTTTATTAGTATGGACGGTCCCCCTCGCACCGCGGTTCCTGGACAGGCTTAGATCATCTAAGCGGGTTACCAGTACTAGTGTGCGGGCCGGATTCAGCTCTGCATGGGAGCATCATGCAACCCATATATTTCTTCAAGCCCCTATGTTTTTAATCCTTTAAACTTGTTACTGGTTAAATTAAAGCTATGTAAAACAAGTGGGCCTTTGGGCAGTGCCATTTTTGGACCAAGGGCTATAATTTGATCAATTTTGGTAGATGATCAACCAAAGACCTGGGCCTTCTGGTTTAAGAAAAGTTTTTTTAAAGGTTTTCCCTATGTAAGTCTATGTAAAACCAGTGGGCCCCGGAGCGGGGTCATTGTGGAAGAAGTCTACTAGATGAAGCTTCATACCAAATATCAAAGACCTGGGCCTTCTTCATTTTCAAAGGTTTACCATATGTAAGTCTATGTAAAACCAGTGGGCCCTGTGGTGGCCCAGAGCAATAATTTGAACAATCTTGTTAGTGGTCTACTAGTTGAAGATTTGTACTTAATACCAAAGAACTTGGCCTCCTGGACTGAGACAAGATGATTTACAGGTTTTCCCTATACATGTATATGTCTATGTAAATTGTTTGTATTGGAGTTTAACAACCCAGTCAATACTATTTTAGGTCATCTTGGAGCCGGTCAGTTTACCTATCCACACTTTTCCTGGGCATACTTATACATAAGCTTTAAATAATTTTAATGGTTTTACTTTATTAACCTATGTTAAACCAGTGGCCCCGGAGCGGGGCCATTTTTGGACCCAGGGCTGTAAATTGAACAATCCTGCTAGAGTCCATTAGATGAAGCTTCATACCAAATATGAAAGACCCGATCATGAGCCTTCTGGTTTCAGACGAAGATTCTCAAAGTTTTCCCTATATAAGCCTATGTAAAACCAGGGGGGCCCCGGGGTGGGGCCTTTTTTGGCCCAGGGCTATAATTTGAATAATATTTGGAATGGTTCACTAGATGAAGCTTCATACCAAATATCAGAGACCTGGGTCTTCTGGTTTCAGACAAGAAAATTTTCAAAAGTTTTCCCACTACAAATCTACATGTATGTAAAACCTTTGGGCCCCGCGCATGGTCATTTGTGGGCCCAGGCCTAAAATTTGAACAGTCTTGGTAGAGGTCCACTAGATGAAGCTTTGTATCAAATATCAAAGACTTGGGCCTTCTGGTTTCAGACCAAAAGATTTTTAAAAGTTTTTTTACTTATTTCCCCTTTTCATTGCCATGGAAACCAGTGTTCTGCATTGAATGAAATTCTTAGCACAATTCTGAGAGAGGACTACCCAAAGAACATTTCTGCCACGTTTGGTCAAAATCTTTTTAGTGGTTTAGTAGATGTGCTTTAACGGAATTGTGAACGGACGGATGGATGACGACGGACGGTGAGTGATCACAATAGCTTCCTCATAGCCTTCGGCTCAGGTGAGCTAAAAAGAAAACATGGCATTTTCTTCCGGTGGATAAACCTGTCTAAATCAGACTTTATGTGTCTTTTGGTTTTGGATGGCCATATGGCCATTTTGTGGGAAAGTAACTGTCCTTATGGCCTTCCTTTGTTTAGGTTTCCATTATGGTCTGGTCGCTTAATGTTTGTATTTCTTTCCCTTTGGTGTCTTTTATGGGTGGAGTAAGTTAATTGTATCAATTCCTGATCTTTGTTTTACTTCTACTTTGTTGGAGTTAGTTTGGTTTTGAGTTCAACGGTCCAGGCAACAGTATTAAGGTAATGATCAGCCAGTCATCTAACCACTTTTCCTAGGCAGGCTTATACATAAGCAGTTAAACAGTACAGTCCACCAGGTTTTTTTGTTTGTTTTTTTTTGGGGGGAGGTTTTACGGCCCTTTCAAGATTATTTCACTCATATCATCAACGGTGGGCGAAAACCGGAGTACCTGGAGAAAAACCACCTGACCTTCCCTTGCAGAACTTGGAGTCTCACATGTGACCCGAGCACAGTCCACCAGGGCTCGTGAAAATGTTTGTTTTGCCAGTTCAGGACTGTTCTGGACTTCAAAATATCTTTAAGTCCATCTATAATTCAATCATATTTTCTTACAGTTGGTTCTAAAATTTGTGTGTAAACAAAATGACCTTTACTTTTGACAATAGGTAACCCAAGCCTGTGTTTAAAAACTACTTGAGTGAAAGTTGTCAGATCTGTCTAATATGTACAAACAAGTAAGTAGATGAAAATCAGATTAGTTCAAATCTTATCAAAGTTCCAAATAATTCATGTGACAAAAATGATGTTCTCAGATTTGTCCGTTCTGATGATAGGTGAAGCATAGGAATACCATATCCATCTTTTTGATATGGGAGCTGATTGACAATGTGATTGATGTTTGAAATAAAAAATCATGGGCCCTTGTGTTAGACATGAAGTATTATAGCAGCAACTGCTTATTCAGGCATTACAACCATGAAGGAAGTTTAATTTTTCATCCATTATTGCAAAATATCCGTGATAAGACATTTTGATAAAAGGGAGTTACCCTTAAGTACATCTGAAAAAGTCATCTGCTAATGTCGTTTACTGAATCTTCTTGCAAACTTTTTAAAAGTATTTTTGCATACAGGCAAACAGTGTGGACCTAGACCAGACTGCTCCTGTTTGCAAAAATGACTTTTATAGTAACCGGCAGACTGCAAAACAGCTGACAATTGTCGTGATTGGCATTTTATGTGTTAGGGTTGTAAGTGTGAATTTAATTACACAATACAAAAAGGCTTTGCCCAAAATAGAAATAAAATCTATTTGAAAATATTTAATGCTTGCAAAGATGTGTTCAACACCTTGTTATATATGTCCCTGATGCTTGTAAGATCATTTTTCATCATCTTTTCTGTTTTAGAAAATGGCACAGTGCAATATTTTGTTCATGTTCATATCATGGGCAACCCGGTTCACTCATCTGGGCCACTAACTAAAATGACAAAAACCCGCCTGTAAACCTGATTCAGTAAGAAAATGGCCCTGACTAAAAATGATCATACAGACAGAAAAATTAATGTAAAGACCGACTGCATAGCGCAAATTATACCACAAGGTGAAGACAACCACCTGACCTTCAGTTGCAGAACTTTGTGCCTCATGTGACCTGAGCCAGGCTAAAGAGGCCTAAGGATTAAGTCTGAGAGTGACATCCATTACATGCACACAAAATTTAGGGTTTTTTTTTATTCCAAGCAATTGGCCTGTAAGGAGATGTTTGAAGCTCTTCTGTACCGACAACGTGTTAACCTATAAAATGCCAATCACAACAACTGTCGTCTGCTTTGCCGTCTGCCAGTTACCTTACAAGTAATTTTTGCAGTGTGGACCCAGATCAGAATGCTCTGCAGGAGCAGTCTGATATAGGAGCAGTCTGATCTAGGCCCATACTGTTTCAGGGTTCATACAGAAAAAGGAAAACAGAATTCCAAGACTTTTCAAGGATTTTCTTAATTTTTCCAGGATTCCATTCCATCGACAATTCAATGGAATAAGTTCAATAACCCTTTTATAGAACATATTTTACTCACCTTTCAACTTTGGTGAGCAAAAGAAGGCTGTTAATTTTTCATGGGAAGACTCAGCCTTCTCTTTTTGGGGTGCATTGCAAAGGAGTTTATGACTGTAAGGCCGATTCCCCTATGTAAGCAATGTCTATTATATAATGGACCTAAAAAGAATGCAACTTTTTAACCCAAAAGATTTTCATGCAACCATCAGGTTGACTGAACAAGAGGCCCAAGAGGGCCTGTCGCTCCACCGGCTAACTTCAGACAATTGTCATATTTATTACATTAACCAATTGTATACTAGTGGACTCTTCTATTGCTATATGTTGGACCAGTCCATTTGTCATATAAGGGGTGTCATGCCTATTTTTTTCTATTTTTGATGGAAAATTCTGTTAGCAAATAGTGCAGGCCCTGATCAGACATGGTGTTCTGTGGGGTCTGATCTGGGCCAGCACTGTTTGCCAAGGTACCCATTTAGGGTTTTCCCGCATGCAATGGGTAAAAAAGAAACAAGTGATCCACCCAAGGAATGTCCATTCTATATTTTTTGGACCCCAGAGCCATGGTTGGCAGGACTTATGTGAGTGACCATTTGGCATTGCTCCATTCTAAATATCTAAAGCTCTGGGCCTTATGGTTTCAGAGAAGACGACTTTTTTTAAGTTTTTCCTATTATAAGTCTATGGGAACTAATATGCCTCTGGGCGTGACCAATTTTTTACCCCAGGGGCATTGTTGGCAGGATTTATTTGAGTGACCACTTGATGTTGCTGCATACTTAATATCTAAGCTCTGGGCACTGATGGTTTCAGAGAAGATTTTTGTCAGTTTTTCCCAGTATAAGTCTATGGGAGCTTATGGGCCTCAGGGTGTGGCCAATTTGGACCCCAGGGGCATAGTTGGCAGGATTTATGCAGTTGAATACTTCAAGTTGCTACATACT
Organism: Lucinisca nassula; assembly: GCA_963580285.1. Classification (NCBI taxonomy): domain Eukaryota; kingdom Metazoa; phylum Mollusca; class Bivalvia; order Lucinida; family Lucinidae; genus Lucinisca; species Lucinisca nassula. The sequence continues at coordinate 69,549,472 of OY757020.1, forward strand.
AAGCTATTGGCCTTATGGTTTCAGAGGAGAAAAGTTTCAAGATTTTGTCATTATTAGTCTATGGAAGCTACTAAGCACCGGGGCGTTGCCAATTTGGACTCAAGAGTCATAGTTCGCAGGACTTAGTAGGTGACCACATAACTTTGCTACATACTACAGTTCAACCTGTATTAAGCAAGTGCCTAAGGGATAGTCAAAATATGCTTGCTTAAGACAGGTTCTTGCTTAATACAGGTGCAATTTAACACATCTGCCTTTCTTGGGAACTGAATGCCTGCTTGCTTAAGACAGGTTGCTTGCTTCATAGAGGTGGCCACTAAGACAGGTTTTACTGTAAATGTCTTAGCTTTAGGCTTTATGGTTTCAGAGAAGAAGTTTTTCCGTTTATTGGTCTATGGAAGCTAATGAGCCAAAGGTGGTGGCCATGGCGGCCATGTTTTTTGTCTGATCAAAATTTCTTCAATGAATCTGACAATGGTAGACACAAGGAACATTCATGAAAATTAAGAACGAAATCCATTTAGCGGTTTTGAAGGAGAAGATTAAAACAAGAGGGCCATGATGGCCCTGGATCGCTCACCTGATCCATAGAGTAACAAGTGGGCCCTGGGGAGGGCCATTATTGACCCCAGGGTTATAATGTACATAATGTTGAGGCAGGTCTAAAAAGGTGAAGCTTCATACCAAATATCAACAAAGGCTATAATTTGAACAATCTTGGCAAAGGTCCACTAGATGAAGCTACACACCAAATATCAAAGACCTTGGCCTTGCGGTTTCAGAGAAGAAGATATTTTTAAAGATTTTCCCTATATAAGCCTATGCAAAACCAATGGGCCCCGGGGCGGGGGCATTTTTGTCCCCAGCACTACATAAGCCTATGTTAAACCATATGGCCCCGGGGCAGGGGCATTTTAGGCCACAGGGCTAAAATTTAAACAATCTTGATAGAGGTCCACTAGATGAAGCTTCACACCAAATATCAAAGACCTGGGCCTTGCTGTTTCAGAGAAGAAGATTTTCAACGATTATCTCTATTATAAGTCTATGTAAAACCAAAGGGCCCTGGGGCGGGGGCATTTGTGGCCCGAGGGCTATAATTTGAACAATCTTGGTAGAGGTCCACTAGATGAAGCTCTAAACCAAATATCAAAGACATGGGCCTTGCAGTTTCAGAGAAGATTTTTAAAGATTTCCCTATACAAGTCTATGTTAAACCGAAGGGCCCTGGGGCGGGGGCATTTGTGGCCCGAGGGCTATAATTTAAACAATCTTGATAGGGGTCCACTAGATGAAGCTTCACACCAAATATCAAAGACCTAGGCCATGTCACCGTGGTTTCATAGAAGATTTTTAAAGATTTTCCCTATATAAGTCTATGTAAAACCAAAGGGCCCTGGGGTGGGGGCATTTGGGGCCCGAGGGCTATAATTTGAACAATCTTGGTAGAGGTCCACTAGAAGAAGCTCCATACCAAATATCAATAATCAAAGGCATGGGCCTTGCATTTTCAGAGAAGAAGATTTATAAAGATTTCCCTATATAAGTCTATGTAAAACCAAAGGGTCTCGGGGCGGGGGCATTTTTGGCCCCAGGGCTATAATTTGAACAATCTTGATAGAGGTCCACTAGATGAAATTTCACACCAAATATCAAAGACCTAGGCCATGTCACCGTGGTTTCATAGAAGATTTTTAAAGATTTTCCCTATATAAGTCTATGTAAAATCAAGGGCCACGAGGCGGGGGCATTTTTGAAGCTTCATACCACATATCAAAGACCTAGGCCTTTTGGTTTCAGAGAACAGAGAAGAAGATTTTTTTTCAAGATTTTCCATATATAAGTCTATGTAAATCCAAAGGGCCCCGGAGGGGGGGGGGGGGGGGGGGGATTTTTGGCCGCAGGGCTGTAATTTGAAAAATCTTGGTAGAGTTCCACAAGATGAAGCTTCATACTGAATATCAAAGACCTGGGCCTTGCAGTTTCAGAGAAGATGATTTTTAAAGATTTTCCCTATAATAGCCCATGTAAAGCCCAAGGGCCCCGGGGCGGGGGCAATTTTGGCCCTAGCCCTATAATTTGAACAACCTTGGTAGGGGTCCACTAGATAAAGCTTCATACCAGATATCAAAGACCTGGGGCTTGGGGTGTCAGAGAAGAAGATTTTTAAAGATTTTCCCTATATAAGCCAATGTAAATCCAAAGGGCCCCGGGGCATTTTTGGCCCCAGCACTTAAATTTGAACAAGCTTGGTAGGGGGTCCACTAGATGAAGCTTCATACCAAATATCAAAGACCTGGGCCTTGGGGTTTCAGAGAAGAAGATTTTTAAAGATTTTCCCTATATAAGCCCATGTAAAACCAAAGGGCCCCAGGGCGGGGACATTTCTTGCCCCAGCACTATAATTTGAACAATCTTGGTAGGGGTCCACTAGATGAAGCTTCATACCAAATATCAAAGACCTGGGCCTTGCGGTTTCAGAGAAGAAGATTTTTAAAGTTTCCCTATAAGCCCATGTAAATCCAAAGGGCCCCGGGGCGGGGGCATTTTTGGCCCGAGCACCATAATTTGAACAATCTTGGTAGGGGTCCACTTGATGAAGCTTCATACCAAATATCAAAGACCTGGGCCTTGTGGTTTCAGAGAAGAAGATTTTTAAAGATTTTCCCTATATAAGCCCATGTAAAACCAAAGGGCCCCGGGGCGCGGGCATTTTTGGCCCCAGCATTATAATTTGAACAATCTTGGTAGGGGTCTACTAGATGAAGCTTCATACCAAATATCAAAGACCTGGGCCTTGCGGTTTCAGAGAAGAAGATTTTTAAAGATTTTCCCTATATAAGCCCATGTAAAACCAAAGGGCCCCGGGGCGGGGGCATTTTTGGCCCCAGCACTATAATTTGAACAATCTTGGTAGGGGTCCACTAGATGAAGCATCATACCAAATATCAAAGACCTGGGCCTTGTGGTTTCAGAGAAGAAGATTTTTTAAGTTTTCAGTGAAAAAAATCTATTTTTGGCTCCTGTGACCTAGATGTGCAGCAGACCAGAACCATTTGAACAACTTTGAAAGGGGTCCACCTAAGGATCATTCCTGTGAAGTTTGGTCAAAATCTGATCAGTAGTTTAGGAGGAGATGTCGTTTAAATAAAAAGTTTACGCACGCACACACGGACGGACGCACGACGGACGAAGGACAAAAAGTGATCCCAAAAGCTCACCTTGTCACTACGTGACAGGTGAGCTAAAAAAAGATCCCTTTATGAGTCTATGGAAGCTAATTAGCCAATGGGCGTGTCCATGGCGGCCATGTTTTTTGTCTGATCAAAATTGCTTCAAGGAATCTGACAGAGGTCCACCCAAGGAACATTCATGCAAAGTAAGAATGAAAGAGCGGTTTTGGAGGAGAAGGTAAGAACGGTTTTGGAGGAGGTTTTTTAAAACTTTTTTTTTGGTTTCGATGCCATTTTGTTCTGCATGTAACAAAATTCTTTGAAGGAATTCAGAAGAGGACTATGTGAGAAACATTCCTGTGAAGTTTGGTTACAATCGACCAAGTAGTTAAGGAGGAAATGTTTAAAGAAAAAAGTTAACGCACGGATGCACAACCGCACAGATGCACAACAGACACAGGGCCATAACATATAACATAAGACCCGCCGGTCTTTGGCCAGTGGAGCTAATAAATCAATCTCCCTCAGTATTTTGAATTTATTTTGAAACATCAAGTCGTATAAATAGAGTTTGTGTTGAAAACATCAGTTCTATCACCAGTGTGATGGGCAAGTGAAATTTCTGATGTTTTGAATTTTAGAATGACAATTTGTAGGTGGACCTCTATAGATATGTGATAGTCAGCAAAATTGGAGGAGATTAATTCAGATACAGGAAGGTACTTTTAAAATAAATAAATAAATAAATAAACAAGAACTTTTGAAGAAGAGAAGACTTTTTTAACATTACACTACATGTTATATAGTGAAAATAAACCCCGCCCACTGCAGCCATGTTTTTTGTCGGATCAAAATTTCTTCAAGGAATCTGACAGAGGTCCACCCAAGGAACATGCATGCCAAATAACTATGAAATAAAACAAGAACTTTTGCAGAAAATATTTTCAGCATTACACTATATGTTATATAGTGAAAAATAAGCCTCGCCCATGGCGGCCATGTTTTTTTATAAGATCAAATATTTTTCAAGGAATCTGACAACAGTCCACCCAAGGACAATTCATGCAAATTACAATGAAATCCGACAAATACTTTTGCAGAAGAAGATTTTTTAGCATTACATTAAAATTATGTTAAATAGTGAAAATAAGCCCCGCCCATGGCGGCCATGTTTTTTGTCGGATCAAAATTTCTTCAAGGAATCCAAAAGAGGTCCACCCAAGGAACATTCATGCAAAATAAAAACAAGGCATCGCATGCGATACAAATCCCCTCGCACTAGACAACTTCGTGTGTGGAAAACACTGAAATGGCGAAAGTCCAACTTGCTCGAGATATTATCATATGCAACATTTGTGTAAAGTTTCTTTAAAATTCCTCCAATAAATGTACATTCTAGAGTGATGACATTTCTCTAAAAATAGCCATAGTGACCTTGCCTTGAGGCCATGACCATGAAAGTATATCTTGCTCAAGTAAGCATATTTTGTGCGAAGTTATATTAAAATCTGTTAATAAATGTAGGCGGTAGAGCGATGACAAAGTTTTTCTAAAGATAGCCACAGTGACCTTGACTTTGAGGTCATGACCTTGAAAGTCGAAGTAAGTCGAGATATTATCATAAGAAACATTTGTGTGAAGTTCTATTACAATCCATCATTAAATATAGGCGCTAGAGCGATGACAAAGTTTTTCTAAAAATAGCCACAGTGACCTTGACCTTGAAAGTCTAAATAGCTCGAGATATTGTCATAAGGAACATTTGTGTGAAGTTATATTGAAATTGGTGAAAAAATGTAAGCACTAGAGCAATGACAAAGTTTTTCTAAAAATAGCCACAGTGACCTTGACCTTGAAAGTCAAACTCGCTCGAGGTATTGTCATAAGGAACATTTGTGTGAAGTTATATTGAAATGGGTGAAGAAATGTAAGCGCTAGAGCCATGACAAAGTTTTTCTAAAAATAGCCACAGTGACCTTGACCTTGAAAGTTGAACTCGTTCGAGGTATCGTCATAAGCAACATTTGTGTGAAGTTATATTGAAATCAGTGAAGACATGTAGGTGCTAGAGCGATGACAAAGTTTTCTAAAAATAGCCATAGTGACCTTGACCTTGAAAGTCGAAATGGCGAGGTATTGTCATAAGGAACATTTGTGTGAAGTTATATTGAAATCGATGAAGAAATGTAAGCGCTAGAGGGATGACGAAGTTTTTCTAAAAATAGACACAGTGACCTTGACCTTGAAAGTGGAACTCGCTAGAGATGTTGTCATAAGGAACATTTGTATGAAGTTATATTGAAATTGGTGAAGAAATGTAAGCGCTAGAGCGATGACAAAGTTTTTCTAAAAAATAGCCACAGTGACCTTGACCTTGAGGCCTTGACCTTGATAGTCGAACCCGCTTGAGATATTGTCATAAGGAACATTTGTGTGAAGTTATATTGAAATCAGTGATGAAATATAGGCGATAGAGCGATGACCAAGTTTTTTCTAAAAATAGCCACAGTGACCTTGACCTTGAGGCCATGAGTTGGAAAGTCGAACTCGCTGGAAATATTTTTATAAGGAACATTTGTGTGAAGTTATATTGAAATTGGTAAAGAAATGTAGGCGCCAGAGCGATGAAAAAGTTTTTCTAAAAATAGCCAGTGACCTTGACCTTGAAAGTCCAACTTGCTCAAGATATTGTCATAAGGAACATTTGTGTGAAGTTATATTGAAATCAGTGAAGAAATGTAGGAGCTAGAGCGATGACAAAGTTTTTCTAACAAGAGGGCCCACAGGGCCCTGGTTCACTCACCTGTGTGTCACTGTCTCGAGTACATTCTATTTTTAGCTGTGGTGGCTATCTTGTTCATCAGCTGAGTGATTTTAGCTTATTTGGTAGGGAGTAACCTAGGCAACATTCCTGTGAAGTTTTAATCAAATTGGCCTTAGGGTTTAGGAGGGGTTCACATTTGAGTCAAATTTACAATATTTTTCTATTTTTAGCTCCGGTGGCCATTTCGTTCATCGGAGCGGGATTGTTTTAGCCTTTTTGGTAGAGGGTCATCTAAGCAACATTACTTCGAAGTTTGAATGAAATTGGCCCAAGCATACAGAAGAAATTGTCGTTTGAAGATTTTTTTTTTATTTTTAGCTCTGGCAGCCATCTTGTTCATTGGAGTGGAATGAGTTTTAACTATTTTGGTAGGGAGTCACCAAGGCAACATTCCTGTGAAGTTTTAAATCCAACTGGCCCAAAGGTTTAGAAGGAGTTCGCATTTGAAGCAAATTTATTATGTTTTTCTATTTTTAGCTCTTGTGACCATTTGTTAATCGTTATGCTATTTTCCTAGAGGGTCATCTACACAACATTCCAATGAAGTTTAGAAGCCTTCATGGGAAGTGGCCATGCTACTTGCCTTGTAAACCAGGGGTAGCAGGATCAATCCCAGGCTTCTCCAGACTTTCAGATTGGTCCTTAAACAGAGGTCCCATGACTGTATGACCTTAGCTGTTGGTGAGACTTAAACTCAAACACTCACTCCTATAAAGGAACCTTTATGCCAAATATGAAAGTTGTATCTTAAATGCTTCAAAAGTTATGACAAAGTAGATCAAAGGTCAAGGTCATGGCTCAAAAGTTTTGATGGTTGAGAAAACCTTGTCACAAGGAACATACATGCCAAATATGAAGGCTCTATCTCATATGGTTCAAAAGTTATGATAAAGTAGGTCACAGGTCAAACCTTTATATGAGTGGGAAGCCCTTGTCACAAGGAACCTACATGCCAAATATGAAGGCTCTATCTCAAATGGTTCAAAAGTTATGACAAAATAACCTACTGATCTACTTTTTGATTTGACATGACCCATATTCGAACTTAACTGAGATATTGTCCAGATGATCATTCTGAGCAAGTTTTATGATGATTTTACTAAAACTGTGGCTCTTAGAGTGTTCAAAACGTTTTTCTATGATTTGACCTGCTGACCTACAGATATTGTCAAGATGATCATTCTGAGCAAGTTTGATAATGGTCAGACCAAAACTGGGGTCTCTAGTGTGTCCACAAGGTTTTTCAACATTCTGACCTACTGATCTACTTACTGACCAGATATGACCCATATTCGAAATAAACTGAGATATTGTCAAATGATCATTTTGAGCAAGTTTGATGATGATTGGACCAAAACTTTGGCCTCTAGTGTGTTCAAAAGGGTTTTTCTATGATTTTATCTACTGACCTACTTTTTGGACTGACATGACCCATATTCGAACTTGACTGAGATATTGTCAAGATGATCATTCTGGGCAAGTTTGATGATGATCAGACCTAAACTGTGGCCTCTAGTGTGTTCAGAAGGTTTTTCTATGATTTGACCTACTGACCTACTTTTTGACCTGACATAACCCATATTCGAACTAGACCAAGATATTGTCAAGACTCATTCTGAGCAAGTTTGATGATGATTGGACCAAAACTGTGGCTTCTAGTGTGTTCACAAGGTTTTTCTCTGATTTGACCTACTGACCTACTTTTTGACCTGCCATGACCCATATTCGAACGTGACCAAGATATTATCAAGATGATCATTCTGGGCAAGTTTGATGATGATCGAACTGAAACTGTGACCTCTAGTGTGTTCACAAGGTTTTTATCTGATTTGAACTATTGGCCTACTTTTTGAACCGACATGACCCATATTCGAACTTGACTCAGATATTGTCAAGATGATCATTCTGGTCAAGTTTGATGATGATTGGACCAAAACTGTGGCCTCAAGTGTGTTCACATGGTTTTTCTATGATTTGACCTAGTGCCCTACTTTTTGACCCGACATGACCCATATTCAAATGTGACCAAGATATTATCAAGATGATCATTCTGAGCAAGTTTGATGATGATTGGACATAAATTGTGGCCTCTAGTGTGTTCAGAAGGTTTTTCTATGATTTGACCTACTGACCTACTTTTTGACCCGACAATACCCATATTCCAACATGACTGAGATATTGTCAAGATGATAATTCTTTGCAAGTTTGATGATGATCGGACCAAAACTGTGGCCTCTAGTGTCTTCACAAGGTTTTTTTCTGATTTGACCTACTGACCTACTTTTTGACCCGACATGACCCATACTCAAACTTGACCAAGATATTTTGTGGTGGTACAAAATGTGTGCAAGTTTAGTAAAAATCAAATCATAAATGAAACAGCTATCATGCAGACAAGACCAAAATAAGCAATTTTTGCCCTTTCAGGGGCCGTAACTCCGAAACACATGATGGGATATGGCTGGTTCAAAAAAGGAACCCAGAACTCATGGTGGTACAAGTTGTGTGCAAGTCTAGTTAAAATCAAATCATAAATGAAGATGCTATAGTGCGGACCAGTGTTCCCACTCACGTTTATTTCTGGGGGGTAAACTTACCCCCTGGGTACAAAAACTGGGGGTAAGAATCAAATTCAGGGGGTATGAAATTTTGCAATGAAAAGAAATGTGTGAGAAAACCTGTATACTTGTCCATAATTGTTACTGTATTCTGGTTGTATTACCCGCATTTGCATACTACCCGCACCCCTTTTTTTTTCCAAAATCTGGGGGAAAACTGTTATTCTGTTGTATTACCTGCATGGAACATTTGCTGAAATTTTGGTGGATGCGTGAGAAAAAGTAAGAATTTGGCCAGTTTTTTTAACACACAACGGAACGCACGATCGTCTTCAAAAGGCGGGAAAATGCACATGCGTGCGAGTATCACCAGAAAGCATGTATTTTACATTAAAATGTTGAAAAGACTTTACCTGTTCACAATTGTTATTTATTTATTAACCGACATATGCCCGCGGCCCTTTTTGGGACATCGGCAAACAGTGCAGTCCCAGATCAGACACCTCAGAAAGACGCCGCAGACATCAGATTTGGATTTACACTGTTTGATGATTTATAACGGTTCAATTATGACACTATTGTTAGTCCCTGTCATATAATTGCCACCCTGCGGTGCATGTCGATAAGGTGTGAAAATATGGTCAAGTTATGTCTCTAATTTGCGTTTATTCCCCGATCATAAAATTTAATCCGCAATCAATGTGAAAATTATTTAATTGCTCCTAAGACGAGTTGCTTCGACTATTCTACTATCTCGTGAATGATTATGTTTTGGCGCCAAATAGCAGACGCTTGGTGAGAAAAGTTGAACGCTTTAATTTGTGTTAACACATTTGTATGCTGTTGTTGGTTATTGACACGGAGCTTACAGAAAACACTGTTTTCCACAACCATTTTGCTATCGAGATTTTTTTTACCGATTCCAAATAATTTTTTATGAAAGAGATACGCCCCATTAAGATAAAACAATAGACACGTGTGGGGTTGCTGGGGTCCGATGACGTCATTTACAGATCGCGTGCAGGTTTTTGTTTCTTTGTTTCTGCACGATCCCGTGCAGAAAAAACTGTGGCGGTGGTTTCATCTCTTTGATTCGCGCCGGTCAATTTCGGACGCTCGGAAAAAAATCGGCCGATTCGCGCAAGTTAATTTCGGATGCGCGGAAGTTCTATGCGCCGGATTCAAGTCTGCGGGTTGTCAAAGATCTATTCTCAGTGAATCAGCCATTTCGCCCCCGTCAATTTCGGACGCTCGAAAAAAATCGGCCGGTTCGCCCCAGTAAATTTCGGATGCGCGGAAGCTCTACTATGCGACGGATTCAAGTCTGCGGCTTGTCCAAAATCTATTTCAGCGAATCGGCCGATTCGCCCCCGTCAATTTCGGACGCCCGAAAAAAATCGGCCGGTTCCCCCCAGTCAATTTCGGACGCGCGGAATCTCGCCCGACGGAAAAAAATCGTACGTGATTTTTATTTTCTTTGCGTGATTCACGTAACATTTTGCGTGAGTGGGAACTCTGGCGGACAAGACCAAAATAGGCAATGTTTGCCTTTTCAGGGGCCGTAACTCCCTAACACATGATAGGATATGGCTGGTTCAAGAAAGGAACTTAGGTCTCATGGTGGTACAAGTTGTGTGCAAGTTTGGTTAAAATCAAATCATAAATGAAGATTCTATCATGCGGACAAGACCAAAATAGGCAATTTTTTACCATTCAGGGGCCGTAACTCCATAACACATGATGGGATATGGCTGGTTCAAGAAAGGAACCCAGATCTCATGGTGGTACAAGTTGTGTGTAAGTCTGGTTAAAATCAAATCATAAACTAGAAATGGTGTTTGTAAAACACAATGCCCCCAACCTTTGCTTGACCTTAGCTGGCAAAATATTCAACAAATATTGTTAAAGACTCAAAAACATACAACAAGAATTCCCCCGAAGGCTATGTCGCGCCTGTGGGGGCGCAAAGTCACCAAACCATAAAATCTAGGTCAAGGTCAAACATGGATGCCTGCATAAAAATTTCACTCCTAGTTGCAAGCATGTACCAAGTAACTCTTAAAAACAGACTCTTACATCAGGGTCAAAGTTAGGGTTGTCACACTATTTTACAAAGTCAGTGAACCATAAAATGTAGGTCAAGGTCAGAAATGGATACTTGCATTGAAGTTTCAATTCCTAAATGCAAGCTTGTACCAAATACAATAAATGAAGCTCTAATAGATCTTGAGAAATGGACTCTTACATTAGATAGAAAGTCAGGGTGGTCGCAATAATTCACAAAGTCAGTGAACCATGAAATATGGGTAAAAGTCAAATATGGATGCTTGCGTTGCAGTTGGAAATCCTAGATGCAAGTTTGTACCAATTATAATTTAAAAAGCTTTAATAGTTTTCGAGAAATGGTGAAAGTCAGGGTGGTCGCAATAATTCACGAAGTCAGTGAACCATGAAATATAGGTCAATGTCAGATATGGATGCTTGCGTTGAAGTTGCAATGCCTGGATGCAAGTTTGTACCAAGAATGATTAATGAAGCTCTAATAGTTCTCAAGATATGGACTTGCTGACAAGATTTTATTAAAAAAAAACAAGGCATCGCATGCGATACAAATCCCCTCGCACAAGACAACTTCGTGTGTGGAAAACACTGAAATGGCAAAAGTCCAACTTGCTTGAGATATTATCATATGCAACATTTGTGTAAAGTTTGTTTAAAAATCCATCCATAAATGTAGGTTCTAGAGTGATGACAATATTTCTCTAAAAATAGTCATAGGGACCTTGACTTGAGGCCATGGCCGCAAAGTAGATCTTGCTCAAGATATTATCATAAGCATCTTTTGTGTGAAGTTAGATTAAAATCATAAATGTAGGCGGTAGAGCAATGACAAAGTTTTTCTAAAAATAGCCATAGTGACCTTGACCTTGAGGTCATGACCAAGCAACTCGAGATATTACCATAAGAAACATTTGTGTGAAGTTCTATTAACATCCATCAATAAATGTAGGCACTAGAGCGATGACAAAGATTTTCTAAAAATAGCCCCAGTGACCTTGACCTTGAAAGTCGAAATAGTTCGAGATATTGTCATAAGGAACATTTGTGTTAAGTTATACTGAAATCGGTGAAGAAATGTAAGCGCTAGAGCCATGTCAAAGTTTTTCTAAAAATTGCCACAGTGACCTTGACCTTGAAAGTCAAACTCACTCGAGGTATTATCATAAGGAACATTTGTGTGAAGCTGGAGCGATAGCAAAGTTTTTCTAAAAATAGCCATTGTGACCTTGACCTTGAAAGTTGAAATGGCTTGAGATATTGTCATAAGGAACATTTGTGTGAAGTTATATTGAAATCGGTGAAGAAATGTAAGCGCTAGAGCATTGACAAAGTTTTTCTAAAAAAAGCCATAGTGACCTTGACCTTGAAAGTCAAACTCACTCGAGGTATTATCATAAGGAACATTTGTGTGAACTTATATTGAAATTGGTGAAGAAATGTAAGCGCTGGAGTATTGACAAAGTTTTTCTATAAATAGTCACAGTGACCTTGACCTTGAAAATGGAACTCGCTACAGATATTATCATAAGGAACATTTGTGTGAATCGATTTTGAAATTGGTGAAAAAATGTAAGCGCTAGAGCAATGAAAAAGGTTTTCTAAAAATAGCCACAGTGACCTTGACCTTGAAAGTCGAACTCTTTCGAGGTATTGTCATCAGGATCATTTGTGTGAAGTTATATTAAAATCGGTGAAGAAATGTAGGCGCTGGAGCGATAGCAAAGTTTTTCTAAAAATAGCCTTTGTGACCTTGACCTTGAAAGTTGAAATGGCTTGAGATATTGTCATAAGGAACATTTGTTTGAAGTTATATTGAAATCGGTGAAGAAATGTAAGCGCTAGAGCATTGACAAAGTTTTTTTAAAAATAGCCACAGTGACCTTGACCTTGAAAGTGGAACTCGCTAGAGATATTGTCATAAGGAATACTTGTGTGAAGTTATATTGAAATCGGTGAAGAAATGTAGGCGCTAGAGCGATGACAATTTTTTTCTAAAAATAGCTACAGTGACCTTGACCTTGAGGTCATGACCCTGAAAGTCGAACACACTTGAGATATTGTCATAAGGAACATTTGTGTGAAGCTATATTGAAATCAGTGAAGAAATGTAGGCGCTAGAGCAATGACAAAGTTTTTCTAAAAATAGCCACAGTGACCTTGACCTTGAATTCATGACCTTGAAAGTCGACCTCGCTCAAGATATTGTCATAAGGTACATTTGTTTGAAGTTATATTGAAATCAGTGAAGAAATGTAGGCGCTAGACTGATGACAAAGTTTTTCTTAAAATAGCCACAGTGACCTTGACCTTGAGGTCATGACCTTGAAAGTCGAACTCGCTGAGATATTGTCATAAGAAACATTTGTGTGAAGTTATATTGAAATTGGTGAAGAAATGTAGGCCCTAGATCGATGACAAAGTTTTTCTAAAAATAGCCACAGTGACCTTGACCTTGAGGTCATGACTTTGAAGTCGAACTCGCTCGAGATTTTTTTATAAGGAACATTTGTGTGAAGTTATATTGAAATTGGTGAAGAAATGTAGGCACTAGAGCGATGACAAAGTTTTTCTAAAAATAGCCACAGTGACCTTGACCTTGAGGTCATGACCTTGAAAGTCAAACTCGCTGAGATATTATCATAAGAAACATTTGTAGGAAGTTACATTGAAATTGGTAAAGAAATGAAGGCGCTAGAGCGATGACAAAGTTTTTCTAAAAATAGCCACAGTGACCTTGACCTTGAGGTCATGACTTTGAAGTCGAACTCGCTCGAGATTTTTTTATAAGGAACATTTGTGTGAAGTTATATTGAAATTTGTGAAGAAATGTAGGCGCAAGAGCGATGACAAAGTTTTTCTAAAAATAGCCACAGTGACCTTGACCTTGAGGTCATGACTTTGAAGTCGAACTCGCTCGAGATTTTTTTATAAGGAACATTTGTGTGAAGTTATATTGAAATTGGTGAAGAAATGTAGGCACTAGAGCGATGACAAAGTTTTTCTAAAAATAGCCACAGTGACCTTGACCTTGAGGTCATGACCTTGAAAGTCAAACTCGCTGAGATATTATCATAAGAAACATTTGTGTGAAGTTACATTGAAATTGGTAAAGAAATGAAGGCGCTAGAGCGATGACAAAGTTTTTCTAAAAATAGCCACAGTGACCTTGACCTTGAGGTCATGACTTTGAAGTCGAACTCCCTCGAGATTTTTTTATTAGGAACATTTGTGTGAAGTTATATTGAAATTTGTGAAGAAATGTAGGCGCAAGAGCGATGACAAAGTTTTTCTAAAAATAGCCACAGTGACCTTGACCTTGAGGTCATGACCTTGAAAGTCGAACTCGCTCGAGTTTTTTTTATAAGGAACATTTGTGTGAAGTTATATTGAAATTGGTGAAGAAATGTAGGCGCTAGAACGATGACAAAGTTTTTCACAAATTACCAAAATGACAAAGGGCCATAACTCACAAAGTATTTTTCGGAATTTTGTCATAAGTTGATCAGTTCATCTACTCATCACCACCAATCTATTCACCAACTTTCAAGGCTCTAGCTCCAATAATTTTTGAGATATCTTGCTGACAAGATTTTATTAAAAAAATTTCAAAGGGCAATAACTCTTAAAAGGGGCGTAATCCGGACGAGAAAAATAATACGGGTCAGCTAATTTTCCATGACGAATCCATATATGAAATTTCAAAACCCTAGCATACACGGTTCTAAAGATATGCTATGCATCACTTTTAGCATACAGTACAATGGGCACAAATTACCAAAATGACAAAGGGCCATAACTCACAAAGTATTTTTCGGAATTTCGTCAAAAGTTAATCAGTTCATCTACTCATCACCACCAATATATTCACCAACTTTCAAGGCTCTAGCTCCAACAGTTTTTGAGAAATCTTGCTGACAAATTTTTATTAAAAAAATTTCAAAGGGCAATAACTCTTAAAAGGGGCATAATCCGGACAAGAAAAAAAATACGCATCAGCTAATTTTCCATGAGGAATCCATATATGAAATTTCAAAACCCAAGAATACAAGGTTCTTTAGTTATGCTATGCATCACTTTTAGCATACATTACAATGGGCACAAATTAACAAAATGACAAAGGGCCATAACTCACAAAGTATTTTTCGGAATTTCTTCAAAAGTTAATCAGTTCATCTACTCATCACCACCAATATATTCACCAACTTTCAAGGCTCTAGCTCCAATTGTTTTTGAGATATCTTGCTGACAAGATTTTATTAAAAAAATTTCAAAGGGCAATAACTCTTAAAAGGGGCATAATCCGGACGAGAAAAAAAAATACGCATCAGCTAATTTTCTATCAGGAATCCATATATGAAATTTCAAAACCCTAGCATACACGGTTCTAAAGATATGCTTTGCATCACTTTTAGCATACATTACAATGGGCACAAATTACCAAAATGACAAAGGGCCATAACTCACAAAGTATTTTTCGGAATTTCGTCAAAAGTTAATCAGTTCATCTACTCATCACCACCAATATATTCACCAACTTTCAAGGCTCTAGCTCCAACAATTTTTGAGATATCTTGCTGACAAAATTTTATTAAGAAAATTTCAAAGGGCAATAACTCTTAAAAGGGGCATAATCCGGACAAGAAAAAAAAAACGCGTCAGCTAATTTTCCATGAGGAATCCATATATGAAATTTCAAAACCCCAGCATACACGGTTCTAAAGTTATGCTATGCATCACTTTAAGCATACATTACAATGGGCACAAATTACCAAAATGACAAAGGGCCATAACTCACAAAGTATTTTTCAGAATTTTGTCAAAAGTTAATTCATCTACTCATCACCACCAATATAATCACCAACTTTCAAGGCTCTAGCTCCAATAGTTTTTGAGATATCTTGCTGACAAGATTTTATTAAAAAAATTTCAAAGGGCAATAACTCTTGAAGGGGGCATAATCCGGACTAGAAAAAAAATACGCGTCAGCTAATTTTCCATGAGGAATCCCTATTTGAAATTTCAAAACCCTAGCATACATGGTTCTTTAGTTATGCTATGCATTAAAAGCGTAACGGACGGACGAACGGACGAACAGACGAACGGACGAACGAGGCAGAAGCAATATGCCCCCCCAACTTTTTAAAAGTTGGGGGCATAATGAAGATGCAATCCTGCAGACAAGACCAAAATAGGCAATTTTTGCACTTCCAGGGGCTGTAACTCCGTAACACATGATGCAATACGGCTGGTTCAAGAAAGGAACCCAGATCTCATGGTGGTACAAGTTGTGTACGGGTCTGGTTAAAATAAAATCATAAATGAAGATGCTATCGTGCCGACAAGACCAAAATAGGCAATTTTTGCTCTTTCAGGGGCTGTAACTCCGTAACACATGATGCGATATGCATGGTTCAAGAAAGGAACCCAGATCTCATGGTGGTACAAGTTGTGTGCAAGTCTGGTTAAAATAAAATCATAAATGAAGATGCTATCGTGCGGACAAGACCAAAATAGGCAATTTTTGCCCTTTCAGGGGCCGTAACTCCCTAACACATGATGCGATATGGCTGGTTCAAGAAAGGATCCTAGATTTCATGGTGGTACAAGTTATGTGCAAGTCTGGTTAAAATCAAATCATAAATGAAGATGCTATTGTGCGGACAAGACCAAAATAGGCAATTTCTGTCCTTTCAGGGGCCGTAACCCCATCACACATGATGGGATATGGCTGGTTCAAGAAAGGAACCTAGATCTCATGGTGGTGCAAGTTGTGTGCAAGTCTGGTTAAAATCAAATCATAAATGAAGATGCAATCGTGCGGACAAGACCAAAATAGGCAATTTTTGCCCTTTCAGGGGCCGTAACTCCGTAACACATGATGGGATATGGCTGGTTCAAGAAAGGAACCTAGATCTCATGGTGGTACAAGTTGTGTGCAAGTCTGGTTAAAATCAAATCATAAATGAAGATGCAATCGTGTGGACAAGACCAAAATAGGCAATTTTTGCCCTTTCAGGGGCAGTAACTCCGTAACACATGATGGGATATGAATGGTTCAAGAAAGGAACCCAGATCTCATGGTAGTACAAGTTGTGTGCAAGTCTGGTTAAAATCAAATCATAAATGAAGATGCTATCGTGCAGACATTAAATTGTTTACGCACGCACGCACGGACGGACGCATGCACGACGGACGACAAACGAAATGTGATCACAAAAGCTCACCTTGTCACTACGTGACAGGTGAGCTAAAAATAGCCACTGTGACCTTGACCTTGAAGCCATGACCTTGAAAGTGTAACTTGCTCGAGATATTTTTATAAGGATCATTTGTGTGAAGTTATATTGAAATTGGTGAAGAAATGTAAGCGCAAGAGCAATGACAATGATTTTCTAAAAATAGCCACAGTGACCTTGACCTTGAGATCATGACCTTGAAAGTCAAACTCGCTCGAGATATTTTTATAAGGATCATTTGTTTGAAGTTATATTAAAATTGGGGGAGAAATGTAGGCGCTAGAGCCATGACAAAGTTTTTCAAAAAATAGCCAGAGTGACCTTGACCTTGAGGTCATGACCTTGAAAGTCGATCTTGCTCCAGATATTGTCGTAAGGAACGTTCGTGTGAAGTTATATTAAAATCGGTCAAGAAATGTAGGCGCTAGAACGATGACAAAAGTACATACGTACATACGTGGCGCTAGAGCGATGACAAAAGTACGTACGTACGTGGCGCTAGAGCGATGACAAAAGTACGTACGGGACAAATGCTATATCCCCCCTCACATCTATGTTGTGCGAGGGGATAATGAAATCCAACAGGTGGGTTTGGAGGAGAAGATTTTTAAAGATTTTTAATTTTTTGTGTTGTTTTGTTGCCATGGCAACCAGAGTTCTGGGTGTAACAAAATTCTTTGAAGGAATTTAGAAGAGGACTAAGTAAGGAACAATCCTGTGAAGTTTGGTTACAATTGGCCCAGTAGTTTAGGAGGAGAAGATGTTTTAGCATTACACTATATGCTAAATGGGGAAAATAAGCCCCACCCATGGCGGCCATGTTTTTTGTCGGATCAAAATTTCTTCAAGGAATCTGAAAGAGGTCAACCCAAGGAACAGTCAAGCAAAATAAAAATGAAATCCAACAGGTGGTTTTGGAGGAGAAGATTTTTAAAGACTTTTAATTTTTTGTGGTTTTGTTGCCATGGCAACCAGAGTTCTGGGTGTAACAAAATTCTTTGAAGGAATTTAGAAGAGGACTAAGTAAGGAACATTCCTGTGAAGTTTGGTTACAATTGGCCCAGTAGTTTAGGAGGAGAAGATGTTTAAAGAAAAAGTTAACGCACGGACGCACGACGGACACAGGGCCATGACAATAGCCCCGCTGGCCTTCGGCCAGTAGCGCTAAAAATCATTTTGCGATTTACTTTCATACTTTTTAAACTTTCTTATGCAGAAAACATTCGGGCGATATCTGTACAGTTTAACGCTCCACTTGTTTTCAACATTTCCTCATGCAGTACATTAAATGTATACAGTAAACACATCATATTGGCATAGTGATTGCCCTAAAGCGGAACAGCGGGGCGCGGCGCCCCCGTGCCCTAAATTCCCGCCCTCTTGCCCTAAAATTTGAAATGTTTGCCCCTTTTGCGCCCCGCATTGCCTTTTATGCCAATTAAATGTGTCCTGCAATAGACCTAATCTTTTCACCTTTTATCCAATAATCACGGGACAGTCATGCGTAACAATCTCAATAAATACACACAATGTAAAATACCTGTGTTGTATTCAGTTGAGTGTAAAGTATGGTTCCAGTTTTATTCGCGTATACACATGGCAATAACCAGAAAATTTATAAATAACCGCATTTGTTGACAAGAGCTCTCGATCACCCAAATTTAGGGCCGAAATTCGGCCCCATTCCGAATGCCTAATAGTGTCCAATTTCCCGAAGACAAATTTCCAATCTGGCCAAGCACACTTTGTCCAAGAAATGTTGCAGTGCTTCTAAAACTCTCTGAATAAATGTGTATTTTCAGTAATTTAAGGTTTACCAAATTATTCTTGTCCTTCATTCTATGATGTAGTTTTTACGTAAGTACCCCACCCACTACATTACGGATTTTGAGGGCCTAAAAATGCTCACTCAAGTTTTTTTTTTTTTTACAAGCTATTTTGTTACAAATAAAATAAATGATGATTTATTGACAATTTGAAGAAAAAATATTAAAGTTTTGCTTCAGAACAAAGTCGCCAGATGCACTGAAATGTGTGTCCTCCTTCAAGTCCGTCACTACATTTTTATTAAGGTAGCAGTCACCAAAAATGTCATAACGTTTAGATGATGGGAGAATTGACCAAAAAGTTTAAAACTACAATCATTCTGTGCAACAATATTTTATGTTCTGTGTTTTTTGTCTGGTATGAACCTGATTTAATGCCCAGGTACTTCTGTCTATCTCTATCTTTCGATTTCGCTTTAACCCTAGGAGGGGACCCAGAAAGGGCATGTTATGTACATACACTCCAGTTTTGCAGGATGAAAGCCTACACAGTAATCATTTAATTGCGGTAGGGTTCTTTAACCTGCACATGGATGGGTCTCACTGCACGGGGGGCTGCCAGTTAACGTCCCGATATGAAGGACGGTGCACTTTATGACAGGGGATTGAACCCGGGACCTCTAGCATCAGAGGCAAGTGCATTAACCACTGAGCTATCATGCTCCATATGATATTCATAGTTGCCACATCTTTTGTATTCATAGTAGAATTATCTTAGTTTAAATCTTTTGGATAAAATTCTTACTACAGTCAACGTCAGGAAGTGCCTGTCAAGTATTAT
The DNA here is from genome assembly GCA_963580285.1 of Lucinisca nassula. Lineage (NCBI taxonomy): Eukaryota > Metazoa > Mollusca > Bivalvia > Lucinida > Lucinidae > Lucinisca > Lucinisca nassula. Next base: position 69,568,931 of record OY757020.1, read on the forward strand.
TATCTTACCCAACAATTTAATTGAATATTGATCCGGATCCCAAACATTTGAGAGTTTGGGCCATTGGGCAGGTTAAGGTTTATCCCTGTTGTTTATTCCACTGTCTGCTGTCTGGTATCTATAGGTCTGCTCTTCAAATAACAATGCCATTAAAGAAAACCTTTCAGTGTTAGTAGTATATTTTCAAAATTTCAGTCAAAATATCGATATTTTTCCCAATTCTAAAGGCCCCATCCCCATTCCCTAAAAGGGGTGCAAGAGCCCTGCCTTGCCCTCTTTGGCAAGAGTCTGTGTAAGGTGTGCCCTTTTGATATGCAGTGCCGCATTGCAAACATGCCCTTTTTTGGAGTAGCACCCTGCCCTAATTTGATATTCGTATTTTGAATTTTGTATTCATAGTAGAATTATCTTAGTTTAAATCTTTTGGATAAAATTCTTACTACAGTCACCGTCAGGAAGTGCCTGTCAAGTATCATTATCTTACCCAACAATTTAAGGGCCCTTGAATATTGATCCGGATCCCAAACATTTGAGAGTTTGGGCCATTGGGCAGGTTAAGGTTTATCCCTGTTGTTTATTCCACTGTCTGCTGTCTGGTATCTATAGGTCTGCTCTTCAAATAACAATGCCATTAAAGAAAACCTTTCAGTGTTAGTAGTATATTTTCAAAATTTCAGTCAAAATATCGATATTTTTCCCAATTCTAAAGGCCCCATCCCCATTCCCTAAAAGGGGTGCAAGAGCCCTGCCTTGCCCTCTTTGGCAAGAGTCTGTGTAAGGTGTGCCCTTTTGATATGCAGTGCCGCATTGCAAACATGCCCTTTTTTGGAGTAGCACCCTGCCCTAATTTCAGTTTGCGGGAAACACTATTGGCATATTGTGTTACCTGGAGTTAAACTTTCAAAAGTCCGGTAAAATTTCTCTATGGAATATGGTACATTTGACGCAAGATCAATGTAACATAGTGGTCCAAATGCTTCTACATGGGACGTCTCAGGCTGTCATCGCCAGGAACTTCAAAGTGAGTAAATCGACGATAACTCGCTTGTACCAGCATTTACGTCAAACGGGAACGACAAATGACAAAGGCCCAGAAGTGAACATCGACGCGTCTACAGGACCGATACATCCGACTTACCCACCTTCGTAATTGGTTCTGTACAGCCGTCGAGACATCTCAGGTGACACCAGGAATGCACAACCATCAAATAAGTGCAAATTCTGTCAGGAATCGCCTTCGAGAGTTTGGCTTACGTCCTCGTCATCCGTAAGTTGGTATGCCATTAACACCACGACGACGTCAGGTTAGAATGGCGTGGCAGACACAACATAGGCCAAACCTGTTTCCCCTTCGTCAGTGGCGTAACGTAATGTTTTCTGACAAGTCCAGGTACTTGTATAGGCGTGGCAGAGAGCCATATCGTGACAATTGTTTGGTTGAACGTGACAGATTTGGAGGCGGTGGGTTGATGGTGTGGGCTGGCATATCTTATGGTCATAGAACACACCTGGTATTCATTGATGGCTCTTTGACGGCTCAGCGTTACGTTGACTGACGTCATTTTACGACCGGTAGTTGTTCCATATGTACAACAGTACAATGTTACCTTTCAACAGGATAACGCTCAGGCACATGTAGCAAGGATCAGCATGGTGTTTCTTCAGCAAAACAACACTGACGTGATGCACTGGCCTCCGTATCTTCCAGATCTCTCTCCTATAGAACATTTGTGGGGCATCTTGGATAGGCGCGTATGTAACCGCCCCCAGCCGCCAACAACGCGTCAAGCCTTGTATCTCGCGCTCATACAGGAGTGGAATGCTATTCCCCAGGCAGAGATCAATCGTTTAATCCTGTCCATGACCAGGCTTGTGAGTGCAGGACTAAAATGCAAACGAAGGACATACTCGCCATTGACTGCTTATGTTTCGAACTTGTGAAATGACTACCTCTATGACAAAACGGATTTGTGTTCCAAACATTCCTACTGGGAATTGAACTCTCTATGGTAGTTACATTCAGGAATGATTATATCATTGCATCATTAAATTGATTTTCTGCAAACATGAATATTTCTGCTAATACTCGCATTTATATTTGGAGTTGCGTTTCTTTTTCGGTTCAGTATATGATCACAGACTGAACAGAGTGCTTTCAGCTTGTCACCCTTTAAGGGCTGAAACTATTCACTATTCTTTTTCCATTCATTTTTGTAAGTGCATCATTCTTTTTGAAAGTACGTTTCTCCGTCATTCCTGGTTGTTTTCAAATTCCCACTAAACTCTTGTTTTTAACAGTTTTGCTTTTTTGTATTTTCTGCTTTGTAAGCAGTCCACATCTGGTTACACTTGGTATGTACTACCCGAAACTGTTGACGGTAGTGATAACTGCCAGGTCTACTGCCGACTGAATCTGAATATAAAGCCCCACTGCGATTTTTATTACTAATTTAGCGATTCTCTTTGACTTTTTGTGCACTGAATCCTGAATCAAGAATAATTTTCAAGGACCTATTGTAATTTTCAAGGAGAATTTTCCAAAATTCAAGCACCTATTGTAATTCTCAAGGAGAATTTTCCAAAATTCCAGAACAAATTGTACTTTTCTAGAATTCCAGGCCTTTTCCAGGACCAAGGTCAAATTCCAGTACTTTTCAAGGTCTGTGCAAACCCTGTGTTTGCCTGTATGCAAAAATATTTTTAAAACGTTTGTAAAAAGATTCAGAAGACAACATAAGCGGACGACATTTTCAGTGCGGTTTTCCTTAAGAGTTACGGTATACGCTTGCAAACAGAAGTCTTCCTTAATATACAGGTTGATGTACAATAATGTTCGTGTTGAGGGTGTGCTAACTTAATGTGAAGCACAATTCTTGTAACCATGTACAGTAAAATCACGCTGTTTAGACCACCTAAAATTAAGTCTTATTCTGCTTTAAAAAGCTTATTTAGTATGTTGCAGTTATTCTGTATATGTGTTTTCTGCATACAGTGTTTAGAGACCACCTTTGGGACTGTTCAATAGTGATCTTTAAGACCACTTTTGAACAGTCCCAAAAGTGGTCTTAATATAGGAATTTTACTGTATTTGCTCACCTGAAGTTCCACTGGTTCCGAGTTCCCAGGCCCATCTCCTGACTGGCCCCCAGCCCCCTCCAGACTCATATCCAGGCTGATGTTTGTAGCGGACTGCTGTAGGATCTCTTGCACTTCCACTGATGATAAGACCTCGTCAAGCTTATTCAGATGCTCCTCAGAAAATTCACTGAAAGGATTTTTGTCCTGAAAGACAGTTAACGTAAAACTTCAATGACTTTTACACAAATCTACCATGACTGAGTCAAACATGTTCTAGAATCCCATATCTTCATTTAACTCTTATCCTGCTGAATAAATTAATTTAGTCACACCCATTTCTGATAATCACCAATAAAATTACTTGATATAATGTATTCATTCAATTCACAGACTGCATGACAGTGTAGACACTGATCAGATAAGCCATCTGAACTGGACCTTTTTTGTTTTGTAATTGGAGTTTATCTGCCCAGTCAACACTATTTAGGTCACTTCTGAGCCAATCAGTTTACCTATCCACACTTTTCCGGGGCAGGCTCATACGTAAATGATTAACCAGTACAGTGCACATTCTTTGAAAGTGGGTTCGATATCTTTTCTATGGTCATTCTCTCCTTTCCGCTGATTCAAGAAGGGCAGTTGTCAGTTTCTGGTGAAACTCAAATACACACAAAAGAAACTGACAACTGCCCTTCTTGAAGGGAGAGAATGACCGTAGAAACAATTTCATGATCAATCTCCACGAAAAGTGTTTCCGACCCAAGCAGGTATCGAACCCGCATTGTCTTGATCACCAGTCAAATGCAAATCCAACTGAGCTACAGATGCCAGCCTGAACTGGATCTAAACTGTTTGCTAAGGTAGTTGACGTGTTCAGCAGGGTATGTAAAACCAGTGGGCTCTGGACAGGGCCATTTTTGGCCTGAGGGATATAATTTGAACAATCTTGGTAGCGGTCTAATAGATGAAAACTCAAATCAAATATCAAAGGCCTGTGCCTTCTGTTTTCAGACCAGAAAGTTTTTAAAGTATTTCCTTATATTAACCCATGTAAAACATGCGGAGCTGGGATGGGGCCATATCTGGCCACATGGCTATAATTTTGACACTCTTCGAAGAGGTCAATTAGATGAAGCCTCCTACCAAATATCAAAGACCTGGTCCTTCTAGAAAAAAAGCAGATTCTCAAATGTTTTCTCTATACAAGCCTATGTAAAACCAGTGGACCCCGGGTTATAATTTGAACAGTCCACCAGATGAAGCCTCATACCAAATACCAATGATCTCGGCCATCTGGTTTCAGACAAGAAGGTTTTTAAAGTTTTTGCCTATATAAGCCTATGTAAAACCAGTCAGGGTCCGAGCTGCAGTCTGATCTGTCTGTTAGCCAAAAAGAAACAAGAGGGCCCAGAGGGCCCTGGTTCGCTCACCTGATCCAAAGCATAACAAGTGGGCCCCGGGCAGGGTCAATTTTGGCCCCAGGGCTAAAATTTGAACAATCTTGGTAGAGGTCCACAAGATGAAGCTTCATATCTAATATGAAAGACCTGGGCTTTCTGGTTTCAGAGAAAAAGATTTTAAAGGTTTACCCTGCATATAGAAGTCTATGTAAAACAAGATTTTCCCTATATAAGTCTATGTTAAACCAAAGGGCCCCGGAGCGGGGGCATTTTTGGCCCCAGTGCTATAATTTGAACAATCTTGGTAGAGGTCCACTAGCTGAAGCTTCATAACAAATATCAAAGACCTAAGCCTTGTGTTTCAGAGAAGATGATTTTTAAAGATTTTCCCTATATAAGTCTATGTAAAACCAAAGGGCCACATGGCGGGGGCATTTTTGGTCTCAGGGGCTATAATTTGAACAATCTTTATAGAGGTCCACTAGCTGAAGCGTCATAACAAATATCGAAGACCTAAGCCTTTTGGTTTCAGAGAAGAAGATTTTTCAAGATTTTCCCTATATAAGTCTATGTAAAACCAAAGGGCCCCGGAGCGGGGGCATTTTTGGCCCCAGGGCTATAATTTGAACAATCTTGGTAGAGGTCCACAAGATGAAGCTTCATACCAAATATCAAAGACCTGGGCCTTGCAGTTTCCGAGAAGAAGATTTTTAAAGATTTTCCCTATATAAGCCTATGTAAAACAAAAGGGCCCTGGTGCGGGGGCATTTTTGGCCCCAGCACTATAATTTGAACAATCTTGGTAGGGGTCTACTAGATGAAGCTTCATACCAAATATCAAAGACCTGGACCTTGAGGTTTCAGAGAAGAAGATTTTTCAAGATTTTCCCTATATAAGCCCATGAAAAACCAAAGGGCCCCCGTGTGGGGGCATTTTTAGCTTCAGCACTATAATTTGAACAATCTTGTTAGGGGTCCACTAGATAAAGCTTCATACCTAATATCAAAGACCTGGGCCTTGCGGTTTCAGAGAAGAAGATTTTTCAAGATTTTCCCTATATAAGCCCATGTAAAACCAAAGGGCCCCCGTGTGGGGGCATTTTTGGCCCCAGCACTATAATTTGAACAATCTTGGTAGGGGTCCACTAGATAAAGCTTCATACCTAATATCAAAGACCTGGGCCTTGCGGTTTCAGAGAAGAAGATTTTTCAAGATTTTCCCTATATAAGCCCATGTAAAACCAAAGGGCCCCCGTGTGGGGGCATTTTTGGCCCCAGCACTATAATTTGAACAATCTTGGTAGGGGTCCACTTGATGAAGCTTCATACCAAATATCAAAGACCTGGGCGTAGCGGTTTCAGAGAAGAAGATTTTTCAAGATTTTCCCTATATAAGCCCATGTAAAACCAAAGGGCCCCCGTGCGGGGGCATTTTTAGCTTCAGCACTATAATTTGAACAATCTTGGTAGGGGTCCACTAGATAAAGCTTCATACCTAATATCAAAAACCTGGGCCTTGCGGTTTCAGAGAAGAAGATTTTTCAAGATTTTCCCTATATAAGCCCATGTAAAACCAAAGGGCCCCCGTGCGGGGGCATTTTTGGCCCCAGCACTATAATTTGAACAATCTCGGTAGGGGTCCACTAGATGAAGCTTCATACCAAATATCAAAGACCTGGGCCTTGCGGTTTCAGAGAAGAAGATTTTTTAAGATTTTCCCTATATAAGCCCATGTAAAACCAAAGGGCCCCCTTGTGGGGGCATTTTTAGCTCCAGCACTATAATTTGAACAATCTTGGTAGGGGTCCACTAGATGAAGCTTCATACCAAATATCAAAGATCTGGGCCTTGCAGTTTCTGAGAAGAAGATTTTTAAAGATTTTCCCTATATAAGCCCATGTAAAACCAAAGGGCCCCCGTGCGGGGGCATTTTTGGCCCCAGCACTATAATTTGAACAATCTTGGTAGGGGTCCACTAGATGAAGCTTCATACCAAATATCAAAGACCTGGGCCTTGCGGTTTCAGAGAAGAAGATTTTTTAAGTTTTCGGTGAAAAAAATCTATTTTTGGCTACTGTGACCTATATGTGCAATGGACCGGAACCATTTGAACAACTTTGAAAGGGGACCACCTAAGGATCATTCCTGTGAAGTTTGGTAAAAATCCGATCAGTGGTTTAGGAGGAGATGTCGTTTGAAGAAAAGTTTACGGACGCACGCACGGACGCACGCACGCACGCACGACGGACGACGGACAAAAAGTGATCCCAAAAGCTCACCTTGTCACTACGTGACAGGTGAGCTAAAAAAAAAACTACGGCTGACTCGTCTAAGTCTGCTTCAATTGACCAAAGCTGCATGTGTTTCTGCCTGTTTGTCCAAGTGTTTAGAGTACAATGAAGACTCGAAGCGTATGTTTTGCAAAGTTTGACAAAAATCTTTTACAAAAGAATTTTTCTTTATTTCTTTTTAATCCATAAATGTTTGTTTGATTTGAGGTTTAACATCCCCGTAAACACTGTAAAGGTCATTTTGGAGACGTTGCTTCCAATTTTGTGGGACTTTTACCTGACGTTGAGATGAAATGACATCTCAAGCCCTGTCGTCCAATGAAACCAAAAGGGTTTATATGCATGGATAGTCCAACTCCCACCACTTTGCCTGGGCAGGCTTAGCTCCTCTAAGCTGTTTACCAGTACTCGTGTGTGGGTCGGATTTAGCTCTGCCCGGAAGCATTGTGCAGCCAATATATTTCTTCAAGGGCCTAAATAATCCATATATGACAATGGGTGTCAGGTTTATTTTATTTGTGTTAAGTTCTACAAACAGTGTAGACAGATCAGACGCTATGTTCTGTGGCATCTGACCTGGGTCTACACGGTTTGCTAATGAGCCACTAGGCACAATTTATACAGGCCAAGCCAAAATATGATTGTTTTGAGTTTAATGGCCCAGTCAACACTATTCAAGTCATTTTTGAGCCGGTCAGTTTACCTATCCACACTTTACTAGCTAAAAGAATATACAGGTGACTAAAAATGCAAACAAGAGATTCATAGATTAAATAATATATATTTCTTCATCAAAACAATTTTACGCTTCGCAAACACCTTGCTTCAAAATTGGGACTTCCTGAATTTTCCAGTGGGACTTCCAGATTTCGGGTACTTCCTGAATTTGGGGGTTAAGGGAGCCCTGGGTCCACTAGATTAAGCTTCATACCAAAAATCAAAGACCTGAGCCTTTGGGTTTGAGACAAGAAGATTTTTTTAAGGTTTTCCTCATATACCTCCAAGTAAACATAGTGGGCCCCAAAAATGGCCCCACAGCTATAATTTGAACAAAGACGAAGCATCCCACCAAATACCATAGACCTGGGCCTTTTGGTTTCAGACATGAAGATTTTTAAAAGTTTTCCCTATATACCTCTATGTAAACCCAGTGGGCCCTGCACAGGGGCCACTTTTGGCCCCAGGGCTATAATTTGAACCATCTTGGTAGAGGTGCACTAGAAGCTTCATACCAAATATCAAAGACCTGGGCCTTCTGATTTCATACAAGAAGATTTTCTCTTATTTTCCCCTTTTTGTTGCCATGGTAACCAGAGTCCTGCATGGAACTGAATTCTTTGAATGATTTGAGAGAGGACCACCAAAGGATTATTTCTGCCAAGTTTTGTCAAAATCTGTTCATTGGTTGAGGAGGAGATGTTGTTTAAAGAAATTATGAATGGACGACAAGGACGGACAGTGACTGATCACAATAACTCACCCTGAGCAAAGGCTCAGGTGAGCGAATAAAGATAACAAGGCATCACAGGCAATACAAATCCCCATATACATAGCCACAGTGATCTTGATCTTGAGCCTACGAGTAGCATGTGTGTGAAGTTACATTAAAATCCATCAATAAATGCAAAGTTCTTGTAAAAATAGCCAGTGACCCTGACTTTGAGCCAAGGACCCTGAATGCTGAACATGCTCCGCAGCTAGAGGTATTATTATCAAACACAACATTCGTGTGATGTTATGTTAAATATGTCAATAAATGTTGACGTTAGTGATAATCAAGTTTTTTTCCTAAAAAAGCTACAGTGACCTTGACATTGAGACCAGGACCCTGAGTCAAACTTGCTCCAGATATTATCAAACGCAACATGTGTAAAGTTGTATTATAATTAAAATCTATCAATAAAATCTTAATGTAGACACTACAGCAATGACAATGTTTTTCTAAAAATAGCAACGGTTACCTTGACCTCGAGCCCCGGACCCTGAAAGTCAACAACCTATGGGGCTACAGACAACCGGTTGTCACCAGCATGTGAGGCTGCTGACAACCGGCTGTCACTAGCCTGTGAGGCTACTGACAACCAGCTGTATAAAACCTGAAATTTAATAGTATCTTCCTTTTGTTCTTAATTAATATATTATGAATGACTTTTACTTTTGGGGAGTTTCTTGGGTCAGTACATGTATTGCTATTTATTGTAGATTGCATACTGATGTTCTTAGAAAAATATGAATCTGCAGCAGTGTTGTCAGTCTGGGATCATAATTCAACCACATAGATGTGGATAAAAAAGTCCAGAAATTATCATCAGATTTTTAATTTAGTTAAAAATTTATGATGAGGTCTTGTTGGGTGGGGTAATTCCATATCAGTCAAGACCTGGAAGAACAAACTGGGGATTTATGATCTTTTAATAATCGATTAACTTAAGGTTGAGTCATATAATTGTTAAGCTGTAGAAAAATATTGATACGATTTTAGGATCTTTTACATGTACATGCTGCCAAATTATGCTAAAAAATATATCACTTTTTTTGCATTTTGTGAATTTTGCTAACTATTTGCACTTCCCATCTTTGTGAAAACCCACGACATTTCTCTATCAAGAACAGACTTTTTTGGTGTTTTTGGTTTTATGGCATTTTCAAGATTATTTCACTTATTTCGAGCTAATCATTAATCAGGTGGATGAAAACTGGCGTATCTGGAGAAAAACCACATGACTTTCCATTTAAGAGTTGAAAACCTTTTTGAATGAGTCCATGGAGTTACATGTATGTCCCCCAATAAAGGGAAGGAGGGCATGATGTTTTTGTTGGCTTTAAGTAACTGATGCAGTGTATCTCTATGTTGTATCATTAAGACCAGGCAAATCAGTGACTAACGCCTTTTGACTTTGACTTTATTTTCAAGGTCACAAGCTGCTCAAAATTGTCAGTTCTTTACTAGAAATACTATACCTTCAGAATAAATGTACGGTTTATGGTCATACAAGGTAGAATCTACCAAAGACTTTAATAGATTGTGCTGACCTTGACCTACTTGTAGTTTTCAAGGTCACATCAGTACTACTACTACTAGTATGTCTTCTGAACCAAATAATGAACTCTTGTCAAATAAAGTTACTGATCTACCAATCATAAAGTCTCCCAAACAAACCCCCAATGCTCAAATGAGCTCCAATGTGGACCGCATTTCCATGAAAGGACACCCACAGTCAACATATCATATGAAGCAATAATGGTTTAGGACTCGCCAGTTTCAAAGATACTAAGCCTTATTTGAACTGAAGAGGGCAGGGCATACCCCTTGGTGACCTGTGATTGTTGTCACCAAATGTGCCAAATCATAATGAGCAACAAATGGATGGTTTAGGGGTGGGGATCTAAACTGTTTCTGCGATATTCAGCCTTATATGAACTGGAGGGGATAGCGCATACCTGGTTAGTGTTAATGAATGCATCTTATCATTATTAGGAACAACAATATATTATGATTCAGTGGTGGAGATTTAAACAGTTCCTGAGCTATTAACCATATCTAAACTGGAGGGGTGGGGCATTGCCTCTAGGGATCCAGTCAGTGCCAGTAAATGTGCCATCATAAAGAGAAATAATTTAGGTATGGGAATCTGAACATTTTCCAAGATATTAAGCTTTATGTGAACTGGAGGGTTGAGGCATACTCCAAGGGGATTCCCATGTCAGTACAACTGCATTTTATCATAATGAACAACAGTGTACATGTATATTGCTTGTAGCAGTGGGATCTGAACAGTTTCCAAGATATTCAGTCAATAGTGAACTGCCGCCCCCGCCCATCGGGGCTTGAAGAAATAGATGGACTGCATGATGCTTCCACGCAGAGTTGAAACCAACCGCACACAAGTACTGGTAAACCGCTTAGAGGATCTAAGCCTGCCCAGGCAAAGCAGTGCGAGCTGGACCCTCCATGCTCATAAACCCTTTTGGTTTCATTGGGCGACAGGGCTTGAGATGTCATTTCATCTCAATGTCGGGTAAAAGTCCCACATAATTGGAAGTGACGTCTCCAAAATGATCTATACAGTGTTGATGGGTACGTTAAACCTCAAATCAATCAATCAATAGCGAACTGGATGGGGTGAGACATACCCCAAGGGGATACCAGGTTGATGTCATTGAATGAGTCTTATCATAAGAGGAACATGATTTAAATAAATGATTTGACCCTTAAGACGCCACGAAAACATGCATCCAAAATGTTGATCTTCTTTCATGCTGTCTGCTGCATCTTTTTGCAATTATTCTAGAAAACGTTTTTGTATTCAGGCAAACAGTGTGAACTCTGATCAGACTGCACCTACAGATCTGGGTCCACACTGCAAAAATGACTTTTAAAGGTACCAGAAATGTCAAAACAGACAACTGTTATGATAGGTATTTTAAGAGTTAGGGATGGTGATCTGAACAGTTTCTGAGGTGTTAGCCCACACTCGTCAGTGCAAGATCTCAGAGAACATAAAAATCAAACTACCGGGTACTACAGAAATAAATCTGGCCCCTGCCCATCAGGGCTTGGAGAAATAGATTGGGTTGCATGATGCTTCCATGCAGATCTGAAACCGACTGCACATGAGTACCGGTAAACTAGCCTGACTGGGCAGTGGTGTGAATTACATTGGGCGGCTGGGCTTTTAAGATGTCATTTCATCTCAATGTCGGGTTGATCGTCCAACAAAATAGGAACAAACATCTCCAAAATGACCTGAATGCCGTTGACGGGGACTTTAAAACGTCCATTCAAACAAATAAAATAGAAATAGATCAATGATGAGGACTCACTGCATGAAATTACTGAAATGCTGGAGCAGTTTGACTCTGGTGGCCTTACTTGAACTGGATATGTGGGGCATACCTCTGGGGAACCCACATTCAGTATTACTGAATGTGTCTTATCTTAAGAATAACAATATACATGGTTCAGGGGCGGGGATCTGAAAGGATTGAGAAACATGTACATGTATTAAGCCTCTAATGAAGTGGATGTTGGGTGCATGTCCTGGGGGACCCAAGGCAAGGGAACCCTTTGAAACCCTTTTACAAAATTTTATATCCGTACTGTATTTTATCATATCCTCAATTTTCAAATGAAGTCATCTAACACTAACACTGTGGACACTTTTTGGCAAAATTTTGGACTAATTTTTCCATGCCTTTGGAACCGTAGGATGTGAGGTATACCACCAGGGAGCCCTGTAGGTGTCAGTGACTGTCTTATCATAAGAAACAATATCTTATATTGTTGATGGCGGGAGATCTGAATGGTTTCTGTGAGGGAACATCCCCGGGGGTCCTGAGAATTTGTTTGATTTGAGATTTAACGTCCCCGTCAACACAGTATAGGTCATTTTGGAGACATTGCTTCCAAGTTTGTGGGACTTTTACCCGACATTGAGATGAAATGACATCTAAATCCCTGCCGCCCAATGAAACCAATAGGGTTTATAAGCATGGACAGTCTGACTCGCACTACGGTTCCTGGACAGGCTTAGATCCTCTAAGCAGTTTACCAATATTAGTGTGCGGACGGTTTTGGCTCTGCATGGAAGCATCATGCCGCCCATCTATTTCTTCAAGCCCCGATGGGTGGGGGCAGCCGGGGGGTCATGAGAAATGTGGACAGTTGACCAAGGGCATGACAGAAAGCTGAACCACTTCCATACAAGCTGTCTTTAATAGACTAGAGGTTGCTATCAGTGAATTTGTCTTTACCAGTACCAGGGTGGTCAAATAAAGACACAGCCCATTAATCAGTATATTGCAGATGGTATGATAAATGTCTTAACCCTTTCCCACTCAGATACGTGTTTTTACGTGTCTGCACCCCCCCCCCCCCCATTTTAAGTCCCAGAAGCACCTAAAATCTGCATTTCTTACCCCTGGGTAGTTATGTTTGCTTTAAACCCCCCCCCCCCCCATCACATCCGAAAAATTTTGGGTGTATGGCCCAAACCAGCCGCTAAAATTGATATCTGAGGGTGTCTGGGGTCAAAAATGCCTCAAAACTGATGCTGATAATACATGCTGCACAAACAGTGAAAATGGCCAGTGCCAAACCCAAAATTGTTGCCTTGACAGCTGTGTGAAGATTAAGACTTGGTCAAAAATTCATGTGAAATCACCCTTTTACCAACTTTGAGATGCCACCTCTTTACCATGACAACAATGATCAAGTCATGAAAGGCTGCATTTGAAAGGCTACTGCCCAATGAACATTCATACCGAGTTTGGTGTAAAACAGACCATCCAATATGAAACAATGACTAGTTGAAGTTGGTGTCAGGTGCAACACTGTGAAAATCAGCGAAATTCACAAAATACCTTAAGTCAAAATTCAGAAACATTTTTCCAGCCTTCACTCAGAGATAAACAATCTACCACTGGCCACCAGTTCTTTCATTTGTTAGATATTTTTTCCAGGCTCAAACTTCGAAAACAAATTGATAGCTACACATACTGGTGGTTATACATGTACTTTTCCATCCAAAAACCTTATTTGACAAGAGGCCATTCAGAAATAATTATCAAACAAACAAAAACCACAGTTGCAGACTGAAAACCATGTCCTTCAGAACTTCAAATATTTTTTCCCCATCTCTTGGTTTGAATCTGTTCTTCAGGCAGCTAGAAGAAGCCTCCGTGGTGTAGTGGTTACGCTACTCGCCTTGTAAACCAGGGGTCGCAGGATTGATCCCGGGCTTCTCCAGACTTTCGGATGAGTCTTTAAACAGAGGTCCCGTCTCCGTATGACCTTTGCTGTTGGTGGGACGTTAAACTCAATCACTCACTCACTCAGGCAGCTAGTAATCAGTCCGAATTTGTGAAAGGATAGCAAATATAACTTAAAAATTCTATTTTCACATCATGTCAAATAAAACCTAATCATTGTGAACGAGTTTTATATCAGCTGGTTGTCAGCAGCCTCACAGGCTGGTGACAACCGGTTGTCAGCAGCCTCACAGGCTAGTGACAACCAGTTGTCAGCAGCCAGTTCCATATCAAAATCCATCAATAAATGGAGGAGCTATTTAACCAAGGTTACAGGGATCATCCTAGGCCCAGGAAGCAGGGAGAAGTGACTTCTCCCTCCAGCACTGACAGGGCAAAATGAGGGACAAGAGGGAGAAGTAGGACTCAAGAAAAACGGCTAAATTACGGAAATTGTCGAGCCGAATTTTCGGTAATTTCCGTAAATATAGTTGCTTATTTGCAAATTAGAAATACAGTGTGCGGGTGTGATATTGTTGCGAATTACATACCAATGTTGCTGTTGCACTTGCTGAATGATTATGCACATTGGTATCTCGATTATAGCTCCGCTCCGGGGAACGGGAGGTCTGGGGTTCGATCCCGGGCCGCGACATACCGAAGTCGTTAAAAACGGTACTAGCTGCTCCTCGCTTGGCACTCAGATTTATGGGGTAGAGCTAGGACTGGTCGATCCAGTGTCAGGATAATGTGACTGGGTGTGGTATCATGTAATGTGTCTGGGACATGATACTTCAGTGAGGCAGCACTATAAACTTGAGCATTGAGCTCCCTGTCGCAACCAGACACCGTCGTGATATGACTGAAAAATTGTTGAAAGCGACGTTACACCCGAATTCACACACACACACACACACACATCTCGATTATAGCAGCAATAATCAGACATCAGATACTTATCTACTTTCATTTTCTCGATGTCCCGCTCACTTAGTCACTGAAGGGCGCTAAAGGGAAACAACCGATTTAATCTCACCTCCACGTTATGTTGTGCAGTCGGGCGGGAAATTTGATCTGAGCGACTGTGGTATGCCGGCAAGTTGCTGCAGGTGAAATGGGGCAGTTTTTTTTATGTTCTTTTCATCTAGCATATCCTATATTCCCTTTTTTCTAGTTCCCATCTTAGCGCCTGATCGGGACTTGACATCACGGTTTTTATTTATTTAGGTAATCCTGTTAACCCATTTAGTACCAGAAACCCCAACACGGGTACCCTGGCAAATAGTGCAGGCCTAGATCAGACGCCGCAGAATGCGGTGTCTGATCAGGGCCTCCACTGTTTGCTAAAAGTTCAGTTATTAATTTATTTTCCAAATAAATCTTCATGAAAACATAACCTGACACCCCTAAATTTTGAATTGAACTCTTGGAAGATTCCATTTGGTAAAAAAGGGTTCAAGTCGCACCTCTATCTATCTATCTATCTATCTATCTATCTATCTATCTATCTATCTATCTATCTTATATTGATATGTAAAATGAGACGCACGTTTTTCATGCGTCAATCATATTGCCAAGATCAAAAAGACCGATTGTCTCATGCTGTGCGGACAAGTCTGATTACTCAATCTAAGTGGCCATGAAATAAGATAAAAGATGCCGATCTGGACTAATCCGATTCACCTATTTACATAATTTACTGATCTGACAACTTGTGCTCAACGCTACAGGTGGTCAGTTTCTGACTCGAGCAATTTACACATGGAGTTGGATTATTAATTATCGGATTATCAATAGGTGGTTTTGTTATCAACTTTGTGCCTTTATCGATGAATATTACTTCGCATTTGAAAGGCCGATCCTGGAGACAAAGAAAAAAAAAAAGTCGGAAAAAACAGGGCGAAGTCAACTTCTCTTTTCCAGGCTGGTTAGGCGAAGTTCTTGAACTTTGGGCGAAGAAGTCGCCCGAATCGCCCCCTCGGCTGATCCCTGAGGTTAATTTTTTTTGTTACAGGTTATAGGGCACCCACACTACCCTGTGAGGCCCTAATAAAAGAGAGAGATACTTTAGGAGATAGCAGGGGTAGTGCTTTTCCTATAGTTCTACACAGATGAGGTGAATTGGAGTATCAACCCCTCAAACGTCAATCACGACAAAAGTCGTCTGCTTTGTCGCCTGCGGGTTACCAAAAAAGTAATTTTTTTGCTAACAGTGTGGACCCAGGTCAGACTGCTCCTGTAGGAGCAGTCTGATCTGGACCCACACTGTTTGCCTGTATACAAAAATATTTTTAAAAAGTTTGCAAAGACGGTTCAGCAGACGACATAAGCAGACAACATTTCCAGACGTTGTTTACATGTACCTCTACATTCTCAAAGTTCCACACAGCCTCATTTCCTTGTCCTGTCTGAGCTGTTACTACTGTCGGAGGGAAGTTGCTAGAATGACCAAATCCTGTTGTTCCATTTGTAGTACCACTCATTTCAGATTCTCAGACTGAAAAAAAAAACAGTACTGTATTTAATGCAAGGCAATTTTTGGGATGATTGTTTGTCAACAAGGTTGGGCGGTCAAAACCAGGAGCGGTTTTAACCGGTTAAAACCACCCCGGTCAATACTGGTCGATTGAAATATTGAGTGGTTAACTGAATAATTTTAGTGTTGAAAAGGCAAAGCTACTGAAACTATTTTGAAGTTCTGGTCTCTTTGCTGGAGGCTGATCATTTGATAGAGTTTCAGATGTCATTTCACCAAGTGGCCTATTAGCAAGGTTCCGGGTCGTTTCGCCCGTGGGTCGTTTCGCCAGGCCGTTTCGCCCTGATTTTGGGGGTGGGTCGTTTCACCCTTACCTGGTGAGTCGTTTCGCCCGTGGGTTGTTTCGCTGCAATTATATTTTAAGGGAGTGACAAACGGAATGGATGAGTAAATGGACAGATGGATGAATAAATAAATGAATAAATGCGTGAATGGAGTTGTGCGTTGGTAGATGGATGGACGTACGGGTGAACGGACGGCATTTTTAATATACGGAGATAGATAAGTTAATGAATGAATGCATAGGGAGTGTTGGTAGCTGGACCAACGGAAATGAATAAATGAATGAAGTGATGCTTGTGTAGATGGACGGACCCTTTCTAACGAGCACCTGAGCAGAAATATGAAAAATATAAGAATCTTTGATCAGAACATTTTTTATTTTTTTTTTATTTGGTGGTAGAATTTTCCAGTATTTAAATAAGCATGTTTTCGTAATGCAAACTATTAAACAGACCAGTACGATAACACAGCCATGCGACATAGTGCAGGTTTTCACATCTCTAAAATGACTACTTTTATTTTTACTTTTTTATGAAAAGCTGTGGTATTTTTTCTTATCTATACTGCGAACATATGTTTAGGCGGGTCTAACGAGTACCCACAACCTTTGTCTTGTAGCAGAAATAACAAAACTAATGTATACCCCAATAAACCCCAGTTTTTGCCATATAAGGTGGGGTTTAGGGGGTGTTCATTCCACGGACTTGTTAATGTGATGCTATCATTTCATGTCATGTTTTGTTATATATTTATAATGTAAAATATGTGTTTTGTTACGCATAAAATTATGGGAAAAAATGATAAGAAAGTATAAAACGTTATGTTTCTATTCCTACCAAGGTTAAGCTACAGTAGAGTCTGTATAAAAATTAAACCAACTTTTTACACATGACACTTAATGTGTAATATTTATTATTACTCTTTAAGTGACAATTTGTTAACTTTTATTCAGACACCACTGTTTAAAAATATTTTGTTTGTTGAAATTGAGGTTTAACGTCCCCGTCAACACAATTAACGTAATAATGTAACCAAGGTTGGTCGGTAAATACTGGTGGCGGAAATTCCCACTGGTATTTACCGGTAATTACCGTCCTGGGAAATACTCCGAAATTCAGCAAAAGTGGGAAATGCTGGTAAATAGTGGGAAATATGATTTTTGTTTAGTTATTTCATAGAAAAACACTATTAATATCTGTGTAATTTAATTGAAATAATGAACAGTTAGCTCTTTTGCAATATGCCTCCCCATACATATATGTCATAGGCATGCTTTTACTCAACCAAACAAAAGCATAAATATAAAGTGATCTGTTGTTATGTAGGGTGCAGAGTGTTATTTAAAATCACTTATATGCTTAAGAAGATAAAATACCATAATGATACCAATATTTGGGACAGACATGCCTTGGCAAACAGTGCAGACCCAGATCAGAATCACAGTAGCTTAGCTTCTTTAATAGAGTTTGTCATTGGAACTACCATGTTTTGTATGCTTTAATGTAACACTAAACCACATGGTTCAATTTTTTGAGATTTACAACAACTCTTTGGATATTTGAATTTTAACCCTTGTCCTGCTGAGCCCGGATATGCAATATCTTTGAAACAATGTAGATCCAGATCAGATGGCTTCTGAAGAAGCCATCTGATCAGGATCTTCATTGTTTGCCATCCAGTTTATGAATTTGTTGCAATAATTTGCATCAAGTAATCTGATTGGTTGATAATCAGTAGTGGGTGTGGCGTATTTGAATATTCAGCAGGACAAGGGTTAAGGATGTTTACACTAGAAAAGGTTTGTTAGAAAGTTTGTCAAGTAATCAAACTCCTAATGCTAAAAGGTGCGATAATTTTAATTGTTGTTGTTGTTTTCCAGTTTCCCCGTGTCGCGGGTCGTCAGCTGGTGGGGTCCCAGGGAACGAATCCATGCTGGCACTACACCGTAGCCGTTCGGTGGTACCCCTATTCCCCGTTGCCGGTGAACAGGGAGACCATCGCTCGGCTCCAGCCCCGTCCGTCCATGTTTGTCGTCTCACGTCTCAGGTGTCTCTGAGCCCACGGGCATCCCCTTGCCCTGTACCCAATCGCCGAGCTCCGTCCTGAGAGGTTTGTGAAACGGTGCCGTGACCTTTCCAGGTCTCGGTGGGGCTTATATTTTGTCTTCCTGTTTGCTTCAGGAGTGCATGTGTCCTGTCGCTAAAGGGCATCTTTAAATGTAGGAGTTTCTGAGCTAGGCGTGCTTCATATTTCAAGGGCTGTGGATATGTTGCACAGTTCCAATGTGAGCCTTTGTTTTTGTGCAACATAGTTTAGTTGTAGTAATTTGGAACTCCATTCTAAAGGTTTGGCTACGTAATTGCACTGCGTTTAAGTTATACATGTAGCAGCGCTGTGCCTTGGGTTTGTGCGGTTTGCCGCAAAGGGGTGTGGGTTGTTTTGTGTAACAGGGTAGGCTCCGAGTTTGAACTTATCATTAAGGGGATCGTTTAGCAGTTAATTTTGTTTGAAAGTTTCATTGCGATTTGGAAGACGTTTCTAAAGATTGCTATACACGTTTCCATGTTACGTGTTATGCACCTTATATTCAATCAGGGGATTCGAGACAAAGTTTTTTTAGCCATTTTGTGGTGCTTATTTGCACCACAAAATTGTAGAGTCCATCCATTTCTTTCTTCTAGCTTGTAGCTTCAGCCGCATCTACACCCTCACGCCAGCACCATGTCTATGGATGTCGTCTACGCTTTTTGTATCAATTTTGATATTGGTATTTTTGTTTTTTATTTTTTTTGTTGGATTTTTGCATATTTTTGTAACGTATGTACATTTTTACATTATTTGGTCTGTGCCCCCAGCTTATTGCGTATATATGCGGGCGGATGTGCTCGCCCCGCCATGGACCTGTCGTGTTTGTTTTTCTTGTGCTTTAAAGATGGTGTTGTCCGTTTTGGGGCAAGGCCACCCGCTCTCTTATGCCGGTTAGGACAGTTTTTGTACCTGCAAGGTTGTGCTTGTAGATTATATTTTGTGATTTTTGTTTATTCTGTACATACAAAATATAGTATAGTGTGACGGCCTCCGCCGTCTCGGGGCCCAAGTTCGTGTTTATTTTAGTTTGTGGGTGACCTCTATCGAGGAGGATGTGGAAGTAGGTCAATCCCCTTTTCTGCATTTTTTGTTAAAGTTAGGAAAATGTGGTGCCCTCCTCCACGTAGGATGTCATATTCTGTGGGACCGTAAGTGGGTCATTCTGAGTCGCCATGTTTACATGTCATTTTCGCATCCTACGTGAAGGAAGGCACCATAGGAGGAATTGTATTCCTGCCTAGTCGTTTGAGGGCCCGAGATATCGTGTGCCGATCTCGTTAGTTTGTTTGATTTGAGGTTCAACGCCCCCGTCAACAACATTTTGGAGACGTTGCTTCCAATTTTGTGGGACTTTTACCCGACATTGAGATGAAATGACATCTCAAGCCCTGTCGCCCAATGAAACCAATAGAGTTTATTAGCATGGACGGTCCGCCTCACACCGCGGTTCCTGCACAGGCTTAGATCCTCTAGGCGGTTTACCAGTACTAGTGAGCGGGCCGGATTCAGCTCTGGGTTGAAGCATCATGCAGCCCATATATTTCTTCAAGCCCCTATGGGCGGGGGCTTATTTTAATTGTTTGTTTGAGACAGGTATTAAAAGAACACCATTAATTTAAGCACAAAAGGTTTCTTAAATTACAGATATTCACCAAAGTATTTAAAATACATGTGCTTACAAATCAAGGGAAATAGCTGAAAGTTAAAATCTAATATTTTAGAATCACATATGAAAAGAAATTATATACATTCTCTATGAAGGCAATGGGCTATAGATGTTTCAAGTTATTCAGTATAAAAAGGGATGGAAAATTCTTCAAAATTTCACTTGTTCTACAGGACTAAATGCATGTAAACTTTGGTAAATGTCGTAAGGACCAGACAAGCTTTTTACTTGTCCTTCAATTTTTTTTTTATCATTGCAAGCAGACAAGTGGAATTTTCAAGTCCTGCATGAACTTGAAATCATTTTGCTTTCAAATAGCTAGGTAGTTGGGGTATATTAAGCTGTCTCAATTGGTACAACCTATGTAAATACATATTTCCCAGTATTTCCCGGGAATTCCCTGTATTTCCCGGGAATTCCCTGTATTTCCCGCCGTCCAGGGAAATATGAGTATTTCCCGCTTTTTTGCCAACCTTGAATGTAACCAGTTATATCACGTCACTATTTGTGCAGAAAGAACAACTGATAAGTAAATAAAATATCATATTAGCAAGTCTATGCAATAACACCCCCCTAAACACAACTTTATACAGTGAAAAATGGGTTTTCGCATATGCTTTATTTCTCTTATTTCTGATTCTAGAACATAGACAATTAGACGGTTCTAATCCAAAATCTATGTTTTTAACCCCATTTATTGCAAAGACTTGTTAACCTTATGTGAGCTCGAATATCTTTCTCAAAAAGGTGGTAGCGCAGTTGCTCAAACCTGAAGTAGAAGCCGTCAGAAGGTCGTCCAGCTGACCAAATGAGGGCAAAACCATGTTTTCCGGCATTCCCAATACCCCCATCAATCCCTTTACATACCAAAACAAACATAACCTCAATCAATAGGGCTTGAAAAAAATAAGGGCGAAACGACCCACCTAATCAGGACGAAACGACCCATGGGCGAAACGACCCAGGGCGAAACGACTCAGGGCGAAATGACCCACAGGCGAAACGACTCATGGGCGAAACGACTCACGGGCGAAACGACCCGAGACCATTAGCAATACTTTCTGGCTTTTTAAGCCCTAGGAATTTTTGACTATGACTTATCTTAAGACCTTAGCACTAACTTCAATAGTGAAGTCTTTGCACCTTGCACTGTTCTTTTTTTTTTGTTCCAAAATGTTCCAAAATAGTGAAGATCTTTAGGTTTCATTCATTTTTGACACCTTCAGCAATAGCTTGATAATAAGATACTGTCTATATTGCATATTCATGGGTGTAAAATTCCACTCGACCTCTCGCATTTGCGAGTAAGTATTAAGGCAGGGCGAGTAAGGTTTTCAAAACTGACCTTACTTTTTCTTCATTTTTAGCACCTAAATGAAAAGTTTAGACCATAAGGGCGAGTAAGTTTCAGGGAAATTTTACACCTCTGAATTATTAATCAAAATTTCACACATTAAGAATAAAGCCTGGTGTCAGTATATAATACCCCTATTAGGGACATGTAATTGGTCACTTTAGTAATAGATCTTTGCCACACCCACTGCAGTGGCATGGGTTAGTCTGTTTTGACAGCAATTTACAGGTGTTGCAGATACTTTTAAATATTCAAAGACATTAGTTAATCTTCAAACATTGTTTGGTAAACAAATTACAGCCTTTTACAGATGAACCTTTCACAGGCCTAAAATTAATGACAGGTGTATTTCACATGTTTGTTAATATAAGGAAGTGGCTATTGACAGCCGGCTGTCTCCAGCCAAAGTTCGCTAGTGACAGCCGGCTGTCTCCAGCAAACTTTCGCTGGTGACAGCCAGCAAAAATATATAGAAAGTATATTGTCCAGTAATAAACAAAAGTCATTTAATTGAACCCTTGTTAATAATTTAAATAGATACATGGATGTATATTGTGGTCCTAAAATTATTAAATTACTATTAATTTAACATTTTTACAACATACATGTACAGTAATCTCATTCTATACATTTACATTTTTGGTTGGATATACATGTATATAACACGTTTTTCTATCATGCTTTGTGCTTTGTTCCCAGATATCAATGTTATAAAGAGGTTGTGGTGATTTGAAAGTCAAACAGATATAATTATGAGTCTATGTCTATATTAAACAAGTGACCCCTGGGGTAGGGCTACTTTTGATCCCAGGGCTATAATTTGAACAACTGTGAACAAAGATGAAGCTACATACTATATATCAACGACCTGGGCTTTCTGGTTTCAGACAAGAAAATTTTTAAAGGTGTCACCATTAGTATTCTATGTAAAACCAGTGGGTTTCAGGGCTTTCTGGTTTCATACATTTTAAAATATTTTCCCCAAATGTGGATTGATACATGTATTTACTGATGATGACAATGATGGTGGCTGATTACAATAGCTCCCTTCAGAATCTTTGGCTCTAGTGAGCCAAAATAAGATACAACTTGGGTGAAGTCTCCCCTGCCCATCACCCCCCCCCCCACCACACACACACACACTCACACAAACAAGAGGCCCATGGGCCACTATGCTCACCTGAGATCAGTTGGGCACTGCCCACTGGCAGCCATAAGGTTGTGTTATTGTTAAAATTTATTCGGAAAATAGCTTTACTTTTGCAAATAGTCTAGGCCCTGATCAGACGCCATGTTCTATATCGTCTGCAGGGATACAGACTAAGCAGTTTGCTTTAGGCACCCAGACTGCCATAAATCCAAATCTTGCATTAAGTTAATAAGCATTTTAATCCAAAACTAGGCAAATATTTAGGTGCCTTAGGCGACTGGGCACCTGTTAGTCTGATCTTGGCCTATACTGCTTGCTAGGGTATCCGTTCTGGGGTTTTAATCTACTGATTATAAAGTCTCCCCAACAAACCCCCATTCCCAAATGAGCACCCACGTGCACCCTGTATCTGAAGTATTAGGCATTTTATGAAGTGGAGGAGGTGGAGCATGGACTGGTTGCTATCACTGACTGCATCATATCATAAGGAACAAGAATATTTATGGATTAGGGGTGGGGATCTGTACAATTCCTGAGAGGCTTTTTAAGCAGTAGAGGGGCTGGGGCTTGGCCACAGCAGATCCCAGGAAAGCCCAAGATTGTTGTCACTGAATATGTTTTATCATAAGGACCAAGAATATATATGGTTTAGGGGTGGGGATCTGAACTGTTTAAGATACATACATGGCTTTTTATGAAATGGAGGGGGTGAGGCACGACCCTAGGTACCTCCAGGGGTGGGGATCCTAACTGTTTCTGAAATACATATATGGCTTTTAATGAAGTGGAGGGGGTGAGGCATGACCCAGGGTACCCCTGGGGACCTCCAGGTTGGTGTCGCTGAATACGTCTTATCATAAAGAACATGACTATATATGGTTGAGGGGTGGGGCTCTGAACAGTTTCTCAGATAGTTGGCCTTTTGTAAAGTGGAGGGGTGGGCTGTGGCCCTGGCACAATCTGTGAGACCCCTAGGTTGCTATCTCTGAATGTGTCTTATCTTAGGAACAAGAATATAATATGGTTTAGTTGTGGGGATATGTATGGTTCCGGATATATATTTTTTGTAAGCAATTGATGGGTTGGGGTATGGCCCCGGCAGATCCCAGGAAATTTTTAGGAAAACCCATATGGCTTAGGGGTTTGGTGAGATATTAGGCACTTTTATGAAGTGGAGATGTGGGGGGTAGAAGAATGGCCCCCACCACCACCCTATGTTGGTGTGACTGAATGTGTCTAATTATAAGGAACAAGAATATTTTTAAGGTATATATGCCTGTGAGGTATGGATTTGATTTGAATGGTTTCGGAGATATAGTGCCTTTTATGAAGTGGAGGGGCAGGGCATGGCCCCATCACATTACCCCAGTACAAAGAGACCCCAGGTTGTTTATCTCTTTTTCATAAGAAAATGGCTTTTTGGGATGGGGGTGGGGGGCAAAGCCTACAAAATTGGAATTATTATTATTTTTTTTTTTCAAATAAAAACACTTAAAACAAGATTTCTTCTTCAGTGTTCTTCGCCCTGGCCCATCGAGGCTTGAAGAAATAGATGGGCTGCATGATTTAATTGCTGCAGTCTGTTGGGCTTTTTAAAGAAGAAAAATTTCATTTTTGATAACTTGCCCTCATCCAACTTAGGCCCCCAAAGGGGAGCTATGTTGTCTTCTGACAACTCCTGTTTGTCAATATATATCAACCATAATATTTTAGCTGGGAGCTTGCAGAAATAGATGGGCTGCCTGATGCTTCAACGCAGCTGGTAAACCACTTAGAGGATCTAAGCCTGCCCAGGCAAAGCTGGGAGAGTCGTGCTGTCCATGCTTATAAACCCTATTGGTTTCATTGGGCGCCAGGGCTTTAAAGTCCCACGAAATTGGAAGCAATGTCTCCAAAATGACCTCTACAGTGTTGGCGGGGACGTTAAACATCAAATCAAACAAACAAAGAAATATATTTTAGCTGGCTGTCACCAGCGAAAGTTCGCTGGAGACAGCCGGCTGTCTCCAGCTAACTTTCGCTGGTGACAGCCAGCTTTCAAAAAATAACTAATACAAGTATTTAAAAATGATAAAATTCATATATTGATATTCAAAACCATAAAAGAATTATTTTCAAGCATATTAATAGAATTTAAATCAGTGAATAAGTTAATTATTTATCAATATATCATCTGTATATTTTAGCTGGCTGTCACCAGCGAAAGTTCGCTGGAGACAGCCGGCTGTCAATAGCGATCGCCAGCTGTCGACAGCCACTTCCTTTCTTTAAACCTTTTCTCTTTTTTATTTCCAATAACTTTCATTATTATTTCATTTTTTTCATAATTAATTATTAGTTATACAGGTAATAATTAAATACAGTCTGCATAACTTTAGCATGGATTTCGCGGGAAAGATAGCCTGTCAGAATCAGAATTGTTACTGGTGACACGTCAAGACATTCATACACCAGGACCTGTGATGTGGGAAGTTAGTCCCTAGCCTGTGGTAAAGAGGTAAAGCTTCTGAAACACACTTGGAATATGCTCCTAGAATCGCAAACGATGTTGTGTTCGAGGAGTGTTTGCATGTAAAACACTCCGAATAATTTAGAGGGCCCAACGAATCATATCAGAGTTTTTTTGGCTGCTATGCATGACCTGTAGTGTATAGGGGTCATCTTGAATTTCTGCTTTTTTTTATTTATATGTTCTGTTTTTTGTTTGCACATTCGCCAGTACACTGAATGGCTGCGCGGGGGCATTATGGGTATGAAATTCTGAGTTCAAATGAGGGAGACTACAAAATTTTACTAAAATTTAGCATGAATTGGGTAAAATGAGGGAGTCTCCCTCCTGATAAGGGAGGTATCATGGTATGGTTTGCAGAATGAAAGCCTACACAGTAATCATGTAATTAAGGCAGGGGTCTTTAACTTGCAAAGGGCATGACTCTCCCTGCACTGGGGGCTTCCAGTTAACGTCCCAATCCAAAAGGACGGGTGCACTTTTTTGACAATCATCCCTGCAACTGGAGCATGCTCGGACACTGAAATAATCGCCGCCACCGGGGATCGAACAGGGGGCCTCTAGGGTTGTGGGACAACTCGGCACATAGCAAACTCGGCACATGACCAACTCGGCCTATACAAACTCGGCACATAATTAGCTGATTAGGCCAATTATCAATTATGATAATTGCATAACCAAACAAACAATCAAATTAAAGTTACCTATGAAATAGGGACCAACTAAATAGGGCTATAAGACTTAATAAGACACATTTTATATCAATATTTCAGTGTTCAATCTAGGCTGCGCCATTGCGCCCTGGGCCCGCTTTTTGCCTGAGGGGCGCACTAGAGATCATTCAATGGGCCCGTCGGGCGCAACTGTAGAATTTGGAGACTGTTTCTTCTGGAGTTCATTTTTGCGATTTTCTCGCGATTTTTCGGCTGCCTGTTGCGTATTGTTGAGTTGATAAAAAACCGATTGTTGCCCGACCAAAATAACTTAGAAAAACATTTTGTTTTATCTGTTACACTAGTAACAATTCTTATTTTTATAAACTCAAATCGACGTTTTGTTTATCGGGGATGCGGCCATGTTCGGTATACTTGTGTGCGCCGGGCGGCTTACGCCAAATTCGTGTGCGCCGTGCGGCTTACGCTAAATACCGGACCGAAATACCGCAATATACCGAGGCGGGCGCTATTTATTATAGAGTTCTCTTCCAGAAGTATTTTAAATGGCATTCATTCTAGATGAAACATGCATTTAGCACTGGAGCAAGACACTTTACCCAAATTGTTTTGTACTGGTTAAATGAGGTAATGAGCAAACGTTACCAACACAGTATAAGAAGATGGATAGATAAACTAAATAGATTTTGTCTGTGCTGTTAAACTTGTTTTGTGTCCATTTTTATCATGCAGCTAAAACTCTAAGATGAATCTGGCAACTTTATATAGTTTAATATAAGGGCCCCCTAAATTTCCAAATGGCCCCCTTTTCCTAGGCCTGTGGGCCCAGAGGGCCCCCAAACCCCAAATCCTGGATTGAACACTGATATTTAATGGAGTATATCTAAAAACAATATATGAAGAAGCTTTTTCAGTGTATTTAAGTTGTTTCTTAAATTGACCAGCGAATAAAGCTTTAAAAAATGTCTAATTAATTTATCAGCATTTTCCTGTTACTGGAGAATACGATACTGTTTTTTTTTCTAATTTGTTGTATCAGCAACCGTTCATACATGCCAACATTGAGAAAATCCAAAGAGTGAGACTGCGCGTGGCGGACCCTTTTTCACCTTCTTTTTTAGAATTTGGCTCGCGGGGAATTTTCAGGAAAAATTTGAAAGAGTGAGATTTTTTTCCCTAACAGTATGAGGGTGGGGATGGACCACCACCCATAAAAAAATAAATTGAACCCCACCACCAATAAATTTCAATTTTTAACCAGACCAAGCACCCATTAAACAAGAGCTGTCGCGTGACAGCATAGCTCGCCTGTTTCCCGACTTCAAGATATAAGGTAAAATTTATGAACCATGAAATATAGGTCACACTCACCTTGATATATTTGAGATCAATAATTAGGTCACATGGAACATATATTCCAGAGATTTCATTTCAGAATCAAATTGTGTCTGAATTATAAGGCAAAGTCATTGAAGTATGAAAATAGGTCACAAGGACCTAGATATATTTCTACCGTATTCGGGCATGTATTACCCGCAGTTTTTTTCCCTCAAATTACAGGCCCAAGTTCAGGGTGCGGGTAATCCGCCCGAATTATTTTTGGAACATTTTATTTTTACTTTTGGCAGCTGAAAATGGGATGCATCTCATGTTATGCTCTATCTTTTTACGATTCCCGACATAAATAACGTTTGAGTGTCCACTCAATTTTACTTACACTTGAGTAATATAACAATCTCTATTACTAGCAAGCCCGATTTTGTGAGTATTATTCCTAAAACTCTGATTTTAAACAAAATAAACAAGCAAGTTCAATGCGAACATCAAAGTTTTCCGGCATCCAAACTGCCGCCCACAAATCACCGCTAGTTTTTTTTCTGCACGTGATCGGTAAATGACGTCATCGTACCCCAGCAACCCCACACGTGTCTATTGTTTTATCTTAATGGGGCGTATCTCTCTCATAAAAAATTGTTTGGAAACGGTAAAAAAATTCTCGCTAGCAAAACAGCACTTTCCGTAAGCTCCGTCTTAATAACCAACAACAGAATACAGATGTGTTAACACAAATTAAAGAGTTCAACTTTTATCGCCAAGCGTCTGCTATTTGGCGCCAAATCCATAACCATTCACAAGATAGCAGAATAGTCTTAGCAACTCGTCTTAGGAGCAATTAAATAATTTCCACACTGATTGCGGATTAAATTTAATGATAGGGAATAAACGCAAATTAGAGACATAACTTGACCATATTTTCACACCTAATCGACAGCACCGCAGGGTGGCAATTATATTACAGGGATTAACAATAGTGTCATAATTGAACCGTTATAAATCAATAAACATTGTAAATCCAAATCAGACATCTGCAGCGTCTTTCTGAGGTGTCTGATCTGGGACTGCACTGTTTGCCGATGTCCCAAAAAAGAAACGTCTGCGGCGTCTTTCTGAGGTGTCTGATCTGGGACTGCACTGTTTGCCGATGTCACAAAAAGGGCCGCGGGTATATGTGGGTTAATAAATAAATAACAATGGTGAACAGGTAAAGTTTTTTCAACATTTTAATGCAAAATACATGCTTTCTGGTGATACTCGCACGCACGTGCATTTTCCCGCCTTTTGAAGACGACCGCGCGTTCCGTTGTGTGCTACAAAAACTGGCCAAATTCTTACTTTTTCTCACTGACGCATCCACCAAAATTTCAGCAAATGTTCCATGCGGGTAATACAACAGAATAACAGTTTTCCCCCAGATTTTGGAAAAAAAAAGGGGGTGCGGGTAGTACGCAAACGCGGGTAATACACACCCGAATACGGTATGTCAATCATCGGGTCACATGGAACTAATAATCCAGGTGAGACATTTCTCCATCAAATAGTATTCAACATAATAGGAAAATTCACTGAACCATGAAATATAGGACACACTGACCTAGATATAATTCAAGCTCAATCATGGGATCACATGGAATAAATTTTCCAGGTATGACATTTCTCCATCAAATAGTGTTCAAGATAATAGGCAAAATCACTGAACCATGAAATATAGGTCACACTGACCTGGATATATTTTGTGGTCAATTATCGGGCCACATGGAACTAATAATCCAGGTATGACGTTTCTCTATCAAATAGTATTGAAGATAATAGGCAAAATCACTGAACCATGAAATATAGGTCATACTGGCCTTGATATATTTTGAGGTCAATAATGGTGTCACATGCAACCAATAACCCAGGTATAACATTTCTCCAACAAATAGACTTCAAGATATAAGGCAAAATCATTGGACTGTGAAATGTAGGTCACCATGACCTAGATATATTTTGCGGTCAATTATGGGGTCACATGGAACTAATAATCCAGGTATGACATTTCTCCATCAAATAGTATTTGAGATAATAGGCAAAATCGCTGAACCATGAAATATAGGTCACAGTGACCTAGATATATTTTGAGGTCAATCGTGGAGTCATATGGAACAAATATCCCAGGTATGACCTTTCTCCAACAAATAGACTTCAAGATATAACGCAAAATCACTGGACCGTGAAATGTAGGTCACCATGACCTTCACCCTTTTGTCACTTGATTGGCTGATGTATAACCAATTGTGTCTATAACTTGTTAGTATAATAGAAAGGTATACAACAAATTACAAAGGTGTCCTGGATTTTGACCCCTAGCCCCACCCCATCCCCACTCCCAGGCATGAACCCAGGGGTGTGTTGTCTTTGAATCTCAGAAGACACTCCCAGGTATCCAAGTTGTAAATATGAATGCTTTGTGATGAGTGACTGTTAAGATATAAGCATTTCTAAAACTTTAACACAGTATTACAAAGGTGTTCTAGATTTTGACCCCTAGCCCCACCCCGGGGCATGAACCCAGGGGTCTGTTCTCTTTGAACATCAGAGGACCCTCCCAGGTACTTAAGTTCCAAATATGAGTGGTCTGTGATGAGTGACTGTTGAGATATAAGCATTTGAAAAACTTTAATGCAGTGTGACGGGAACGCAAACGCACACGCCATCCGAGGTGACAACAATAGCTCTCCTTGTACTTCGTACAGGCGAGCTAAAAAGGAAGTGCTAGCTCACCCACCTGGCATAAAACATGCATTTTTAGCAGGGGTGAAATGTATGAAACTGTGTACTGTCCGAATATATGTTACTTAGTTTTAAAGGTCGCTTTACAAGTCAGATACAATGATTCATTTTACCACAGAACTTCATCAAATCTTATTAAAAACTGAACAAATTTATGCTAAAATAAATAACTGATCAAAACTTTGAGTGTTTTTGCTAATGTTTAAGTTTTCATAGATTCGGTTGGTTGGTTGTTGCCAAGCCCCAATCGGCTGTAGTTGTCTCTCGGTAGTTATTCTCGCAGTATCTTCTCTTAGTAGAACTATCACTCCCGTATTCGCGTTTTGGTGGTGCGCGTAAAATTCTTGTTTTAATGATGCATTTATAGTAAGTTCCTGAACAATCTGTTTACATTTATATCCTTGCCATCGCACAGCATCTAATTTATTGGAATTCATTAACAGGCAAAATGTCAGAGCAGACTTAACCCATCCACTAGGAAAATATAATCTTCTGTCCACACATATAGTTACTTCACTTGGCAGGGAGAAACTTGATACTCCAAGCACCAAAAAGTTTGTGAATCACAGTTAATGACAGTTACGTTTAATTTGGTACTGGTAAATATCACAGCAAACACTATTATCACAGTTTGAATATGAATTATCACCGTTCTTTAAGTCTCTTAATTTACCCAATCACTACCAACATGTATTAAGAACATTCTACAGTGGTGTAATTCACCCCCACACCCCCTGTCTAATATCTACCTATATACAATTGGAACATAAGTATTGAAACCTATTGGCAAACAAACACAAACATCGCATACTCATTTACTCTATGCTTTTATGACACACACTCTTCATCACATAGTACATTCCTGTCATAAATCTTCTCTTACACATGCAACATGAATTACTGTTCACAGCAAGCAGCATCCACAAAAAAGCAACAGTTCCAATTAGATATTTATGTATATATGTTTCTCCCCAAAACCGGGATTATTTCTGAAAGAATAAATTGTGGCTTGAATTCAGAACTAATTTAATGAATTGAATAATTCATGTAGTTGAGGAAAAAAAAAACAAAAAAAAACCACTGAAAGTTAAAATACATGAACTACACGGCTTGTTAAGTCCAAAATATACCATGTCAACCCCCCCCCCCTCCCTACTCCTGAGGAAAAAAAAAATGGAAATTGAAATGTGTGTGTTTGGGGCTGTGACGCACAATAATATTATACTTATATTATAAATAAGTTAATGGCTGTGGAATGCATATACTGAAAGTCAGTCCACACAACACACCCAAGAGTAAAAAAACATACATATACATATATATATACACAATATATATACATATATACATACATATATATATTAATAATAAACAAATTAAGCTTTAAAAATAAATTGGATAGTTTCAGATCCATGTTCCAAGACAGTCCGCAGATAACCATTAGAATCACAACACGAAATCCCGCAAATACAATCCAGACCCCCCCCCCCCACATAGTAAAACTGGATTCCGGAGGCGCACCTTATCCTTCGTTTCCATGCCCTAAAACACAGACCCCCGGCACCCGCCAGAACCGCCGCGGAGAGACGGCCCTAACGAGTACTCACAATCCACATCCCGAGCAGAAACAACACCACAATTTTTCCATCACAAAACGTTCACAATTTCGGCGACAAAGGTGGCAATATATTTGCACAGGCTAGCCTGCGCAATGGTCATGCCTGATCCAACCAGTACCTGCTTTGGAATTCCTCGAGAAGAACATGGAAAAATATGTAGAATATACCCCTGCAAACCCCTTTCTGACTACCAATAATAATAAAAAAAAGAAAAAAAACAAAGGTGGTGTGATTGAGCACAAAATTACACATGATGCATATCCACCGACTGCTCACAAAGTAATGTACAATATGCAATGATATATACATATATATACACGGTGATTTTTTTACAAATTTTCAACTATGCGTCCTGGGACTCACTCAACCAAAAAACTGTGCGTCCCAAATCTGTAAGTATGAGTCCCAATATTTGGAGGGAAAAAAAGGAAGTACAAAAAAGATCGGTTCAGTATAAAATGCCATTATTCATAGTTAAAAATAATGCGGTCTAGTATCTATTATTTGCAATGAACAGAAACAATCATCAACTTGTGTTGTTTACTAGCCTAAAGAAATCCTGC
The DNA here is from genome assembly GCA_963580285.1 of Lucinisca nassula. Taxonomy (NCBI): domain Eukaryota; kingdom Metazoa; phylum Mollusca; class Bivalvia; order Lucinida; family Lucinidae; genus Lucinisca; species Lucinisca nassula. Next base: position 69,601,001 of record OY757020.1, read on the forward strand.
TAAAGTGTACGTTTTTTAGTCTATTTTCCGTAATGTTTTCTACTTTCGTTTTCGATAAATGCGCACCGCAACATGTGCGTGAAATTTACTTCATGCACAATGGGAGTTAATATTCCGAACCATGCCTCCCCTGATTGGGACACCAGCTATCTAGGTTCAGGGGCTTACAAATCCATTGCCCGGCCGCCGGGTGCAAGTCCGAAATCGCGCCGGGCAGGTGCACTTTGACCTTAGGACGCCCGGTCGGGCAAGTGCAAAAAAAAAAATCGTCTCCAGCTGTCAGTCTTTTGAGTCCTTAAATACAGTAAAACTAGAGTAAGTAAATCACAATAATTGTGCTGCACTGTCCTGCTTTGTCGACAATTCAGAGACAAACCGTCTGTGTATTTATAACAGTTCAATTATGACACTATTGTTAATCCCTGTCATATAATTGCCAAGTAAACATGATTGCCCTGCGGTGCGTGTCTTTCATTACTGGCGATAAGCCAACTTGAACGAGGTGTGAAAATATGGTCAAGTTAAGTCTAATTTGCGTTTATTCCCCAATCATAAAATTTAATCCACAATCAATGTGAAAATTATTTACTCGCACCTCAGACAATTAGCTACATCTAACGGTAGATGTATGCATTATAAAAACGGATCGTGAATGGTTATGTTTTGGCGCCAAACAGCAGACGCTCGGCTTGGCGGGAAAAGTCGAACCCTGTTGTTGGAGCTGCTGGGGATAATTCGGGGGCTGTGCAAAGCGCTGTTTTCTATCCACCTCCATTCACAACTGTTTAGCAATCGAGAAAATATTTTTTACCGGTTCCAAACATTTTTTAAGAACGGGATACAGTCCATTAAAATAAAACAATGGCATTAAACACGTGCGGGGTTGCTGGCATCGGATGATGTCATTTGACACATTTACCGATCACATGCAGAAAAATGGTAGAGTTGGTTTTGTGGGTGGCGATTTGGATGGCGGAAAACTTTGATGTTTGCATTGAACTTGCTTGTGTGAAAGTTAGGGCTCATTTTGGATGGAGGAGATTTTCGTCTTGTGGTTGGATCATTAAATTGTACCTGTACCGATTTTTCGGTGACTCGTTGGGCAGTTGAAGGTTCGGTAAAAGTGCGGTATTTTATCACTTCCGCCGATATTTACAGCAGTGAAAACGAAAGTTGGATTTTTCGCCCATGAAATATTTGCGTCCGACGCACGCACATATTTTATGATCGTGCGTCCTCAGTCCTATTTGTGCGTCCTGGACGCAGGACGCAGGGGTAAAAAAATCACTGTATACAGTAAACTCCCGCTGTCTCACAGCTCCAAGTGACTTGAATACCCAGCCTGAGACATCAGCAGCCCAAGACAAAGGGTGCCGAAATCCAAGTACACAAATCAGAACCAACGCAACAACGCACAAAACCTAGTCCAACCCAAGCCTCTGCCTGAGATATCCAAGCCTGAGACAACGGTAGTACACTGTATTTGTTATGAAATTAAATTAATGCAGTGGGAGAAGTAAATGGGCCTTTGGACTACCGGTATGTACAATTGGGAATGGGTGGGGTGTGTGGGGTGGGGTGGGGGGGGGGGGGGAATTAGTTTATTTACGTACAAACCTCTTTGTGCTGGTGATATAATCACTCAGCATCATTAAGAGGCCCTCTCTGTGCTCCTTGAACACTTCATCACTTAATGAAAGGAAAGTATTTGTACTGATGACTTGTTCTCCTGTTTGGTAGAATAATTGTGTGAGTAACTTCTGTCGTTCTGACTCGTTTAACTCAGACTCACAAAGATAGTGATCTACAGTCTCAATCCCACCACAACTGCAGTTGGGAGAGTCATGTAGTCCTACTTTGTACTTGTAGTCATTAAGACTGTAGCCTAGCCTTAATTATGAGATTATTGTCTTTTCTTCTACGAAGGGTAAAGACAAATAATGAGGGGTCTTTAAAGACACTTTTGCCACTTCATGCAGCATGAAACTTTGGCATATTTCTTGAAATCAGCTATAGTAAGAAGTTGACTGTCCTCAGGCAAATCCTTGGCTTTTTCAGCAGCTTCTTTGGCCAACTCATCCGCAATAGAATTACCTCTGATATCAGCATGGCCTGGCGTCCATTTGAAGTTGACCGCTATGTGGGATCTTTCCAGTTCTGAAATGAGACGTTTAATATCTTCTACAGATTTTTTATGGGCTGTAGCTTCCCATCCTAATGTTAGGATACCTAGTGCCGACTGGCTATCTGAAAAAATATTAATACCTCTAATCTGTTGTTTCCTGTGTTCACTATCTGTAAATTCTAATGCCATTAGAATAGCAATCAATTCTCCCAGTAGAATTGATCCTCTGTTGGAGACGGGTCTCTTTAGCATAACTGGGTCTGTCTGATTAGGGAGAAATACACAAGCCCCAGACCCACAGGGTCCTGGATTCCCCAAACAGGAACCATCTGTAAAAACCACAAGTTCATTAAACTTACAATTTTGCACAAGAGCCTGCACTGTTTCTTTTGCCTCTTCTTGTTGTGTTGCTGACCTTGACATTGAAGAGCCTAACCTATTCCAGTAATCTGGTTCAGATTTGCTGAGACTTAAACCTGCCAAAAAAGAAAATTCTGGGTCTATGTTAATAAGGTTAATTCCTGAATTGGTTTCCATGTCTTGTAGCTGTAAATCAACTAACCCAAAAGGGGAGATGTATCGTTCTTTGCCTCGGTATTCATCTCTCCAGTCATTCCATAGCTGTTTAATTGCCTGGCCATTATCCTTTGCCAAGATTTTACCACCTTCCCTAACTGATAGCTCCTCACGGCGTAAGTCTAGGGGTAAGACTAATGCTTCAACTTCTAGGGCATTTAATGCTGCTGTAGCTGGAACACCTAAACCTAAGATAAACCTTTACGCTGAATCTTGTTGAGAACATCTGTTGAGTTACTGTTCTGCCACACTGGTGCCGCAAATTCTATCTGAGGAATGATTAAAGCCTTATATAATTGAAACATTGATTTAGTACTCATTTCTCTGTTATACTCACTCTTCTTATTAAGGAGAGTGTCTTTTCTGCTTTCATCTCCAACAAAGCAATATGTTTGGAAAGGACAAATTCTCATCTAAATGAACTCCAAGCAAACGTGGTGTTGGATTATAAGGGATTTTGTTCCCATTTACCTTGATTTCCAATTATGGGTCAGTAATTAAGTTCTTCTCTCGAGAGAAGATGCAGACTTCAGTCATTTCAACACTAATCTTCATTCGACATCTTGTGGCCCACCCCATAACCTTCAATACATCTGCTTCTATTAATTTTCCTGCCTCTGTAATGTCTTTACCCTTCCTCCAAATTGTTCCATCATCCGCATACTTTACTCTTTCACTGTCAATTTCCTTGTATATATCCTCTATGAAGAGATTGAACAGTAATGGAGAGATAACTGATCCCTGTGGCAGACCAATGTCAGTTGCAAAAACAGGACTTTTATAGTCCTGTATGATACATGTTGCTTTTCTATCTTGTAGAAAAGCAGATATCCACTGCCATACCCTTCCAACAATACCCATATTGAAAAGCTTATACATTAAACCTTCCCTCCATACACTATCATAAGCCTTCTCCATATCAATCAATACTGCCACTGTGTATCTCCATCATTAAAACCATTATACACATCCTGCACCAGACGCAGTACTGCATGTGTACAACTTCTGAAACGTCTAAAACCCTCCTGATCCCTATCAATTATTTTGTTGTGTTCACAAAATGCATACAGTCTCTGAGTTACTATTCTCTCTAAGCCTTTACCAAGGCAACTAGTGAGACTAATTGGTCTGTATGCAGAGGCAGAATGATAACTTGCCTTACCACTCTTTTTAAGAAATTTTACATCTGCTCTCTTCCAGTCTTCAGGAATCAGCCCGTCTGCCCACGACCTGGAATAAATGAAATGAATTGCTATAGCTAACTGTTCTCCTGCATGAAGCAGGAGTTCTGAGTATATACAGTCAGGACCTGGGGCAATGCCAACTTTCTGCCTCTGCAATACAGCCTGGACTTCCTCAAGTGAAATTTCTTCATTTAGGAAGTCCATGTCTCCTCCCCAGTCAACGGCAGTCGTTAAGCTTCCATTTTTCATCCTTCCAACTTCCTTCTCCACTTCATCTTTAAAATCAGCATCAAACCGTACATCTTTCAAATGAGTTCCTGCAAAAAAAGTATTCTGCAAAATTCTTGCTTTCCCTTCTTTGTCAAAAACAGCTGAATCATCTTCCGCTAACAAGGGAAGTACACCAATCCCCTCTTCATCCTGATAACTAGAAAGTTTTTTGAAGTGTTGCCACATTTCTGATGGTGTGTCAGCATTACTCACCTTTTCACATACCTCTTCTGTCCATTTCTGTTTAGCCTTATCCTCTGTAATAATCAACTCTTCCTCTTTATGTCTAAGTTCAAGTAAAATTGTTGGTGTTTTACGTTTAAAGGATTTCTTTACCTTGTTAAGTTCATGCCTAGCCTTTTGCACATCCTCATTATACCAGGGTGGCCTCTTCCTTCCACCTGAAAGTCTTACCTGTTTTTTCTGGATAACTTCTTCCATACATTTGTTAAAGGTCTCTGAAAAATCTGAAAACAGAGCAGAAAAGCCTTTGTCTGATTTACATCTTACATTGAATTCCATGAATTCTCTTTCTGAAACAGTATGCCATTCTTGCCAGTCAACGTTCTTGATACAATACCTCTCTTCTCGGATATCTGTTCTGTCTGATCTGCAACAGTCAACCTGTAAAAGAACACTTATATGGTCTGACCTAACACATTCATGTGTTAGTGTTTGACATTGAATGATTTTTCTTACCAGTGGTGGATTCACCACAAAAAGATCTATTATGCTGTCTGACTCTCTTCTGGTTGGCTGATCATCATTGACACACAGAAGATTCAATTCATGCATTGATTCATAAACAAAATGCAAGATAGGCCATCGGTCGCCACACAACATTTTGGGTGCCTTGTAAAATGTCAAAAAAAAGAGAAAAAGATCGTTTTTATGGAAGATTATTAGTATGTAATGAAGTAACTAAATGGCTAAATATGATTTCTGTAATATTTTTGTAACTCAGGGATGCCTCGATATCTGTTTATTCTGAGGACAAAACTTAGAAATTTACCGATAGATAGATTATAGACAAGATGGATAGTTTTATTTACCTGTCCAATAATAGATTTGCTAATAATAGTCCAACTATACCTGTGACCTGAGGTGATTTTCCAATAGTTCTGTATCCCGGCTCTAATTGCATATATATTAGCGATTCAGAAAAGCCGATAATAACCAGTTTGCATATATGTAAATATCCGGTATGGCGAATTTAGCGAATTTCTAAGCGTGAGATGCATTGAAATTCGTGAGATTTGGGCCATTTTCAAAAAACGATCGTGGGGGGAGTGAGACACAAATAAATCGTGAGAGTCACGCTCAAATCGGGAGTGTTGGCAGGTATGACCGTTTTTGTTTACGGGTTGGTCCGTTGTGGCATGCCTACTGCAGCTTCACATTACGTTGAAACACCTGTGCAATAATATGTGTTCAGCTCGGCTGGGCAATCATGGGTGGCAATGTGTCCCGAACATCATATTCACACCTTTTATGAATTAACTTCCAGTAATCTTCGGATTAATCAGATAATTAGTGTAGCAATGAAGCCATATTCAGAGCCTATTAAGATGATTTGAAAATGCAAAAAGAAAAAGAAAATAATAAACTATAAACTATTTTGTTAATATGCATATTTATAAATATTATAAAATAATAAAACAGAGAGTAAAGTATAAATGTACAGTTAATATGCAGTATAACTATTGTGGGCCGAGTTTGCTATGTGCCGAGTTTGCTATGTGCCGAGTTTGCTATGTGCCGAGTTGTCCCGTTACCGCCTCTACAGGGCCCAAGCTAGCCCAAAAAATTTGGGAGAAGTGACTTCTCCCTCCTGGGAAAATAGGGAGAAGTTTGCTGGGTCTAGGGAGAAGTCGGTGCGGCTTAACGCCGAACAACAACAATGTAATGAGTTCTCCTGTAAACCCCTATTTGGAGAGTGTGTTTTATAGGGGTATCAATCAATTCCACTATTGAGACCACCTGAAATGAAGACTAATTCTGCTTTAAAAAGCTTATTTGGTTGGCTGCAGTTATTCTTTCTGTTTTCTGCATACAGTGACCCCTGATCAGAGATCACTTTTGGGACTGTTCAAAAGTGGTCTTAAAGACCACTTTTGAACTGTCCCGAAGGTGGTCTTAATATAGTAATTTTACTGTATTTGGGCAAGCTGTAACTTTTGTTATATCCAACCATGTTATAATGAAAGGTGTTATAAAGTAAAGAGGTTTCTATGTAATAGATCAGTTCACTAAGTACCTGTCACAATTGTATTTGAAACAAGGGGGAACAACCTCGCTAGATGAAAATCAGATGTTATTTTTTTATGAATTTGGATAATTACTGAGTAACTGAATATTTACCGGCAAGTAATAATTATTTTCACTTCCAAAATAAAAAATTGCTACCTACTTTTGTTGTTGTCCATAAAAAATGAAAACGATTGATGGATGCAAAAGTAATGTACAAACAAATCAATGGCAAATAAACCATCTATATTTAACATTTATTAAATCCTAATGCAGTGTCAATGTTACCGGTCAGATTAATCTTATTACTGCAATACAACAATACTTAACAAAGTACGTCCGCACCCGGACTTTGGCACGAGCTAACGGTACAAATATACCTGTATAAGTTACATAATCTTGTGTAATCTTAATTGGCTCTTAATGCAATAAAAACTTTGTGCAATCAACCGAGATAAATTTATGACAGTACAAGACTACTAAGCGTGTTGCAAGTGGCTCGAGCTGCATGAGCTAACGGTTAGAATTAAATTACATAACAGTACCAAACTGCAACTGGGAAGAAGTGCAGAATAAACAGTTAGCTTTGTTCAGTGCAATTACTGAGATTTCTGACACTAGTGGATCGAAGGATTATCGTCACCTTGTCAGTTTACCGTTACTGTTCACAAGGAAGACCCAAAAAAAAAAAAAAAACGGTCGAAATTTCAGGGCGAAGTTTTTTTCCGATTTCATCGCCAAAGTCGGCGAAGTGAGCCCCAACAGGGCGACTTCTTCGCCCGAGTCGCCCTCTAGCTTGAGCCCTGCCTCTAGCATCAGTGGCAAGTGCACTAAACTCTGAGCTATCATCCTACACTGAGTTATCACGCTTGTTACTGCGGAGTATTCCGAGTAATGATCTGAATCTTAACCCTTCTCTTGCTTTGTTTTTTTTTATGTAAACTGCTGCTGATGCTGGATTTTTCTTTTTAAATTGCCTATTTGATACCTATATTGGTTAAAAAATCATAAAAAATAGAATTCTCAACATACAGCAATGAAACACATACCAAAATGTAGGTAAATGAATTTTCTATAATTTTCTCTAAATTTCTGTCCCCAATTTTTTACCTGTAAATTGATTTTCTCAGGTAAATCGTTAATTACAGGTAAATTTTTACCTGTTATTTATAATCAGTTCTAAAATGCACAATTTAGCTCCAAAAGTAACTATTCTTTGCCACATTGCTTCGTCAAACATAAGGTAGAAAAAGTCTATGGGCATTGGATTCTCCGGTAAATCCACCGTAAGGCCAGGGACACCTGAAAACGGGGCATTAAGGGGTGGGGTATCGTTTGTCTCCCAACCTATCTGTTCGTCTATCGGTGATATCCGATCATTTTCGGCTTGATTTATATTAATGGTGCCCAAAACACGAGCATTAAACAATGCTTCATCCGATTCGAAGCCAGAGAAATCCCGATCACTTTCCTGATCGTCAATATTTGACCCGGAATCAGAGTCACCACGCTCAATGTTTCTTTCGGTCGCCATTTTGGAAAACGGAAATCACCGACCTTGACAGCTCAGGTCTAAATTCTCCCAATGTATAATTATTTTTAGTCTAAAAACGTCATAAAAATTATTTTTAGATCGGGAAATCATCCTACTAACCAATAAAATCGCTTATACCGACTATCTAAATGATTGCGTCATTCTTGCGGGTTGAACCTGGGGAACCCCATGGAAACGACAAATGTCGCGAACAGCAGTCAGGGACAGTAACTCCCGTCGCGACAATTGTCGCGAACAGCAAGATAAGGGTTAATTGTTTCTTTCTTTCTACTGATACTGCAATCGGTCACATTTGACAGGTCCGCATTTGACCTTTACGCACAGGTGTACATAACATAAACTCCAGGCTTGCAGGATGAAAGCCTACACAGGGGCCTCCAGGAGCGCTTTGGTGCAGTGGTAGCGCATCGGATTAGTGATCAAGAGGTTGCGGGTTCGAGCCTCACGCTGACCAAAGTGTTGTGCCCTTGAGCAAGGCACTTCATCCACATTGCTTAAAAAAAAAAAAAAAAAAAATAGAAAACAGAAAGTACTGGTTACCACCCAGGAAATCCTGCTCGTAATGCTCAGATGTGAGCGAGTAGCAGTAATAGGAGAAAAAAAAAAACATCCCGATCTGAAGGACGGTGCACTTGTGGCGTTCATCCTATCTATCTATCTATCTTCTTATACTGAGTCGGTCATATTTGGCCATTACCTCAGTTGCAGACATCAACTTGGCATTCATTCAGCAGTGAGCCCTCAAATGTAACCAATCGCAGTATCAGTAGGAAGAAAGGAAACAAAGACCATTCAGAGATATTTCATCATTCGATAGATCATTGATGATGCACTTAAAATAGCAACAAAGCAAAAGTACAGCAGAAAATCAGCATTCTACAAACCTGACGCATGCAGCAATCAATGCAACTCACGGTCAGACAATAAGTCAACAGAATGCCAGAGTTTATTTATTTGTGAGCGTTAAATTAACCCGCGTCATTGACGAGTTTTTCAATCATTTCTCTTCCATGCTCGTCATCGCCATTTTTTCCTCGAAAAATCACGTGATTAGCGATTGACGGGTTTGGGAGTTTATTAACCGGAATGGACCGGAATGGAACTGGAATAACCGGAATGGACCTTTAAAATTATTATTTTATCCAATTAGCTTCCTAATTTGCTCAATACTGTATTACTGGGCGTTATTCAGGATTCTAGTTATATACATAAGTCATAAGTCATTTCGATTGTTGACATGTGAGATAACTCGATTTTTATCTGAATATTATGACCCAACCAGGTTAAGACTATTTCTGAGTAAAATCCAATATATCCATAATTATAAGGTTAGCAAGTAAAATATTTCTAAAGTCAACCTACACTAATTAGCAGAATAGATATGTCCAGAGTACGGAACCCGGAAAGGGACATTTCTGTTCCAGTATCTAGCCAAGCAGAAATTAATACAATAAAAATTAGGGTGGAAAAGAAAACATGAAATATGTTGTTTAAACGATATTTTCTTTTCATCTCTGAAAAACTAGATAAGAGTGGAATTTAAAACAACAAAATTAGAATGGAACAGAAAACATAAATATGTCGTTTTAACAACATTTTTCTTGTTTTCTATTCCACTCTGAAAAAAGAGTGGAGTTTAAAATAATAAAGATATCATTTAATCGACATAATCGTAACCTCTCATTGGTTAAAGATCTCGTTTTTTTTTCAGCATAACATGTCGTTTAAACGACATAATCCCAGCCTTCCATTGGCTGGGTTGTCTGTTTGATTTGAGGTTTAACGCCCACGATAACATTGTTTAGGTCATTTTGGATACGTCGCTTCCAATTTTGTAAGACATTTACCCGACCTTGAGATGAAAAGACATCTCAAGCACTGCCACCCAATTAAACCCAAAGGGTTTATATGGTTGAACGATCCAACTTGCAACACTTTTCCTGGACATGCTTATAACTTCCAAGCGGTTGACCAGTAGGCCTACTCATGTGCAGTTTCTTTCAGTGTAGAAGTAAAACAAAGATCAGGAATCGATGCAATTAACTTACCCCACCCACCAAAGACACCAAAGGGAAAGATACACAAACATGAAGCGACCAGACCATAATGGAAACATAAACAAAGGAAGGCCAAAATCACAGTTACTTTCCCACAAAATAGCCCAATGGCCATCCAAAACCAAAAAGCACAAGTGATACACACAGTAAGTAGTAACAAACAACAACATAAATAAACCGCCACAGAAGAACCGCCTTGGAACGGTCATTGGAAACAATTCCACTGGGGGGGGGGGGGGGTGCTTAATTCGATTTTACATGGCCATAATCCTCGCCCTTACCTCTGTCGCGGTATACACTAATTTTGTTTAGTCCGCATGAAGGCTCTTCCTAACTCATCAGTGTAGCATCTCCGAGAACATACAAATAAAAAAACTACAGAGATGAAACAAGGTTGAGGACTCGACAGCATACAACAACAGAATTGCTGGAGCAAAATAAAACCAATAGTTAGACTCCGAGGGGCCCGACCAAAAACGGAGCATCAGGCGCCAACCAACATAAAGAATGCTAAAATAAAATAAAATTCCATTTATGTTTTTACGCTGGAACCGTCATATAATCTTAGGCCCGACCCACCGGTGTGCAATCAAAGACGGAAGCAAAGTTGCAAACCGTGATTGGGCTAACCACCATGCATGCAGTATGTTTTATAACATTTATGTTGTACCCAATCTTTATATATCGACGAACGATTTTACGAAATTGGGGAACTAAAGTCATTACAGGCATGTATTTTTTTAAATTTATATACTAAGTCACCATAGAATTCTGGTTCCGATAGGCCTTGTTGCAGAAGTGTTTTACGTCCAACATTGAATTGTGAAACCAAATCAGAATGAAGTCTATAAAATTTAGAAAAGGCTATACGTAGATTATGATACCGATACCCCTGATTAAGAAGTTTAGCGTTTAATAATTTATTACGAGTGTTGAAGTCGGATACATGACTAGACACTCGAGCAAATCGAATTAACTGCGAAATATAAACCCCGTACGATGTCGCACGAGGAACATCACCGTCCAGAAAAAGAAAATTACCAATCTCGAAATAAAAAGTCATCAGGTTTATCATAAATTTTGCAAGAAACAAGTCCATCTACAATAGATACATGTAAATGTAGATCCAAAAAGGGGGCCTCGGTATCAGAGGAATTTGCCTTGTTTAACTGAAGTTCTAGGGGATAAATCTGACTGATCAAACCATAAAAGTAAGTATTGTCAATATTTAATAAATCACCTAAATATCTAGAAGTAGGGCTAAAAGCTTCAATAATTTCAGATTGGTAATCAATGGAAAGCGACAACATGAAGTCTCTTTCATAACAATACAAGAACAGATCAGCCACAAGAGGTGCGCAATTCGTACCCATCTGAATACCCACAATTTGTCTAAATAACTTAGTACCGAATCTAATATAAATATTGTCAAGTAGAAAGGTGAGGGCATCACACACTTTCTGACATGACCAAAGTGTATAATTCTTATGCTCTTTAGAAGTGAAAAATGCATTTCTGACATTACATGCAAGATAGAGAGAATCTTTTCTAGCTCTGCGTAGAAGCACAATGCGACCCAATCTATTTATTCAAGCACTGGCATGCGGGGGCCGTCTATTGGTTGGTGTTATCACGGCTTATACCCCAATCATTGGTCGTGAGGTTCCGTTATGACCGCCTCATCATCTAATACCCACAACATATGTATTGGAACAGAAAATAGAAACTGTAGATCCCTGTAAACCCCCGTTTTCTCTATGTCAATTAGAAGTGGAGGCAATGATCAGGAATTGATACAATTAACCCACAGCTCCCATCAGAGACACCAAAGGGAAAGAAACACAAACATGAAACAACATACCCTAATGGAAACATCAATAGCGGAAATCCAAAAGGACAGTTACTTTCCCACAAAATGGCCAATAAGCTATCCAAAATAAAATAATATAAGCGACACAAACACCCAAAGACAAACCATAACAAAAATAATCCACGACAGAAGAACCGCCTTAGAACGGTCAGCGGAAACGAATTCCACGGGGGGGGGGGGGAGGCTTAAATCGATTTTACGCGGCCACAATCCTCGCCCTTACTTCTGTCGCGATTTAGACAAATAATATTTTCAGTCCGCATGAAGGCCTCCTAACTCATTAGTGCAACATCTCAGTGAACACAAAAAATCAAACAACCACCGAGATGAAACAAAGGTGAGGACTCGACAGCAAGAAACCACTGAAATGCTGGAGCAAAAAAAAACAACAGATAGTATCCTGCCCAGGCAAAGCGGTGTGATTCGGACCGCCCATGCTTATAAACCCGAGTGCTTTCTCTGGGCGACGGGGCTTGAGATGTCATTCATCTCAATGTCGGGTAAAAGTACAACACAGTTGGAAGCAACGACCCCAAAATGACCTATACCGTGTTGACGGGGACGTTAAACCACAAATTAAATTGCATTCATTTACAACACCACGCCCTAATGAGCACGTGCAAACACAAATGATTTGGCTACGGCATTATGGGGAATACTCTCAAAGAGATACATTCCTTTCTTTGCTAAAGACAACAGCGAGTTTTTGCATATGGTGAATCTTCAGAGTGGGCGCCAGATTTGTATCGGATCTCACAAGGGACTGTTCTTGATCCACTGTTGTTCTCCCTGCAAATTAGTGATATTTCCACTGACATTGACTCAGAAATAAGATGATAGTCGGCCCCCACCCGTCGGGGCTTGTAGAAATAGATGGGCTGCATGATGCTTCCACGCAGAGCTGAAACCGACCGCACACGAGTACTGGTAAACCACTTAGAGAAACGCGGTGCAAGTCGAACCGTCCATGCTTATAAACCCTATTGGTCTCATTGGGCGACATGGCTTGAAATGTCATTTCATCTCAATGTCGGGTAAAAGTCCCACAAAATTGGAAGCAACGTCTCCAAAATTACCTATACAGTTTTGACAAAGAAACAAAATAAGACGATCGTGTTTGCTACCGAGAAATTAGAGATACAGCGGACTCTGTGAAACTTTAGGATGATATAGATGGACTAGGATGTTAGACATACCTTAGGTGAGGGAGAACCTGTGTTTCGTATGTATTGGCCTTTTCTGCATGGATGCAAAAACCACAGTAAGTCTAAGAAATACTTATGTCCTAGTTAAGATTGACTCAGAAGTAAGACGACTTTGTTTGCTACAGGGAAATTAGAGATACAGAGGACTCGGTGAACCTTCAGGATGATACTGTTGTTCTCCCTGCAAATTAGTGATATATCCACTGACATTGACTCAGAAATAAGATGATAGTTGGCCCCCACCCGTCGGGGCTTGTAGAAATAGATAGGCTGCATGATGCTTCCACGCAGAGCTGAAACCGACCGCACACGAGTACTGGTAAACCACTTAGAGAAACGCGGTGCAAGTCGAACCGTCCATGCTTATAAACCCTATTGGTCTCATTGGGCGACATGGCTGTGGTGTCTTTGATGGGTGGAGTAAGTTAATTGTATCAATTCCTGATCTTTGTTTTACTTCTACTTTGAACAATGAACGCCTTGTGCAATGACGCATTGTCATGTAGCAATCTGGCATTGGCAAAAACCAGTTGCGGGTTTTCTTGTTTTGAAATATTTCTTCAATTTTCGAAGAACTTTATTCTTGTAAAACTTCGCATTTACAGATTTGCCTTTAGGCACAGCAACCTGAATAGCAGTGCCCTGATTTGAAAAGAATATGGCATACATTACCTTCTTGACGCTCATAGTCCGCTTTGCAATGCATGGTCTTTTGCAATACTTTGTTGCCCATATTTTGTTCTGAATTTTTCGTTTCGGCTCAAAATAGTGAACCTATGTCTCGTCACCTGTGACGACATTAGCGAAATACCGTGCATTGTAATTTGGAAACTTTTTAAGCAACTTCTTGGCGCACTGCACGGGTGTCTTTTTCTGCTCATCTGTCAACAGATGGGGAATGCATCTAGCACATATCTTTCCTATTTTCAAATCCCGTTTCAGAATTGTATGAGCTGCTCCTAATGAGATGCCAACCATACTAGCTATTTGTCTAGTGGTGTATCGTGCATCGGTAGCAACTATTTCTTTCACTCTAGCAACAATCTTGGCAGATGTTTCTCTTTTCGGCCGACGATCATGTGGTGCATCTTCTGTTGAGCCTAGCCCACAGCTGAATTTCTTAGACCAACGAAAAACACTTGGAAAAGACATTTCATTATGCCCATAAACCGAACATATTTCATCAAAAATGTCTTTGCACAGTATACCAAGAATACAACTATTCTTAATATAGGACCGTATTTCAACGGCGTACTCTGACCTTCTTCCAACCATGTTTTGTATTAGTATACAAAGGTTGACAGTGTTTATCGAACGATATACATGGCTAAAGTGCACGGATTTTAACAGGTTTGGTATCAATGTATAGGTAAAATGTTTTTCTACGCTGTGATATTTATTTCCAGGTGTTTTTCGCATTAGTGCATGAGAAAACGTTCTACTTGCATTCATATTTGAACAGTCAAATACTAAGGCAAATAGAACGCTTGATTATCTGAAGCGAAATCTTCGTCAGTGTCCTCAATATGTAAAAAAGGCAGCATATTAAGGGCGTGTTCGCCAAATCTTGGAATGCGGTAGTTGTATCTGGGACCCAATGCAGAAATTAAACAAGAGGGCCATGATGGCCCTGGATCGCACACCTGATCCACACTGTAGAAATTAAATGGTAGATAATATAGTAAGGTGCCTTGTCAGAAGGAAAATCCATGCTAAATATGAAGGCTCTATCACAAATGATTCAAAAGTTATGAAAGAAAAGTAGAAGTAAAACAAAGATCAGGAATCGATACAATTATCTTACTCCACCCATCAAAGACACCACAGGTAAAGAAACACAAACATGAAGCGACCAGACCATAATGGAAACATAAACAAAGGATGGTCATAAGGGCCGTTACTTTCCCACAAAAAGGCCAAATGGCCATCCAAAATAAAAAGACACAAGTGATACACACAGTAAGTAGTAACAAACAAAAACATAAATAAACCGCCACAGAAGAACCGCCTTGGAGCGTCAGTGGAAACAATTCCAGTAGGTCAAAGGTCCAGGTCAAAGACCAAAAATTTTGTATGGACGTGAAGCCATTGTCACAAGGAATATACATGCCCAATATGAAGGCTCTATCGCAAATGGTTCAAAAGTTATGATTAAGTAGGTAACAGATCAGGGTCAAAGTCACAGGTCAAATTTATTGCATGAGTGGTAAGCCTTGTCACAAGGAACATACATGCCAAATATGAAGGCTCTAACTTAAATGGTTCAAAATTATGACAAAAACGGTCAAATGTCAAGGTCACAGATCAAAAATTTGGTATGGATGGGAATCCCTTGTCACAAGGAACCTACATGCCAAATATGAAGGCTCTATCTTAAATTGTTTAAAAGTTATGAGAAAGAAGATCAAAAGTCAAAGTCATGGTTCAAATTTTTTGTATGGGTGGAAAGTCCTTGCAACAAGGAACATACGTGCCAAATATGAAGGCTCTACCTCAAATGGTTCAAAAGTTACGATTAAGAAGGTCACATGTCAAAGTCAAGGTCACAAGTCATTTTTGTATGAATAGGAAGCCCTTGTCACAAGGAAACTACATGCCAAATATGAAGGCTCTATCTCAATTGCTTCCAAAATTATGACAAAATAGGTCAAAGGTCAAGGTCATGAGACACATTTTTTGTATGGGTGGGAAGGCCTTTTCACCAGGAACATACATGCAAATATGAAGGCACTATCTCAAATGTTTTAATAGTTATGATATAGTAGGTCAAATGTCAAGGTAAAGGTCGCAGATCATTTTATATATGAATAGGAAGCCCTTGTCGCAAGGAACCAACATGCCAAATATGAAGGCTGTATCTCAAATGTTTCAAAATTTATGACAAAGTAGGTCAAAGGTCAAGGTGATGGGTCAACATTTTTGAATCCTTGTCACAAGGAAGATGCATGCCAAATATGAAGGCTGTATCTCATATAGTTCAAAAGTTATGATAAAGTAGGTCACAGGTCAAGGTCACAGGTTTTGGTCGGTCTCATCGGAGTCTAACTGTTGGTTTTCTTTTGCTCCAGCATTTCAGTGGTTTCTTGCTGTCGAGTCCTCAACGTTGTCTCACCTCTGTGGTTCTTTGATTTTTGTGGTCACGGGGATGTTGCACTGATGAGCTAGGAGGCCTTCATGCGGACTGAACAAATTATTTGTCTAAATCGCGACGGGGGTAAGGGCGAGGATTGTGGCCACGTAAAATCGATTTAAGCCCCCCAGTGGAAATCTTCCACTGACCGTTCCAAGGCGGCTCTTCTGTGGCGATTTATTTATGTTGTTGTTTGTTACTTACTGTGTGTATCACTTGTGTCTTTTAATTTTGGATGGCCAGATGGCCATTTTGTGGGAAAGTAACTGTCCTTATGGCCTTCCTTTGTTTAGGTTTCCATTATGGTCTGGTCGCTTAATGTTTGTATTTCTTTCCCTTTGGTGTCTTTTATGGGTGGAGTAAGTTAATTGTATCAATTCCTGATCTTTGTTTTACTTCTACTTTATATGAGTGGGAAGCCTTTGTCACAAGGAACCTACATGCCAAATATAAAGGCTCTATCTCAAACGGTTCAAAAGTTATGACAAAATAACCTACTGATCTACTTTTTGATTTGACATTACCCATATTCGAACATAACTAAGATATTTTTTTTAACTTTTTGTAATTTTTTATTTCGATAATATACGTACATATTACCAACATTTGGGACATAATACAATCATTATAAAGTTCAAACATAGAACTAGCAGTTATGGTCCATTTCGAGCCATATTTAAGAAATAGATTAGGTCTATCAGTGTTTCATTGAGTGACACGCTACTGCCTGAAGGTCAGCTGGAAAGTATATCCAATCACGAGCGCGTAGCGCGAGTGTTTTGTCTACCCATAACTGTCCGAAGGCAGCAATATATCAATCGATAAACCACGGCACTAGAGCAAATCTATGTCGATTCCAATACAGTCGACGAAAATAATAATGATTCCTTCAATTTCTCTCTATCTTCCGCCATTGTTTAAAGGAATCCCCCAATATAACTAACTTTATCACATGACGCCGCGTCTGAGAATGTAATAACACCATGTAATAAATTCGATAATCCACAAGTGGATTACATACGCAAATTAGATAGTTACGCTCCGTAACGTTACACGCATGCCGTCTTAAACGAAGTGGCGTCTACGGACGGCGGAACATTAACATTTTCGTACAAAAATCGTGAATTAAATGCGTTTTAAATGCCATATGATAAATAGAATCTTGCATTCGTGCCCATGCACCACCTAATCCACCAAACTCGTTGAGGAAAAGGGGCAAAATGCTCGGCAAAGCCGTGCATTTTATCACTTTTCCTCAACTCGCCTAATAAACCAGACAACACATGAACACTCACGCAAGATCCTCTATATATTTTATGCCTTTACCTGTTTTCATAACGTATCTGATACAAGAAATCTACGTTGCGCCAGCCAACGTCAAACTAACAATAAAGGACGTCATTAAACTGAATTACAAGGCGGCTCGTCGGGTCGCGTTCTTATACCCATTGATTGTTCACTATATATCACTAGGTTGTACTATAAGCTATATCGGCGGCCAGTGTTAGAGTCTATAATATACCCGAATAACATGTGAGATATACTTATCGTAAAACATAGATGGCACGAACTTCGATGACTCGTTTACCATGAATAAGTCGTATTATTTTTAATATAATGAGGGATAGGTCAGTGAGATTTTCTTCTTTTATCCTGCAAGTGTTTGCTGTGTGTGCTCATTATAATCGACTCGTTGAGGCGGCTCCAACAAACACACACACACACACACACACAAAAAAAAAACAAAAAACATTTGCATTACAAAATACTGAAATGGTATCCCTAAATTATCTCCATTGTGCTTTCTGGTGCAACACAAATGGTGATCTTCACTGACTCAAACTACCCTTGTCTCAAACAATTTTTAGTCCCAAGGG
This sequence comes from Lucinisca nassula, assembly GCA_963580285.1. NCBI lineage: Eukaryota > Metazoa > Mollusca > Bivalvia > Lucinida > Lucinidae > Lucinisca > Lucinisca nassula. The sequence goes on from OY757020.1 coordinate 69,619,097, forward strand.
GTTTACACCCATCGAAGTTCGACTTTATTGCAAGCCAGGTTGAAAGAATAAAAGTCGATATGTATCAAATATTGCCCGAGTATGCACATGCTCCTACACAGACATAAACAAGTACATATACACACACACACACACATAAAATATGCATATATATATACTCATATATACGAGGGTATAGCCATGTGAGTAAATCTAATAATTCTTCTTTATATAAAAAGATGTTGTAATTATTGTTTTGTCCAATGTTATCATGGAATCACACCTATTCAAACACACTGAGAATCTTACCATCAAAATTCCTAATATTGATAAAAAAAAAAACAACAAACAAAACAAAACACACAGACCGCGGGTACTCGTTGGAACAACCTCGGTAAGGCGGCTCCAGCAAGCACCAATGGTCCAGGCCCACGTGCGGAAATTTGAAAATTAATCATAGTAATATATGCTCCAATATTATAATATAAAGTGGTGTTCAAAAGGGTCAGTATTATACAGGCGTGCTTCTGTGATATATCTACACTAATATGCCAAAGAACAGGCTACACATATTACAAACTATTCAGGGGGAAACGCCGTTAAAAATGAAACAGGCATGAAGTGTGTAGTCATAGCTACTGTCAATACATGACATGTTTCAAAACTTGTCTCTGGTATATCCCACCAATGTAAATTTATATGTACGTCTAACACCGTAAAAGTTCAACAAACAAAAAAGAAACAAACAAATAAACAGACTACATGTACAAAAAAGACAGGTAATGCTACTTCTTCAGAAGGTGAACAGGTTTTAGCAGTTTTATATAGAGGGGTTCCACGGTTAACAGAGCCATACAGATTTTTAAAAGATCGCAACTCCTCATTCCAAAAACATCCAGAATAAGGCAGTGCATCATGTCACAAATTCATTATATGACCACCCCTTCAAATCCCACCCTATTTAGAGAAAAAAGGTCTACCGGGGTGAACATAATTCCTCCCATCTCCGTCCAAACTTAAAGGCCGTAGGTACCCGCCCGAACCGCCTCAAAAAAGCGGTTCTAACAAGTACCTACAACCCACTCTCCAATCAAAGATAAGAAAAATAGTACAGATTTAACCCTGTCGAAATGGACGCGTCATCGCAACGAGGAATACATAGCAGCATTTACATAAACATGGCCGCCTAGTGAAGAATATATACATGCATGTATAAACACCACACACACACACACACACACACACACACACACACACACATATATATATAGTCTATGAATTAAAAATCACTCTTTTTTTTCAAATTTTCGGCCCTTGGCCTTCTTCAGGAATCTATTAATTCATCGAACAAGTAAATGACATCCATCTTGTGATGCTGACAGGAAGAAAGTAACGATGATCCGCCGTAGCCAGGGACGACGTCGTGTCACTTCCTTAAAGATGCAGACAAGTTGCATCATATATTTATTCAAGCCCCTATGGGCGGGGGCTACAGGCAGGTGCATGTAGATATCTAAGGCATGCGCGTCGGGGACCCTTATCGGACTGTACCGATGTTCAGTCTGATCTGGTTCCTCCCTGGGCTGCTGGTATTGCGTGTATGGGAATAGGGCGTGACACAGGGTATCCGCCGTGACCTCCGTTTCAGTAGAAGTCCAGTGTAAACTCGCATCATTATGCGCAAGTGCACAAGTGCATGGACTGCCTTTATTGGGCATTTAAGTGATTAATTCGGTATTTTTTTTTTGGTTTGGGTTTTACGGCCCTTTCAAGATTATTTCACTCATATCGAGCCGATCGTTAATCAGAGGTGGGCGAAAACCGGAGTACCCGGAGATAACCACCTGACCTTCCGTTGCAGAACTTGGCGTCTCACACGTGGCCCGAGCGAGGCTCGAACCTACGGCGGTGAGAGACCTCATGACTAAGAGTCAGCGCTCTTATCCACTAGGCCACGGAGGCCCGATCAGTGATTAATTTGCCTGCAGTGTGTTATGGTTTATTGTGGTTCTTTTAGCTGTACAGATTTATTTATTCATACTTTTTCCTATTTATCTGCTACACAATTTAGCTTTAGTTAATGCATAATTATTATTCTATTCTCATATTTATCATTATTGTTTATTTATTTATTTATTTATTTATTTATTTATTTATCTATCCTCTTTTGTTGGCATTTTAATATTTATTATTTTAAAAAATTTTTTTTTTTTTTACTTTTATTCAATTATATATTTATTTGTTTATTTATTTATTTATTCTGTCATTTATTTATTTATTTTAACTGAGTGCTTTCTATAATGTAAGTTCATAACATGGTTGTGAGTTTGCCTGGTCCTCTTGTGATGCTGTGGGCTGCTGATGATGGTGCTTTCCCGAGTTTTGGCGGGAGATGACGTCGTGTCTTCTGACGTTACGCCAACTTGTCTGCATCTTTAAGGAAGTGACACGACGTCGTCCCTGGCTACGGCGGATCATCATTACTTTCTTCCTGTCAGCATCACAAGATGGATGTCACTTAGTTGTTCGATGAATTAATAGATTCCTGAAGAAGGACAAGGGCCGAAAATTTGAAAAAGGGTGATTTTTAATTCATAGACTATTTGTTATTTTCCCTGCGGAAATATAAATTTAGAAGAATATATATATACTCAAAGTTTGATAGGGATCCCTTTTTATATACCAAATTTTGCACTGAAAATTTAAAATTTCATGACGGAATTTGTCCTCTGTGTATTGATAATTATCTGGAGCAGAAACTCATCTGCAATTCAGAACTCCCGAAAGTGCCCACTTCTCACACTTCGCAAATGAAGTCATGCACCCCAGAAATCTTGCGTAACACTGCATTCCAACAGAAAAATCAAACTTGTCAATGTTCCTTTACTAAGGGTAAAATGGACTTCATTTGATTTGTGAAACTCTTAACTGCCTAGGGGACAGTTAAGAAACCGTCCGAGTCCCGAAAAAAGAAACCGTGGCGTCTGAATGTTGGAATCTTATGTCTCTCAACGTCATGTTGCTGGGATTTTGAATGTGTCTCAGAGCGTGGTTTCCCGAATGTGGAGTCGGCATCTTACCCACGGAAATCCTTCACACACGGCGGGAATCGAGAAAGGGCTACAACTCAACATCGGGGTCGTTTTTTGTTGATTCAGTCTCGACGTCAACGGTTCCTGAACGCTACTAGCTTGAATGACGAGTTTAGGAACGGAACTGGAGTACGAATTTCTACACAAATTGTCAGAAACAGGCTCCACGAGTTCGGATTTAATGCCAGGAGGCCTGCTGTACGTGTTCCGTCGACGAGACAGCACGTTCCAGACCGGTTGGACTTTGCCAGAACTCACGTCAGGTGGACGATTCGTGACTGGACGCCAATACTGTTTACTGATGAGTCCAGATTCTATTCTAGAATTCACTGATAAACGTGATTTAGTGTGGCGAATGTCTAAAGAGCGATTCGATGACTTGAATGTGGCAGAGCATGATCGCTATGGAAAGGGATCAGTCATGGTTTTAGCTGGGATAAGCATGAACAGTAAAACTGACTTGTACGTCGTTGGAAACGGAACGTAAACGGCAGTGAGGTACTGTAATGAGATTCTTGATCAGCTTGTGAGACCATATGCCAGTGCTATCGGCCCGGACTTTATTCTGATGGACGATTATGCCCGTCCCCACCGTGTCCACTACACTGATGCCTATCTGGAACGTGAGACAATCGTTTGTATAGACTGGCCTGCTCGATCACCGGACTTAAATCCGATTGCGCATGAGTGGGATAAGCTACAGCCACCGAAGACTTTACAGGAGCTCAAAGATGCATTTGTTGCTGAATAGAAAAGTAGAAGTAAAACAAAGATCAGGAATTGATACAATTAACTTACTCCACCCATAAAAGACACCAAAGGGAAAGAAATACAAACATTAAGCGACCAGACCATAATGGAAACCCAAACAAAGGAAGGCCATAAGGACAGTTACTTTCCCACAAAATGGCCATATGGTCATCCAAAACCAAAAGACACACGTGATACACACAGTAAGTAACAAACAACAACATAAATAAATCGCCACAGAAGAGCCGCCTTGGAACGGTCGAGGCTGATTCGACAAAACCGGATACAGACTCTGGTTACGAGCATGCGCAGGCGATGTCGTGCTGTAATTGATACCCGTGGACGCCATACATGTGATTAGGCACGTTTGTCTAAACAAATTTTGAAATTTGTGAAAAATCAAGTGTCCAAATCCCTTCGTGTTACGGCAAATTGTGTGGGTGTCAAGACTGTTGTTGTTGTCACGCTTGAATGCAGTGCCAGTTGACAAACTTAATCACTAGTCTTTGTGAAGGATATGTTTTCTTACATGCTTTTCAGTGAAATATAGAGATTTCTCAGTGAAATCGAAATCGATATTGTCACTGTTTCAAACAGTGACAATACGATTTTTATTTTCACTGTTTGTGAATTCGATATTTCTTCGAAAAAATTCACATTATTTCTTTGGATGTTCGATGTCAATTAGCTAAACGTATAAATAGTGTCATGCATTACGTCACGCACGTTTTCACGCCATTCGGACGTTGATGACGTCACTTTTAGCACCTACGCAACGTTTATAAAGCGCGCGACGCCAGACGAGCGTAGCAACTGCCGAAATTATTTGAATGCAAATTTCAAACAAACCATTTGAAAAAGTAACATTCTAAGCTGTTTTTCAGGTGCAAACTTATAGAGTTAGGAGGCCTTCATGCGGACTGAACAAATTATTTGTCTAAATCGCGACGGAAGTGAGGGCGAGGATTGTGGCCACGTAAAATCGATTTAAGCCCCCCAGTGGAAATCTTCCACTGACCGTTCCAAGGCGGATCTTCTGTGGCGATTTATTTATGTTGTTGTTTGTTACTTAGTGTGTGTATCACTTGTGTCTTTTAATTTTGGATGGCCATATGGCCATTTTGTGGGAAAGTAACTGTCCTTATGGCCTTCTTTTGTTTAGGTTTCCATTATGGTCTGGTCGCTTAATGTTTGTATTTCTTTCCCTTTGGTGTCTTTTATGGGTGGAGTAAGTTAATTGTATCAATTCCTGATCTTTGTTTTACTTCTACTTTTTATAGTTTACACCCAATATTGTACCCAGTTAACACGCTGAACACCTCTAAATCAACGCGAAATCGCCCTGGAAAAAGTTCAACCTCTGTGATGATGGATGTTGCTTTGAAAATGCGTTTCAAATTACAGTTTAAAGCATGAAAGAAACAGAAAATTTGATTTTTTTAGTGTAAGATCAATTTTTATTTCACTCATGAACACCAAAAGTTGTATTTTCACTCGTGGCTACGCCACTCGTGAAAATACTACTTTTGATGTTCATTCGGTGAAACAAAAATCGATCTTACATTGAAAAAATCAAATATCCTCTATTTCTATCATTATGTATCAAATTTGGATTCAGCTGATAATGTTATCCAAAAATTATTTTGCATTAAAAAAGTGATCCCTATCAAACTTTGAGTAGTATATATATATATATATATATATATATATATATATATATATATATATATATATATATATATATATATATATATATATATATATATATATATATATATATATATATATATATTGCTCGACTCGAAGGCTACTGAGAACTCGTCGGCGGATTTTTGCCTGCCCCCGGGACCTTTTGGATCAACCATTTTAAATTTTGATTTTGAAACCTTCCTGTACATATCAACCATATACAAAAATTTCAGAACAGTCCATCAAGTGGTTACTGAGAACTTGTCTGGACAAAAATTGGCGGAAAGAAAAACAAAAAGAAGGAGAAGAAACCTAGAAACCCTTATCCTGCTAAATAAATTAATTTAGCCACACCGATTGCTGGCTATCAAGCATTCGAATTTCGAAACATAATTCATAAACTGCATGACAATGTTGGACCAGATCAGATTACTTCTTCAAAAGTAATCTGATCTGGATCTACGCTGTTTGCAAAAGTAGGGTCTATCGTGTTCAGCAGGTTAAGGGTTAAACATACACTTCAGCCACTTTATAACTGAACCTTCGTGCTAAGACCTCCTTCGTGCTAGCCCCTATATGCTTATAGCGCCCGATTACCTTAAAAACCAGTTCAGTCAAGACATCCAGGTGTGTATTCGAATTACGCAAGGAGAATGTCTGATTGGCGTCCTCACTCTTATTCTCTTAACTTAATAAATTACAAGGATTTATATCAAAATATAAAGAAATTGTTTTTGAGAGCAAAATGTGGAATAACAATTTCCAAGGTTAATTGTAAATGACATCTTTATATGATTTCATTTCACTGCCTTAAAGAGCACTTAAAATATAAGGTGATATACTCTAGCTGTTTATCGGTTTTAAAAACATTGTTCTCACCAAGCTGTCGGACCATAAATGCTTTTGTTTTGTTACTGTTGCTAAAATATTCCTTCTTTTCAGACCAAACATAGATTTAGATCATGAGGGTACTTGTTAGAACCGCCTCGGCGAGGCAGTTTAAACGAGTACATATTTTGTTTGTTTGATTTGAGGTCATTTTGGAGACGTTGTTTCCAATTGTGTGGGACTTTTACCCGACATTGAGATGAAATTACATCTCAAGCCCTGCCGCCCAATGAAACCGATAGGGTTTATAAGCATGGACGGACCGACTCGCACCGCATTGCCTGGGCAGGCTTAGATCCTCTAAGGTCGGTTTCAGCTCTGCACTGAAGCATCATGCAGCTCATCTATTTCTTCAAGCCCCTATTTCGGCCCCCGCCCATAGGGGCTTGAAGAAATATATGGGCTGTATGATGCTTCCACGCAGAGCTGAATCCGGCCCGCACACTAGGACTGGTAAACCGCTTAGAGGATCTAAGCTTGTCCAGGAACCGCGGTGCGAGGCGGACCGTCCATGCTAATAAACCCTATTGGTTTCATTGGGCGACAGGGCTTGAGATGTCATTGCACCTCAATGTCGGGTAAAAGTCCCACAAAATTGGAAGCAACGTCTCCAAAATGACCTTTACAGTGTTGACGGGGACGTTAAACCTCAAAACAAACAAACAAACAAACAATCAAGCCCCGATGGACGGGGGCAGCAACGAGTACATATACTCAGTGCTTTAGCAGTGGTGAGGAAGTTTCATTAACCCTTGCAAAACCATGTTTTTTTTTTTTTGTTGTTTTTTTTGTTGTTGTTTTTGTTTTGAAAAGTAGAAGTAAAACAAAGATCAGGAATTGATACAATTAACTTACTCCATCCATAAAAGACACCAAAGGGAAAGAAATACAAACATTAAGCGACCAGACCATAATGGAAACCTAAACAAAGGAAGGCCATATGGACAGTTACTTTCCCACAAAATGGCCATATGGCCATCCAAAATTAAAAGACACAAGTGATACACACAGTAAGTAACAAACAACAACATAAATAAATCGCCACAGAAGAGCCGCCCTGGAACGGTCAGTGGAAAATTTCCACTGGGGGGGGGGGGGGGGCTTAAATCGATTTTACGTGGCCACAATCCTCGCCCTTACTTCCGTCGCGATTTAGACAAATAATTTGTTCAGTCCGCATGAAGGCCTCCTAACTCATCAGTGCAACATCTCCGTGAACACAGAAATCAAAGAACCACAGAGGTGAGACAACGGTGAGGACTCGACAGCAAGAAACCACTGAAATGCTGGAGCAAAAGAAAACCAACAGTTAGACTCCGATGAGCCCGACCAGAGACAGAGCATCAGGCACCAACCAACATTATCTCTTTAATTTTCAATAAGCCTTTACGTTGGAGCCGTCATAGAAAAGTCCCAATGAAATGATCTAATATATTCAGGTTATTAATCCCAAAACGTTTCTGGAAATGACTACCCCCATTTGCGTAGCGTTCCAGAAAATCCGAAAAGTAGAGGCAGAAACCAGCCTGTGCATATGCACAGTCTGGTGAGTGTCTTTGCTGTTTTGTCAAAATACATACATCCGACTGGCAGTGAAGCGCTGGACATATATGGATTATCTGAAGAATTTTTGTAAGGGAATCTGATCGCACCTGCTTGCGAAAAGTAGAGACAGAAACCAGCATGTGCATATACACTGTCTGGTCAGGGTCTTTATACATTCATCCGACTGACAGTGAAGCGCTGGGCTTAAATAGATTATCTGGATAATTTTAATCGCACCTGCTTGGGAAATCCGTTTTATTAATGACAGATTCTATCTGTCTATTCTTGCTGTGCTACACGTTTAAAGTAATTCAGGCTTCAGTTCTTCCGGCTTTGACAGCCATAGAAATATGAGTCCGCACAAAATGTAGTCCGGTTTGGCGCAGTAATCAAAATTGTACAAGCGTATTAGTTATCCTGTAAGCGTAATACAAACTTTTGAAGCAGACGACTTGACGATTTTATCTCACGATTCAGCTGCATCATGCGACGGGTTTGGCGACAACTGTAGTTGAAAACGTTCCATGAAAGATCAGACGACACATGTCTTTCGTATAACGAACAATGAACGTGCTAGTTATCTTAAAAGCGCCAGACAAAACATGAAGCAGACAAATTTACATTTTTATCTTATTTTTCAGTGATTGGATTTCATTTGAATCAGCTGCCTGCAGATGAATCGTAAGAAATATGAAGTTTGTGTCGCAATTTAAGAGAAAGAAAGGAAAAAAAAAGATGAAATGGCCTCTGCTACATTCAAAAATGGCCAGGTTAAGATTTTACCCCTTCCACCCACGAGTTTCTCAAGTTCACTCTTCAGTCACTGAATTTGTACGCGTCCATTCTACACATGTAAATTTGGTGTCTAGTCAATAGTCGTCAACAGCATGTCAAACCATGTAGCACAGAATGCGATGTATCATTATGAGCCATCTCACCAGGTTCTACACTGTTTGCATCTGTAGGTATCTGTACTTGGCTATAAAGGGCTGAAAAGGTACAAACTCATAACACTTACATAACCTAATTAAATGTGAAGTACGTGACACAAGAAACTTCACCGTACGGTAGCAAGCCAGCAATAATATACTCCTAACAGTTATCACTTTCCAATTCTGTTGTAGGTCTGAATAACTGAATATGTAAGCACAATGTTGTTATAAATAATGAGTCACATGCCGTAAAACTTCAAACATCGCACAAAAAGTGTCTTCCTTTATTGTAGCGCACGACATAAGGCAGGTTCTTGACTGAGCCGCGAAACACATCTCAGTCAACAAGTGTAAGCTTTTACAAGAAAGTTGCGTCTACGCTTTGTGTTGTCATAAAACTGGCAACTATCCCAGCAGGCACATAACGTACTATGATTGTGACGTCATATCAACGTCGGTGCAACGTCATGACGTTGCATCGACGCTGATTTGACGTTGTCCTAGCGACGTGTGCCTGCTGGGTAGTCATTTGCATGTTGTATTATCTATAATGTGCAAGTAAAATGATGATGAAAGTGTATAACAGCCGATTCACATTAGTTTTGTGAACCAAACTAAAATTCAGCACTCCAGCGCCATTGTCCTTATCACTACAGAAAGTAAATTTGAATTTTCACAGAATCTGTCATTTCGGTGCCTTTTGGCGCTTTGATTTATAAACACATTGCAAGCGCTTGGATTTGGAAGCATTTGAGCGATACAGTTACCAGGCCGTTTTCGCCCTGGTAAAATTGGTTTTCTGCAGTCCTCTATTCAATAATAGATGGTCTGTGTAGCAGTCTATCATTTCGTAGACAAAAAATTCCTTTCGCAGAAAAAAACCTTCATTTCGAAATTTGGTAATTTCGAATGAATAAATTATTATCATTATTGTTTTTATTTTTATTAGTAAACATTTTTTTCTGAACAAAACCTTCCTTTCATAGCCAAAACCTTCCTTTCGTAGACAAAACCTTCATTTCGAATTTTGGTAATTTCATATATCAATATATACGAGTGCAACGCTATATACAATAATATACACTAATAAAACCTTCCTTTCGCAAACAAAATCGTCCTATTGTAGACAAAACCGTCCTTTCACGAAATGAACTTTCCTTCCGGGAAATAAAAGGTCCAGTCGAAATAAAAGGTCCAGTCAGTCCCCATATGCACCAACTTTGGCATTTAAATACCACATTTCGGTATCGGGACAACTCGGCACATAGCAAACGCGGCACATAGACAACTCGGCCCATACAAACTCGGAACATAGCAAACTCGGCCCACAATGGTTATAAAGCTTATTAAGCTGTACACAAATACTTCATTTGTCTGTTTTATTATTATTATTTTGATTTAATAATATTTATACATATATGCATATTTAATAAAATAGTTTCCAGTTATGTTTCGCATTAAAAAAAATAAACATCTTAATCAAAAGGCTCTGGATATGTCTTAACTACTACACTAATTATCTGATTAATCAGGGGATGACCGGAAGTTAATTCAGAAAAGCTGTGAACATGATGTTTGGGACTCATTGCCTGGCGAAGGATGGTCTAAGGACGTGTCACCAGTAAACAATTCTGATTCTGATTGCCACCAATGACTACCCGGCAAAGCTGAACTCACATTATTGCACAGGTGTCTCAAGGTAATGTGAAGCTGCTGTAGTCACGCCACAATGGACCAACCCGTAAACAAAAACGGTTACTAATACATATTCTGGATTATACATGTACAACAAACTAGAAAAAATAAGCACGAGTATCATATTCTCCATTAACAGGAAAATGCGGATAAATTAATTAGACATTTTGAAGGTATATGCGCAGACCTGTCAGTTTTTGAAACAACTTAAATACACGAAAATTTTATTGAAAAAAAAAATCTTCATATTTTTTTTAGATATAGACCACACCGGTAACCGCAGTACAACGAACGCGACAGAGTACAACGAACGTTACAGAAATCATGACGTCACAGCAGTATTTTCGGTAAGAAAAAGGATTATTTTAGCCCAGATCCTAATCTTTTTGGGTGGTTATTTTGCATAGCTGCAGAGTAATGGTATTACCATTTACTGATACAGTTGCAGAGAATTCTGATCATTAATAACGAAAACACAAACAATTTTCTTTCGGCTAGTGTGTTTTCATCAACCCCAGCATACTTCGGTAAATGTTTTTTGACAGTAACACTTCCTTTGTGCACATGATTTTGTGATTTATATGTTATTGCGATTTCAGAGCATCCATTGATGCATTTGCTTGAGCCCCAGTTCATGTCAATACCCACTGAATCCGTGGATGGTTCAATGGTTGATTTTTTTGTTAGGGTACACCTTACCACGGGTTATGATACACCATAACGCGGTTAGTCAGCACAATTTGGGTACAACAAACACGGATTATATTCTTCATAAATTGAAATAGTTGTTTGAATTGGGATTTAACGTCCCCGTAAACACTATTTTGGTCATTTTGGAGACGTTGCTTACAATTGTGTGGGACTTTTAACAGACATTGAGATGAAATGACCTCTCAAGCCCTGCCGCGCAATGAAACCAGAAGGCTTATATGCATTGGACGATCTGGCTCCCACCGCTTTTCCTTGGCAGGCTTAGTCCTTCTTAGCGGTTTACAAGTACTCGTTTGTGGTCAGATTTTAGAAGCCTCCGTGTTGCAGTGGTTACGCTACTCGCCTTGTAAACCAGGGATCGCAGGATCGATCCCGGGCTTCTCCAGACTTTCGGATGAGTCTTTAAACCGAGATCCCGTCTCCGTATGACCTTAGCTGTTGGTGGGACGTAAAACTATAACTCACTCACTTGTGGTCAGATTCAGCTCTGCGTGGAAGTACCATGCAGCCCAATTTATTTCTCAAATAAAAATCAAAAATAAGTTCCTTTAAGAGCAATGAAAACATTCATAAGAAAGAAGATGGGTCATACTACGTAGTTTCGGCTAATTAAGACTCATCAGTGACCCTTTAATGATCCGGCAAAGAAAGCCAGAGGAAACATACTGCAATTTTGCGAATTTCGAATAGGCAGTCGATTCAAAGACTGATGTGCGGGGGCGAAATAAATTGAAATAAAACTCTTTAATCCGCCAGCGAAGGCATGATACATGATGCTGTTTCTAATTCAAAACGTCCCATTTTGCTGTTACATACTCTTTAATGCCTGTTTGATTCGAATTATGATCTCCGAACTTATACACGTGCGAATTTAAAGGATTGGGTAAAAATCTTGGACAAAGGGGACAGGTGAACACATTTATTCTGGCTTTCCAGAACGTTTTTACCACATCCCCCACTTATGAACAACTGAAACCCAACTTATTTAGTTTCGGCATTGTTGGGAAGGGGAGACTCTTGAATTTATAGATTCCTTTCTTTGCTACTGAAAATAGTAAGTTTATATGCCACCACCCCCACCCCCGAGAATCTTTGATTCGGGGGGGGGGGGGCATATAGTATTTGCCCATTCTGACCAAGGATCATAACCCTGTTTTCACTTTGGCTGAATTATCTCCCCTTGAAATTTTGTAAAATCTCAGAAATTGGCTCCTCCCGCGGGGGGGGGGAGCTGTTTTCATTCCTCTGTTATACTCCCTGTATATTAATCATATTTCCACCGACATTGACTCAGAAATAAGACTGGGTATACTGCCGGGAAATTAGAGTTACAGAGGACTAACGTAAACTTCGACACCAAATGGATAGACTAGGATGATGGGCATGAAAATGTGGCATGACATCATGCGAACAAGTCCGTGGAAGGAACACCCCTTACTTTATATAGAGAAAACTGTGATTTAAGGGGATATACATACTTTTTATTATATCTGCTATAAGACATAGGTTGTGGGTACACGTTAGAACCGCCTCCTTGCGACGATTCTAACGAGCACCCACAACCTATGTTTGCAGTATAAATAAGAAACATATCACGAATTTTCATCAAAGAAGTAGCCATTTAGGAGATGTGAAAAAATACACTATGTCGCACGGGTGTGCTACCGGAATGAGTTTTCAGACCGTTTAATGCAATACATTAAGCAGATAACTAGGCAGAGAACAAATAAAATTTAGGGTTCGAGCATTAGAACTCCTTGAGTATCATTTCACATGATTCTCGGACTCCCAGAAATTCGAGGGCGAATTTCAATGTGGAGGGGGAGAATGTCATAGCGTATAGGTATATAGCACACTTGTATTGCCTTTCGGTACAAGTCGGCTTTTACAGCAACGTGGTAGATTTGCTTATCAATCCGGCGGCCCGGGTTCAAACCCCGGCCGGGCCAAAGGTGTGTAGCATTTTCGTCACCTGTTACACAATGTCAGTAAAAATGTCATTAATGCCCACGAACAACAAAACTGGACCGAAAACGGTACCTTGTGAGACACCAGACAAAACTTGAGCCCAATCGTAAGTTTCACTGTTAGGTTCGGCAATAGTATACATGGTGTTTGGGTCAACTGGATGACCAGCATCGCTAAACTCAAACTCAGCCATAATGTATCTTTCTGAAATAAAGAATATAAGACTCTTATTTGATTATTCTTACGACATGAATGTCGTAACAATGGAGAGAAGCATAGTTGTAAAAAGGGGAAAATCGCTTATGGTGAGATTCGAACCTGGGACAATCGGGTAAAATCAACTGCTCTAAGCACTAAGCCAAAGAGTAAACTGCCTTCCTCAGTTGTCTTCCGCATAATCAACCAAGGCAGGTATAATGTAGGTTAGGTGCTGCGGGCCGTAACACCTCACCCCTTTTCTTAGTCAAGTCCGTATGTTGACGCGAGGTCATTTTTGCGAAGAAAGTCAAATCCCGGGCGAGCCACCATCTTCCGACATGACAGCCATAATGAAGGAATGGGACATGGCTGAAAAAAAAAATCGACTCTGTGCGAAAGAGTCGTATCCATGACGCAGTCGTCATTGGTTATAAACCTGTAGGCCAAGGAAGATAATTCAAGATTAGAAGTTGTGGGTCGTAACAGTATCAGGGGCGTAGCTGGAAGAAAATCATTTGTACGCAAGCCAAAGAAATACTAAAAACAATAACTCCGTTTACCAGATGGGGACCACTCTCACAGGAAAGAATTTGCTCCCATCAGGGAGCAAATTCTTTTGCTCCCATCAGGGAGCAAATTCTTTCCTGTAAGTGCGGTCCCCGTGGCAGAGGAGGAAACTATTTTAGCTAAAAATAGTGTTGCGTATATCCTAGACAAATACAGTTTTTCTTCTTCTTCTTCTTCTTCTTCTTCTTCTTCTTCTTCTTCATCATCATTTTCTTCTTTTTCTTCTTACTTCTTCTCTCTGCTTCTTTTTTTTTCTTCCTCTTCTTTTTTCTACTTTTTCTTCTTTTCATCTTCTTCTCCTTTTTCTTCTTCTCTCTGCTTCTTTTTTTTTCTTCCTCTTCTTTTTTTCTACTTTTTCTTCTTTTTCATCTTCTTCTCCTTTTTCTTCTTCTCTCTGGTTCTTTTTTTTCTTCCTCTTCTTTTTTTCTACTTTTTCTTCTTTTTCATCTTCTCCTTTTTCTTCTTCTTTTTTCTTTTTCATCTTATTTTTCTTCTTCTTCTCATTCCTCTTCTTTTTCTTCTTCTTTTTCTTCTGCGTCTATTTTTTACGTTTGTAATGTGTACGCTAGTGCGTATCTGCGTACAGGTAGCTACGCCCCGGAATATGATGGACAAACTTTCCTATCTATCCCCCACACTGATTTCTTTGGCTGGCTTGTTTCTTCGTTTGGTTGGGAGTTTAACAGGCCAGCAAGCACTATTTAGGTCACATCAAGCCAATAAGTTTACCTTGAAGGCTTATAAAACCAGCACAGTGCATATTCTTACGTCAGAATTTGACAACCACCCTTCTTGAGTCAGTGAAAGGGAAAGAATGACCGTGTGTGTATTTTGAGTCATACGTCTCAGCAACCCGCTAAGGTTATACAGAGAGGGGGCCTCATTTAACGACTCGTCAGAAAGATTGGAGAAGCCAAAAATCGAACCCAGGAACCCTGGTTTATGAGGTGAGTAAAACAGAATGATTACCAATGAGAACATTTCATTGCACACCCATTTCAGATTCTTTTTCTTGCATTACTTAAATCTTAAAACATAGATTTTGAATATGCGGTCACTTCGACTGCTAACGTCCATTGTGACGTTTAGTGACGTCCCATTACGGACAGCCTACACGACTTCCTATACAAATAGCGCACATCAGACACCCTTTGAGTTAAACACCTCAGAATTCTCGACTTCAATGCCAGCCATTCGTAGAAAACCCGGTTAGGATAAAAGTTTTTATCCCAGGGTAAAATCAAGGATTTCCTCGTCT
The DNA here is from genome assembly GCA_963580285.1 of Lucinisca nassula. Taxonomy (NCBI): domain Eukaryota; kingdom Metazoa; phylum Mollusca; class Bivalvia; order Lucinida; family Lucinidae; genus Lucinisca; species Lucinisca nassula. The sequence goes on from OY757020.1 coordinate 69,634,369, forward strand.
GGTGTGCAAGAACTTGTAAAACGGGGCTAGCCTTTCGTTGCTCGCAGAATTTGATCGCTTTCAGCGATCAGACTATGTGCATGCGCAACTTCTGTACTAACAAATTATTTTGCAGATTCTTGTGGTTGCACTGTAAGTGTTGTCTCATTGAAGTTGGTTTTGCTCAGTATAGCTCATTGTTGGCTATTTGAACGGTCCCTCTGTAGTTTTATATTGTTTACATGTTTATGTACAAGTTATTCTTGGGCCCCATCCACCGCTGCTTGTGGAAATAAATGGACTGCATGATACTTCCACACAGAGCTGAATCCCGTCGCACAGGACTACTGGTTAACCACTTAGAAGGTCTTAGTCTTGGTCTTAGTCTTCCCAGGCAAAGTGGTGCGAGTCCGACCGTTCCTTCATATACATGTAAACCCTTTTATTCTCCTTGGGCGGTAGATTTGAGATGTCGTTAAATCTCAACGACGGGTAAAAGACTTGCAAAATTGGAAACAATTCCAAAGGATCTAACTTCAGTACTTATTTATTTTCACTGTGGCTGGTGTTGTGCCGTGTGGCGGCCGTAAAACGTCTCCCCGTACATCATCATAGTGCAGATTAAATTTTCTGGTCCTTTGGGATCATTGAGTTCATTTGGTATCATTTTGAAAATAGAGTTCTGCTTAAGCCGGTGCTATAGGGCGCGGCCGGTGTTGCATATTTCAGTACTGGTCATGAACAGACTCAATAAAACCGAGTCTGCTATTTTCGTTTATTTGGTGTATTCCTTGCTTCCAAAGGATCTAATTTCAGAACTTATTTATTTTCACTGTAGCCGGTATTGTGCCGTGTGGCGGCCGTAAAACGTCTCCCCGTACATCATCATAGTGTAGATTATATTTTCTGGTCCTTTGGGATCATTGAGTTCATTTGGTATCATTTTGAAAATAGAGTTCTGCTTAAGCCGGTGCTAGAGGGCGTGGCCGGTGTTGCATATTTCAGTACTGGTCATGAACAGACTCAATAAAACCAAGTCTGCTATTTTCGTTTATTTGGTGTATTCCTTGCTTCCAAAGGATCTAATTTCAGAACTTACTTAAATGGTCGACGGGGACGTTAAAGCTCAGTTCAAACAAACAACAGGTTATTTTGTGACATTTTTATGGATTACAGCGACTGTTTATTGTGCATCTGTTGTAAAAAGGTGTCTCCATGTCATAAACACACCTTACAACCCAAAACACTTTTTTGTTTTAGGAATGGCCAAGCGCATACCGTACATATTGTAATTTTTCAACTAAAGGGCAAATATGTATCGTTCCTCTTGGCTGTTTCTTGAAAAATAGCGCTTATAATGGGTAAAAACGTCCAGATTCGGTTTTTCATATCCGTGTTTGTTGTTCCATTTGCTCCGTGTTTAGTGTACTCAGACTCAACACATGATCCGTGGTAAGGTGTACCCGTGTTTCAAGGTAGTGAGCCAAGAAAAATCGGTACGATTCTTATTCTAAATGTTTTGATGAATTATTAAAAATATTATACTTACTTCGATGCCTAGAGGCATGAAAAACCCAAGAATGCTCGTGTATATGCCTTTTATTTCTGATTGATAGACCCTTAAAACTTGAAGTTTTGTTTTTCTACCTATTTTGGCCTAATTTATGGCTTCGATTTTCCTTCTCTGACCGTGTAATAACTTAAAATTTGGACAAAACAACAAAAACACAATCTGTTGTCATCGCAGAACCAACAGAAAAACGTAACTCGTGATATGTTCGACAAAATAAAGGAAACATTGAACTCACACTTCTCCTGTCAAAAAAAAAGACGGTAGCGTTTGTTGTACTCAGTCGCGTCACGTTGTACCGCGGTAACCGGTGTGTAGACCTACTCCATTAAAGATTGTTTGTTTGGTTATGTAATTATCATACCTAAGTGAACAATAGATAATTGACCCAATCAGCTAATTATATGTGCCGAGTTTGTATAGGCCGGGTTGGTCATGTGCCGAGTTTGATATGTGCCGACTTTGTTATGTGCCGAGTTTGTCATGTGCCGAGTTTGCTATGTGCCGATTGTCCCCGAATCCCATTCGCGACTTTACGGTAGACCATAATGCTTTGCGCGTCGCCGGAGTTCCGGTAATGACGGGTTGAGTTAAATTAAGCAGAGACGCTAGTATAAACATATTTTATTGCAACATGTTAAGCAATGGAGTTGGGCCACAAGTTCTCACAACATTAGTTACGGCCCTCCCCCTACAGATACTTACAGCAATAGACATGCAGTAATGACAAATATGTAGTATTTGAATATTTTTTCAAAAATCAACTAATAAGTGATGAGTAGATGAGAGAATATGATGAAATAATGTAAATTACTATATATAAAAAAAAAGATAGAGTAAAATAAATGCTGTCCGGCTGGTTGTGACTCAATAGCGGCTAGTTCACTAATTAATAAATCTTCGCGTATCCTTGATGAATGCTTGCACAGCTTTAAAAATGATGTTATTTTCATCTGTTGATAGATTTTCGTTTCCCAAAAGAAGGGTATGGATGTTCATTGGATGAAATTGTCTGGTCGATCGAAACAGTGTGACTCTTTCATTAGTATAATTTGTACACTTAAGCAAGTGGTGTTCAGCATCCTCGATATCTTCGGAGCAACTGCATGTAGGATTAGGAGATAAATGGTTTCTAAACAGATCAAAAGACAGGTTGCTGCACTTGTTCCTAAGTCTAGCATGTAAAACTGAAAGATATCGACTACCGTCTCTGAAATAACTTGGAACTTTAGGAGCATTATGTTGTTTTTTCAAATTGTATTTAAAACTTGCAAGATATGGTGAGTTGCGTAGGTCAATATTGAGAGAATTCCAAGCTGTTATAGATGATGGGACACATGATTTGCGTGAGATCTCGGTCCTACAGAAAGGCACAGTTATATCATTTTGATTTCTAAGTGCATAAGGGTTAGTTTCTCTAACTGGCGGAGGAATAATGTCTGATATGTATGAAGGGACTAACCCATTTACAGATTTGTACATAAAAATGAGTTTTTGATTTCTACGTCTCTCAGCTAGTGTCGTCCAACCACATTCTCTGTAAAGATTTTCAAGCGAAACAGATCGGGTTAGACCAGTGACAATACGTGCTGCCTCGTTCTGTAGCATTTGTAAGGAATTAATATCTTGGGCGGTACAACCATCCCATACAACACATGAGTACTCAATAATATGCAGTAGGTATGATAAGTATATCTGATTCAGTGCAATGCGACTGAAAGTAAATTTGAGTTTTCTCATGATACCTAACACTTTAGAGGCACTTTTTATAATGTTTTCAATATGACTATGCCATTGTCCATTGTGATTAAGGGTGAGACCTAAGTGTTTGTGATTTTTTACAAATTTTATGGGAGTACCATTAAAGACAATATCAGGTAAAGCTTCGGGAAATCTTAAAGTAAACAGAATTGCTTCCGTTTTGGAAGGGTTAAAATTGATTAACCATTGTGCTGCCCAACTTGCTAAAACCCGTAAATCATGATTAATAATACCTTCTATATCATTCATAGAAGAGGCAGAATAAAACAATGAACTGTCATCCGCAAATAGCCGTGTTAGACTCAACAGGGAATTAGCAATATCATTCACATAAATAAAAAAGAGTAGAGGGCCGAAAACTGAACCTTGGGGAACTCCAGCATTTATCGCTCTTAAGCTTGATGAACAATCCCTGATTATAACCTTTTGTTCTCTATTATCCAAATAATCACTAACCCAGTCTAGTAAATCTCCTTCTATGCCTACTTGCTTAAGTTTGAAAATAAGTCCCTTATGCCACACTCTATCAAAAGCTTTAGATACATCTAGGAAAACCATGCATGAATATTGGCTATTGTCAAAGGTTTGGCAAATATGTTGGTATAAGCTGAAAAGTTGTAGAATGATTAGGTAAAAACCCAGATTGGTACTTGTATAGTATGTCATTTTCATGCAAAAAATTATAAATGTTTTTAAAAGCAACTCTTTCTTGAAGTTTTCCAACATTACTTAAGAGTGAAACAGGGCGAAAGCTAGAAGGATCAGAGCTGTCTCCCTTTTTGGGTAATGGTATAACGTTAGAGTGTTTATAAATATCTGGGAATTTACCTTCTCTAAAGGATCTATTGAAAAGAATACTCAAAGGTACTGCTACCTCATTTGCCACCGCTTTGAGCATTTTATAACTAATTCAATCAGGTTCTGTTGCCTTGTTTGGGTTCAATAGTTCAATAAGTGATGAGACTTCTTGAGAGGTGCAAGAAATACTAGATATTCTATTCTGACACTTATATTCCAAAGCAGGTAAAGCAACATTTTCATCGTTTATAGGAGATATAGAGGTGAAATATTTGTTTAACAGATCGGCTTTTTCTTCAGAAGAAAAACAAAAGTCATTCTGGCCAGTAACCGGGAAAGAGTTTAACGGTGGAATTGAAGTAGAGCTAGAGTTACCTTTAACAAAATGGCGGACAACTTTCCAAAACTGTTTTTTTATCATTTGAATGAAAATCAGATATAGACACTTCCAAATTGTTATAGAACCGTTCTTTTGCATGACGCTTTAGATTGTTGACTTTATTGCGGAGCGACCTGTACTTGGCCAAGATATTTTGATTGCCTGATTGGTTATATTTACGTTTTAGTCTATCCCTTTTACTTAACACTCTTCTTATTTCAGAGTCATACCATGGTTTATCATCAGGTCTGATTAGTACATGTTTGGATGGAATACAAGTATTAACAAAATCAACAAGAGTAGTATTGAATTTCGAACAGGCTTCATCCAAAGTTCCCTCCCTCAAGCAGTCCCAATCGTAGTTAGATACCTTTTGGTTTAACAATGGAATATTGGCTTTTTATATAAGAAAACTGATCTACTGAAAGCACCCTCTGTGTCGTACTGAAAGGGTAATGAAATATATGTTGCTTTATGATCGCTGATAGTGTCTGGGACGTCTGAGACCCCAGAATCTAAAAACGGCAAGTCGTCCGGAATTATAATTGGGTCTAAAATTGCTTGCTGGCGAGTGGGTTCTGTAATTACATTATGCATTGAGTTAATTAATAATACATCTTTTAGATTGTGAAAATTAGGATTAAGCAGGTCTTCGTTAAGATCTCCAACAATTATTAGATTTTTTTGAATATTCAAGTGCCCTTTCTATATTCAAATTAAAGCTATAAAAAATTGAGCGTCAGCAGTAGATGGGCTATAGAACAAACCTATGAGAAAAGGTTCATTCTTTACCTTTATCTCTATCCAAATTGACTCATCGCAAAAAAATTCAAGATCAGGTCGTCTGATGTGCAATAAACTTGTATTTATATAAGCCAATACACCGCCACCATGATTGGTTCTATCTTTTCTGTATGGTAGACTGTAAGAATTTGAAAGAAAAAGCATATCTGTAGAAACATTAACATCTAGGTGGGTCTCAGAAAAACATAAAATGCTATAATCTAAGAAATTGTCTGATATATAATCTGTTTTATTTCTTATGCTTCTTGTGTTTAAGTGAAATATTGAAAAATCAAAAGTATTTCCAGGACCAGGATTGCTTTCTACATCACCAGCTTGAAGTAGTAATAGTATCATAATAATCAGACTGTGGAAATTACAAACATTCAGTGCTAAGAGAGAGAGCTCAAGCGGAGGCAAATGGAGGAGAAAAGCTTATGTAGTATCCCAAGAAGTTTTGATAAGTACTCTGTTGTAATCTTGATTAGAAACACTTGCTTGCCACTAATGAGACAGTGATGAAACAGACCAATTGAGACCCTCCACTGATCTAAAGATATACCCATTATTGTACAGCTTCAGCCAGGTTTGTGTCCCAAAAGTCCATCCCAGAACTGTACCAAGCCAGCCTGACAGTAGGTAAACTTGAATAATAAGAGCATAAAGATAAAACATGAATTGAATGATACAATGATATGACGAAAAACAACATGCTCATGCATGACAATAAACCTTGGAAGTTTTTACAGAGTGTGTTCACCTCTCTGCCACACTGCCTATTACACCGTGCAGTGATACAGAGAGGTTTTGGTGTGGTAAGGAGCTTATATGATAAGCTGTGATTGCATATATATTGATAGTAAAGCGCAATACCAGCGTATTTTGTTTTTAAATATGATATGTCATCTGACACGACAGGTTTTCTGTGATTATCAATACAGACATGGTCAAATAGACAGTGTAGACCGAGATCAGTCTGCTTCTTAAAGAGCAATCCGGTCAGAATCTTCAGTGTTTGCACTTCTGCAATTTACAACGTACTGATACAAATAAGGTTGACAGACAGCAGTCTGATCAGGATATTCATTGTTTGCAAATCCATGGGTACATGCGTTCAGTCGTGTCAGTACTATCACAGGTTACCAATTTCAGCCTATGTAGACAATGTATGCCCAGATCAGGCTGTTCCCTAGAGAGAAGTCTGATCAGAGCCTTCACTGTCTATTAATTCCTGCAGGACATATCAACAAATAGCGTACATAAAAAATCATGAGATTTGTGGAGCAATAATAAATGACTGTTCCTTTCTACGGTCATTCGCACCTCTCCGCTGAATCAAGAAGGGTAGCTGCCAGTTTCTGGCGAAAGACTGTGCACTGCACCGACCAACCACACACGCATAAACCTGCCCAAGAAAAGTGTGGATAAACAACTGGCCGGCTCATAGATGACCCAAATGGTGTTTACTGTGCCGTCAATGCTCCAATACAAACACATTTATGAGGCAACTGCCATCGTATATAGCGGTGGTGCAGACCATAACATTGTAACACTAGATCTGCAGTCGATGGTAAACCATCGCAAATACCCGCTTTTTCTATTAATAATATTAATGACTATGTATTAGCTAGCCAAAACTACATGTAAGTTAAAAAAAGTTGCAAAGAACATTCTAACTGATAATCAAAGTTTCAGAAGTGTAACTCTAATAGTATAGAAGATATGGCAAAGTACTACTTTTTGACATTTGACCTTGGGGTCGAGGTCGCACCAAAAGTAGCCCAACATATTCTATATTCCAAGGACCATCCAATAAGCAAAGTTTCAGGAGTGTAACTCCAATAGTTTAGGAGATATGGCAAATCATAATTTTTGACCTTTGACCTTGGTGTCATGTTGAGGTCAAGGTCACACCAAAAGTATCCAAATTTATTCTATATTCCAAGGGCCATCCACTAACCAAAGTTTCAGAAGTGTAACTCTAATAGTTGAGACGATATGTCAAATCATACTTTTGACCTTTGACCTTGGGGTCAAGGTCACACCAAAAGTAACCTGACATATTCTATATTCCAAGAATCATCCAATAAGCAAAGTTTCAGAAGTGTAACACCAATAGTTTAGGAGATATGGCAAATCATAAATTTTGACCTTTGACCTTGGGGTCATGTTGAGGTCAAGGTCACAAAAAGTTGCCCACTGCCATCTACATTCCATCTACTATCCATATGCAAAGTTTCAAAAGTGTAACTTCAGTGGTTGCAGATGAGATCCAATCACAAGAAACGTGACGGACAGACGGACTTTAGCCACAGAAAAGAAGTATTTTCGGTGTCTAACGGAATAAATCCCATAGACTTACATTGATTCTGTCCATTTACATAGCCACCTAACTATACATTTGTTGGTGCGGACGGACGGACAGACGGACTGACGCCGGAGTGAACTGTGGTACGAAAACATTATACCCGATTTTTCTTCGAAAAAGCGGGTATAATAAAAGGAATCATGAAGGATAAACCCAGTCAGCCAATGAGTCCCCGCCCAAGTGTTCCTCTCCGGCCAGGCCCAGAGATCTTACCGAAACGAAATGCAAGATCCTTAGACGTGCGACAAGGACAACTGCATGCATCTGAGTCCCAAACAAGACACTTAAGTAATTTAGAATAGTCATACGATTGAACCATGTTATATACATTCTGGTAATATTCATCGTCAGTTGGTCATTAAAGTACAACGTCTCAAGTATCTAAAGAGACCCAGATGCAGGGGGCAAGCACTCACAAACTGACTTTTCCACATGTGGTAAAATGTATACAAGCGTGCCTGAATTGCACATGTATGAAAACTTTGTTGTCACATATTTGTATTACATACAAGCGAGAAAATATAAATGCAAAATTGGCTTTTGATATTGGCTAATTTAGTTTTGATACATATAATATCCCTCTCAATTCCGCAGAGCTTCTCCTCTACAGTTAAACCCAGTTTAGCTGGGATAAAATGAGGTTTCAGTGGGAACTACCTACGATAAAGACAGCCCCCGCCCATCGGGGCCTGAAGAAACAGATGGGCCGCAAAACGCCCCCACGCAGAGCTGAAACCGGCCGCACACGAGAACCGACAAACCGCCGCCCAGGCAGACGGTGCGTGTCGGATCGCCCACAAACCCAATTGGTCCCACTTGGCGACAGGGCTTGAGGTGATGTTTCAACTCAATGTTGGGCAAAAGCCCCACAATTCCGGAAGCAGCGTCTCCAGAATCCCCTTTACAGTGTTGACGGGGACGTTAAACCTCAAATCAAAGAAAACTAGACCTGCAGTCGATGGTAAACCATCGTAAATACCCGCTTTTTCTATTAATAACACTAATGACTATGTATTAGCTAGCCAAAACTACTTGTAAGTTAAAAAAGGTTGCAAAGAACATTCTAACTGATAAGCAAAGTTTCAGAAGTGTAACTCCTATAGTTTAGAAGATATGACAAAGTCAAAATTTTGATCTTTGACCTTGGGGTTATGTTGAGGTCCACCTAAAGTATCCCAATTTATTCTATATTCCAACAGCCATCCAATCACCAAGTTTCAGAAGTGTAACTCCAATAGTTTAGAAGATATGGCAGTCATACTTTTTGACCTTTGACCTTGGGGTCGAGGTCACACCAAAAGAAGCCGAACATATTCTATATTCCAAGGACCATCCAATAAGCAAAGTTTCAGAAGTGTTACTCCAATAGTTTAGGAGATATGGCAAATCATAATTTTTGACCTTTGACCTTGGGGTCATGTTGAGGTCAAGGTCACACCAAAAGTATCCAAATTTATTCTATATTCCAAGGGCCATCCAATAACCAAAGTTTCAGAAGTGTAACTCTAATAGTTTAGAAGATATGGCAAAATCATACTTTTTGACCTTTGACCTTGAGGTCAAGGTCACACCAAAAGTAACCTGACATATTCTATATTCCAAGGACCATCCAATATTAAAGCAAAGTTTCAGAATTGTAACTCCAATAGTTTAGGAGATATGGCTAATAATAATTTTTGACCTTTGACCTTGGGGTCATGTTGAGGTCAAGGTCACAAAAAAGTTGCCCACTGCCATCTACATTCCATGTACTATCCACATGCAAAGTTTCAAAAGTGTAACTTCAGTGGTTGCAGAGGAGATCCATTTACAAGAAACGTGACGGACAGACAGACGACGGACTGACGCCGGAGTGAACTGTGGTACGAAAGCAATATACCCGATTTTTCTTCGAAAAAGCGGGTATAAAAAAAATCCAACGATAAAGCACTGTCAACCAATTTGTAACATGTACTCGAGTTCGAGGCAGTAATTCTGGATATTCAATTGCCATATAGTCTAGGTTCTACATACCCATAAGCCTCCGCCCATAGGGGCTTGAAGAAATTTATGGGCTGCATGATGCTTCCACGTAGAGCTGAGTCCGGCCCGCAAGCTAGTACTGGTAAACCGCTTAGAGGATCTAAGCCTGTCCAGGAACCGCGGTGCGAGGCGGACCGTCCATGCGAATAAACCCTATTGGTTTCATTGGGCGGCAGGGCTTGAGATGTCATTTCATCTCAATGTCGCGTAAAAGTCCCACAAAATTGGAAGCAACGTCTCCAAAATGACCTTTACAGTGTTGACGGGGACGTTAAACCTCAAATCAAACAAACAAAATCTACATACCCATAGTAGCTAAAGATACATCTTAGTTTGAAATGGCAAAGAGACGCTGTACAATTCATATAGTCCGTATCTCTAGCCTCGGAGGCTAGAGATACGGATCCGTATCTCTAGTCTCGGAGGCTAGGGATACGGATCTGTATCCCTAGCATTTTCCAATAGGCTTGGCTAAAGGTACAGTTTGATAAGACTGATAATTGTTTCAAACAGAGATACCGTTGCTGTTTTGACGCAATTTGCAAAGTAGCATAACTCTACTGAGACGAAAGGTGGTAAAAAGGAATATGAATTCTGAAATGGGACAGGACCAATGGCAATCATGCGTTGTATTATTATAATTATTATTACTGGAAAGTCGTAAGGTCGTTCTGGTTGTTGTTTGTAACCTTCAAGTTGTGGATGTCTTTCATCAAGACGACCTTGCCCTACGCTGACTGGATTATTTTCTTGTTTGCTTTCGTGTCTATAATGTATGATGTTAAGCAACAGTAGACTACTAGTTTTTTTTTTATGCCCCCGGAATCTAAGATTCTGGGGGGCATATAGTTTTTGGTCTGTCCGTCTGTTTGTCCGTTTGTCTGTTTGTCCGTTTGTCCGTTTGTCCGTCTGCAAAAACTTTAACATTGGGCATAACTTTTGAATTGTAAGTGGTACAGCTTTCATACTTCACATGTGCATTCCTTGTCACAAGACCTTTCAAGAGGTACCATAAATTTTGACCTCGTGACCTTCACCTTGCGCTGTCCGGGGGCATTTGTGTTTCACAAACACATCTTGTTTTTTATATCATGGCAGCGATAAAAACTAAGGCGCTGTTCAGCCTGCGCCGATGCGTATCTGATCTGCGCGTTTGCTTTTTCGCATACTAAGAAACGAGCCGCGTCACGACAAAACCTGTCTTCAGGGTTTCCGACCGACCTAGCCCGACACAAACCAGGCTATACAGCCACAGAAGATGGCTAGAGCTTTGAAATTTCGGCTTTAGGAAGTAGAGAGATTGTACCATCCATGTAGCGAAAACAAAGGCCCTGATCAGCTGCGCAGCTGATCTGTGCCTTTGTTTTCATATATGCAAACAACGGTTTTCTCATGACGCGACTCAATAACGTTCTTCTCGCTAGCAATGTGCTTGTTGTTGTACAGAAGCTAGAATTTACGATCAGCCCGTGCTGACGTTTATCTGATCTGCGCATTTATTTGTCGCATATACATATACTACAGGAAGCAAAAATGTAGAGATCATCCTGCATCATTGCATATTTGATATTAATATATTATTTTTATATAGCGAGAAAGCAAGGGCGCTGACCATCCTGCATGTATGCGCATTCGATCTGTGTCTCTGTCTTTATGTTTATTTAGAGTTAGGAAAAATGACATCCAGCAGACGAGAGAAAGGTGATCTGATCCGTTATGCTTACTTCGCCATACCCCCTCGCATCCCTTATTTATCTTGTAAAACTCGGGTTTACAGGGATGTACATTTTTTCTAATATTTGCTCTAAAACATAGATTATTGGTACTCTTACGTGTACCCACAATCTATGTTTTGAGCAAAAAATCAAAACATTTCAACTGAACTGAAAATTGTCATTTTTTCAGCCATTAAAATTCGTAAATGGTATTAAATTATTTCGAGCAAGCTCTCCTGAACCTTTGCTCAATGATAAGTACCAATTTTCTCTTTGGTTGGCTAATTTAACAATGATATTAAATGAAAAAAGATAAAGAAAGAAAAAAGAATGAAGATAAAGAAAAGAAAAAAGAAATAGGAAAAAAATGGCTGGCAAATGGCCGTAAACAACTCTTGGAATTAGTTTCATCTGTTCTTTGCAGCAAGACCTAGTCGTACCTCCCCGTTTGGTGCTGGCCGGATGACGCAAATATAATTCATATGATGCAATAAATTAAAGGTAATATGACATTCAAAATTCAATTTTTATTCTGGTATTTTTGACTCATCCATATGCTTACATGACAGGTCGAAAAAATGTTAATCAAATACAGCATATAATAATAATAATAATAATAATACAACAACACAGGATTGCCATTGGTCCTGTCCCATTTCAGAATTCATATTACTTTTTCCACCTTTCACCTTAGTAGAGTTATGCTACTTTGCAAATTGCGTCAAAACAACAATTGGTATCTCTGTTTGAAACAATTATAAGTCTTATCAAACTGTACCTCTAGCCAGGCCTATCGGAAAATGCTAGGGATACAGATCCGTATCCCTAGCCTCCGAGACTAGGTATACGGATCCGTATCTCTAGCCTTCGAGACAAGAGAAACGGATCCGTATCTCTTGAAAGACAATAAAAAAACAGTTATCGAAATATTTATTTATTTATGAATTTCTCATTATGAAGCCGTAAATGTATTTGTTCGATAACTTTAGGCTAGATATCTGTTCGAACTTTAGTATCAGCTTCGCCCACGGTATGATTCGCACCAAAACACTATCAGACACTGACCTAAATTTTCCAGTGTCAGGACTTATATCATGACACATTAAGCATTCCAGACCATATATTTACTTTTTCTGATCACTCTGAAGTTCTAAATTATTTTCAATAATGACTGTTTCAGTTTTTTGGTGCACTCAAAACTGACCTTCAGTCATCCAATTCAGTGAACTTTTTTTTTTGTTGTTGTTGTTTGTTTGTTTTTTAAATCAACTGGTAGTCCGATTTTCTAGGAGAATAGGCCGGAAAAATGGTTCTGAATGGAGACTCCACATCGCTTGGTTGACCCTTAAATCCCTGTACTGTAAACAATCAGTGGAGATCTAAACACAGCGTCTGATCTGGATCCGCCCTGTTTGCTAACAAACACGATTCTATAGGTAACCCTGTGATGTATCACTGACAGTGGAAATTTGACTAACATTATTTCAACCAACCAAATTGACAAACAAAGGCTTTGTTTTTATTTACATTGCTAAACGACAGGGAAGAGTATCAAGGGTAATTTCAAAGACAACTTTTCTGATTTGCTTTTAAAACAGTATTTTGTGGATACTTGTTAGAATTGCCTCATCAAGGCCATTTTCTAAAAAGTACCCACAATGTATACTTCTAACAATAAAAATGGGAATCTATCCTTTAATCATCTTTATTATGCCTCCTTATCTGGAGCTATTTCATTTCCATAGCTATTCCCTCCATCCATGCCTTTGCAGACAGTCTTGATCCATTTCAGATAGATCTACACTGTTTGTCATTTATTTAATACATTTCATTGGCTGATAGTTTATTTATCTATATAGAGAAGCATCTGGGGTGAAAGTTTGCCAACCTAGCAGCCCTAGAAATTTTGGGGACCTTCTCGAAACAAAACCTTTACTCAGCACCTTTATTCTTAAATAAACTGAAACCGGCCAGTACCGGAACTCCGGCGCGCGCAAGGCATTATGGTCTACCGTAATAAACCGAATATTTCAATTAAATCAGTATATATGATACCATTTTATATGTAAATTAACTCCTAGCGCCTCAGAAATACCTTCTTTTCGTAGAAAACTCTTCCTTTCGTGAAAGGAAGCTTCCTTTCGCTGCTTAGCTATACCGTATACTGACCGGACGAATGACCGGTAATTAGTTCCACTTGAGACTTTCAGGAAACCAATCGAAATTCCAGTTCCGCTTTGTAACCAGTTTTCGCGCCATCTTTCAAAAAAAAAAAAAAAAAAAGAAGAAAAAGAACTTTAAGCCAGTATATTTATTTAAGTGTTGTGTTCATCAAGAGTTGACTATAAGAGGAATGATTGGCTCGGCGTATCGGCAAAACTTTCAATGATAGCATTCACTTTTTAGGCATAGCTGATGAAAAGGAAATGCAATGCACGTGCCGCTCTTCGTCGTTTACAACTGGCAGCTCTTGGCAACAGACTGAAGCATGACCATTTGTTCATTCCGGTATTAAGAGGAGAAAAAAAGGCCGAAAATAAATGAGTAGAAAGGTAATGTGATGTCCTCCATGGGCGTTGTATTGGAAGATAGATAGATACCTCTGGTGTTTATCTTCAATGACCCAACTTTTATACCTTGAAGATCGTTGACGGGCTCAGCTGTAAGGACCATCAGTCCTTTTTAAGCCCACCCCTTGTATGGTCTAGGTTTGGAACCGACTTATATTGGTCTCTCGTTTTATATAGTGTCATGTGGTGACAGATTTGTAAATGTGTCACTATCTGTTGCTTATATATATCAGCAACAAAAGTTAATGTCAATACTCATATAATATGTCTCCTTGCCAGTGTTTATCGATTCTTGTTTTAAAGTTGTTCACGTTATCTGCATCCACAACATACTGTGGCAGATTGTTCCACATATTAATCACACGATGAGAAAATTGGTTCAGGGTAAAGGAAGTAGAGCACCTGGACTTCTCTAATTTCAGACTATGACCCCTCTTGTTGAAATGAGCGTATGTAAAAAAATTCTCCAATGGACAGTCATCAAATCCTTTAACTATCTTAAAAGTCTGTATGGCATCTCCACGAAGACGTCTGTGTGCGAGTGATGGTAACTTAAGTTCTTTAAGTCTCTGTTTATATGGTAAGTCTTTTAACTGTGATACAAGCTTTGTCGCCCTCATTTGTACTCTCTCAATACTGTCAATATCCTTTCGCAAATATGGATGCCAAACAACATTCGCGAATTCCAGATGTGGCCTGACCAGCGCAGTATATAATCTCAAAAATGAATAATTATCCAGGTATTGAAATGATCTCTTTATTAGAGCTAGAATACTGTTGGCTTTATTAACTTTCTTGGATATGTGTTGACTGAATTTCAGGTTCTTAGAAAATGTCACACCCAGATCACACTCCTCATCAACAGCAGACAGGTTCTTATCCATCATTGTGTAGCTATATTCCGGATTATTTTGCCCAAAATGTATAACCTTACATTTATTGACATTGAACTTGAGCTCCCATTTTTCTGCCCATGTCATGAGGTTATTTATGTCCTCTTGTAAAACGTCAACTTGATCTGTCGAGGCATGAAGTTTGGTATCATCTGCAAAAATCCACACTTTGCTTCTCACAAGCTCTGGTATGTCATTTACATAAAGTATGAACAAGATAGGTCCTAAAACACTCCCTTGTGGGACACCACTATCTACTGACTTCCATGCTCTTACTCTTAGAGGAATGCAAGTATGGGACACAGGAGCTTGACGTATTGCAATATTAAAGGGTTCATCTCTTCGTTTCTATTTAATAGAAACGAAGGATGGACACGGGTTTCCGAGATTCGCTGATTTTCATGCGAAAATCTCAAAATCTACATATTGCTCCTTTGAAATACAATATTGCTTGTGTTAATGAACGAACCATAAATTTCCGCCGCCGATTATAGAACTGCTTCGTCATATAATTCACCGTAAAGTGTGTGTTTCTAAAAAATATCCCCATCGCAACAGCTGCTGGTTACGCCGCCATTTTGTTTTCGTTAGGAGAATCACGTTTATTTCTTTTTTGTGTTTTGATTGGTCACCAAGCACGTGTCGATTTTCTTGGGTTGTTTTAGACCAATCAGAAAATGCGCATGGACTCACTCCGAGTAAACAAACATGGCGACGTAACCAGCACTTGTGCGAACGGCAAATTTTAAAGAAAAAGACGGATTGTTGTGGATTGAAGAGTAGCGAAGTATTATTAGGTGCGACGGAAATTATATTGCACATTAATTAAATGTTTTAACGTTGCATTTCGACGGAGCAATATGTAGCTGTTGAGATTTTTGAATGAAAATGATCGGACCTCTGAAACAGTGTCCATCCTTCATTTCTATTGTATAGAAACGTAGGGACAAACCCTTTAAATTTTATTACGTCAAGCTCCTGTGGTATGGGAAAGCTGGTTGTGGTATGGGAAAGCTCCTGTGGTATGGGAAAGCTGGAAAGCAGACAACCGATATATCTTCAAAGCCTTGATAAGGTCAATCACAGCAAACTTCTGTGGAAGATTTCTGCAGACTTTTCTGCAAAGTAATATCCAAATTATGGAGCGTGATAGCTCAGTGCTTAGTGATGCTAGGTTCCGGGTTCGATCCCTGGCATTTGTTCTCCAACCATTGCATACATGTGATATCTCCTGGATCATCCGGGAGGCTCCCGGAAATGGACACGATCTCCCGGGCTCCCGGACAGAACCCAAAAACTCCCGGAAACTGAATTTTCCTATCACTTTTTTTTCTGAACCGTCCATTTTTTATCCGTCGGGATGTAAGGGTAGTGACTCGACAAGAGATTAACTTAAATGGGTAACTTCACAGCAGGGTGCAATTATCGGCGCTGTCGGTCTGCTGGAAATTAACGGTATATTCACTGATAAGATGCACTGAGGTGTGAAAGTGATTCACGCATTAATAAAGGTACCTGTTACAGCGATCATTATATACCTGGAATAGGTATCTTTTTTAGAGTATGGGTGATTAATATGACACAGTCCAGGGGCTGACAAATCCACTGCGCGGTCGCCCGGGACAAGTCCGAAATCGCGCCAGGCAGGTACGCTTTGACTTTAGATATTTAGCATGTAGCAGCGGCAAGTGATCACCTATATAATTCCTGCCAATCATGCACCTGGGGTCCAAACAGGCCACGCCCCGGGGCCCTTTAGCTCCTTTTGACTCATAATGGAAAAAACCTTCGAAAATCTTCTTCTCTGAAACCACAGGGCCCAGAGCTGATATATTTGGCATGTAGCAACAGCAAGTTGTCACCTACATAATTCCTGCCAATCATGCCCCTGGGGTCCAAATTGGCCACACCCCGGAGCCCCTTAGCTCCCATAGACTCATAATGGAAAAAAAAGCTTCAAAAATCTTCTTCTCTGAAACCACAGGGCTCAGAGCTTAGATATTTAGCATACATGTAGCAACGGCCAGTGGTCACCTACATAATTCCTGCCAATCATGCCCCTGGGTTCCAAATGGGCGACGCCCCGGGGCCCCTTCGCTCCCATAGACTCATAATGGAACAAAAAGCTTCAAAAATCTTCTTCTCGGAAACCACTTGGCCCAGAGCTTAGATATTTAGCATGTAGCAAGGGCAAGTGGTCACCTACATAATTCCTGCCAATCATGCCCTTGGGGTCCAAAGGGGCCACGCCCCGGGGCCCTTTAGCTCCTATTGACTCATAATGGAAAAAAAGCTTCAAAAATCTTCTTCTCTGAAACCACATGGCCCAGAGCTGAGAAATTTGGCATGTAGCAACGGCAAGTGGTCACCTAGATAATTCCTGCCAATCATGCCCCTGGGGTCCAAATTAGCCACACCCCCGGGCCCCTTAGCTCCCATAGACTCATAAAGGAACAAAAAGCTTCAAAAATATTCTCTGAAACCACAGAGCCCAGAGCTTAGATATTTAGCATGTAGCAACGGCCAGTGGTCACCTACATAATTCCTGCCAGTCATGCCCCTGGGTTCTAAATGGGCGACGCCCCGGGCCCCTTCGCTCCCATAGACTAATAATGGAGCAAAAAGCTTCAAAAATCTTCTCGGAAACCACAGGGCCCAGGGTTGAGATAGTTAGCATGTAGCAAAGGCAATTGGTCACCTACATAATTCCTGCCAATCATGCCCCTGCGTTCCAAATGGGCCACGCGCCGGGGCCCCTTTGCTCACATAGACTCATAATGGAAAAAAGCTTAAAAAATCTTCTTCTCTGAAACCACAACGCCCAGAGCTTAGATATTTAGCACGTAGGAACAGCAAGTGGTCACCTACTTAATTTCTGCCAATCATGCCCCTGGGGTCCAAATGGGCGAAGCCCTGGGCCCCTTCGCTCCCATAGACTCATAATGGAACAAAAAGCTTCAAAAATCTTCTCGGAAACCACAGGGCCCAGGGTTGAGATAGTTAGCATGTAGCAAAGGCAATTGGTAACCTACATAATTCCTGCCAATCATGCCCCTGCGTTCCAAATTGGCCACGCGCCGGGGCCCCTTTGCTCACATAGAATCATAATGGAAAAAAGCTTAAAAAATCTTCTTCTCTGAAACCACAACGCCCAGAGCTTAGATATTTAGCACGTAGGAACAGCAAGTGGTCACCTACTTAATTCCTGCCAATCATGCCCCTGGGGTCCAAATGGGCCAAGCTCGGGGCCCCTTAGCTCCTATAGACTCATAATGGAAAAAAGCTTCGAAAATCTTCTTCTCTGAAACCACAGGGCCCAGAGCTGAGATATTTGGCATGTAGCAACGGCAAGTGGTCAATACATAATTCCTGCCAATCATGCCCCTGGGGTCCAAATTAGTCACACCCCGGGGCCCCTTAGCTCCCATAGACTCATAAAGGAACAAAAAGCTTCAAAAATCTTCTTCTCTGAAACCACAGGGCCCAGAGCTCAGATATTTAGCATTGTAGCAACGGCAAGTTGTCACCTACAATCATAATTCCTGCCAATCATGCCCCTGGGGTCCAAATGGGCCACGCCCAGGGGCCCTTTAGCTCCTATAGACTCATAATGGAAAAAAAATTTAAAAAATCTTCTTCTCTGAAACCACAGGGCCCAGAGCTGAGGTATTTGGCATGTAGCAACGGCAAGTGGTCACCTGCATAAATCCTACCAATCATGCCCCTAGGGTCCAAATGGGCCACACCCCGGGGCCCCTTAGCTCCCATAGACTCATAATGGAAAAAAAAGCTTCAAAAATCTTCTTCTCTGAAACCACAGGGCCCAGGGTTGAGATATTTAGCATGTAGCAAAGGCAATTGGTCACCTACATAATTCCTGCCAATCATGCCCCTGCGTTCCAAATGGGCCATGCCCCGGGGCCCCTTTGCTCCCATAGACTCATAATGGAAAAAAGCTTAAAAAATATTTTTCTCTGAAACCACAACGCCAGAGCTTAGATATTTAGCACGTAGCAACAGCAAATGGTCACCTACTTAATTCCTGCCAATCATGCCCCTGGGGTCCAAATGGGCCAAGCCCGGGGCCCCTTAGCTCCTATAGACTCATAATGGAAAAAAGCTTCAAAACTCTTCTTCCACGAAACCTCAGGGCCCAGAGCTTAAATTTTTAGCATGTAGCAATGGCAAGTGGTCACCTAGATAATTCCTGCCAATCATGCCCCTGGGGTCCAAATTGTCCACACCCCGGGCCCCTTAACTCCCATAGACTCATAATGGAAAAAAGCTTCAAAAATCTTCTTCTCTGAATCCACAGGGCCCAGAGCTTAGATATTTAGCATGTAGCAATGACAAGTGGTCACCTACATAAATCCTACCAATCATGCCCCTGGGGTCCAAATGGGCCACACCCTGGGACCCCCTTAGCTCCCATAGACCTAATAAATGGAAAAAAAAAAACCTTCAAAAATCTTCTTCTCTGAAACCACAGAGCTTAGATATTTAGTATATAGCAACGGCAAGTGGTCACCTACATATTTCCTGCTAATCATGCCCCTGGGGTCCAAATGGGCCACTCCGGGTGGGGGTGGGGGGGGGGGGGGGCATAGCTCCCATAGACTCATAATGGAAAAAAGCTTCAAAAATCTTCTCAGAGACTGTGAAGCACAGAACCTAGATATTTAGTATCTAGCAACATAAAATAGCCAGCTACATAAATCCTGCTAACCCTGCCCCTGGGGTCAAAATTGGCCACGCCCGAGCTCATCACCTCCAATAGACTTATAATGGAAAAAAACTTAAAAAATCTTCGTTTATGAAACCATAAGGCCCAGAGCTTAGATATTTAGTATGTAGCAATGTCAAGTGGCCACCTACATAAATCCTGCCAGTTATGCCCCTGGAATCCAAATTGGCCCCACCCCAGGGCTCTTTAGCTTCCATAGACTTACAATTGGAGAAACTTCAAAAATCTTCTTCTCTGAAACCACAGGGCCCTAATAATGAAAAAAACAAAAAAAAAACAAACTTAAAATTGGGAAAAAATCTTCTTCTCTGAAACCATAAGTCCAAGAGCTCGGCCCCGATAGCTCAGTTGGTAGAGTGTCCGCTCCGGGGAACGGGAGGTCTCGGGTTCGATCCCGGGCCTCGACATACCAAAGTCGTTAAAAATGGTACTAGCTGCTCCTCGCTTGGCACTCAGATTTACGGGGTAGAGCTAGGACTGGTCGATCCAGTGTCAGGATAATGTGACTGGGTGTGGTATCATGAAATGTGTCTAGGACATGATACTTCAGTGAGGCAGCACTATAAACGTGAGCATTGAGCTCCCTGTAGCAACCAGACACCGTCGTGATATGACTGAAAAATTGTTGAAAGCGATGTTAAACCCGAATTCACACACACACACACACCAAGAGCTTAGGTATTTAGCATGTAGCAATGTCGTGTGGTCGCCTACATGAATCCTGCCAATCATGCCCCTGGGGTCCAAATCCTGTGGCCCGTTAACTCCAACAAACTTATAATAGAAAAAGCTTCAAACATCTTCTTTGAAACCATGAAGTACAGACCTTAGATATTTAGTATATAGCAACACAAAATGGTCGCCTACATTAATCATGCCAATCTTGCCCTTTGTGTCAAAATTGGCCAAGCCCCAGGGCTCACTAGCTCCTATAGACTTATACTGGAAAAAACTTAAAAAAAAATATTTTTCTCCAAAACCATAAGGCACAGATTTTGTTTGATTTGAGGTTTTACATCCCTGTCAACACTGTATAGGTTATTTTGGAGATGTCTCTTCCACTTTTGTGGGACTTTTACCGGACATTGAAATGAAATTACATCTCAAGCCCTGTCGCCCAATGAAACCAGTAGGGTTAATAAGCATGGACATCGCTTTGCCTGAGCTTAGATATTTAGTATGTAGCAATGTCAAGTGGTCTCCTACACTAATGATTTTCTGGTACACAGGTGAGCGATATAGGGCCATTGGGCCCTCTTGTTTCAAAATGCAGGATAAATGTATCCCCCTTTTCTCTTTTGTGACTTTGTCCAAAATTTTTACTCAAACATTACTGTGGTCAGCTGAGTTTCACAACAGTGCTTTTTGCCTAAATGCATGTTGTCTGTCAGAATTTTTTTTTTCTCCGCTCACATCTGAGCATTACGAGCAGGACTTCCTGGGTGGTAACCACTTCTTTTTTTTTTTTAAGCAATGTGGATGAAGTACCTTGCTCAAGGGCACAACACTTTGGTCAGCATGAGACTCGAACCCGCAACCTCTCGATCACCAATCCGATGCGCTACCACTGCACCGAAGCGCTCCACGTTTTGTGTTCATCCAAGTGAACCATAATATTTGAGCAAACAATATGTTCAAGCAAGTTACATGGTACACATGACAGTGACACAGGACGATAGTTGGGAGGGAAAAATGTTTGCAAGAAGCCATTCTTTTGTGACTTCATCAGTATGAAGATATTGCTGAAACAAATGTGAAAACAATGGATCCAATTTGTTTGCCAGCTCTTTAAGGACTCTAGGATGAAGCTCATCAGGCCTAAAGCTTTAGAGGGATTTAAGCCCTTAAGTAAGTTCATAACTTCCTCTGACAAAACTACAATCATACATGTATTTATGAAAGGAGCCAATCTCTCAGTTAATGGAATCTCATTGTACTCAGTTTTATTAGCTCACCTGTCACATAGTGACGAGATGAGCTTTTGGGCTCACTTTTTGTCTGTCGTGCGTGCGTTTGTCCGTAAACAATTTCAAAAAAATATATCTCTAATACCCCATGGCCAATCTCGATCAAATTATATGTGAAGCATTATTAGGTAGGGGGAAAGGCTGCATAAGGTTTTTGGGCTGATCAGATTTGAATTCTGGTTGCCATGGCAACATATAGCTCCCATAGACTTATAATGGGAAAATTTTTAAAAGTCTTCTCTGAAACCACAGGGCCCATGGCTTAGATATTTAGCTTGTAACAATGTTAAGTGGTCACCTACATAAATCCTGCCAATCATGTCCCAGGGGTCAAAATTGGCCATACCCCGGGGCCCCTTAGCTCCTACAGACTCATAATGAAAAAAAGCTTCAAAAATCTTCTTCTCTGAAACCACAGGGCCCAGAGCTTAGATATTTAGCATGTAGCAAGGGCAAGTGGTCACCTACATAATTCCTGCCAATCATGCCCCTGGGTTCCAAATGGGCCACGCCCCGGGGCCCCTTCTCCCACATAGACTCATAATGGAAAAAAGCTTCAAAAATCTTCTGCTCTGAAACCGCAGGGCCTAGAGCTTAGATATTTAGCATGTAGCAATGGCAAGTGGTCAACTACATTATTCCTGCCAATCATGTCCCTGGGGTCCAAATTGGCCACGTCCCGGGGCCCCTTAGCTCCTATAGACTCATAATGGAAAAAAGCTTCAAAAATCTTCTTCTCTGAAACCACAGGGCACAGAGCTTAGATATTTAGCATGTAGCAGCGGCAAGTGGTCATCTGCATAATTCCTGCCAATCATGCCCCTGGGTTCCAAATGGGCCACGCCCCGGGGCCCCTTCGCTCCCATAGACTCATAATGGAAAAAAGTTTCAAAAATCTTCTTCTCCGGGGGTCCCTTCGCCCCCCATAGACTCATAATGGAAAAAAGCTTCAAAAATCCTCTTCTCTGAAACCACAGGGCCCAGAGCTTAGATATTTAGCATGTAGCAACGGCAAGTGGTCACCTACATAATTCCTGCCAATCATGCCCCTGGGTTCCAAATGGGCCACACCCTGGGGCCCTTCGCTCCCATAGACTCATAACTGAAAAAAGCTTAAAAAATTTTCTTCTCTGAAACCAGAGGGCCCAGAGCTGAGATATTTAGAATATAACAACGACAAGTGGTCACCTATAAATTCCTGCCAATCATGCCCATGGGGTCCAAATTGGCCACACCCCGGGGCCCCTTAGCTCCTATAGACTCATAATGGAAAAAAGCTTCAAAAATCTTCTTCCCTGAAACCACAGGACCCAGAGCTTAGATATTTAACACGTAGCATGGGCAAGTAGTCACCTACATAATTCCTGCCAATCATGCCCCTGGGTTCCAAACGGGCCAGGCTCGGGGCCCCTTCGCTCCCATAGACTCATAATGGGAAAAAGCTAAAAAAAATCTTCTTCTCTGAAACCACAGGGCCCAGAGCTTAGATATTTAGCATGTAGCAAGGGCAAGTGGTCACCTACATAATTCCTGGTGATCATGCCCCCGGGGTCCAAACGGGCCATGCCCCGGGGCACCTTAGCTCCTATAGACTCATAATCAGTCAGGTGCATAACCTATACAAGTTATTTTTAGCTCACCTGGGCCGAAGGCTCCAGGGGAGCTTATAGTATAGTGGGTCCTCCGTCGTCCGTCCGTCCGTCGTCCGTCCACACTTTTGAGCAGCTTTATCTCTGTATCCTGCAGGCTGATCTCAATCATTTCTCATCTGTAGCATGCTTCTGGTGGGGCATTGATGACATAAACTTTTTTTTGAAATCGCTCTAAAACTTTGGTTCCTATGGCAACCACAAGGTCCCATAGACTTACTATGGGAAAATGCTTGTCATCACCGTAGTGCCTTCTGTTTTGATCAGATCTTTCTGAAACTTATATGTAAGGTGGCTGTGGATAAAATCTCGGATGAGTTCGAAAACCGGCCAAGTCGGCCTATTTATCATAGAGTTACGTCCCTTTGTTTGCTGAAAAGGCCCGTTTTCGACCTTGTCATCACCGTAGCCCCTTCAGTTTTGATCGGATCTTTCTAAAACTTATTTGTATAATGACTGGGGATAAAACCTCGGATGAGTTCGAAAACCGGCCAAGTCCGCAGATTTATCATAGAGTTACGTCCCTTTGATTGCTGAAAATGCCGAATTTTGACCTTGTCATCACCGTAGCCCCTTCAGTTTTGATTGGATCTTTCTGAAACTTATATGTAAGGTGGCTGTGGATAAAATCTCGGATGAGTTCGAAAACTGAACAAGTCGGCCCTTTTATCTTAGAGTAATGTCCCTTTGATTGCTGAAAATGCTGATTTTTGACCTTGTCATCACTGTAGCCCTTTCAGTTTTGATCGGATCTTTCTGAAACTTATATGTAAAGTGGCTGGGGATAAAATCTCGGATGAGTTCGAAAACCAGCCAAGTTGGTTCATTTATCACAGAGTAACAACCCTTTGATTGCTGAAAATCCGATTTTTGACCTTGTCATCACCCTAGCCCTTTCAGTTTTGATCGGATCTTTCTGAAACTTATATGCAAGGTGGCTGGGGATAAAGCCTCGGATGAGTTCGCATACTGGCAAAGGTGGCCTATTTATCATAGAGTTAGGTCCCTTTGATTGCTGAAAATGTTGATTTTTGACCTTGTCAACACTGTAGCCCCTTCAGTTTTGATCGGATCTTTCTGAAACTTATATGTAAGGTGGCTGGGGATAAAACCTCGGATGAGTTCGAAAACCGGCCAAGTTGCCCCATTAACTTTATAGTTATGTCCCTTTGATGGCTGAAAATGTCGATTTTTAGCTCACCTGAGCCGAAGGCTCATGTGAGGTATTAGTATACCACGAGCCGGCGTCCGTCGTCCATCGTCGTCGTCCGTCGTCCACACTTTCAAAGAAGTATATCTCCGGAACCAGTGGGCCAATCTTGATCAAATTTCATGTGAAGCATTATCAGGTAGGGGGAAAGGCTGCATACTGTTTTCGGGCAGATCGGATTGGAACTCTGGTTGCCATGGCAACAAATAGCTCCCATAGACTTAACATAGGAAAAAGTTTGTCATCACTCTAGCTCCGTCAATTTTTTTCTGATTGTCTTCATTCTTGCAGATAACGAGGACAGGCATGAAATCTCGATCAAGTTCGATTTTGGGCTGAATCGTATTATTCACTCAGGAGTTACGTGCCCTTGAGCGTTAGGAAAAAGCTTGTCATCACTCTAGCTCAGTCAATTTTTTTCTGATCGACTTCATTCTTGCAGATAACGAGGACAGGCATGAAATCTCGATCAAGTTCGATTTTGGGCTGAATCGGATTATTCACTCAGGAGTTACGTGCCCTTGAGCGTTGAAAAAATTGCCTATTGACTTAACATGGGGAGAATGTTGTCATCACCGTAGCTGCTTCAATTATTTTCAGATTGGCTTTATTCTTGCAGATAACCAGCACAGCCATGAAATCTCGGTCAAGTTCGATAACTGGCAGAATCGGATCATTCACTTAGGAGTTACCTGCCCTTGTGTGTTTTTGCATTAGGGTTAATGGGAATTTCAAAAATGTATATCTTAAAGACTACTTGGCCAACTTTGATCAAATTTCATGTGTCGCATTATTGGGCAAGTGGAAAGGCTTCATTAGGTTTTCAGGCAGATCTGAGTGGAACTCTGGTTGCCATGGCAACATCTAGCTCCCATAGACTTCACATAGGAAAAAGCTTGTCATCACTCTAGCTCCGTCAATTTTTTTCTGATCAACTTCATTCTTGCAGATATCCAGTACAGGCATAAAATCTCGGTCAAGTTCGATTTTGGTCCGAATCAGATAATTCACTCAAGAGTTTCGTCCCCTTGAGTGCCCGAAAAATTGCCTATCGACTTAACATGGGGAAAATGTTGTCATCGTTGTAGCTAGTAACGAGGACAGGCATAAAATCTCGGTTAAGTTCGATTTTGGGCAGAATCGGAATATTGACCTCGGAGTTACGTGACCTTGAGCGACAAAAAATTTGCCCGTAGACTTAACATAGGGAAAATGTTGTGACTACGATAGCGACCTGAATTTTTTTCAGATCAGCTTCAAACTTGCAGGTAACGAGGACAGACATAAAATCACAGTTAAGTTCGATTTTGGGCCGAATCGGATTATTTGCCTTGGAGTTACCTGCCCTTGAGCATGAAAAAATACGTTGTGACCACGATAGCAACTTTATTTTTATTCAGATCAGCTTCAAACTTGCAGGTAACGAGGACAGGCATAAAATCCCGGTTAAGGTTGATTTTGGGCCGAATCGGAATATTGACCTCGGAGTTACGTGACCTTGAGCGACAAAAAATTTGCCCATAGACTTAACATAGGGAAAATGTTGTGACTACGATAGCGATTTGAATTTTTTTCAGATCAGCTTCAAACTTGCAGGTAACGAGTCCAGACATAAAATCTCGGTTAAGTTAGATTTTGGGCTGAATCGGATTATTTGCCTTGGAGTTACCTGCCCTTGAGCATAAAAAAATACGTTGTGACCACGATAGCAACTTTATTTTTATTCAGATCAGCTTCAAACTTGCAGGTAACGTGGACAGGCATAAAATCTCTGTTAAGTTCGAACCGGAATATTGACCTCGGAGTTACATGACCTTGAGCAACAAAAAATTTGCCCATAGACTTTACATAGGGAAAATGTTGTGACTACGATAGCGACTTGAATTTTTTTCAGATCAGCTTCAAACTTGCAGGTAACGAGGACAGACATAAAATCTCATTTAAGTTCGATTTTGGGCCGAATCGGATTATTTGCCTTGGAGTTACCTGTCCTTGAGCATAAAAAAATACGTTGTGACCACGATAGCAACTTTATTTTTATTCATATCAGCTTCAAACTTGCAGGTAACGAGGACAGGCATAAAATCTCGGTTAAGTTTAATTTTGGGCTGAATCGGAATATTGACCTCGGAGTTACTTGACCTTGAGCGACAAAAAATTTGCCCATAGGCTTAATTAGGGAAAATGTTGCGACTACCATAGCGACTTGAATTTTTTTCAGATCAGCTTCAAACTTGCAGGTAACGAGGACAGACATAAAATCTCGGTTAAGTTCGATTTTGGGCCGAATCGGAATATTTGCCTTGGAGTTACCTGCCCTTGAGCATAAAAAAATACGTTGTGACCACGATAGCAACTTTATTTTAATTCATATCAGCTTCAAACTTGCAGGTAACGAGGACAGGCATAAAATCTCGGTTAAGTTCGATTTTGGGCCGAATTGGAATATTGACCTCAGAGTTACGTGACCTTGAGAGACAAAAAAATTTGCCCATAGACTTAACGTAGGGAAAATGTTGTGACAGAAATAGCGACTTGAATTTTTAGCTCACCTGAGCCAAAGGCTCCAGTGAGCCGATAGTATACCAAGGCTCCGGAGTCCGTCGTCTGTCGTCCGTCCATCCCTCGTCCACACTTTCAATGAAGCATATCTCAGAAGGCAGTCGACCAATCTTGTTTAAATTTTATGTGTAGCACCATTGGGCAAAGGGAAAGGCTGCATTAGGTTTTGGAGCTAGTCTGGTTCATTTGTTCCTTCATTCTTCTTTCTCTCCATATAGAGATAATAGACCAATGTTAAATTTTTAATCAAAGATTTCTCAGGAACTATAAAAGCTAGAAGCATCAAATTTGGTATTCAATAGAATAATGATGACTTATTTTGTTTAAGAGACATTGGGCTTTCTCAGCTTATTTGTTCATCTGTTCTTTCATTCTTCTTTCTCTCCATTTTGACCAATGTTAAATTTTCGTCAAAGATTTCTCAGGAACTATAGAAGCTAGAAGTCTCAAACTTGGAATGCAATGCAATAATCATGACTTATATCCTGTAAGGGTCAATGGGCTGGATTCTATTAGCAGATTTAGTAGTCAAGTCTGTGAATTGTTAAAACTTAAGTTCCTCAGGTGAGCGGTTTAGGCTCATTGAGCCTCTTGTTTACCTTGTCATCACCGTAGCCCCTTCAGTTTTGATCGAATCTTTCTGAACCTATATGTAAGGTGACTGGAGATAAAACCTAGGATGAGTTTGAATACCGGACAAGTTGGCCCATTTATCATTGATTTACGTCCCTTTGATTGCTGAAAATGCCGATTTTTGACCTTGTCATCACCGTAGTCCCTTCAGTTTTGATCGGATCTTTCTGAAACTTATATGTAAGGTGGCTGGGGATAAAATCTTGGATGAGTTCGAAAACAGGCCAAGTCAGCCCATTTATCGTAGAGTTATGTCCCTTTGATGGCTGAAAATGTTGATTTTTGACCTTGTCATTACTGTAGCCCCTTCAGTTTTGATCGGATTTTTAGCTCACCTGGGCCGAAGGCTCCAGGGGAGCTTATAGTATAGTGGGTCCTCCGTCGTCCTTCGTCCGTCGTCCGTCCACACTTTTGAGCACCGAAAACCGGCCAAGTCAGCCCATTTTTCATAGACTTACGTCCCTTTGATTGCTGAAAATGCCGATTTTTGACCTTGTCATCACTGTAGCCCCTTCAGTTTTGATCGGATCTTTTTGAGACTTATATGTAAGGTGGCTGAGGATAAAAACTTGGATAAGTTTGAATACCGGCCAAGTCGGCCGATTTATCATAGAGTAACGTCCCTTTGATTGCTGAAAACGCCGACTTTCGACCTTGTCATCACGGTAGCCCCTTCAGTTTTGATCGGATCTTTCTGAAACTTATATGTAAGGTGGCTGGGGATAAAACCTCGGATGAGTTCGAAAAATTGGCAAGTCGGCCCATTTATCATAGAGTTACGCCCCTTTAATTGCTGAAAATGCCGATTTTTGACCTTGTTATCACGGTAGCCCCTTCAGTTGTGATCTGATCTTTCTGAAACTTATATGTAAGGTGGCTGGGGATAAAACCTTGGAAGAGTTCAAAAACCGGCCAAGTCGACCCGTTTATCATACTGTTACATCCCTTTGATTGCTGAAAATGCCGATTTTTGACCTTGTCATCACTGTAGCCCCTTCAGTTTTGATCATATCTTTCTGAAACTTATATGTAAGGTGGCTGGGGATAAAAACTCGAATGAGTTCGAAAACCGGCCAAGTCGGCCCATTTGTCATAGAGTTACATCCCTTTGATTGCTGAAAAAGCCGATTTTTGACCTTGTCATCACAGTAGCCCCTTCAGTTTTGATCGTATCTGAAACTTATATGTAAGGTGGCTGGGGATAAAACCTCGGATGAGTTTGAAAACTGGCCAAGTCAGCCCATTTTTAGCTCACCAGAGCCGAAGGCTCCGGGGGAGCTTATAGGATAGGCAGTTGTCCGGCGTCGTCGTCGTTGTCGTTGTCGTCGTCGTCGTCTGACGTCAACACTTTCAAACATCTTCTTCTCTGAAGCCACTGGACCGATTCAGCCCAAATTTTATCTGTAGCATCCTTGGGCTGGGGGATTGAAAGTTTGTGTTTTTTATGAAAATCGGCCCATTAGTTTGGTTGCTATGGCAACTTAGAGTTTCCATAGACTTATAATGGGGAAAATTGAAAAATGGCATTTACTGCCAAGTCATTGCAGATATTTGGACAAAACTTTTATAGAAATGTTTCTTGAGTAAAATTCTTTCAGCCATATGCTTTTATGCCAACCTGAGGGTCCCCCAGGTTGTGCCGGAGCCATGCCCCACCCCCTCCACTTCATAAAAGGCCATATATCTCAGAAACCATTCAGATCCCGACCCCTAAACCATATATATTCTTGTTCCTATTGATAAGACGCATTTAGCAACACCAACCTTGGGGTCCTCAGGGATGCGCCGAGGTCCTGCCCCACCCCCTCCACTTAATAAAAGGCCCAATATCTCGGAAACCATTCAGATCCCCACCCCTAAACCATATATATTCTTGTTCCTTATGATAAGACCCATTCAGTGACATCAACCTGGGAGTCCCCTGGATGCGCCGGGGCCATGCCCCACCCCCTCCATTTCATAAAAGGCCCAATATCTCGTAAACCTTACAGATCCCCGCCCCTAAACCATATATATGCGTGCTTCTTATGATAAGACACATTCATTGACACCAACCTGGGGGTCCTCAGAGATGCGCTGGGGCCTTGCCCCACCCCTCCACTTCACAAAAGGCCATATATCTCAGAAACTGTTCAGATCCCCACCCCTAAACCATATATATTCTTGTTCCTATTGATAAGACCCATTCAGTAACACCAACCTGGGGGTCGTCAGGGATGCGCACAGGTCAGGCCCCACCCCCTCAACTTTATAAAAGGCCCAATATCTCGGAAACCATTCAGATTCCCACCCCTAAACCATATATATTCTTGTTCCTTTTGATAAGACCCATTCAGTGACATCAACCTGGGAGTCCCCTGGATGCACCGGGGCCATGCCCCACCCCCTCCATTTGATAAAAGGCCCAATATCTCGGAAACCTTACAGATCCCCGCCCATAAACCATATATATGCTTGCTTCTTATGATAAGACACATTCATTGACACCAACCTGGGGGTCCTCAGAGACGCGCTGGGGCCTTGCCCCACCCCTCCACTTCAAAAAAGGCCATATATTTCAGAAACTGTTCAGATCCCCACCCCTAAACCATATACGGGCAAGTGCAAATAAAGTGTGACATTTTGTAAAAAAAAAAAGTTTATTAATTCAACCAGAAATCTTGCTCATTATTTTCATAATATATTGAAGTTTTGAAAAATATATAGGTTTCTTTAGTTACTTTTGGTAGTTTTCGAATAAAAAATATCCAAAGACATGTATAATTGATTAAAATAGCATTTTTACTGATATTTTAACATAGGGCTTTGTATTGCTTTTTACAATGATACATCCTTTCTGTGTGTTTTAACCAATGCATTGATGCATGTAATGATTTTTGAAACCTTTTTTACCACTTCCTTACTTCACATAAAAAAAAAATCACTAAATAATATAAATAATAGGTCTAAAAATGATATGTATGGCTCATAAAGTTTTTTAGTGGAAAGGGCTAGCAATCTGGGACAGCATAATATGACTTAGATGCAAACTTGCATATATATACTACAAATGTAAAAAAACATCAAGGGTCTGGACAAGCCCATAAGTTTGAAATTTTGCTTCAAAACTGAGTGTCAAAATTGGGTTTGTACCGTTACTGTTGGGACAAACAACCACATTGTAAATTAATGCTATACACTTATGAGTTTTGATCCAGAGGCTATTTATAAGCAATCTTAGGCATAATATATAGAAATTATACAGTTCAGGTCAAATTTTTGTATATGTGAGGTTCATTTTTAGCTAAAAAATCGCAGAATTCCATATGTTCATTCATAACACTTTCCAAGAATATAACTTTTAAGATGTAATAATAGAACAAACAGTCTTTACTTTTTTTAAATGTTTTTAACACAACTTATTTTTATTATTCTTGAACCAATATACTGCTTAGGCAGGAGAAAATTAGTGAAAAACGCATATACTATTAACCGTTACTGTTGGGACAAATTACTAACATAAACAGTAAGTGAAAAAGTCAACAGTTTTGTGTCAAAAACTGCTCAAAGATGTGTTAGCAATGTTGAAAACAAACATGCTATTTGTTATACAACATCATTGATAATGATTTTTATCTATTTTATTGAGCAGTCTAACAAAAACAATGCATTTTCTCTAAAGATATTAACATATCTAAAGTATATCCAGTTTATTTGGACACCAGTAGAAAGGATATCTTTCAGCTGTAAATGGTATTTGAAGAACAACTAAAACACATATAATTCAAAACATTGTAACTTTAATTTGAGACTTTAGTGGAGATGGCATGCATTTAATTATATAGCTGGTAATTTACCGTTACTGTTGGGACAAAAAGGCATACTTAATAATCTATTGTTAATTTCTGAGTAAAAAATTCATTTTTATGGCTCAGGCCACGTGTGAGACGCCAAGTTCTGCAACGGAAGGTCAGGTGGTTTTTCTCCGGGTACTCCGGTTTTCGCCCACCTATGATTAACGATCGGCTCGATATGAGTGAAATAATCTTGAAAGGGCCGTAAAACCCAAACCAAAAAAAAAAAAAAAAAAAAGATGAAATACATCTCAAGCCCTATCGCCCAATGAAACCAATAGGGTCTATAAGCATGGACGATTCAACTCGCACCGCTTTCCATGTGCAGGCTTAGATCCTCTAAGCCGTTTACCAGTACTCATGTGCAGTGGGTTTCAGCTCTGCTTGGAAGCATCATGCAGTCCATCTATTTCTTCAAGCCCCAATGTATCTGCACTGTCATTCAGTTTGTGAATTTGAACAGATACATTATATCAAGATATTTGGTTGGTAGAAATGGGTGTGGCTAAATGAAATATTCAGCAGAATAAGGGTTAAGCATGAAGTCTGCGGTACCCATGAAAAACTATTCCAGTGCCAAGCTGTTTAACCCATTGTATGCGGGGGAAACGCCTAAAGGGTTACCTTTGCAAACAGTGCAGGCCCAGATAAGATGCCGCAGAATGTGGCATCTGATCAGGGCCTGTACTATTTGCTACCTTTGCAAACAGTGCAGGCCTAGATCAGATGCCGCATCTGATCAGGGCCTGCACTATTTGCTAACAGAATTTTCAGTCAAAAAAAGAATAAAAATGAAAAAAATAGACCTGACACCCCTTATATGACAAATGGACTTGTCCAACATATAGCAGTAGAAGAGTCCACTAGTGTACAATGGGTTAAAGTAATTGTCAGTGTAATGACTTTGTTAATGGGCATAACTTTAAAATGTTTTATATCTTAGGTGGTGGTATTTTTGCTAAAAAGTTTAATAGCTTTTGCACTGCAAAACCTGAACATATTTTTCAGCAGAAATATTTAAATGTACTATATTTGCCATATAGACTGATAGAAGTTTTAACTGTTGTCTAACTGTTGGTTTTCTTTTGCTCCAGCATTTCAGTGTTTTCTGTCGAGTCCTCACCGTTGTTTCATCTCTGTGCTTGTTTGATTTTCCTGTTCTTAGAGATGTTGCACTGATGAGTTAGGCAGCCTTCATGTGGACTGAACAAATTATTTGTCTAAATTGCGCCGGAAGTAGGGACAAGGATTGTAGCGTCTTTGAATATGTGTATTGCTTATATCTCTTTGTTTTGGATAGCTGCTTGACCATTTTGTGGGAAAGTAACTGGCCTTTTGGCTTTCCGCAATTGGTGTTTCCATTGGGGTTTAGTTGTTTCATGTTTGTGTTTCTTTCCCTTTGGTGTCTCTGATGGGAGGTATGAGTTAATTGTTAGCTCACCTGAGCCGAATGCTCATGTGAGGTATTGGTATGCCAATGGTCCGGCATCCGTCGTCCGTTCACATTTTCAACTAAGTATATATTAAAAGCCAGTTGGCCAATCATGATTAAATTTCATGAGAAGCATTATTAGGTTGGGGGAAAAGATGCATTATGTTTGATAGAAACTCTTGTTAACATGGCAACATATAGCTCCCATAGACTTACAATGGGAAAAACTAAAAAAAGCTTCTTCTCTGAAACCACTAGGCCCAGAGCTTACATATGAAGCATGTAGCTATGTCAAGTGGTTCCCTACATAAATTGTGCCATTCATGCCTCTGGGGTATAAACTGGCCACTCCCCGGGCCCCTTAGCCCCCATAGACTAGGCCCAGAGCATATATATTAAGCATGTAGCAATGTCAAGTGGTCCGCAACATAAATTGTGCCAATCATGCCCCTGGGGTCTAAGCTGGCCACGTCCCGGGGCCCCTTAGCCCCCATTGACTTATAATGAAAAAAAAACCCCATAAAAAATCTTCTCCGGGGCCCATTAGCCCCTATAGACTTATAATGGAAAGAAAAGCCTCTAGCTCTTTTGCTGCTTGTTTTCGTTTCCGATATTCAGATTTTCTTTCTGTTTCTTTTTTTCTAAGTTTTTCATCAAGCTTGGGGTCATTTTTCCTTTTTTCCTTAATTTCTTTTCTATAGCTAGCGCAAGAGGCGATGTTTTTCTCTCTCATAAGCTCATTATTAGCTCACCTGAGCCGAAGGCTCATTGGTGAGCTGATAGTATGGTCAGGCAAAAATTCTGTGTGTGTGTGTGTTCACATTTTCAAACCTCTTCTCCTCCGGAACCGCTGGGCCGATTGTAGTCAAATTTCATGTGGAGGCTCCATGGGGTGGGGGAACGAAAGTGTGCATTTTTGGTCTAGGTCACATGACCAAGATGGCCGCCATGCCCATATATGGTAAAAACCCTTCGAAAATCTTCTCCTCCGGAACCACTGGGCCGATTTGCATGAAACTTGGCATGTAGCACCTGGGACATGGGCCCATCATAAATTGCATAAATGGTGTCCCTGGGATGACCTTGACCTATTTTATGCCAAGGTTAAATTTGGTAACATGGGCATTTGTATGGGAAAAAGTAGAAATGTCTGATATCTTGCAAACTGTTACAAATAATGCCACTAAACCATATATATTCTGATTCCTTATGATGAGGCGCATTAAGTGACATGGATTTTGGGACCCTGGGGCCCCCCGGGGGGGCATGCCCCACCCCCTTCTTTGCACAAAATGCTTAATATCTCGGAAACGGTTAAGATCCCCACCCATAAACCATATATATTCTTGTTCCTTATGATAAGGCGCATTCAGTGACACAGACCTTTGGACATCAGGGTTTCGGAGGGTCCCCGGGGTGGCATGCCCCACCCCCTTTATTGCAAAAAATGCTTAATATCTTGGAAACGGTTAAGATCCCCACCCTTAAACCATATATATTATTGTTCCTTATGATAAAGCGCATTCAGTGACATGGACCTGTGGAACCCCGGGGGAGGAGGGGCATGACCCCCCCCCCCCCCCCCCCCCCCCCGTTGAAGAAGTCTAAACCTCTTCAAAAGTTTCTTCTTCAGAACCACTTGGCCGAATTTCATGAAACTTGGTATCTGTGGCATCAGGGATGTGGGCCCATCATAAATTGCAAAAAATGGTGACCCTAGGATGACCTCGACCTACTTTACTGCAAGGTCAAGTTTGGTCACATGGGCTTTTGTATGGGAAAAAGTCAAAATGTCTCATCTTTTGCAAACCCTTCAAAATAACACCACTAAACCATATATATTATTGTTCCTTATGATGAGGCCCATTAAGTGAGTTGGATTTTGGGACCCTGGGGACCTGGGGGATGCCCCAACCCTTTTTTAGCACAAAATGCTTTGTTTCTCGGAAACTGTTAAGATCCCCACTCATGTACCCTTATGCTTGTTCCTTATGATAAGGCGCATTCAGTGACATATAGACCTTTGGACCCTTGGGTAGTGGGGGTTACGGGTAGGGAGGACCACTTGGTCATACAGCCAAATGCTAAAAATAATCAATGCTTGCTGTCAGGTGAGCGTCTTCAGGACCATTGGTCCTCTGGTTTTTCCATTTGTCTCTGAACCTTTTTTGTCTGATTTTATTTGTTTGGTCCTTTGGCTTTTGTTCTACAGGAATTCTTCCTTGTGATTTTGACCTTAATGGCCTTGGAAAGTTTAGTTTAACTGTTAATTTCTCCATGTTATCCTGAAAATACAACCCTTCACCGTATATTAACTCTTACAGGAAAATGTCCCAACAGTAACGGTTACTGCTTGCCCAATAAAACCTCAGAAACCATGGTCAATGCATACCTGAAACTGTTATGGGCTCTGATGTATAATGCAAGGGTCTCAAAGTTACTTTTAATCATCAGTAATTACTCAAGTTAACTGTCGTTGTGAAAATCCATAATAGTGCGTGCATGATAAATAGTGCCATTAGAGTTAAAAAATTAAAATCTATGTTTTCAGTGAGTCTAATACTCTACAAGTAACCTATTGTATATAAAAACAATAAATTAGATGCTCATTTAACTGTGGCATTTCCCAAATTCAAAGCAAAGACCCACAAGGTGACCGTTATTGTTGGGACAAAACCGTTACTGTTGGGACAACTTCTTGTATCTATCCCAGAATTTTGTAGAGTGATGATAGACTGGAGATCTGTATTACATAAGTACTGGAGGTCATTAAGGAAAACAATAGAAGGTTAGTGATAAAAAAGAATGATAACATCTAAGCAGCAAACACTGACATATAGACATAGGGTGCTAACCGTTACTGTTGGGACACACTATGGTTAGTAGAAAAGGATACATGCTTCTCGTATGACATGCAAGCAAATCAAATGAAAGACTTAAATTCAGAAACTAGCTGTATTAATCACTATTTTTTACACATTTTCATTTACATGGCATAGAACTAGGTAAGCTGCAGCATGCATATAGCACAATATACCCAAATTTTCAAATTTTGGAGACATTTCCCTTTTTTTAAAAAAAAAAACAGTGAAAAATAATGATAATCACCAATTTTTCCAAATGCTTTGGGGATTATATCAGTAAATGGGTAAGGATGACTAATTCATCATAGAAAATACTCAAGAAAACACTTTCAGTGAAAAATAAAAATATAAAGTATTGCTTTATAGTGCATGTCACACGAAAATGGCCATTTTTTAGCCTTTTTTCAATCTTCTTCCGCACGTAACTTTACAACCAGTTATCCGATCGACCTGAAATTTGGAACACAGTTTCATTTTTAATCCTCTTTCACATAAAATCATGCAAAACAACATAGTATATATGTATATTAATCTGTTATTGATTTAATGTTGGAGACAAGAAAATGAGCCCTTATTTGCACTTACCCATATATTCTTGTTCATTATGATAAGACGTATTCAGTAACACCAACCTGGGGGTTCCCAGGGATATGCTGGGGCCATGCCCCACCCCCTCCATTTCATAATATCACAATATCTCGGAAACCCTACAGATGGCCACCCCTTAACCATATATAGTCTTGTTCCTTATGATAAGACACATTCATTGACACCAACCTGGAAGTCTCCCTGGGCCTTGCCCCACCCCTCCACTTCACATAAGGCCTTATATCTCAGAGAATGTTCTTAGCCCCACCCTAAACCATATATATTCATCTTTCTTATGATAAGACGCATTCAGTGACACCAGCTTGGGAGTCCCCGGGGCACGCCCAGGCCATGCCACACCGCTTTACTTCATTAAAAGCCATATATATCAGAAATAGTTCAGATCCCCACCCCTAAACCATATACTTGTTCCTTATGATAAGACTTGTTCAATCACACCAACCTGGAGGTCTCTTTGTGCTGAGGCAATGTGCCCCGCCCTTCCATTTCATAAAAGGCTTTATATTTCAGAAACCATTCAAATCCCCACCCCATAATCATATATGTTCTTGTTCCTTATTATTAGCACACCTACTGTAGCGGGGTCCGCAGGGGCCATTCCTACTTCATAAAAGGGCCTCAAATCTCTGAAACCGGTCAGATTCCCAGCACTGAACCATATATATACTTGGTCCTTATGATAAGACACATTTAGGGACAACAGTTTGGGCTTTCCTGGGATCAATAGGGCATGCCCCAACCCCTCAACTGTTAAAGAGGCCTTACAGATCCCCACTTCTAAACCATATATATTTTTGTTTCTTATGATAAGACGCATTTAGTGATACCAACCAGGGCTCCATTGGGTCCATGCCCCACCCCCTCTACTTCATAAAAGGCCTAACTTTTCAGATGCTGAGTCCACATGGGTGCTCATTTGGACATGGGGGTTCATTTGGTGGATTAAAATGATATCATGTTAAAATACATGGCTGCCATTGGGCAGGATGGGCAGTGCTCACCTGAGCTCTGGTGAGCATAGTGGCCCATGGGCCTCTTGTTCATAGACCTACGTCCCTTTGATTGCTCAAAATGTCGATTTTTGACCTTGTCATCACGGTAGCCCCTTCAGTTTTGATCGGATCTTTCTGAAACTTATATGTAAGGTGGCTGGGGATAAAACCTCAGATGAGTTCGAAAACCGGCCAAGTAGGCCCATTTATCATAGAGTTACGTCCCTTTGATTGCTGAAAATGCCGATTTTTGACCTTGTCATCACGGTAGCCCCTTCAGTTGTGATTGGATCATTCTGAAACTTATATGTAAGGTGGCTGGGGATAAAACCTTGGATGAGTTCGAAAACCGGCCAAGTAGGCCCATTTATCATAGAGTTACGCCCCTTTAATTGCTGAAAATGCCGATTTTTGACCTTGTTATCACGGTAGCCCCTTCAGTTGTGATCCGATCTTTCTGAAACTTATATGTAAGGTGGCTGGGGATAAAACCTTGGAAGAGTTTGAAAACCGGCCAAGTCGACCCATTTATCATACAGTTACATCCCTTTGATTGCTGAAAATGCCGATTTTTGACCTTGTCATCACTGTAGCCCCTTCAGTTTTGATCGTATCTTTCTGAAACTTATATGTAAGGTGGCTGGGGATAAAACCTCAGATGAGTTCGAATACCGGCCAAGTCGGCACATTTATCATAGAGTGCCTTTGATTGCTGAAAATGCCTATTTTCGACCTTGTCATCACTGTTGCCCCTTCAGTTTTGAACGGATCTTCATGAAACTTACAAACAAGAAAGTCAGGCAGAAAGCTTGGTGGAGTTTGAAAACTCTTGTTTTTGAACTTGTCATCACAATAGCCACTTCAGTTTAGATCGGATCTTCTTAACAAGTCAGGAATAAAAGCTTGAATGAGTTTGAAAACCGGTGAGGTCAGCCTGTTTATCATAGAGTTACATTCTACTTGATTTGCAGAAAATGCTTACCCTGTCATCACCATGTCCTCCCATAAAGCCTTCAGGAAAGGTTGGCACTTCCTTAAACTTTGAATTTGTTAGCTCAGGTGAGCGATACAGGACCAAGCTAGCTTGGTCCTCTTGTTTTATAACCTGTTACAGTTATAAAGTCACATACCGCCATTGAATTTCAAAGTGAGGCTATAGAAAATAACTTGTTTAGGTTATGTCAAAAGTCCTTTAGGATTATGTTAAATTGAATAATACGAAAATATTAACGTGAATGCGTCAATATTCTTGCACCCCACTCATGTTTGAAACACGTGCATACTTTTTATAAGATGCGTACAAAGAATTGCGATTTCAATTATCAAATTAGTCTTCTTTCCATTTTAAAATTGTCCCCACATGCGGCAAAATTGCGATAAGGTGGGAATTCATGTTTTAAAACCATTAATTTTACCGTTTTGGCGCTCAAAATCCACTCAAAAAACGATCTTT
The DNA here is from genome assembly GCA_963580285.1 of Lucinisca nassula. Taxonomy (NCBI): domain Eukaryota; kingdom Metazoa; phylum Mollusca; class Bivalvia; order Lucinida; family Lucinidae; genus Lucinisca; species Lucinisca nassula. Next base: position 69,673,155 of record OY757020.1, read on the forward strand.
TCTGAATGAAAACTCGATTTTGTTGGCGAATCCACCATCTTGTTAGAAAGAGCGCTTCTCGTGGAATCTCGCGATAACGTTAAAATGACACAAAACACCGGGAATTTCAAAAAAGAAGAGAAAAACTAGGCCGATTTTTACCAATTCTCGAAAAACCAAATATAACGCAAATGAGTTATTTTTAGCTCACCTGTCACGTAGTGACAAGGTGAGCTTTTGTGATCACATTTTGTCCGTCATGCGTCCGTGCATCCGTCCGTCTGTCCGTGCGAGCGCATCCATGGGCATATGTTAGTCTGAAGTCCTCTTCGGAGGTTAAGGTGTTATGAAAGATAGATATGTTGGGTAGACATAAGTTGGGTACTTGCCATTTATTCCGTTAGTGTCCGAAAAAGTAGCCAACAAATTTGATGGGTCATGTTGGGTACTTGTGCAAATTTTAGCTGATTGTTGGGTACTTATAGTTGAAAAAATTAACCCTGTAGTACCCAACAAATGTCCATCTGTACGAATGTGCGTCTGTGCATCCATAAACAATTTCAAATAAGTATAAATCTAATACCCCATGGCCAATCTTGATCAAATTTTATGTGAAGCATCATCAGGTAGGGGGAATGGCTACATAAGGTTTTTGGGCTGATCAGATTGGAATTCTGGTTGCCATGGCAACATATAGCTCCCATAGACTTATAATGGGAAAAATTCAAAAAATCTTCTTCTCTGAAACCACAGGGCCAAGAGCTTAGATATTTAGCTTGTAACAATGTTAAGTGGTAACCAACGTAAATCCTGCCAATCATGCCCCTGGGGTCCAAATTGCCCACATCCCAGGCCCCTTAGCTCCTATAAACTCATAATGGAAAAAAAAAGCTTCAAAAATCTTCTTCTCTGAAACCACAGGGCCCAGAGCTTAGATATTTAGCATGTAGCAACAGCAAATGGTCACCTACATAATTCCTGCCAATCATGCCCCTGGGTTCCAAATGGGCCAAGCCCCGGGGCCCCTTCGCTCCCATAGATTCCTAATGGAAAAAAAGTTCGAAAATCTTCTTCTCTGAAACCACAGGGCCCATAGCTTAGGTATTTAGCATGTAGAAACAGCAAGTGGTCAACTAAATAATTCCTGCCAATCATGCCCCTGGGGTCCAAATTGGCCACGCCCCGGGGCCCCTTAGCTCCTATAGACTCATAATGGAAAAAAAGTTTCAAAAATCTTCTTCTCTGAAACCAAAGGGCACAGAGCTCAGATATTTAACATGTAGCAGCAACAAGTGGTCACCTAAATAATTCCTGCCAATCATGCCCCTGGGGTCCAAATGGGCTACGCCCTGGGGCTCTTTCGCTCCCATAGACTCATAAATGAAAACAAGCTTAAAAAATCTTCTTCTCTGAAACCACAGGGCCCAGAGCTTAGATATTTAGAATGTAGCAACGTCAAGTGGTCACCTACATAATTCCTGCTAATCATGCCCCTGGGGTCCAAACGGGCCACGCCCCGGAGCCCCTTAGCTCCTATAGATAGGCTCATAATGGAAAAAAGCTTCAAAAAGCTTCTTCTCTGAAACCACAAGGCCGAGAGCTAAGATATTAAGCATGTAGCAAGGGCAAGTGGTCACCTACATAAATCGTGCTAATCATGCCCCTTAGCTCCTATAGACTCATAATGGTAAAAAAAAAAATTAAAAATCATCTTCTCTGAAATCACAGGGCCCAGAGCTTAGATATTTAGCATGAAGCAAGGGCAAGTGGCCACCTACATAATTCCTGCCAATCATGCCCCTGGGTTCCAAATGGGCCATGCCCCGGGGCCCCTTCGCTCCCATAGACTCATAATGGAAAAAAGTTTCAAAAATCTTCTTCTCTGAAACCACAGGGCCCAGAGCTTAGGTATTTTGCATGTAGCAAGGGCAAGTGGTCACCTACATAATTCCTGCCAATCATGCCCCTGGGGTCCAAATTGCCCATACCCCCGGGCCCTTAACTCCCATAGACTCATAAATTCAGGCTTTCAAGTAGTCCTACTTTTTCCTACTTTTTCCTACTTTTCCTACTTTTTTGGTCTCTTCCTACTTTGTTCCTATTTTTTCCAGAAAAACTCCTACTTCTCCTACTTTTTTGATTTGTTCAAAAACTAAGATCCCAAATAAATAAATACACAAATAAAGCATTTAAAAGTATAACATATATCTCAGTCTATTTGTAGAATGCATCTTATTACATGACATATGTGCTGATGATCCTCAACATTCATCTGCTGTTTTTAGCTGTACCACTAGTTTGAATATGTTGATGTAAAGCAAAACTGCAATGACCATCTACAGTTTTGTCTTGTTGAACATGACAAGAATTTTTGCAGTCAGTAGTGTAGTGATGCTTTAACTAAATGACCAACTCGAGCTCTGTCTTGTTGAGAATGGTAGGAAATTCTCTACAGCAATGCTTTGATGCCCTAACTGCTGTGACAAACTGTTCTGTCTTGTTTAGCATCACAGAAATTCATTGCAGCAGTCTAGTGATACCTTAACTGCAGTGACCAGCTATAACTTTGTCTTGTTAGCATTCAGCAATGCTGTGATGCCTTAACTGCAGTAACCAGCTTGAGCTTTGTCTTGTTTAGCATGACAAAAATTCATTGCAGCAATGCTATGATACCTCAGCTGCATTGCCCAGCTAGAGCTCTGTCTTGTTCAGCAAGGCAGGAGCTCATAGCAGCAGCGGTTTGATTTCGTAACTGCAGTGATCAGCTAGAGCTATGTTTTGGTAAGCATGCGAGGAATTCATTGCAGCAGTGCTTTGAGGCCTTAACTGACCAGCAGTTCATAGCAGCAATGCTTTGATACCATGTCTTTGACGCCTTACTAGAGCTCTTGTCTTGTTTAGCATGATAGGAGTTCAATGCAGCAATGCTTTGACACCTTAACTGCGGTGATCAACTAGATCTCTAGTCTTTAGCACAAGAGGAATTCATTTTAGCAGTGCTGTGATACCTTAACTGTAGTGACAAACTAGAGTAGCTTGATAGAAATTCATTGTAGCAGCTATGCTGTGATGCATTAACTGTGGTTACCATCTAGAGCTATGTCTTGTTGAGCATGACAGAAATACATTATGTACAGCAGTGCTCTGATGACTAAATTGCAGAGACCCACTGGAGCTCAGTTTTGTTGAGCAAGACAGAAATTCATTGCAGCAATGCTGTGATGCCTTGACTGCAGTGATCAACTAGAGTTCTGTCTTGAGCATGAAAGGGATACACTGCAACATTCCTATGCCTATGATGCCTTAACTGAAGTTACCCACTAGGGTTCTGTCTTGTTGAGCACGGCAGCAATTTATTGCAGCACTTCTGTGTTGCCTTAACTGAGTTACCAACTAGGGCTCTGACTTTTTGAGCATAACAGAAATTCATTGCAGCAGTGCTGCTTAAATTTGCCTTAAATGCAGTGACCAACTAGAATTATTGTCTTGATAAGTATGAAAGTAATTCATTGTTGTCATGCTTTGATGCCTTTAACTGGAATGACCATTTAGAGTTCTGTCTTGTTGAGCATGACAGGAACTCATTGCAGCAGTGCTGTGTTATCTTAATTGAAGTTACCAACTAGAGTTCTGTCTTGTTGAACATGACAGGAATTCATTGCAGCCGTGCTGTGTTGCCTTAATTGAAGTGACCAACTAGAGTTCCCTCTTGTTGAGCATGAAAGGAATTCATTACAGCAGTGCTGTGGTGCCTTAATTGAAGTGACCAACTAGAACTGTGCCTTGTTTAGCATGAGAGAAAACCATTGAAGCAGTGCTGTGATGCCTTAACTGCAGTGAAAAATCTGGAGATCTGTCTTATGGAGGATGACAGGAATTCAAAGCAGCAGTAATGCAATACATGTCTTAACTGCAGTGAACGACCAGCAGGAGATCTTTCTTGTGAAGCACAACAGAAATTCATTGCAGCAGTGCTGTGATGACTGGAGTGACCAACTAGAGCTCTGTCTTGTTTAGCATTACAGAAATTCATTGCGGCAATGCTGTAATGACTGAAGTGACCAATTAGAGCTCTGTCTTGTTTAGTATGACAGAAATTCATTGCAACAATGCTGTGTTGACTGAACCTTGCCAACTAGAGCTCTGTCTTGTTTAGCATGACAGAAATTCATTGCAGCAATGCTGTGGTGACTGAAGTGACCAAATAGAGCTCTGTCTTGTTTAGCATGACAGAAATTCATTGCAGCAGTGGTGTGATGACTGAAGTCACCAACTAGAGCTCTGTCTTGTTTAGCATGACAGAAATTCATTTCAGCAATGCTGTGATGACTGAAGTGACCAAATAGAGCTCTGTCTTGTTTAGCATGTTTAGCTCGGTGAGCAACTAAAATGCTGTCTTATTTTGCATGGCAGGAATTCATTGTAGCAGTGCTATGATGCCTTCACCTGGACATCTTGAGGCTGATGCTTCTCACAAATGTAAAGTTTCAAAATTCATCAATTCTTTTGAATTAATATTTTGACATATGTCAATATCTAGGTACAGATATCTGCCAGTGACAAACTCTTGACAAAAGCATTGGAAGTTCAGGCTGCATGCATGAATAAATGTACTAGATGGGTTAGCCACTAATATTTTACAGGTGTCTGCTAACTTTGATGTAAAAACATTAGACTCAAATGCACAACTACAACTGCCCAAAATGAAAAACTGATAAAATGTGAGACATATGGATATGTTCGTGTCCATTAGCTCCTACTTTTTATATCAGGTTCCTACTTTTTTCCTACTTTTCTCCTACTTTTTGATATCTCAGGCTCCTACTTGTCTCCTACTTTTTTACCAGGAGTCACTTGAAAGCCTGCATAATGGAAAAAAAAAGCTTCAAAAATCTTCTTCTCTGAAACCTCAGGGCCCAGAGCTTAGATATTTAGCATGTAGCAACGGCAAGTGGTCATCTACATAATTCCTGCCAATCATGCCCCTGGGTTCCAAACAAGCTACGCCCCGGGGCCCCTTAGCTCCTATAGACACCTAATGGGAAAAAGCTTCAAAAAGCTTCTTCTCTGAAACCACAGGGCCCAGAGCTGAGATAGTTAGCATGTAGCAATGGCAAGTGGTCACCTACATAAATCCTGCCCCTGGGGTCCAAATAGGCCACGGCCCAGGGCCCCTTAGCTCCCATAGACTCATAATGGAAAAAAAAGCTTCAAAAATCTTCTTTTCTGAAACCACAGGGCCCAGAGCTTAGATATTTAGCATGTAGCAACGGCAATTGGTCACCTACATAATTCCTGCCAATCATGGCCCTGGGGTCCAAATGGGCCACGCCCCGGGGCCCCTTTGCTCCCATAGACTCATAATGGAAAAAAGCTTCAAAAACCTTCTTCTCTGAAACCATAGGGCCCAGAGCTTAGATATTTAGCATGTAGCAACCGCAAGTGGTCACCTACATAATTCCTGCCAATCATGCCCCTGGTGTCCAAACGGGCCACGCCCCAGGGCCCCTTAGCTCCTTTAGACTCATAATGGAAAAAAGCTTCAAAAATCTTCTTCTCTGAAACCACGGGGCCTAGAGCTTAGAAATTTAGCATGTAGCAATGTTCAGCAAGTGGTCACCTACATAATTCCTGCCAATCATGCCCCTGGGTTTCAAATGGGCCACACCATGGGGCCCCTTTGCTCACATAGACTCATAATGGAAAAAGCTTAAAAAATCTTCTTCTCTGAAACCACAGGGCCAAGAGCTTAGATATTTAGCATGTAGCGACAGCAAGTGGTCACCTACATAATTCCTGCCAATCATGCCCCTGGGGTCCAAACAGGTGAGCGATATAGGTCCATTGGGCCCTCTTGTTTTTTTAGCTTGTTCATTTCACGGGAAGATTTTCACGTGATGATATGGATTTAAGGTGGTTGTGGCCACATGATGATAGACGACGTTGATACAACAATATAACTTCTCCCGCTTTCTCGAGGGGGTTCGGGGTTCAAGAGATGACAACTCTGTTTGATGATTTCATTTTTTTGGTAAATTTAGATAAATAATTGAAACTGGTAGTTAAACTTGTTTTTAAACTCATGTAAGTAATTTGTTGAGTAAATTTAAATGTCGGGACGACATTTTCCAAAGAGGGGGGGAATGTCACAGAGTGAAATTATGGAAACAGGAGGAGTGCTTGCGCTTAGGACTTTCTTTGTTTAGGTTTCCATTATGGTCTGGTCGCTTAATGTTTGTGTTTCTTTCCCTTTGGTGTCTTTGATGGGTGGAGTAAGTTAATTGTATCGATTCCTGATCTTTGTTTTACTTCTACTTTCTAGTCGTTTCCAGTTATTTTCCCCTATTGATCATCATTTTTCATACATCATATACTCATATATTTTATCTTTCATTAAGCATTAAGCATTCCTGAGTAGCATATATCAATTTCCGGTGTCCTTACATAAGTCTCGTGCGCTTTTCACCTCACTGATTAACACTGCAAGCGCACATTCTTACCTCAGCCTTTGTCAGTCTTTCTTTGTCCCTGGCAAGGGTAGGTCTCACGGCCACCTGACGGACACCATTTATATGATTTTCCTAATTACTTAGGATGTTTATATATATATTTATCAGGTATGTGTTTACTTTATTTCATTATCATGTTGAACATTTGTTTATTATCATAATTGTCATTATTTCATGAATATTCATATCTTGCCATTTCGATCTCTCGACCTCGAGTCAGTCTTTCTTTGTCCCTGGCAAGGGTAGGTCTCACGACCACCTGACAGACACATTTATATATTGTTCCTAATTACTTAGGATATTTATAATATTTATTCAGATGACGAGGGCGAGAGGGAGAAGGTTCTAAAATTACCAAAAACATGATATCATCAAACAGAGTTGTCATCTCTTGAACCGCGAACCCCCTCGAGAAAGCGGGAGAAGTTATAACGTTGTATCAACGTCGTCTATCATCATGTGGCCGCAACCACCTTAAATCCATATCATCACGTGAAAATCTTTAACAAACATCCCGTGACAACTGGCGTCCCACTTTGGGCGCCAGTTGTCACGGGAATATTTTCACGTGATGATATGGATTTAAGGCGGTTGTGGAATAGGGGAAAATAACTGGAAACGACTAGAAAGTCCTAAGAGCAAGCGCTCCTCCTGTTTCCATAATTTCACTCTGTGACATCTATTTGATTCCATAGGCTTTTCAATGCGAGAAGGGTAAAACAATGCATTTTAAGAAAATATTGTGGTCTGTGACATGAGAATAGGTAAAAATGAACGTCTATGAATGCTAAAGGTCAAGGTCACTTGAATTATAGGTCCAGTGACATTTCAAATTACTTTTTCTCTGAAACCACTGGGCCAATTTCAATTAAATTTTGTATGCAGCCTTAGGACAGTGAGGGGACAAAAATTTGTTTGAATGGTCCAGGTCACATGACCAAGCTGGCTGCCTTCCCAAATATGGTAAAATCCTAAAAAATATCCTCGTCTTCAGAGGCACTGGGCTGATTGTCTTGAAACTTAGTATGCAGCATTAAGTGGCTGAGTGCGACCAAGTTTGCAAATATGATGACCCTAGATTGACCTTGACCTATTTTCTGCAAAGGTCAAATTGAGTTCCTTATGCTTTTCAATGGGAAAAGGGTAAAACAATGCATTTTTAGCTCACCTGTCACCTAGTGACAAGGTGAGCTTTTGTGATCACATTTTGTCCGTTGTGTGTCCTTGCGTGCATCCGTGTGTGTGTGCTTCCGTAAACAATTTCAGATAAGTATATCTCTAATACCCCATGGCCAATCTTGGTCAAATTTCATGAGAAGCATCATCAGATAGGGGGAAAGGCTGCATAAGGTTTTTGGGCTGATCAGATTGGAATTCTGGTTGCCATGGCAACATATAGCTCCCATAGACTTACAATGGGAAAAAATTTAAATTTCTTCTCTGAAACCACTGGTCCCAGAGCTTAGATATTTAGCTTATAACAATGTCAAGTGGTCACCTACATAAATCATGCCCCTGGGGTCCAAATTGGCCACACCCCAGGGCCCCTTAGCTCCTATAGACTCATAATGGAAAAAAAAAGCTTCAAAAATCTTCTTCTCTGAAAGCACAGGGCCCAGAGCTTAGATATTTAGCATGAAGCAACGGGAAGTGGTCACCTGCATAATTCCTGCCAATCATGCCCCTGGGTTCCTAATGGGCCACACCCCGGGGCCCCTTAGCTCCTATAGACTCATAATGGAAAAAAAGCTTCAAAAATCTTCTTCTCTGAAACCACACGGCCCAGAGCTTAGATATGAGCATGTAGCAACGGCCAGTGGTTACCTTCATAATTCCTTCAAATCATGCCCCTGGGTTCCAAACGGGACACATCCCGGGCCCCTACGCTCCCATAGACTCATAATGGAAAAAAGCTTCAAAAAGCTTTTTCTCTGAAACCACAGGGCCCAGAGCTGAGAAATTTAGCATGTAGCAATGGCAAGTGGTCACCTACATAAATCCTGCCAATCATGCCCCTGGGGTCCAAATGGGCCACTCCCCGGGGGCCCCTTAGCTCCCATAGACTCATTATTGACAAAAAAGCTTCAAAAATCTTCTTCTCTGAAACCACAGGACCCAGAGTTTAGATATTTAGCATGTAGTAATGGCAAGTGGTCACCTACCTAATTCTTGCCAATCATGCCCCTGGGGTCCAAATGGGTCCCCACCCCAGGGCCCCTTTAGCTCCCATAAACTCATAATGGAAAAAAGCTTCAAAAATCTTCCTCTCTGAAACCACAGGGCCCAGAGCTTATATATTTAGCATGGAACAATGGCAAGTGGTCACCTACATAAATCCTGCCCCTGGGGTCCAAATGGGCCACATCCCGGGGCCCCTCAACTCCCATAGACTCATAATGGAAAAAAGCTTCAAAATCTTCTTCTCTGAAACTGTGAAGCACAGAACTTAGATATTTAGTATCTAGCATCATAAAATAGTCACCTACATAAATCCTGCTAACCCTACCCCTGGGGTCCAAATTGGCCACGCCTGTGCTCATCAGCTCCTATAGACTTATAAGGCCCAGAGCTTAGATATTTAGTTTGTAGCCAGAGCTTAGATGTATAGTATGTTGCAATGGTAAGTGGTCGCCTACATAAATCCTGCGAACTGTGCCTCTGGGGTCCAAATTGGCAACACCTCTGGGCCCATTAGCTCCCACAGACTTATAATGAAACAAACTTCAAAAATCTTCTCTGAAACCAGAAGGCCCTGAGCTTTGATATTTAGAATTGGTCACCTATATAAATTCAGCCAACCTAATGCTCCTAGGAAGCATCAAAATAGTCAATTGGATTGTTTCTATTGTAATTTAACATGATATTCCTTTGGTGGATCACTTGTCTGTTTTAACACATTGCATGCGGGAAACCCTTAAAGGGGTACCTTGGCAAACAGTACAGGCCCAGATCAGACCCCGCAAAACACCGCCTCTGATCAGGGCCTGCAGTATTTGCTAACAGAATTTTCTGTCAAAAATAGAATTAAAACAAAAAAATAGGCCTGACACCCCTTATAAGACAAATGGACTGGTCTAACACATAGCAATGGAAGAGTGCACTAGTATACAATGGGTTAATGTAATAAATATGGTTAATGTAATAAATATGACAATTGACTGAATTTAGCCAGTGGAGGGACAGGCCCTCTTGGGCCTTTTGTTATACACCACAGTAAAATAGAAACTTTTGCTTGTTTTTCATTCATTCGGTATTTTATTTCTATTTTGACGTAAACATTTTCCCACTGAGCGCAGTGATATAAAACGTAGTGCGTGCAGAAGGGTGCAGTTGATGACGTCACTTATAAAGATCTACTTCTCATGACGCCAGCTACAAAAGAAAACTTTGGAATGATGTACAAAGTGTCCTGAAAAAGCTTTGCAGTATAACAAATTCGTTATATCGTTTGTTGAAGGGGAACATGGGATGTCAGGCCTCTTTTTCTGCTTTTGGCTCACCAGAGCCGAAGGCTCCGGGGGAGCTTATAGGATAGGCAGTTGTCCGTCGTCTGCGTCTGCGTCAGGTGACGTCAACACTTTTAAACGACATCTCCTATGAAGCCGCTAGGCCGATTGGGCCCAAATTTCATCTGTAGCATCCTTTGGTTGGGGGATTGAAAGTTTGTGTTTTTTATGAAATTCGGCTCATTAGTTTGGTTGCTATGGCAACTTAGAGTTTCCATAGACTTATAATGGGGAAAATTGAAAAATGGCATTTGCTGCCAAGCCCCTGCAGATATTTTGACAAAACTTTCATAGAAATATACCTTAGGCAATCTACTATCTGCCATATGAATATAGGCCTACTGCTCATTTGTATTGGTTGCCATGGAAACCAAATTGAAAAAAAATAGAAAAAAAATACTTAAAAAATCATCTCCTCAGAAACCGTATGCTCTATGAGGCTGAGAGTTTATGAAAATATTCACCATATTTGCCTTTACAGGTTTTTTGTTTTTTTATGAAATTCGGCTCTTTAGTTTGGTTTCTATGGCAACTTAGATTTTCCATAGACTTATAATGGGGAAAATTGAAGAATGGCATTAACTACAAAGCCTTTGCAGATATTTTGACAAAACTTTCATAGAAATGTTCCTTTAGTAAACTTCTCACAGCAATATGCTTTTATGTCAACCTGGGGGTCCTGTAGGTTGTGCCGGGGCCATTCCCCGCCCCCAGTACTTCATAAAATTCCTTTTATCTCAGAAACCTTACAGATCCCCACCCCTAAACCATATAATATTCTTGTTCCTTATGATAAGATGCATTAAGTGACACCAACCTGGGGATCCCCCCGGATGTGCCGGGGACATGCCCCACCCCCTCCACTTCATAAAATGCCATTTATCTCAGAAACCATTCAGATCCCCACCCGTAAAGCGTTTATATTCTTGTCTCTTATGATAAGATGCACTCAGTGACACCAACCTGGGGATCCCCCCGGATGTGCCGGGGACATGCCCCACCCCCTCCACTTCATAAAATGCCATTTATCTCAGAAACCATTCAGATCCCCACCCGTAAAGCGTATATATTCTTGTCTCTTATGATAAGATGCACTCAGTGACACCAACTTGGGGGTCCCCCAGGATGTGCCTGGGCCATGCCCCACCCCTCCGTTTCACATCAGGCCCAATATTCCAGAAACCTATAAGATCCAAACCCCTAAATGAAATATATTTTTGTTCCTTATGATAAGTTGCATTCAGTGACACCAACCTGGGGGACACCCGGGATGTGCCGGGGACATTCCCAACCCCCTCCACTTCATAAAAGGTTGGCCCCCGCCCATAGGGGCTTGAAGAAATATATGGGCTGCATGATGCTTCCACGCAGAGCTGAATCCGGCCCGCACACTAGTACTGGTAAACCGCTTAGCGGATCTAAGCCTGTCCAGGAACTACAGTGCGAGGTGGACGGTCCATGCTAATAAACCCTATTGGTTTCATTGGGCGGCAGGGCTTGAGATATCATTTCATCTCAATGTCAGGTAAAAGTACCACAAAGTTGGAAGCAACATCCCCGAAATGGCCTTTAAAGTGTTGAGGGGGAAGTTAAACCTCAAATCAAACAAACAAACAAAACTTCATAAAAGGCCAAATATTCCAAAACCTTACAAATCCCCACCCCTAAACCATATATATTCTTGTTCCTTATGATAAGAAGCATTAAGTGACACCAACCTGGGGGTCCCCCCAGATGTGCCGGGGACATGCCCCACCCCCTCCACTTCATAAAATGCCATTTATCTCAGAAACCATTCAGATCTCCACTCCTAAACCATATATATTCTTGTTCCTTATGATAAGACGCACTCAGCGACACCAAGCTGAGGGTCCCCCGGGATGTGCCGGGGTCATGCCCCACCCCCTCCACTTCATAAAAGGCCAAATATTCCAGAAACCTTACCGATCCCTGCCCCTAAACCATATATATTCTTGTTCCTTGTGATAAGACACATTCAGTGACACCAACATAGGGTTCCCCCCAGGGCTTGCCCGGGCCATGTTCCATTCTTCAACTTCACAAAAGACCAAATATCTGAGAAACTGTTCAGAAGCCTACCCCTAAGCCATATATATTCTTGTTCCTTATGATAAGATGCAATCAGTGACACCAGCATGCCCCCCCCCCCCCCCCCCCCCAATTAAAAGCCATATATCTCAGAAACCGGTCAGATCCCCACCCCTTAACCATATATATTCTTGTTCCTTATGATAAGAAGCATTAAGTGACACCAACCTGGGGGTCCCCCCAGATGTGCCGGGGACATGCCCCACCCCCTCCACTTCATAAAATGCCATTTATCTCAGAAACCATTCAGATCTCCACCCCTAAACCATATATATTCTTGTTCCTTATGATAAGACGCACTCAGCGACACCAAGCTGAGGGTCCCCCGGGATGTGCCGGGGTCATGCCCCACCCCCTCCACTTCATAAAAGGCCAAATATTCCAGAAACCTTACCGATCCCTGCCCCTAAACCATATATATTCTTGTTCCTTGTGATAAGACACATTCAGTGACACCAACATAGGGTTCCCCCCAGGGCTTGCCCGGGCCATGTTCCATTCAACTTCACAAAAGACCAAATATCTGAGAAACTGTTCAGAGGCCTACCCCTAAGCCATATATATTCTTGTTCCTTATGATAAGATGCAATCAGTGACACCAGCATGCCCCCCCCCCCCCCCCCCAATTAAAAGCCATATATCTCAGAAACCGGTCAGATCCCCACCCCTTAACCATATATATTCTTGTTCCTTATGATAAGAAGCATTAAGTGACACCAACCTGGGGGTCCCCCCAGATGTGCCGGGGACATGCCCCACCCCCTCCACTTCATAAAATGCCATTTATCTCAGAAACCATTCAGATCTCCACCCCTAAACCATATATATTCTTGTTCCTTATGATAAGACGCACTCAGCGACACCAAGCTGAGGGTCCCCCGGGATGTGCCGGGATCATGCCCCACCCCCTCCACTTCATAAAAGGCCAAATATTCCAGAAACCTTACCGATCCCTGCCCCTAAACCATATATATTCTTGTTCCTTGTGATAAGATACATTCAGTGACACCAACATAGGGTTCCCCCCAGGGCTTGCCCGGGCCATGTTCCATTCTTCGACTTCACAAAAGACCAAATATCTGAGAAACTGCTCAGAGGCATACCCCTAAGCCATATATATTCTTGTTCCTTATGATAAGATGCAATCAGTGACACCAGCATGCCCCCCCCCCCCCCCCCCCCCCATTAAAAGCCATATATCTCAGAAACCGGTCAGATCCCCACCCCTTAACCATATATATTCTTGTTCCTTATGATAAGACCCCACTTCATAAAAGGCCATATATCTCAGAAACTATTCAAACCCCCACCACATAATCACATATATTCTTGTTCATTGTTATTAGACACATTCAGTCAACCCATCTTGTGGGGTCTGCAGGGGCCATTTCTCTCCCATCCACTTCATAAAAGGGCCTCATATTTAAGAAACTGTTCAGCATTAGGTTGCAACAATCTTGGGCTTTTCTGGTATCCACCATGCCCGAATCCCTCCACTGCTTAAAAGGCCTTACATCTCGGTAGCCATACATATCCCACCGCTAAACCATATATGTCTCTGTTCTTTTTATAAGACACTTTTAGTGGCACCTACCAGGGCTCAATTGGGTTCATGCCCCACCCTCTCTACTATATAAAACACCTAATATTTCAGATACAGTCCACATGAGTGCTCATTGGGGAATTGGGAGACTTTATAATTGGTAGATTAAAATCATACCATGTTAAAATACATGTCTGCCATTGGGCAATGCCCATCTGAGCTCCGGTTTATGAAATTTGGCATTTTCAAAGATCTTCTTCTCCTATACTGCAGGGCCAATCTCTTCAAAGCCAAATTTCATATGGAGCCTCAGTGGGATGGGGGAACGAAAGTTTGTTGGCGGGGTCTGGATCACATGACCAAGATGGCCACCATGCCCATATATGGTAAAAAGCCTTCAAAAATCTTCTCCAGAACCATAAGGCCAGTGGCCTTGAAACTTGGCATGTAGCATATGGTACTCGGGCCCATCATGGTTTGTACAAATGGTGACCCCGGGTTGACCATGACCTATTTTACAGCAATGTCAAATTTGCCGAAGTAGGCTTTTGCATGGGGCAAAGTGAAAATAATGGATTTATAGGAAAACCATTGAAGATAGTGTCACCAAAATTTGTAGATCAGGTAAAGTAACTGAATACATGAAGATCTATGGGTCAGAAAGGTCAAGGTCATTAATTGGCCTTAGACCAAGGTCATTCAGGATCCATATTTCAAACATTTTTTCTCCAAAACTGCTGAGCCAATTTAAGTGAAATTTAATATGGAGCCTTTGTGAGTTGAACAAATGAAAAAATGCCAATACGGTCTAGATCACATGACCAAGATGGCCGTCACGCCTATATATATGGTAAAAAGCCTTAAAAATTCTTCTTCTCCAGAACCGTAAGGCCAATGGCCTTGAAACTTGGCATGTAGCATATGGTACTCAGGCCCATCATAGTTTGTACAAATGGTGACCCTGAGTTGACCTTGACCTATTTTACAGCAATGTCAAATTTGCCGACTTAGGCTTTTGCATGGGAAAAAGTGAAAATAATGGATTTTTAGGAAACCATTGAAGACAGTGTCACCAAAATTAGTAGATAAGGTAAAGTAGCTGAATACATGAAGATCTATGTGTAAGAAAGGTCAAGGTCATTAATTGACCTTAGACCAAGGTCACGCAGGTTCCATATTTCAAACATTTTTTCTCAGAAACTACTGAGCCAATTGAAGTGAAATTCAATATGGACCCTTTGGGAGTTGAACAAATGAAAAGCTGCCAACATGGTCTAGATCACATGACCAAGATGGCCACCATGTCCATATATGGTAAAGAAACTTCGAAATTCTTCTTCTCAAGAACCGTAAGGCCAATGGCCTTGAAACTTGGCATGTAGCATATGGTACTCGGGCCTATCATAATTTGTTCAAATGGTGACCCTGGGTTGATCTTGACCTATTTTACAGTAATGTCAAATTTGCTGACTTAGGCTTTTGCATAGGAAAAAGTGAAAATAATGGATATTTAGGGAAACCATTGAAGACAGTGTCACCAAAATTTGTAGATTAGATAAAGTAACTGAATACATGAAGATCTATGGGTAAGAAAGGTCAAGGTCATTCATTGACCTTAGACCAAGGTCACTCCGATTTCATATTTCAAAAAAAAACATTTTTTCTCAAGTTGTGTACCCCTGCTCTGAGGCTATATACATATATAAAAAAATTAAAATGTACACCTGGACCAGGTGTCAGGTGAGCGTTTACAGGACCACTGGTCCTCTGGTTTATAAGACACTTTTAGTGGCACCAACCAGGGCTCCATTGGGTTCATGCCCCACCCTCTCTACTATATAAAACACCTAATATTTCAGATACAGTCCACATGAGTGCTCATTGGGGAATTGGGAGACTTTATAATTGGTAGATTAAAATCATACCGTGTTAAAATACATGTCTGCCATTGGGCAATGCCCATCTGAGCTCCGGTTTATGAAATTTGGCTGTTTGGTTTGTTTGCCATGGCAAGTTAAGAGTTTCCATTGACTTATAATGGGGAAAATTGAAAAATGACATTTATGCCTTTCAAGATATTTTGTCAAACTTACATAGAAATGTTCCTTTAATAATGTTCTTTTATGCCTATTGGTTGCCACAGATGGGAAATTGTCAGTTGTCATCTGTTGTCCTGCAACAACACATTCAAGCAACATCAGACCTCGGAAGCCACTAGGCTGATTGGGTCCAAATTTTATCTGTAGCATCCTTGGGCGCAGGGCTTCCATGGTTATTTAAAATACTTTGCTGCCAGTCGGCAGTGCCCCCTGAGCTCTGGTGAGCATAGTGGCCCATGGGCCGCTTTGTTTTTTTTTCTATTTTTGATGGAAAATTTTGTTAGCAAATAGTTCGGACCCTGATCAGACAACACGTTCTGCAGCGGTTTATCTGGGCCTGAACTAGGGCTGGGACGATACGCTCATGTCAAGATAGGATACGTATCACGATAAGTCTATCACAATTCGATACATATCTCGATACTTTTACTAGTACTAGTGTCTTTTGTTTGTGAGATATAACTGAATTGAGTTTATCAGTTATGTTTCTCTTTGTGTTATATTTATTAACTGATTGTCATTTAGACATTTAAACCATTATAATATGTAAACCGAGCCAGGGCAGGGCAAAGTAGCATTCCTACAAAATTACATGTTCAGCAAAGACCTAGATCAGCCTGCACATCAGGCCAATCTGTGTCTCCATTGAGTGCACATGTGATTTAGAAATGTTGTGCCTTGGCTCATTTATATTGTTCACCTTCAAATAAAATTTATAAGCATAGGTGGCTGTTCATTCATTTATTCCAGTTTGAACGGTACTTTTTCAAGTTAATTGCTGACAACAACACCATAACCGATTAGCAATTTAAGATATGGTTATATGAACTCATTTACCTTGACATGCATCATTAACATGAGCTGCAGCTGATATACTCAATCAGAAGTGTCAGGGCAGCGAGATAAAAGATTAAAAGAAAGCAGTTTAGTTTACAATTTAATGATCCAACTACAAGATGAGGACCCTCTCCATCAAAAAATGAGCCCAAACTTTCACACAAGCAAGTTCAATGCAAACATCAAAGTTTTCCGCCATCCAAATTGCCGCCCACAAACCACCGCTACCATTTTTCTGCACGCCATCGGTGAATGACGTCATCCGACGACCGACACCAGCAACCCACACATGTAAATTAATGTCATTGTTTTAGTTTAATGGGTGTATGTCTTTCATAAAAAAAATTGTTTGGAACCGGTAAAAAATATATATTTTCTCGATATCTGGAGGTGGATAGAAGACAGCCCTTTGCACAGCTCTCGAATTATCCCCAGAAGCGCTGTATCAATAACCAACAAAAGCGTTTTTCCCGCCAAGAGTCTGCTATTTGGTGCCAAACATAACCATTCACGAGATAGAAGAATAGTCCGTTTTTATTATGCATACATCTTCCGTTTGATATAGCGGGATTAAGTCAGTTTCACATTGATTGTGGATTAAATTTTATGATTGGGGGATAAACGCAAATTAGAGACATAACTTTACCATATTTTCACACCTTGTTCAAGTTGGCTTATCGATGACGCCGTACACCAGAAATGAAAGACACGCACCACAGGGCAATCATGTTTAATTGGCAATTATATGACAGGGATTAACAATAGTGTCATAATTGAACCGTTATAAATACACAGATAGTTTGTCTCTGAATTGTCGACAAAGCCGGACAGTGCAGCAATTTTTGTGATTTGCTTATTGGTCTAGTTTTACCGTATTTAAAGACTCAAAAGACTGACAGTTGTAGATGATTTTTTCGCACTTGCCTGACCGGGCGTCATAAGGTCAAAGTGCACCTGCCCGACGCGATTTCGGACTTGTCCCGGACAGCCGGGCAATGGATTTGTCAGGCCCTGCGTGTGTGAATGAAATTACGTATTGCATCTTTGCGGGAAGTTATATGAATTTTACGGGATGTAATGAACGTTGAAAAATCAATTCATTTGAAAGGTCCGCATCGATACATTATCGTGGGTTCTCGGATCCATCCTCATCAATCTATCCATGAATCGTCCCAGCCCTAGCCTGAACTGTTTGCATAGGTACCCCTATAGGGGTTTACCGTATTCACTGGGTTAACCCTTATCCCGCTGAATAATTGATTTAGCCAGACCTATTTCTGACTTTGAACCAATCATATTACATGTACGTCATGTAATTTATACCTACAAATTCACAAACTGAATGTGAAACAGTGTAGATCCTGATCAGATGGCTTCTAAAGAAACCATTTTATCTGGATCTGCACTGTTTGCAAAAGTAGGGGTTGTCATGATCAGCAGGATAAGGGTTATTGTTATATTGCAAAAAAAATTCCAGCCTTTTGATTGGACAGCGCAAGGGCAATTATTTTCCAGTCCATATACCCACAATAATTTTCTATCTATAAATAAAAACTGTTGTTCATACAGTACTTTATTTCATTGTTTTCCATTATTTGTTTGTTTGATTTGAGGTTTAACGTCCCCGTCAACACTGTAAAGGTCATTTTGGAGACGTTGCAATCAATTTTGTGCGACATTTACCCAACATTGAGATGAAATGACATCTCAAGCCTTGCTGCCCAATGAAACTAATACGGTTTATAAGTATGACTGGCTGACTCGCACCGCTTTTGGGCAGGCTTAGATCCTCTAAGCGGTTTACCAGTACTCGTGTGCGGGTCGGTTTCAGCTCTGTGTGGAAGCATCATGCAGCCCATCTATTTCTTAAAGCCCCTATGGGCGGGGGCCTTTGTTTTCCGTTATAAAACTCTCATTCCAACATGATGTAAAGATTTTCCCACTGAGTAGTGCATGGAGAAGGGTGCATTTGATGATGTCACATATAAACATGTACTACTAACGGCGTTCGCTACAAAAGAATCCTATGGAAAACCTTCCAAAATATACAAAACGTTCTCAAAAAGCTTTCCAGCATAACAAATTTTGCCAGCGATATTTGCCCTTGCTTAATGGCTCCGGCAAATATTGCTCTCAGGCTGGGAATATCATCCCATGTTCCCTGTCAAGAATCAAAATGACTTATATAGAGGATCTTACACTCGTGGTCATTTCATATGAAATTTATGAAACAAGCCTTTGGCGAGTTTCATAAATTTCGTATGAAATGACCATGAGTGTAAGATTCTGTTTATCATATGGCCACTTTAAATTGGATTTCATCGTCTTTAAATTTGACAAAAATTCCACATAAAAAACATGGTTGACATACGTTGTAATTACGTTACTTTATCCCCCCAAAGTGTTATTACATGTGTGGTCGTACGATTTTTATTACACATTCTAACACAGCGCGCCTATATAGGCAATGGAAAATAACGGTGTTTTATTCTGCAACAAATCTCAGCTCGGAAGAGCGTGACGAGTGACGTCATTAAAATTCCCAATTTATGACGTCACTAGTCGATTTCCTTGACGTTAGACGGTGTAACGTCATTTTCTCGCATCGAAAACGTAAGAAAAGGATATAAATGCATGTGTTTCAGTCGATAATTTTAGCGGGATTTCTTCTAACAATGGCGAAAGGTTGTGAGATTTTGAAGGAAACAAAAACATTATTGCCGATTTTCAGCGTGTTAGAATCGAAATAGATCAGCTCTAGCTGTGATTTGTTGAGTAATAAATCACAGTTTGGAGGTCAGTTGTAAAGTAGACAAATCACACGCGCTACGTGCTTGTGATTTGTCTACTTTACAACTGACCTCCAAACTGTGATTTATTACTCAACAAATCACAGCTAGAGCTGGTCTATTTCTTAAACGTAATACACTGCTTATCAACGACATTATATGATAAAATGTTTTTCTTCATCTGTTACCAGGCTGATGAGTTATGGGCAGAAGAAGGTTCTTAGTGAGATGTCCGTTAATTCAAACATGCTGACAAAAATGGAAACCACAGCATTGCCTAAAATCATTAAAGGAACTGGTAACATCATGGAGGTGATGTTACAAAAGCTGCAAGTAGCCAAGCAGAAGCTGAATCATATTCCATACATTTTATCAAGCCGTAGGAAAATGGTGGTATGGTCAGACCTACGGGAAGCATTGTTTGTGTCTTGCATGAATCCAAAATGCACAGTTGTGCTCAATGCTCTGAAGCATCAGCTGAGGTTCCCAGCCTCTGAGATGTATATGCATGCTTGCACACAGACAGAACAGATACAGTTTCTTAGACAGTTTATAATTGTTTCACCGGGAACTTTATTGGTCGATGTTATTTGTCTGAAAAATTCTGAGATGCTAATGAAGCTACATGACATGGTTTCAGTGAAACACCGAAAGTCGAAAGTAAAACACACACAACGTTGTAACAGTTTGGCTAAATCCCGGGAGTTAGAAGACATTTCCTATGGTCAAAAAGAGCTACAGTCTAGGGCTGATGATAAAGAAAAACTGATTCCAGCTATTATTAGAAGCTTGTCGAGACTGCAGACTGATAATGATGAAGAGCGTAATCTTGTTGACAGCAATCTGGAAAAGTCATATGGAGTGAAAAAGGGAACAGATGCAAAACTGAAGGTAAAGTCCAGGGGCCAGTTGTTCAAAACTAATGATGTCGTCAGTTAATGCTATGTTCCCACTATCACGATTCGCACCACGATTGCAATCGCGTTCTTAATCGTGGGTTAATCGTGTTGATGCTATCAGATCTTATCAGATCTTGAAGTCGGTTGTGGCAATCGTGTTAATCGTAGAAAATTTTTGAACGGTTCAAAATTTTTCCACGATCAACACGATTGATTTCAAATCGGGATCATCGTATCAGATCGTGTTGCATCGTAACAAAGCGGGACGGATTGCATCTAATCGTGCTTCCAAATCGCGGTGATCGGGGCCAATCTTGGACAAAACAAGCACCGCGTTCTGTTAAGATGTGTTGCGATTTCACAAGATCTTTCACGATTTGTAACACTCTGTCGGGTCCCATTGCTCAAGACCTGTCACGAATGACTCGTGATCAGATACGAGATGATACGAGTAAATGCGATTAGATACGAGTAGGCTACGTTTTCATAGGAACGTTCACGATCTATTAGGAGTTCTCAAGATTTACTGTGACTCATCTAGCGATCTGCTCATGAGTGAGTGAGTGTATTTCAGTTTTACGTCCCACCAATGACTAAGGTCATACAGAGACGGAACCTCGGTTTCTAGAATCATCCAAAAGTCTGGAGAAGCCCGGGATAGATCCTACAATCCCTGGTTTATACAGGCCTTTGCTAGTATTTTTAAAGCCTTTGAAAGATGCCTCCCAAGGGTAATGGAAGCTAAGAAAGGAAAAGGCAAGCCTGAACCATTCCAGCCAGAGAAATTGCCACATTGTCATCATCCGCAACTCCTACCATCATCAATGGTTGGGGGTAAGTTTTTATGCTGTAAAAGTTCAAGAAACAATTAAGTTCATGGTCAGTCCGGCTGTATATATACCAGTCTGGGCCAAGTCGTAGCTCAAATCGTGATCGCCATCGATCAAGGTCGTGAAAAACATCGAGACGACAGTGGTATGCTATCGTAACGGAGCGCATCAGCTCGTGATGAGCGTATAAGAACGTATCTGCACGTATCTAATCGTCCCGATTTGGGGTACTCGATCGTTATGATCGTTCCAGATCGAGACCAAGTTGTAGACTCGATCGCAACAATCCTATTGGAACGCATTTGGTCGTATCTGAACGTGAGAGCAGACCGTGGCTGATCGTGATATCTGAAATTGACAAATCGTGATTGGATTGCATCCGAGTGCAACGAATCATACCAGAACTTATCGACTCTCATCACATCGTATCCAAACCTGAACTTTCAGAGAATATTCCACGACCAGCTACGAATGGCCAATCGTGGCGTTCGTAATGGATCGCACGACAGTGGGAACCTAGCATAACATATCGTTAAAACTTTGATCATTTATTGTGACAAAATTAATATGCTAATATTTTTGCTGAAAAAATATGAGCAGCTTTTGCATCACATTTTTTTCAGCAAAAATACCATAATTTTAAATATAAAACATGCTAGAAGAGTTTACAATATGAGCACCAATGAGCTCGTTAAGCTAACGATGTTTTGAACAACTGGCCCCAGAAATGGCTAGATTAATTTATTCAGCAGGACGAGTTAATGGAGATTTAAGAATATTAATTTTATCCTAGCTTGTCCTTCTTAACCTTTTCCATTCTCTGGGCTAATTCAGCTGAAGTGAAATTGTTGATATTTTTAGCTCACCTGAGCACGAAGTGCTCAAGGTGAGCTTTTGGGATCGGTCTTTGTCCGTCGTCCGTCGTCCGTGCGTGCGTCCGTCGTCAACTTTTGCTTTAAACAACTTCTTCTCCAAAACTGCTGGACAGATTTTGATCTAATTTCACAGGAATGCTCCTTGGGTGATCCTCTACCAAAATTGCTCAAACTGTTCCGCTCGGGTGAACAAGATGGCCGCCAGAGCTAAAAATAGAAAACCCTTTAAACAACTTCTCCTGCTTAACCAGTGGATGGATTTTGAAATTACTTCACAGGAATGTTCCTTGGATGACCCTCTACCAAAATTGCTCAAAACATTCCGCTCCGGTGAACAAAATGGCCACCAGAGCTAAAAATAGAAAAACCTTTAAACAACTTCTTCTCCTTAACCAGTGGATGGATTTTGAAATTATTTCACAGGAATGTTCCTTGGATGACCCTCTACCAAAATTGCTCAAACCGTTCCGCTCCAGTGAACAAAATGGCCACCAGAGCTAAAAATAGAAAAACCTTTAAACAACTTCTTCTCCTTAACCAGTGGATGGATTTTGAAATTATTGCACAGGAAGGTTTCTTGGGTGCCCCTCTACTAAAATTGCTCAAACCGTTCCGCTCGGGTGAACAAAATGGCCGCCAGAGCTAAAAATAGAAAAACCTTTAAAGGACTTCTTCTCCTTAACCAGTGGATGGATTTCGAAATTACTTGACAGGAATGTTCCTTGGGTGACCCTCTACCAAAATTGCTCGAACCGTTCCACTCGGGTGAACAAAATGGCCGCCAGAGCTACAATTAGAAAAACGTTTTAACGACTTTTTCTCCTTAGCTAGTGGATGGATTTTGAAATTACTTCACAGGAATGTTCCTTTGGTGACCCTCTACCAAAATTGCTTAAACCGTTCCGCTCGGGTGAACAAGATGGCCGCCACAGCTATAAATAGAATAACCTTTAAACGACTTTTTCTCCTTATCCAGTAGATGGATTTTGAAATTATTTCACTGGAATGTTCCTTTGGTGAACCTCTACCAAATTTGCTCATACTGTTCCCCTCGGGTGAACAAAATGGCCGCCAGAGCTAAAAATAGAAAAACCTTAAACGACTGCTTCTCCTTAACCAGTGGATGGATTTTGAAATTATTTCACAGGAATGTTTGTTTGGTGACCCTCTACCAAAATTGCTCATACTGTTCCGCTCGGGTGAACAAAATGGCTGCCAGAGCTTAAAATAGAAAAACCTTTAAACAACTTCTTCTCCTTAACCAGCGGATGGATTTAGAAATTACTTCACAGGAATGTTCCTTGGGTGGCCCTCTACCAATGTTGCTCAAACCGTTAAGCTCGGGTAAACAAAATGGCCACCAGAGCTAAAAATAGAATAACCTTTAAACACAGTTTTCTCCTTAACCAGTGGATGGATTTTGAAATTATTTCACTAGAATGTTCCCTAGGTGAACCTCTACCAAAATTGCTCAAACTGTTCCGCTCAGGTCAACAAAATGGCCGCCAGAGCTAAAAGTAGAAAAACCTTTAAACAACTTCTCCTTAACAAGTGGATGGATTTTGAAATTATTTCACAGGAATGTTCCTTTGGTGACCCTCTACCACAATTGCTCAAACTGTTCTGCTCGGTTGAACAAAATGGCCGCCAGAGCTAAAAATAGAAAAACCTTTAAAGGACTTCTTCTCCTTAACCTGTGGATGGATTTTAAAATAACTTCACAGGAATGTTCCTTGGGTGACCCTCTACAAAAAGTGCTCAAACCATTCTGCTCTGGTGAACAGGATGGCTGCCAGAGCTAAAAATAGAAAAACCTTTAAACGACTTCTTCTCCTTAACCAGTGGATGTATTTTGAAATTACTTGACAGGAATGTTCCTTGGGTGATCCTCCACCAAAATTGCTCACACTATGCCACTCTGGTGAACAAGATGGCTGCCAGAGCTAAAAATAGAAAAACCTTTGAACAACTTCTTCTCCTTAACCAGTGGATGGATTATGAAATTATTTTGACAGGAATGAGGTTTGAGGTTTTTAGCTCCTATGGCCATCATGTTCAGTTAAGCAAAATATTTATACCCCCACAAATGAAATTTGGGGGGGTATACAGGAGTGAGCTTGTCGGTCGGTCTGTCTGTCGGTCGGTCGGTCTGTCGGTCGGTCGGTCGGTCTGTTGACTTGGTTTCAAGACGATAACTCAAAAACCGCTTCACCGATTTTTATAATTTTTGGTACACTGATGTAACATCATAAAATACAGGTCAAGTTCGATTTCCACAACAATTCGTCAATTTTCGACATAGTTATGGCCCCTCTCAAGTGAAAATTGCAAAATGGCGCTGATGTACTATCAAGGCAGTTTTTGTGGGGGTATTCATCACCTTTAGTGATAGCTCTAGTTTTATCAATTTTGTTAGAGGGTCACTCATTGAACATTCCTATAAAATTGCTTCCTTTTAGAGACAGATGTCTTTTAAAAGTTTTGGCCCCCACCCACCTTTGCTGCAAGGTGCTTCTACAGGAGTATTGGTAAACCACTTTGAAGGTTTTAGCCTGTCTAGGCAAAGTGGTGCAAGTGGAACCATCAATACATTTAAACCCCATTGGTTTCATTCGGCGGCAGGGCTTGAGATGTCATTTCATAAAAAATGACTTCTACTTCTCAAAATGACTTCTACTCCTAAACAGGCAGACTAATTTTGAATTAATTTCACAGAAATGCTCTTTGGGTCCAACCAAAATTGCTCAAACCCTCCACTCCACCATATATTACCCACAATTCCGTTTGCACAATAGGATCAGGTGAGCGATCCAGGGCCATCATAGCCCTCTTGTTCTTAGAAAACAGGCCCCGAGGTTATAAAACTTTTTTCATGCTCGACTCACTTGAACATGAAATTTGTCCTGCTCACAAATTTTAAAATGAGCTTATAAGAACGTATCTGCACTTATCAGATCGTCCCGATTCGGGGTACTCGATCGTTATGATCGTTCCAGATCGAGACCAAGTCGTAGACTCGTTCGCAACAATCCTCTCTGTTCTACTGATTTTTCGTTTCCTTGTACAAGTGGTTGTCATAGTAAAAGATTGTAGTTTTTCTTATGTATGAAACTGCAGCCAATTTTTGGAATCTTTGGCTATTATACAAGTTTCTGTATTTACTGGCACACTTTAATATACATGAACAGCTTTGTCATTTGACTTTCCAATCCTTTGACTACACACATTAATGTGTGCTAAGCGTAGACTCAAGCTTTTTGTAAAAGCTAATACTTGTTGAAGGATAGTATTACCCTTCAATTATTACAAACTACAAACCTAATCTGTTGCTATGTGGACCCTGGGTAGGGTAGAAGGCGTAGGACAAGAATTTCTTTCCGTGGGTAAAGTCCAAGATCACGAGGTTGAGTAGGCATATCATGCGCAAGAACCACAACTCTAGGTGCCATAGTATTTGAGTTATCTCTCCTGATAATCTTTCCTTGTGATCACCAACTCCAATTCCAGTTGAGATATATTGATGATACTTGGTACAATTAATTTTATACATGAGGTCAAGTAAGTCTGTGTGCTCAAGAGCCACAACTCTAGATGTCATGGTATTCCAGTTATCTCCCCTGATAGCATTTCTCTGTGATCACCATAACTCCAATACCCTTTGAGATATATTAATGATACTTGGTACAACTATACATGAGGTTGAGTAGGCAAAAATAGGCATGTCATGCACAGAAACAATGTTATCTCTCCTGACCCTCTTCTAATACTTATGACCATTACAAATTTGCAATTGAGCATGAAAAAACATTTCTTATCATATGACATGACCTCTGAGAATGTAATAACTTTATGTAATAAATTTGGTAATGCACTAGTGGATAAAATATGCAAATTAGTTAGATACACCCCATAACTTTACATGTACGACGCCTTTAATGACTTCGCATTTACTAATGTAGGAATATTGAAATTTTTGTAAAGCAGTCGTGAATAAAACATGTTTTAAATGTCATATGATAAATAGAAACTTGCATAAATTTGTGCTCATGTTTTATAGAATTTTTAAACTCGTTGAGGAAAAGGAATCAAATGCTTGGACATTTTATCCCTTTTCCTCAACTCGTTTAATAAATTCATTTATCATATGACGTCGCGTATGAGAGTGTAATAACGCCATGTAATATTTTCGATAATCCACTAGTGGATTAGATATGCAAATTAGCTAGATACGTCCCATAACGTTACTTGTACGACGGTCTGAACAGACAGTGTTTACAAAAGGCGGAAAATTGACATTTTTGTAAACAGTCATGAATAAAATGCGTTTTAAATGTCATGTGATAAATAGAATCTTGCATTCATGCTCATGTATTATTGAATTTATTAAATTCATCGAGGAAAAGAGATAAAATGCTCGGCAAAGCCTTGCGTTTTATCCCTTTTCCTCAACTCGTTAAATAAATTCAATAATACATGAACACTCATGTAAGATCCTCTATTTATACATGAGTACTTAATGTAAGATCCTATATATAACCTCTGGACCTGGTCACGAGCCTCGAAGGCAGGTTTTCTTATTATAGGGCTCCGGTCTTAACCCATTGCATGCGGGAAACCCCTTAAGGGGTACCTTTGCAAACAGTGCAGGCCCTGATCAGATGCCACAGAATGTGGCGTCTATTCTGCGGCGTCTGATCAGGACCTGCACTATTTGCTAGCAGAATTTTCCTTCAAAAATAGAAAAACGAAAAAAATAGGCCTGACACCCCTTATATGACAAATGAACTTGTCCCACATATAGCAATGGAAGAGTCCACTAGTATACAATGGGTTAATCCTGTTCATTTCTAGGCAGTTTCTTTATCTTTACCTCTGATATCAACCAAAGTGTATAGACAGGAGGAAGTTGGTAAGGCACTGATTCCACTAACACTGTTGAAGGAAGCTTTCCCAGAATGCCACAGGAGTTTGGAGGAAGTGGCACATGCCTACGTCAGGAGATGTGCTGATAGTTTGCCTAGTGTAACACAGTGCTTGCCTGAAGAAGGGCAGAGGTTGAGTGCATTCCTGGCTGTCTATAAGGGATGTGGTGAGTTACAGTGTACTTTGTCCCCTAAATACCAAGAAGGGCTGTGCATAATGGTTGTAACCCTTATCTTGCTTAACATGCCCCTTTGTAAATGGTGTAGGTTCAGTTCAGCTGGCCTCGGTAGCTTAGTCAGATGCGTGTCTGACTGGTGATCAGGAGGACAGGGTTTGATACCTGCCGGGGTCGCAACATTCTTTCATGGAGATTGATGATGAAATCTTTTCTACGGTCATTCTCTCCCTTCGGCTGATTCAAGAAGGGCAGTTATCAGTTTGTGGCGAAAGAATGTGAACTGTACTGGTTAACCACTTACCTATAAGCTTGCCCAGGAAAAGTGTGGATAGGTAAACTGACCGGCTCAAAAATGACCTAAACTAGTGTTGACTGGGCCGTTAAACCCCCGTTAACGGCCGTTAAACAAAGTCCAGTTCAGATTGGTTCTGAAGAAGCCATCTGATCATGATCTGCACTGTTCATCATTCTGCTGGCTCATTTGGATTGCAAATTTAAATGGATACATTATATATCCTGATTTGTTGATGGTAACTTAATTTATTCTGTAGGACAAGGGTTAAAACTGTTAATGCTTAGTTCAGCTGAGCATGTGCATTGTTCTCAGCAGAACTTGTGAATGAATATAAGATCCTTGCTCACCAGACAAGGAAATCCGTGATTTTACCCTGGGATAGAAAATGTTCTGACCCTGGTGTTCCGACTCCAAATTGAATATAATCGCGTGTTTGATAAATGCACTGGTTGATTACAACCTAATGCGTGGCATCGTCATGCGTGACGTCACTAAACATTCCTGTCGTGTCATCACAAAATGGCGGACGTCGGTAACCGAAGTGACAGCAGCATTAAAAATTCACAATAGAAATGGAAGGTATGCAAGAAAAAGAATCCAATATGGGTGTGAGGGGTGGATAGAAAAATTTTTCCCTCGGGATCACTGTTCGGCATCACTCGGCAAGCCTCGTGATGCCGGACAGTGTCCCTCGGGAAGGATTTTTCTATCCACCCCTCACACCCATATAAGATTCTTATAATCTTACATGGTATTAGGGGTTGATAGAAAAATCTGTTCTGACATATTTAATAGAAAAAAATAACATTGGTCATAACTTTTGAACTGCTTGAGATACAGCCTTCATATTTGGCTTGTATGTTCCTTGTGACAAAAGCTTTACATTCATGCAAAAAATTTTGACCTGCGACCTTGACCTTTGACCTACTTGAAATAAAAAATAACATTTTGGTCATAACTTTTGAACCATTTGAGATACAGCCTTAATATTTTGCATGTAGGTTCCTTGTGACAAGAGCTTTACAGTCACACAAAAAAATTTGACCTGTGACCTTGACCTTTGACTCACATAAAAGAAAAAATTAACATTGGTCATAACTTTAGAACCCTTTGAGATACAGCCTTCATATTTGAAATGTAGATTCCTTGTAACAAGAGCTTTACATTCATGCAAAACTTTTTGATCTGTGACCTTGACCTTTGACCTACTTAAAAGAAAAAATAACATTTTGGTCATAACTTTCAAACCGTTTGGGATAGAGCCTTCATATTTGGCATTTAGGTTCCTTGTGATAAGAGCTTTACATTCATGCTATTTTTTTTGACCATGACATTGAACTATTTAAAAGAACAAATAAAATTGATCATAACTTTTGAATCTTTGAGATACAGCCTTCATATTTGGCATGTAGGTTCCTTGTATCAAGAGCTTTACATTCATGCAAAACTTTTTTACCTGTGACCTTGACCTTTGACCTACTTAAAAGAAAAAAAATAACATTTTGGTCATAACTTTCTAACCATTTGGGATTGAGCCTTCATATTTGGCATGTAGGTTCCTTGTGGCAAAAGCTTTACATTCATGCAAAATGTTTTGACCTGTGACCCTGACCTACTTTAAAGAAAAAAATATTATTGTTCATAGCTTTTGAACCGTTTAAGATAGAGCCTTCATATTTGGCACGTAAGTTCCTTGTGCCTCAAACCAAAAATCTTGACTTGTGACTTTGACTTTGAACTGTGATCAACTTTGAAAAAAAATGACCCTGCTCGGGGACATGTTCCTGTTTCACTAAAACATCTTGTTAAAAACTTTAACATGGTCCATAACTTTGATTGGTAAGTGATAGGGCTTTCATATTTCACATGTGCATTCTTTTTCACAAAATAGAAGTGGAGGCAATGATCAGGAATCGATACAATCAACCGACAGCTCCCATCAGAGACACCAAATCGAAAGAAACACAAAAGTGAAACAACAGACCTAATCGAAACATCAATAGCAGAAAGCCAAAAGGACAGTTACTTCCCCACAAAATGGCCAATTGGCTATCCAAAATAAAATAATATAAGCGACACAAACACCCAAAGACAAACCATAACAAAAATAAGCCTTTTCAGTGGTACCATAATTTTTGATCTCGTGACATTGACCTTGACGTTTGACCTACTTTTTAAAAACTTTAACATTCGCCATAACTTTCGATTGGTAAGGCCTTCAAATTTCACATGTGCATTCTATGTCACAAGACCTTTCTGACGACCCCATAATTTTTTACCTTGTGACCTTGACTTACTTTTTTAAGATTGCTTTGTGATACTACTTTCATATTTAACACACACTGTCCGGGAGCATCAATGTTTCACAAACACATCTTGTTCATGCATCCCTTTCATTTCAAGCGTGGATTTTTAATACTGCAGTCATTGTGGTTGCTGATGTCCGCCATAGTGTGATGACACTACCATGATGTTTAGTGATATCAACCTTAACGATGGTGCATATGAGGTCGAATTCAACCAGTGCATATCCAACGCATGAGAATGTTTTTACCTTGTCTCAGGGTAAGAACACCAGGGTTAGAACAGAATTTCTATCCAGGCTAAAACCACGGATTTCCTTATCTGGTGTGCAAGAATAGATGATCTTACACAAACTTTGAGTGGTCACTCTTCTGGCCAGCTCCTGATATTTCATATGAAATTGCCGCTTGTGATTCTTTTTATCATATATCATATAAAGATTTTGACCCATTTTGTAGCAGACTTTCGGATGAGTCTTTAAACCAAGGTCCCATCTCCGTATGACCTTAGCTGTTGCAGGCTTTCAAGTAGTCCTACTTTTTCCTACTTTTCCTACTTTTTTGGTCTCTTCCTACTTTGTTCCTACTTTTTCCAGAAAAACTCCTACTTCTCCTACTTTTTTGATTTGTTCAAAAACTAAGATCCCAAATAAATAAATACACAAATAAAGCATTTAAAAGTATAACATATATCTCAGTCTATTTGTAGAATGCATCTTATTACATGACATATGTGCTGATGATCCTCAACATTCATCTGCTGTTTTTAGCTGTACCACTAGTTTGAATATGTTGATGTAAAGCAAAACTGCAATGACCATCTACAGTTTTGTCTTGTTGAACATGACAAGAATTTTTGCAGTCAGTAGTGTAGTGATGCTTTAACTAAATGACCAACTCAAGCTCTGTCTTGTTGAGAATGGTAGGAAATTCTCTACAGCAATGCTTTGATGCCCTAACTGCTGTGACAAACTGTTCTGTCTTGTTTAGCATCACAGAAATTCATTGCAGCAGTCCAGTGATACCTTAACTGCAGTGACCAGCTATAACTTTGTCTTGTTAGCATTCAGCAATGCTGTGATGCCTTAACTGCAGTAACCAGCTTGAGCTTTGTCTTGTTTAGCATGACAAAAATTCATTGCAGCAATGCTTTGATACCTCAGCTGCATTGCCCAGCTAGAGCTCTGTCTTGTTCAGCAAGGCAGGAGCTCATAGCAGCAGCGGTTTGATTTCGTAACTGCAGTGATCAGCTAGAGCTATGTTTTGGTAAGCATGCGAGGAATTCATTGCAGCAGTGCTTTGAGGCCTTAACTGACCAGCAGTTCATAGCAGCAATGCTTTGATACCATGTCTTTGACGCCTTACTAGAGCTCTGTCTTGTTTAGCATGATAGGAGTTCAATGCAGCAATGCTTTGACACCTTAACTGCGGTGATCAACTAGATCTCTAGTCTTTAGCACAAGAGGAATTCATTTTAGCAGTGCTGTGATACCTTAACTGTAGTGACAAACTAGAGTAGCTTGATAGAAATTCATTGTAGCAGCTATGCTGTGATGCATTAACTGTGGTTACCATCTAGAGCTATGTCTTGTTGAGCATGACAGAAATACATTACAGCAGTGCTCTGATGACTAAATTGCAGAGACCCACTGGAGCTCAGTTTTGTTGAGCAAGACAGAAATTCATTGCAGCAATGCTGTGATGCCTTGACTGCAGTGATCAACTAGAGTTCTGTCTTGAGCATGAAAGGGATACACTGCAACATTCCTATGCCTATGATGCCTCAACTGAAGTTACCCACTAGGGTTCTGTCTTGTTGAGCACGGCAGCAATTTATTGCAGCACTTCTGTGTTGCCTTAACTGAGTTACCAACTAGGGCTCTGACTTTTTGAGCATAACAGAAATTCATTGCAGCAGTGCTGCTTAAATTTGCCTTAAATGCAGTGACCAACTAGAATTATTGTCTTGATAAGTATGAAAGTAATTCATTGTTGTCATGCTTTGATGCCTTTAACTGGAATGACCATTTAGAGTTCTGTCTTGTTGAGCATGACAGGAACTCATTGCAGCAGTGCTGTGTTATCTTAATTGAAGTTACCAACTAGAGTTCTGTCTTGTTGAACATGACAGGAATTCATTGCAGCCGTGCTGTGTTGCCTTAATTGAAGTGACCAACTAGAGTTCCCTCTTGTTGAGCATGAAAGGAATTCATTACAGCAGTGCTGTGGTGCCTTAATTGAAGTGACCAACTAGAACTGTGCCTTGTTTAGCATGAGAGAAAACCATTGAAGCAGTGCTGTGATGCCTTAACTGCAGTGAAAAATCTGGAGATCTGTCTTATGGAGGATGACAGGAATTCAAAGCAGCAGTAATGCAATACATGTCTTAACTGCAGTGAACGACCAGCAGGAGATCTTTCTTGTGAAGCACAACAGAAATTCATTGCAGCAGTGCTGTGATGACTGGAGTGACCAACTAGAGCTCTGTCTTGTTTAGCATTACAGAAATTCATTGCAGCAATGCTGTAATGACTGAAGTGACCAATTAGAGCTCTGTCTTGTTTTGTATGACAGAAATTCGTTGCAGCAATGCTGTGTTGACTGAACCTTGCCAACTAGAGCTCTGTCTTGTTTAGCATGACAGAAATTCATTGCAGCAATGCTGTGGTGACTGAAGTGACCAAATAGAGCTCTGTCTTGTTTAGCATGACAGAAATTCATTGCAGCAGTGGTGTGATGACTGAAGTCACCAACTAGAGCTCTGTCTTGTGTAGCATGACAGAAATTCATTTCAGCAATGCTGTGATGACTGAAGTGACCAAATAGAGCTCTGTCTTGTTTAGCATGTTTAGCTCGGTGAGCAACTAAAATGCTGTCTTATTTTGCATGGCAGGAATTCATTGTAGCAGTGCTATGATGCCTTCACCTGGACATCTTGAGGCTGATGCTTCTCACAAATGTAAAGTTTCAAAATTCATCAATTCTATTGAATTAATATTTTGACATATGTCAATATCTAGGTACAGATATCTGCCAGTGACAAACTCTTGACAAAAGCATTGGAAGTTCAGGCTGCATGCATGAATAAATGTACTAGATGGGTTAGCCACTAATATTTTACAGGTGTCTGCTAACTTTGATGTAAAAACATTAGACTCAAATGCACAAGTACAACTGCCCAAAATGAAAAACTGATAAAATGTGAGACATATGGATATGTTCGTGTCCATTAGCTCCTACTTTTTATATCAGGTTCCTACTTTTTTCCTACTTTTCTCCTACTTTTTGATATCTCAGGCTCCTACTTGTCTCCTACTTTTTTACCAGGAGTCACTTGAAAGCCTGCTGTTGGTGGGATGTAAAACTCAAACACTCACTCACCCATTTTGTACCATAAATCCCAAGTAACTAGCAAACAGTACAGGCCCAGATCAGAAGCCACAGAATGCGGCGTCTGATCAGGGCATACACTGCTAGCAATAAGTTCAGCCGTTTTCCACATAACTTCTGAAGAAAACATAACCTGACACCCCTAAATTTTGAAATGGACTCTGGCTATATATAAGGAGGAAGATTCTATTTGCTACAAAATGGGTTAATCAGATTTTATTGGTGAAGAATATACTATCAAAGAATCAACTAAAACAAATTGTTATACTGCAAAGAAATTTCCAGCTTTTGATTGGACATCACAAGGGCAATTATTTTCCATTTACCAAGTGAGCAAAAATATATACCCCTTTTGTGCTTGCCTTTGCTGAAATGCAATTTGAGTTGACATTGGAGTCTTAGGCTAATTATGTCTCCCCCGAAAATTATTTTTCGGAGAGACATTGTTTTTCCCCCGGGCGTCTGTCTGTCCGTCCGCGCCAACATTGAGGGTTGAGGGGCTTTAACATTGGTCCAGGACAGGTTAAGGGGCTATTTCGTACTAGGGGCTACTAGTCCCTACTCCCTTTTTAGCTCACCTGTCATGTAGTGACAAAGTGAGCTTTTGTGATAACATTTCGTCCGTCGTCCTTGCGTGCGTCCATGCGTCCGTAAACAATTTCTTGTCCGCACAATAGCATCTTCATTTATGATTTAATTTTAACCAGACTTGAACACAGCTTGTACCACCATGAGATCTGGGTTCCTTTCTTGAACCAGCCATATCCCATCATGTGTTACGGAGTTACAGCCCCTGAAAGGGCAAAAATTGCCTATTTTGGTCTTGTCCGCACGATAGCATCTTCATTTATGATTTGATTTTAAACAGACTTGCACACAACTTGTACCAACATTAGGGCTGGGTTCCTTTCTTGAACCAGCCATATCCCATCATGTGTTACGGAGTTACGGCCCCTGAAAGGGCAAAAATTGCCTATTTTGGTCTTGTCCGCACGATAGCATCTTCATTTATGATTTGATTTTAACCAGACTTGCACACAACTTGTACCACCATGAGATATGGGTTCCTTTCTTGAACCAGCCATATCCCATCATGTGTTATGGAGTTACGGCCCCTGAAAGGGCAAAAATTGCCTGTTTTGGTCTTGTCCGCATGATAGCATCTTCATTTATGATTTGATTTTAACCAGACTTGCACACAACTTGTACCACCATGAGACCTGGGTTCCTTTCTTTGTTTGTTTGTTTGATTTGAGGTTTAACGTTCTTGTCAACACTGTAAAAGTCATTTTGGAGACGTTGCTTCCAATTTTGTGGATACTTTTATCCAACATCGAGATGAAATGACATCTCAAGCCCTGTCGCCAAATGAAACCAATAGGGTTTATTAGCATGGACGGTCCGCCTCGCACCGCGGTTCCTGGACAGGCTAAGATCCTCTAAGCGGTTGAACCAGCCATATCCTATCATGTGTTATGGAGTTACGTCCCCTGAAACGGCAAAAATTGCCTATTTTGGTCTTGTCCGCATGATAGCATCTTCATTTATGATTTGATTTGCACACAACTTGTACCACCATGAGATCTGGGTTCCGTTCTTAACCAGCCATATCCCATCATGTGTTACAGAGTTACGACCCCTGAAAGGGCAAAAATTGCCTATTTTGGTCTTGTCTGCACGATAGCATCTTCATTTATTAATTGATTTTAACCAGACTTGCACACAACGTGCACCAGCATGAAATCTGGGTTCCTTTGTTAAACCAGCCATGTCCCATCATTTGTTTCAGAAAGGGCAAAAATTGCCTATTTTGGTCTCGTCTGCATGATAGCTGTTTCATTTACGATTTGATTTTAACTAAACTTGCACAAATTTTGTGCCACCATGAAATATCTCGGTCAAGTTCGAATATGGGTGTTGTTGGGTCAAAATGTAGGTCAGTAGGTCAAATCATAGAAAACCTTCTGAACACACTAGAGGCCACAATTTATGTCCAATCATCATCAAACTTGCTCAGAATGAACATCTTAATAATATCTCAGTCATGTTTGAATATGGGTGTTGTCGGGTCAAAAAGTAGGTCAGTAGGTCAAATCATAGAAAAACCTTCTGAACACACTAGAGGCCACAATTATGTCTAGTCATCATCTAGTCATCATCAAACTTGCTCAGAATGATCATCTTGATAATATCTTGGTCA
Source organism: Lucinisca nassula (assembly GCA_963580285.1). NCBI lineage: Eukaryota > Metazoa > Mollusca > Bivalvia > Lucinida > Lucinidae > Lucinisca > Lucinisca nassula. The sequence continues at coordinate 69,708,419 of OY757020.1, forward strand.
CATTCGAATATGGGTCCTGTAAGGTCAAAAAGTAGGTCAGTAGGTCAAATCATAGAAAAACCTTGTGAACACACTTGAGGCCACAGTTTTGATCCAATCATCATCAAACTTGCCCAGAATGATCATCTTGACAATATCTGAGTCAAGTTTGAATATGGGTCCTGTCAGTTCAAAAAGTAGGCCAATAGTTCAAATCAGAGAAAAACCTTGTGAACATACTAGAGGCCACAGTTTTGGTCCAATCATCATCAATCTTGCTCATAATGATCATCTTGATAATATCTTGGTCACGTTAGAATATGGGTCATAGCAGTTCAAAAAGTAGGTCAGTAGGTCCAATCAGAGAAAAACCTTCTGAACACACTAGATGCCACAGTTTCGGTCCAATCATCATCAAACTTGCTCAGAATGATAGTCTTGACAATATCTCGGTCAATTTCGAATATGGGTTATGTCAGGTCAAAAAGTAGGTCAGTAGGTCAAATCATAGAAAAACCGTGTGAACACACTAGAGGCCACAGTTTTGGTCCGATCATCATCAAATAGTGCTCATAATGATCATCTTGATAATATCTTGGTCGCGTTCGAATATGGGTCATGGCAGTTCAACAAGTAGGTCAGTAGGTCAAATCAGAGAAAAATCTTCTGAACACACTAGAGGCCACAGTTTTGGTCCAATCATCATAAAACTTGCTCAGAATGATAGTCTTGACAATATCTCGGTCAATTTCGAATATGGGTTATGTCAGGTCAAAAAGTAGGTCAGTAGGTCAAATCATAGAAAAACCTTGTGAACACACTAGAGGCCACAGTTTAGGTCTGATCATCATCAAACTTGCCCAGAATGATCATCTTGACAATATCTGAGTCAAGTTTGAATATGGGTCATGCCGGTCCAAAAAGTATGTCAGTAGATAAAATCATAGAAAAACCCTCTGAACACACTAGAGGCCATAGTTTTGGTCCGATCTTCATCAAACTTGCTCAGAATGATCATTTGACAATATCTCAGTTAATTTCGAATATGGGTTATATCTGGTCAGTAAGTAGGTCAGTAGATCATATCATAGAAAAACCTTGTGGACACACTAGAAACCCCAGTTTTGGTCCGATCATCATCAAACTTGCTCAAAATGATCATCATGGTAATATCAAAATGATCAGCATGACAATATCTGGGTCAAGTTGGAATATGGGTCATGTTGGATAAAAAAAATAGGTCAGCAGGTCAAATAATAGAAAAACGTTTTGAACACTCTAAAAGGCCACAGTTTTAGTCAAATCATCATAAAACTTGCTCAGAATGATCATCTGGACAACATCTCAGTTAAGTTCGAATATGGGTCATGTCAAATCAAAAAGTAGATCAGTAGGTTATTTTGTCATAACCTTTGAACCGTTTGAGATAGAGCCTTCATATTTGGCATGTATGTTCCTTGTGACAAGGGCTTCCCACTCATATATTTGACCTGTGACCTACTTTATCATAACTTTTGAACCATATGAGATAAAGCCTTCATATTTGGCATGTATGTTCCTTGTGACAAGGTTTTCTCAACCGTTCAAAACTTTTGAGCCATGACCTTGACCTTTGACCTACTTTGTCATAACTTTTGAAGAATTTAAGATACAGCCTTCATATTTGGCATATAGGTTCCTTCATAGGAGTGAGTGTTTGAGTTTAAGTCTCACCAACAGCTAAGGTCAAACAGTGATGGGGCCTCTGTTTAAATACCAAGTCTGGAGAAGCCTGGGATTGATCCTGCTACCCCTGGTTTACAAGGCCAGTAGCAGGGCCACTTCACCATGAACGCTTCTAAACTTCATTGGAATGTTGTGTAGATGACCCTCTAGGAAAATAGCATAACGATTCCCAAATGGTCACAAGAGCTAAAAATAGAAAAACATTGTAAATTTGCTTCAAATGCGAACTCCATCTAAACCGTTGGGCCAATTGGATTTAAAACTTCACAGGAATGTTGCCTAGGCGACTCCCTGCCAAAATAGTTAAAACTCATTCCTCTCCAATGAAGAAGATGGCTGCAAGAGCTAAAAATAAAAAAATCTTCAAACAACAATTCCTTCTGTACCCTTGGGCCAATTTCATTCAAACTTCGAAGTAATGTTGCTTAGATGACCCTCTACCAAAAAGGCTTAAACTATCCTGCTCCGATGAACAAAATGCACACCGGAGCTAAAAATAGAAATATATTGTAAATTTGACTCAAATGTGAACCCCTCCTAAACCCTAAGGCCAATTTGATTCAAACTTCACAGGAATGTTGCCTAGGTTACTCCCTACCAAATAAGCTAAAATTACTCTGCTGATGAACAAGATGGCCACCATAGCTAAAAATAGAATGTATTGGAGACAATGACACACAGGTGAGCAAACAAGGGCCCTGTGGGCCCTCTTGTTAAAATGAGCCAATGGTATAAGTGGGGTAACCTAAGCTGAATTAAAGTCATTTTTGAAATAGCTGCTAATCCCGTGGACAGTCAAATGTCCAATATGTCCAATTTCAGGGGCTATTTTTGTCAGTTTTAAGGGCTTTTTGGGTTTCATTGGGCGACAGGGCTTGAGATGTCATTTCATCTCAATGTCGGGTAAAAGTCCCACAAAATTGGAAGCAACGTCTCCAAAATGACCTTTACAGTGTTGACGGGGACGTTAAACCTCAAATCAAACAAACAAACAAAGGGCTTTTTGGGAAGTTTTAAGGGCTAAAAGGCCCCTAAATTCAGACTTTTAAGCCCTTAATATATGTTGGACAGTTTTGGACACAAGTTGGACACAAAATAGCACATAATCTTAGACAAAAGCCCATAATCTTGGACAAAACTAGAGTATAATCCTAGACAATTTTAGCCCATAAACCGTCTAGCCCCTAAACCCTCGATGTTCGTCCGCCCGTCTGGCTGTCTGTCTGTCCGGGCGAGGTTAGGGGCTAGTGTCCCGATTGGAAAACAATAGAAAATGATTGAAAATGATTGGTAAATAATAGATTTATTCCCTAAATAAAAGGTGTAGGAGGTTAGCCCTAAACCAAACAAAAGAAAATAACAAAAGAAATAGCCCTTAAACCGACATGTTGGAACGTCCATCTGTCCGTCTGTCACAAAATCGTGTCCGCTCTCATCAACGGATTTTTGATTAACGTGCAGGTACAGGGGCAACGTCCACATAAGTGGGCCCCCTTCCAGGTAGCTGGCTTGCTGCACGCATGGCAGATCTTACACCAGATCTCCAGGCTTGTCTATCATGAGGATCGATAGCAGAGAGCTTCCATTCTCTGCAATCTCTTTCTGTTAGTTGCTTCCAGGTCATCTTGGGCCTGCCTGGCCCCCGCTTTCCACTTACCTGTATGTCACAGGCAGTCTTGATTGCACCGTTGGAGCGTTCCACATGTCCATACCAGCGAAGTCTTCTCTCTTTCAGGATGAGGTCCAGGTCCTCAATGCCAAGACGCTCAAGTAACTCACTGGACCTGATGGTGACAGTGTCCTGTGGCTTGACATTGCAGATCTGTCTGATCATTGCCCTGTCATTTCGCTGTAGACGTTGGAGGTTTGGCTTTGTCAATGGCCATGTCTCACTGGCATGGAGCATTGCGCTCCGCACACAAGAGCTATACACACGGCCACGTGTCTTGAACGAGAGGTGGCGGGAAGAGAGAACTGGTAGCAACTCCTTGAATTTCTTCCAGGCTGTTTTCACACGTGATGTAGTTGAAAGGTCGCAACCACCCCCTGCAGAGAGCATATCACCTAGGTAGCAGAAGGAAGCTACAACCTCCAGCTTGTCTGATCCGACTTGAACTTCCCTCTGTGGTCTGCCATCTAAGGGGCGTGCAGTTCCTTGGCACCGTGTACACCTGTACTCAGGGTCCTCTATCAAGCGTTTGAGCCCACTGCATTTCTTGTGCACCCAGAACTTGCAGCCATTACAAAAGATACTGTTGCTGCCCACTCCAGTGCGACATACAGCGCATGGGAACTGGCCTGTACTCTGCAAGAGGTCCAGACCTGTACCACAGATCATGATCTTTGTCTTTCCTGCATTCACTCTCAGCCCTTTCGCCTCCATTGCGTCTTTCCAAGTTAAGAGCCTCCTGACACATTCCTCAAGGGATTCAGCTATGATGACAAGGTCATCAGCATACAGGTCCTCCCAGGGGACTCCAGAGCGGAACTCGCATGACAAGGCTTCAAGCACAATGATGAAAAGCAGTGGGCTGAGAACAGAGCCTTGATGAACACCCACCTTCACCTCAAATTCTTCACTGTAACCATCACCAACGCGGACACGGCTCCGAGCATTTGCGTACATCCCTTGGCTCTATAACTGGAAAACCGTTAAAGCTATCTTCACGAAACTTCATATAATTATTAATCAATATTAGAAGTGCAGAGTGCAAGAACTATAATTCCCGCATTTGAGGGGTGTAAAATTCCACTCCCCCGCCCGCATTTGCGAGTAAGTTTTAAGGCAGGGCGAGTAAGTTTTTCAAACCTGACCTTACTTTTTCTTCATTTTTAGCACCTAAATGAAAAGTTTAGACGATAAGGGCGAGTAACGCAATAAATTAGTCCATATTTACTCTAGCAGGTTTATTGGTTACCCTGGTAGAAGTTAAAATCATGTAACGTCATAACGTATTACCATGGTATTGATGACGTCATAGTTAAGATAGTGTAGAGTAGCTTCCCCTGGATAATGTGCTTACAATTAACATTAATTATACTTTCTTGCTTTTGTTTTTGTTTTCTTTTCATAGTTTAAAATAATCTTTTCTGCTAAGGAATTTTAAACCACGAAAAGGTATAAAAAAAAAATATATATTGAATTTTGACAACTATCTAATATTGAAGGTCTTAAAATGCAAAAATAAATTATTATCCAGAGGAATAATTTAAAGAGTTCCTATGAAGTTGCTATACATGTCTGTAGAAAGTTAATGGTTATAAATATCAGCCAACATGTTGCCTGACTGCAATACTTTAAGAAACAGAAAACCAGATGCCCCTTGCTTTGTCATCACATTAGCAAGTTGTAATTGTCCTGGTATCCACTGTATTAGATTAATGTCTTGTAACTTTAGCGATTCTTGAATTACTGCCACATCAACCCTCAGGTGTTTGTCCTCAACCATTCGTGTTGAAAAGAGTGCTTCAATGAGACTTTTATTATCCACGTAAGCTTCGATTCTGATAGTCTTGTGTTCATATCCCAAGATATCCTCTAACATCTGACGGTAATAGAAACTAGCTTCAAGACCTTCTTCTAAACTGAGCATCTCTGCAGCTAAAGTTGAACGTACTACTCTTTTTATCTTCTTTGCATTCCATGCTATTGGACAACATTGGCCACTACTATCCATTAGCCAAATGATATATGCCCCTGTACTTCCGGTCCCTTCATTTATATTCCCAAGAGATGCATCTGTGAAAACCACCACTTTTAATTCTTTTGTTTTGTCCAGACTTGGGAATGTCATGAATGACTGGATATCCTTTGTGTGGCTGATTTTCTTTATCGCTCGAACAAGATCTCCTACATTAGCTTGTTTCAGTTTTGTGCTCATGACTATCATTTCATGTGCCATGTCTGGTCTAGAGCCCTGGACAGCCCAGTTTAACTGCCCTATCAGCTGTCTAAACAGTGTTTGCACCTTCTCACTTACAAAATCATTTTTCTGCGAGGCTCGCCCTGGATGTAGAGAGACATTCTTCATGTTATTAACATAGTCAGAGTGATCTAAAACTATTGAATCTGGAAGCTGCTCTATCTGAAAACCTATGTATTTGAATTTTTTCTCTTCTACTTTGCCAGCAGAAAATCTTGCTCTTAATTTTTCCATCAATTGGTCAAATCGTAGGTCTCCTGCATGCAGGAAATCATCTACATGACAACAAATCATTCCTTTCAGCTTCTTTTGCTCTTGAAAGTAGAAAACTGCTGGGTCCAGTCTGCACTGGATGAAGCCAAGTTTCAGTAACTCTTCTTTTACACTGTCATAGAACTGTCTTGCTCCATCTTTCAACCCATATAGGCCATGTTTTAGCTTCCAAATTTTATGTTTTGGTGTGCCCCTTTCTTTGGGTGGTTTGACAAATATCTCTCAATCTAATTCCTTATCTTGCAGGAATGCAGATTTGATATCTGTTGTTTTCACTGTCCAATGTTCTAGTCCTGCAATTGATAGAAAAATCCTCATTGCACCCTTACCAATTGTTGGACTGTCCCTTGGAATTTCTAGATCTTTCTCTTCAAACCCTCTGACGACTAACCTGGCTTTGGTTTTCCCCTCTTTACTTGTAGTAACCCATCTTGTTGATAAGATTCTTTGTCCTTGTTCTGCCACTTCTTCATATGTATTAAATTGAGCCAACTTATCAAGATCATTTTTCTTGGCCATGGTAATGTCTTTCTCTTCTGACTCCACTTTACCAGAAGCACATGTTATATTTATTTCAGTATCAGGAATCTTCTCCCACCCTACAACACTTAGGTCAACGCTTCTTTCTTTATTGTTACCATCCCTTATATTATACCATGTCTTATATTTTCCTGTGGATTTCCCTGCTCGACTTATGATTGTGCCAGTCACCCATTCATCATTTACTTTGTATTTGATAATATCATAAGCTTTGGCATGCCTTGGATTAATTCTGCCTCTTTCAATTCTTTCATCCTGATCTTGAATTGCCTCTGGATTGTCAGGTGGAGTCGGCACTGTTTCAGAAACACTTGTCTCTGTGTTACTTGACATCTTAATTTTATCAGCCTCATTATGTTGATCTGAGCTGTTACAGTCAAGGCCTTCCACCTCTGCTTTGATCTGACTATCATATGTTTTGGTTAGTCTATTTGGAGATACCCTGACAAATATTCCACCATGCCTAATAAATACTACCTTTCCGTCTTGGAAAACGACATTAGCGGGTCCCAACCATCTGTCTTTTCCCTCGCGCTTGTAAAAAACAGTGTCTCCATTCTCAAAAATTTGTTCTGCTGGACGTGGTGGTGTTTTCATGTATCGTTTACATAAATTACATGTCTTACCTATGTCTTCAAGCATTCCCTGAAAATCCTCTTCCCATTGCCCTGCATCCTGCATTAGAGCCTTCAGCTTTTTAAGTGGTGGGTGTGCAAATTGTCTATGCAACTTGAGCAATGTATCGTATCTCTCTTGACTTTTCATCTCTCCTAGTTTTACTGAAAACATTCTTCAGCTAGTATCTTTTCTGCCCTGTCTATGGGGATGCAGTAATGCCCGGATGTGGTTAGATTCAAAGCAATATCTTTTCCAAAAATCATTGCAGTGTCACTTTCCAAATCCATCTTTACCGCTGTTTTCATAGCTCGTCGTGATAATAGCAGAGGGATATCGGAGTCTACAACATCAGTTCTAATGAAAACCTCTTCCCCAGCAAACACTGCTGGAAGCTAGAACTCTCCCTTTGATCTCAGCCTTTCTCCACCTCCAAACTTAAATGTTCGCTTTCCAACAGTCTGTTTAATTCACTCTTTATCAATCTGATTCAAAGAACTGATATAATTCTGAAGCCAGTTCTCTCCACATACTGTGCTACTACAGGGACTGTCTAAAGTAGAAGTAAAACAAAGATCAGGAATCAATACAATTATCTTACTCCACCCATCAAAGACAACAAAGGGAAAGAAATACAAACATTTTGCGACCAGACCATAATGGAAACCTAAACAAAGGAAGGCCATAAGGACAGTTACTTTCCCACAAAATGGCCATATGGCTAACACAGCACAATTCTGAGCATCAATGCCCAGTTGTGCAATGTCTCCTTGATTATATCCCGTGAAAAGCACGACATTTTCATCCTCTGCAATGTTCACCTTTGCCAGTCTCTTTTGAATGCTGCCTTTAGATGCATTTTCCCAGCTATGTGGACATTCAGCAATAAAATGTCTATAAGAGCCACAACATCGACATGTAAGTGTCTTACCGTCTGGGCCTAATGGATTCATTTTCCTAAGCTGTCCATGGTCTGCTTGTCTGCCACGACCGAAACGTCCTCGTCCTGGTTTACCCGCCTTTCCTCCACGATTCTCCTTGATGTATCCTGCTGCCAACAACACTTCTTCATTGTCAGCTAAAAATGATGGTTCAAGTTTTATTCCAGAGCCTGAACCAAGACTTGAACTTCCTTCTGCAAAATCAGCCTTGAACTTTTTAAGTGATTTCTTAGCTTCCTCATATAATGTTACCTTATTAGAATAATCCATACCAGTCAAAACCAACAACTTTTCTTCTTTACTAATGTTTGCCTTTCTCAAAAGTTTAAACGCCAAAATTTCTGATGGTAAAGACATTTTCAGTTTTTCAATCTTCCTGTATCTTGTGTCAAAAGATGCTATGTACTCAGTTAATATAGACATACTGTTTATTCTTTGAAAATCTTCAAATTCTTCAAATTTCTCAAGACTGTCTGCTAGGTCATCCTTTTTCAGATGTTCATCCAAAAATGTAATCAATGCATCTAATCCATCTTCCGTCTTCAAGTCTTCAATACTGATTTGTCCAAAAACCTTCTCTCTGATCTGTGTCTTGCTATTCTCCGGAAGCGATAAGGCTATAGCCACTCCTTGCTTTTCCTTTCTAAGCTCTGTCACCTCTCTCCAAGCAAGTAACTCCTGCCTGTACAGCTCATAAGGTTTCGACCTTAAACTAGGTGGATCTATCCTGGTTGCCATTTTCAGGAATTAATGTCACTTCTCGGTCTTGACCAGCTCTCCTCGGATTGCTGTCCACTTCTGTGTATGTAAATTACTGCCCTCAGACAGTAAATCGCTCTGCTACCACTTGTTAACGCAATAAATCAGTCCATATTTACTCTAGTAGGTTTATTGGTTACCCTGGTAGAAGTTAAACTCATGTAACGTCATAACGTCGTTACCATGGTATTGATGACGTCATAGTTAAGATAGTGTAGAGTAGCTTCCCCGGGATAATGTGCTGACAATTAACAAATTTGAGGGAAATTTTACACCTCTGCATTTATACTTTTTGAGTTATCTCCCTTGGAAGTTTATCGGTATGTATGTATGGGCAAATTGTGTCCGTTCAATAACTTTCTTATTTTAAGATGGATTTTGGAATTAGTTGGCAGAAGTATTAACCGCCATGGGACGATGTGTAGTGCGCAAAGGTCAAGGACACACTTAGAGGTCAAAGGATAAAAAAGGGGCCTTTTTTCGTATTTGGTCAATAACTTTCTTATTTGCAGATGGATTTTGAAATTACCGGGCAGAAATGTTAACCATTATGAGACGATGTGTTGCGTGCATGAAACAGGTTCGTACCTCAAAGGTCAAGGTCATACTTAGAAGTCAAAGGCCTAAAAAGGGACCTTTGTTCGTGTTTAGTCAATAACTTTCTTATTTTAAGATGGATTTTGAAATTACATGGCAGAAATGTTAACCACCATGAGACGATGTGTTGTGTGTATGACCCAGGTTCGTACCTCAAAGGTCAAGGTCATACTTAGAGGTCAAAGGCCTAAAAAGGGACCTTTTTTCGTGTTTTGTCAATAACTTTTTTATTTTTAGATGGATAATGAAATTGCTTGGCAGAAATGTTAACCACCATAAGGCGATGTGTTGTGCGCATGACCCAGTTTGGTACCTCAAAGGTCAAGGTCATACATAGAGGTCAAATGTAAACAGGGGCCTTTTTTGTTTGGTCAATAACTTTCTTATTTTTAGATGGATATTGAAATTACTTGGCAGAAATGTTAACCACCCTGACAGAATGTGTTGCATGCATGACCCAGGTGGGTTCCGCAAAGGTCAAGGTCATACTTAGAGGTCAAAGATAAAAAAACAGGCCTTTTTTCGTGTTTGGTCAATAACTTTCTTATTTTTAGATGGATTTTGAAATTACTTGGCAGAAATGTTAACCATCATGAGACAATGTGTTGCTTGCTAGACCCAGGTCAGTACCTCCAAGGTCAAGGTCATACTAAGAGGTCAAATGTAAAAGAAGTATCTTTGTTGTGTCCAGTCAATAACTTGTTTATTTCTGGATGGACTTTTTAAAGTAACCTTGCAGAAATGTTCACCTTCATTAGACAATGATGTGTTTAAGACCAAGATCCATACCTCCAGTGTCAAGGTCATACCTAGAGGTCAAAACTAAAAAAAGGTTTTTTTTTTGTGTACAGTTAATTATTAATTAACTTTCTTATTCTTTGAAGGATTATGAAATTGCTTGGCAGAAATGTTAACCATCATGAGACGATGTGTTGTACCTCAAAGGTCAAGGCCATACTTAGAGGTCAAGGGTAAAAAAAGGGCTTTTTGTGTATGGTCAATAACTTTCTTATTTCTCTCTGAACTTTTTAAAGTTATTTGCAGAAATGTGTTGCAAACAAGACCCAGGTCAATACCTCCAATGTCAAGGTCATACTTAGAGGTCAAAAAGGGGGAGACATCTGTGTTTTTGAAGAAAAAAAAATCTAGTAGTGGAGTCTGGGGTTGATATGGGTATATGGGGCTGATATGGGAGTCTGGGGTTGATATGGGCATCTGGGGTTGATATGGAAGAATGGGGATGATATGGGTGTATGGTGCTGATATGGGAGTCTGTGGTTGATATGGGGAGTGTGGGGTTGATATGCGAGTATGGGGCTATGGGAGTCTGGGGCTGATATGAGTGTCTGGGTTGATATGGGAGTATGGAGCTGATATGGGAGTATGGGGCTGATAGGGGAGACTGGGATTGATATGGGAGTCTGGGGTTGATATGGGAGTCTAGGGTTGATATGGGAGTATGGGGTTGATATGTGGGACAGGAGTTGACATTGGAGTCTTAGGCTGATATTGGAGTATGGCAATGATATGGGAGTATGGGTCTGATATTTGAGACTGGAGTTGATATGGAATCTGGGGTCTGGGTTGATATGGGAGTATGGAGCTGATATGGGAGTATGGGGCTGATTAGGGAGACTGGGATTGATATGGGAGTCTGGGGTTGATATGGGAGTCTAGGATTGATATGGGAGTATGGGGCTGATATGGGAGTATGGGGCTGATATGTGGGACAGGAGTTGACATTGGAGTCTTAAGCTGATATTGGAGTATGGCAATGATATGGGGGTATGGGGCTGATATTGGAGACTGGGGTTGATATGGAATCTGGGGTTGATATGGAAGTGTGGGGCTGATATTGGGAGTATGGGTTGATATGGGAGACTGGAGTTGATATGGGAGTCTGGGGTTGATATGGGAGTATGGGACTGATTTGGGAGTATGGGGCTGATATGGGAGACTGGGGTTGATATTGGAGTCTGAGGTTGATATGGGAGTATGGTGTTGATATGGGGTATGGAGCTGATATGAGAGTCTGGGGTTGATATGGGAGTCTTGGGTTAATATAGGAGTATGTGGCTGATATGGGAGTATGGGGTTGATATGGGAGACGGGTTGATATGGGAGTATTGGGATGATATGGGAGTATGGGGCTGATACGGGAGACCGTAGTTGACATTGGAGTCTTAGGCTGATATGGAGGTATGTGGCTGATATGGGAGTATGGGGCTGATATGGGAGACTGGGGTTGATATGGGAGTCTGGGGTTGATATGGAGGTCTAAGGCCACATGATAATCTCTCTATCTTACAGCCTTTTTAATTAAGAACTAGATCAGCAATAGCACTGGTTTATTGAGTGATAGATCACTGTTTGAGGTCAGTTGTACAGTAGATCAAATCACGAGGGCATAGAGCAAGAGATTTGTCTACTCACAACTGAACGTACCGACAAACAGTCATTAATCGGCACTAGGGCTGATCTATTTTGGTTCTAACACAGTGATTCCTTCAGATTCCCCCTGTCTTCCACCAGTGTTTAAAGAAATCCCGCCAATATGACTGACTATATCACACACGTTTACCTGTTTTTAGCTCCCCTAAGCACGAACTGCTTAAGGTGAGCTATTGTGATTGCTTTTCGTCCAGTGTCTGGCATCCGTCCGTCCATCCCCATCTGTCCATCCGTCAACAATTTCTTCAAATGACATCTCTGAAACCACAGTGCCAATTTTAAAATAATTTCACAGGAATATTTCTTAGGTGACCCTCTACAAAAATTGCTAAAGTGGTTCCGTTCGGCTGAACGAAATGGCCACCAGAGCTAAAAATAGAAAAACAACTTTGAAAAACCTTTAAATAACTTCTCCTCCTAGGCTAATGGTCTGATTTCAAAATAATTTCACAGGAATGTTCATTTGATGACCGTCTACCAAATGTGCAAAAATTGTTCTGCACCGCTTAACAAAATGGTCGCCAGAGCTAAAAATAGAAAAAAACTTTAAAACGACATCTCCTCCTAGGCTAAAAATCTGATTTCAAAATAATTTCAAGGAAATATTTCTTAGGTGAGCCTCTTCCAAAATTGCTTAAATGGTTCAGCTCCGCTGAAAAAATGGCCACTAGAGCTAAAAATAGAAAAAAACATTTAAACAACATCTCCTCCTAGGCTGTTGGTCCGATTTCAAAATAATTTCATAGGAATGTTCCTTGGATGACCCTCTACCTGAATTGCTAAAATGGTTCCACTCCACTGAAAAAACTGACCGCCAGAGCTAAAAATAGAAAAACTTTTGAAAAACCTTTAAACGACATCTCCTAGGCTAATGGTCCAATTGCAAAATAATTTCACAGAAATATTTCTTCAGTAACCCTCTACCAAAATTGCTAAAATGATTTCACTTTGCTGAAAAAATGGCAACCAGAGCTAAAAATAGAAAAAAAAATAAATGACATCTCCTCTTAGGCTAATGGTCCGATTTCAAAATATCTTCACAGGAATGTTCCTTGGGTGACCCTCTACCAGAATTGCTAAAATGGTTCCACTCGGCTGAAAAAACTGACCGACATAGCTAAAAATCTAAGAATAAAAAAAAAACCTTTAAGCATCTTCTCCTAGGCTAATTGTCTGAATTCAAAACAATTTCACAGGAATCATTCTTGGGTAACCCTCTACCAAAACTGATAAAATGGTTCTGCTCCACTGAATAAAATGGCCAGTAGAGCCAAAGATAGAGTCAATGGTGTAATTCCAAACCCAATTCACAGAAATGTTTCTCTTTGATTATTGTACCAAAAAATTTATTAAACGGTATGGTTCATCTTAGGTCTGTCCCATTGAAACATCCCATCTCAAAGTATTGTACTGATGATTCAGGGGTGGTTTGGTGAGGCAAAGGTGACGTGTATTTTGCCTCACTGGGGCGTCCAACTGATATTGGCATACAGTAGGGCAAGGTCTGCTGTCCTTGCAGCAGGTAAGGGTAGAGGGGGAGTGTTGTTGTTTCTTCTGTTTTAACACTTCCATTTGTTTTTGTCTTTCTCAAATATCACTCACTTTCTCCCTTTCTCTGGGAGACGATACAAAATGACCCACAAGGGTTGACATGTTATTGTACTCAAAACAATCAATCATGTACTGATGATTGCTTAAATTGCTGAAATGGGTTTGCTCTGCTGAAGTAAAGACAGAAAAATCATTAAAGAACATCTTCTCCAATGTCTCAGTTTCAAAATAGCTTCGACAGAAAAGATCCTTGAGTGACCCCTTTACCAAAAGTGCTTAAGTGGTTCTGCTCCTCTGTCCAAAATAGCTGTCAGAGCCTAATTTATAAAAACTATAAACAACAATGTTAGTACATCAAAACTCAGGTTAGCGAATTAGGTCCATCATGGACCTCTTGTCATAAAATCTCTATTGCAAGAAAACGATGTTACATCAACTAACATCAAAGTAACAATAAATGACATCACGAAAGAGGATAAAAAGGCATCTTTTCACGTCACACTCTTACACCCATTGATTTATCACTCAATTTATATCTGAATTTTACTAATGGCTGTATAGGCGACCCTTGTTGGAATGAAACATAGAGATTTTTCAGTGAAATCGAAATCGATATTGTCACTGTAAACAGTGAAGATAAATTTTTTTTATTTTACTTTTTGTGAATTCAAACTTTTCAAGCTGTAAAATATTTACACGCTTTTTTTTCTACAAAGAGCGGAACAGTGTTGATGTCACCAACAACCGTAGAGAACCATGGTTTAAACTGACGTCACTGAAAATCATATGACGCGATGCTTTCATGGAAGTATGAACTACATTGTTTTTCTGTAGGTTTACATTAGACTTTACATTGGAAATGTAAATATTGTTTCTTACATGCTTTTCAATGAATGATAGAGATTTCTCAGTGAAATCTAAATCAATCTCTTCACTGTTTCAAAATATGATTTGTATTTTTTACTGTTTTTGTGAATTCCACATATACATGTATTCTCTGTTTGTGAAAAGTCATTTAACTAAATGTTATTAATGTGTGTCAGAAATTACGTCATGCACGTATTTAGGTCATTCTGATGTTGATGACATCACTTTTTCTACCTACTCAACATAAACAATGCACGCAATGCCAGACAAGCTTAGCAACTGTGAACATTATGAGTTGTTCAGCAGGATTACAGCATATAATATTGGGTGTAATATTGGTTTGTACATGGAAAATAGCTTGGAATGCTACTTATTCAAATGGTTCACTTGTAATTTGCAGAGCTGAAATCGACCCACACACAAGTACTGGTAAACTGCTAAGAGGATCTAAGCCTGCCCAGGCAAAGCCATGCGAGTCGAACCGTCCATGCCTATAAACCCTATAGGTTTCATTGGGCGGAAGCGCTTGAGATGTCATTTCATCTCAATGTCAGGTAAAAGTCCCACAAAATTAGAAGCAATGTCTCAAAATGACCTTTACAGTGTTGACGGGGATGTTAAACCTAAAATCAAACAAACACTGTTTCATTGAAAAGCATGTAAGAAATTAGATATTTTTTCAGTGTAAAATCAATCTTTATTTCATTCATGAACACCAAATTATCCACTCATGAAAATACTTCTTTTACTCGAGGTCTTGATTTTGTGAAATAAAAATAGATCTTACTCTGAAAAAATCAAATATCCTGTATATGTCTTTCATGTCCCACTAAAACATGGATTGTTGCAGGTAAACGGTGGTTTGTGGTGACCAGTTTGAGTTTGATGATGTCGTGGGCGGAATTCTGGGAATGTTGCCGCAGAGATTCTATCAGAGTACCGTCTCTCACTAGAAATCTGTCTGTCTGCATCATAAATGTCCAGGTAACACTAGCCGTGTTGACACTTCATTCACCAGTAAGGGCTGATGGTATTAAACATCTCATTGAAATTTTGGATGGCTTATGAATTTAAAGCTACACCTAGATACCTCTTTTTTGTTCTATAAAAGGGTTAGAACTCCTACATTTTGGGACTCTTCAAAAGTGTTCCTTAAGACACCGGGTGTAGAAAACATAAAGAATAATTGAAACCTTCTCAATAAGCTTCTAAAATCAGATTTAGTCTTATTTTTAGGTGTTCCTAATAGCAGAATTTTACTGTAGTTTCGGCCAATTAGGCCTCATCAGTGACCCTTAAATATTTTGAAAATTCCACAATGGAATCAATGATCCCAAAGGACAAGAAAATATAGCTACACTAAGATGAAGGGCACGGAGACTTTTTACAGCCACCACACATTCCCTTAACAAGCTGTAGTGATGTTAAATATTTACTATAAAAGGGTTATCCTTTGGAAGCAAGGAATATGTGGTAGAACTGAGAAGTATGGAGTGTACAAATTTTTCTTGGGTCAGACTACTAGTTTGGCCAATTTTATTTTACACAAAGCAGTGAAATCAATGCATATCTGAAACAAATAAAAGTGATATTTTCACACTGTGAAAATGTAAATGATATTTTCAAAGTGTGAAAAATAACATGACCGTGTTATTTCACAGTAGCAACAATAGCGGACTAATTTTCTCGCTAAAATTCATATATGTTATCTGTAAAATAATTCTGTAAAATAACTTGAAAAGCACTCTTTGTACTGTAAAAATGCTGTATTCAAACTGGCGATCAGTTTATGTTTTGAAACTGACAGTTGTGACGTCATAGCCAAGTCAAAAATTGTGACGCAAGATCCAGTTGATCAATTACAGTAATTGTCCTAACATATTTTAAAATAAAAAGTAAATTTACTTTTTTTTAATAAATATCAAAAATATTTCATCTCATGTGTTGAAAACATCAAAATTTTCTCTCATGCTTCGCACTCGTGAAAATTCTGATATTTTCAACACACTCGTTGAAATATTTTTGGTATTCATCTCAAAAAAGTAAATATCCTCTATAGGCTTCATCAGTGACCCTCAAATATTTTCAAAAATCCACAATGGAACGGATCCCAAAGGACAAGAAAATATAAATTACATTATTACTCAACATGAAATATATAAATTGTTATGATGTATTCTTGGCTATAGGATGAGTTTAAACTAGTTTCAACCTGAGTGAACTATATCACCGGATCCATGGGTGGATTGTGAAATAACTTCACAGGAATTTTTCTCGAGTCACCCTCTAGCAAAATTGCTCAAACCGTTCCACTTGGATGAACAAGATCGCCACCTAAAAATAGAAAAACCTTTAAAATACTTCTCCTCCTTAACCAGTGGATGGATTTCGAAATAATTTCACAGGAATGTTCCTTGTGTGACTCTACAGAAATTGCTCAAACCATTCCGCTCTGATGATCGCAAGAGCTTAAAATAAAAAAGAAAAACCTTTAAATGACTTCTGCCCTTATGGATTTTGAAATAATTTCACAGGAATGTTTCTAAGGTGACCTTATACCAAAATTGCTCAAATTATTCTGCTCCGGTGACGAAGATGGCCTCCAGAGCTAAAATTAGAACAACCTGTAAACCACTTCTACTCCTTAACCAGTGGATGGATTTTTAGCTCACCAGAGCTGAAGGCTCCGGGGGAGCTTATAGGATAGGCAGTTGTCCGTTGTCTGCGTCGTCTTGTGACGTCAACACTTTCAAACGGCATCTCCTCTGAAACCACTGGGCCGATTCATCTGTAGTATCCTTGGGCTGGGGGATTGAAAGTTTGTATTTTATATGAAAATCGAGTATTTAGTTTGGTTGCTATGTCAACTTAGACTTTCCATAGACTTACAATGGGGAAAATTGAAAAATGGCATTTTCTGCCAAGTCATTGCAGATGTTTTGACAAAACTTTCATAGAAATGTTCCTTAGGCAAACTACTATCTGCCATATGATTTTAGGCCTACTGCTCATTTCTGTTGGTTGCCATGGAAACAAAAATAAAAAAAATAGAAAAAATAAAATACTTCAAAAATCATCTCCTCAGAAACCGAATGCTCTATTAGGCTGAGAGTTTTTGGAAATATTCACCATATTTGCCTTTACATGTTTTGTGTTTTTTTATAAAATTTGGCTCTTTAGTTTGGTTGCTATGGCAACTTAGATATTCCATAGACTTATAATGGGGAAAATTGAAAAATGGCATTTGCTGCCAAGTTATTGCAGATATTTTGACAAAACTTTTATAGAAATGTTCCTTGCGTAAATGTCTCTCAGCCATATGCTTTAATGCCAACATGGGGGTCCCCCAGGTTAAGCCGGGGCCATGCCCCACCCCCTCCACTTCATAAAAGGCCATCTTACTCGGAAACCATTGAGATCCCAACCCCTAAACCATATATATTCTTGTTCCTTATGATAGGAAGCATTCAGTGACACCAACCTGGGGGTCCCCCGGTACGTGCTGGGGTCATGCCCCACCCCCTCCATTCCATAAAAGGCCCAATATCTTGGAAACCTTACAGATCCCCACCCCTAAACCATATATGTTCTTGTTCCTTATAAAAATATACATTCACTGACACCAACTTCGGGGTCTCCCGGGGGTGTGCCTGGGCCTTGCCCCACCCCTTCTTCTTCACAAAAGGCCATATATCTCAGAAACCATTTAGATCCCGACCGCAAAACCATATATATCCTTATGATAAGACGCATTCAGTGACACCAACCTATGGGTCCCCTGGGTTGTGCTGGGGTCATGCCCCACCCCCTCCATTTCATAAAAGGCCCAATATCTTGGAAACCTTACAGATTCTCACCCCTAAAGCCTATATATTCTTGTTCCTTATGAAGAGACTCATTCATTGGCACCAATTTGGGGTTCTTTCTGGGTGCGTCGGGGCCTTGCCCCACCCCTCCACTTCACAAAAGGCCATCTGTCTCAGAAACCATTCAGATCCCCGCCCCAAAACCTTATATATTCTTGTTTCTTATGATAAGACAAATTCATTGACACTAGCCCGGGGGTCCCCCAGGATGTGCCGGAGTCGTGCCCCACCCCTTCATTTCATTAAAGACCCAATATCTTGGAAACCCTACAGATCACCACCTCTGACCATACTGTTGTTCCTTATGATAAGACACATTCATTGACGTCAACTTGGAGGTCTCCCGGGTCAAGCCAGGGCCTTGCCCCACCCCACCACTTCATAAAAGGCTATATATCTCAGAAACTGTTCAGAGCTCCACCCCTAAACCATATATAATTATCTTCTTTGTGATAAGACACATTCAAATAACACTAGCTTGGGAGTTATCTGGACTACCTGGGTCATGCCCCACTGATGCACTAGGACCTGACCTTCAATGTCCACAAGGTGCCCAGATAGTGACATACAAGTCAGCTCTGTATTGTCAAAGAGATGGATACCCCATCTCCCACCTTGTCACCATGAGTCATTGCTAGTTAGTTAGACTGAGCCCATTCATCTCTGTCTGGTGCACTAGGACCTGACCCTTAATGTCCAAGCGGTGCCCAGATAGTGACATACAAGTCGGCGCTGTATTGTCAAAGGGAACTTTTGAATGACTTCTTCCTCAAAATAGAAAACAATTTTGAAGGAATGTTCCATGAGTGACACTGACAATTTCAACTGAACACGATAGCCACCAGAAAAAAAAATGTATGACACTTAAAATGATTTAAGTTCCTAAATAGCTAGATTGATTTTTAAATATTCCTTGAGTCAGCCAAAATTACTCTGACCCTCCACCATGTCCACTCCACCTTATATTACCTTCCATAAGGATCAGGTGAGTGACCCAGGGCCATCATGGCCCTCTTGTCTCAGTTGTTTATGATTGGATTTTTTTTTAAACTTTTAGTAAACAAGGACAAGCATAATATCTGAGATGAGTTAGAATTCGGCTTGAATCTGACAACCTGTGCTATTTCCCAGGTCAGCGATCATTGCCTGCTGGGCAACTTGTTTTCTTTAGGTTTACATAAGGCTTTACACTGGAAATTAAATATATATCTATGAAACTGAAACATTCAGTCTAATGCAACCTTCAATGTAGGCCCTAATTTCAAAACTTCTTTTGTTTTTATTTTGCATTCAGTAAGGGTTTAGTGTATATGACTGAACCAACTTGAACTTTCTATAACTTTTGAAAGACTGAAGAAATAAGGCCCAAATTTCATCCTATTGTAGAAAATCACTCCCAGGTGAAATCACCACAGTTTCCATGCACTTCTTACAGCCACGTGGTATGATGTGCCAATAGTGTAAAATTAAATGAAAGCCTCTTGTACATTTAAAGGTGACAGCTCTTTAAAAAATATTTCTTCCTTTTTACACACCCATTTAGGAAACAGGATAGATTTTGATATGGGTCTGGCACCCATACATCCATCTGTTTTTGGTTTTATTTTTAGCTCACCTGTCATGTATTGACGAGGTGAGCTTTTGGGATTACTTTTCGTCCTTAGTGCGTCCATCCGTGCATGCATCCTTGGGTCCGTAAACAGTTTCTTCAAACGACATCTCCTCCTAAACCACTGATTGGATTTTGACCAAACTTCACAGGAATGATCCTTAGGTGGTCCCCTTTCAAAATTGTTCAAATGGTTCCGGTCCATTGCACAGCTAGGTCACAGGAGCTAAAAATAGATTTTTTACTGAAAATTTTAAAAATCTTCTTCTCTGAAACCACATGGCCCAGATCTATGATATTTGGTATGAAGCTTCATATAGCATACCTCTACCAAGATTGTTCAAATTATAGCCCTAGGGCCAACAATGCCCCTACCCTGCGGACCTTTGGTTTTACATAGGCTTATATAGGGAAAAGCTTTAAAAATCTTCTTCTCTGAAACCGCAAGGCCCAGGTCTTTGATATTTGGTGTGAAGCTTCATCTAGTGGACCTCTATCAAGATTGTTCAAATTATAGCCCTAGGGCCAAAAATGCCCCTGCCCCAGGGCCCTTTGGTTTTTCATAGGCTTATATAGGGAAAAGCTTTAAAAATCTTCTTCTCTTAAACCACAAGGCCCAGGTCTTTGATATTTGGTGTGAAGCATCATCTAGTGGACCATTTCTGTTTATTTGGGACTTATTCTTGGGTTACTGATGAGGCTTTAGTAGCCGAAACTGCGTAGTTTGACCCACTTCTGGTCTTTAGAATATGTTCATTGTTCTTAAGGGATACTCATTTTATTCTTTATTTACTGCAGCTGGTGTTGTGCCATGTGGAGGCCGTAAAAAGTCTCCCCGTACATCATCATAGTGCAGATTTTATACTTTGTTTCTGATCCTTTGTCATCTTTGGGCATATTCTGAGGACTCCTAAATTTACTATTGGTTTAGACTTAAGTAACTAAACCACTGTTTCTGTTCATTTTGGACTTATTTATTTTGATAAACATCACAGTCTTTTAACTGTCCCTTTGAAACTTTTAACAAAATTTCAGCACAGTTTACCATTGGTTTTCGTCACCAATTCTTGACAGGGTTACTGATGAGGCTTTAGTAGCCAAAACTGCATAGTCTGAACCACTTCTGGTCTTTAGAATATGTTCATTGTTCTTAAGGGATACTCATTTTATTCTTTATATAGGGAACATATTTAAAAATCTTCTTCTCTGAAACCACAGTATAAAGCATCATCTAGTGGACCTCTACCAACATTGTTCAAACTATAGCCCTGGGGTCAAAAAAGGCCCGGCCCCAGAGCCATTTGTTTTTACATCTATCTGTTGTGGATGGATTTGTTTCGTGCAAAATTTATGATAAACGCAATGACTTTGATTTTGAGATTGTAAATTTTCCTTTTTTGGATGGTGATGTTCCTTATGCGCCATCCTATGGCGTTTATATTTCGCAATTAATTCGATTTGCTAGAGTGTGTAGTCATGTAACTGACTTCAACACTCGTAATAAATTATTAACGGCTAAACTTCTTAATCAGGGTTATTGGAACCATAAACTACGCAAAGCCTTTTCAAAATTTTATAGACGCCATTCTGATTTAATTTCAAAATTCAATATTGGACTTAAATCTCTTCTGCAACAAGGTCTATCGGAACCCGAATTTTATGGTGACTTAGTATATAAATTCAGAAAAATATATAACCACAATGACTTCAGCACCCAATTTCGTAAAATCATTCTTCGATATAAAAAGATTGGGTACAACATGGATGTTATACGACAGACTGCATGCATGGTAGTTAACCCAATCACAGTTGGCAACTTTGCTTCCCTCTTTAATTGCACGCCGGTGGGTCAGGCCTCAGATTCTATGACGTCTCCAACGTAAAGGCTTATTGAGAATTAGAGAGATCTAATTCAAGGTAATGTTGGTTGGTGCCTGATGCTCTGTCTCTGGTCGGGCCCATTGGAGTCTAACTGTTGGTTTTCTTTTGCTCCAGCATTTCAGTGGTTTCTTGCTGTCAAGTCCTCACCGTTGTCTCACCTCTGTGGTTCTTTGATTTTTGTGTTCACAGAGATGTTGCACTGATGAGTTAGGAGGCCTTCATGCGGACTGAACAAATTATTTGTCTAAATCGCGACGGAAGTAAGGGCGAGGATTGTGGCCACGTAAAATCGATTTAAGCCCCCCAGTGGAAATCATTCCACTGACTGTTCCAGGGCGGTTCTTCTGTGGTGGTTTATTTATGGTGTTGTTTGTTACTTACTGTGTGCATCACTTGTGTCTTTTTATTTTGGATGGCCATGGCCATTTTGTGGGAAAGTAACTGTCCTTATGGCCTTCCTTTGTTTAGGTTTCAATTATGGTCTGGTCGCTTAATGTTTGTGTTTCTTTCCCTTTGGTGTCTTTGATGGGTGGAGTAAGTTAATTGTATTGATTCCTGATCTTTGTTTTACTTCTACTTTATGTAGGGAAAATCTTTAAAAATCATCTTCTCTGAAACCGCAAGGCCCAGTTCTTTGATATTTGGTATGAAGCTTCATTTAGTGGACCTCTATCAAGATTGTTCAAATTATAGGCCCAGGGCAAAAAATGCCTTCACCTGCAGGCCCTTTGGTTTTACGTTGGCTTATACATGGAAATGTTTAACAATCTTCTCCGAAACTGCACGGCCCAGTTCTTTGATATTTAGTGTGTAGCTTCAACTAGTGGACCTCTACCAAGATTGTTAAAATCATAGCCCTTGGGCCAAAAATGCCCTCGCCTGGGGCCCTTCAGTTTTACATTTCTCTGAAACCACAAGGCCCAGGTCTTTGATATTTTGTATGAACCTTCATCTAGTGGACCTCTATCAAGATTGTTCAAATTATAGGCCTAGGGCGAAAAATGCCCCCACCTGCGGGCCTTTTGGTTTCACATTGGCTTATACAGGGAAAATCTTTAAAAATCTTCTCCAAAACTGCATGGCCCAGTTCTTTGATATTTGGTGTGTAGCTTCATCTAGTCGACCTCTACCAAGATTGTTCAAGTCATAGTCCTTGGGCCAAAAATGCCCCCGCCCGGGGCCCTTTCGTTTTTCATAGGGAAAATATCTAAAAATCTTATTTTCTGAAACCACAAGACCCAGGTCTTTGATATTTGGGGTGAAGCTTCATCTAGTGGACCTCTATCTCAATTTTCAAATTATAGCCCTAGGAAATAGAAGTCAGGGCAATGAAAACCTTTGAAAATCTTCTTGTATGAAAGCAGAAGGCCAAGGTCTTTGATATAGTAAATACATGGTTAGTGTCTTTAATAATAAAATATAATCGGTGAGGCTTAGACAATTTTATAGGGGCGAGCTTTAGCGAGCCCCTATAAAATTGTCGCGGCGAACCGATTATATTTTATTATTAAAGACACTAATAATGTATTTAGTTTATACCGCAATTAAAAGAATCAAGGGGTTTTGCAATAATTTAGCAAATTTAAGCAAAAAAAGAGAGCAGACAGTGTTGCATGTTAAACAACATTCAGTGCCATGGCGCGCACACGTAGTATAACGTGACGTCAACGAGTGCAAAGATTCTGACGTCACCACGCCAGAAAGACATAGGAAACAACATGGACGCTCGAATAAAAGTTTCTCAGCGCTTTACATTCTGTATGAAAATCTGCAAATAAGTAGTTTATTTTAGCTTTAGAAATTGTTTTCGAGGTTGAGACTCAACTGCAGTAGCATTGCGCAGTTATTCCAACGGACCATTCAAACCAGGAAAGGCCGAGAAGGTAAGAATTTAGCTGAAAATTCTGAAAATCTATTCAAATAAATATTGCAAAGATTTAAACTTGCAGTTTCGTTTTTTTTCCCATGTATAAAAGAGTGCATATTTTTGCTTACACTTGTAAATTAGTGACCTGAAAAGTAGGTCCGGTCTATTAACGGTCACTAGACGTATTGTAGGTTAGTAGAAGGTATTATAGGTCACTACCGATTATAGCGTGCAGTTATTCGACCCCCTTTATTAGGTTACTAGAATGCCTTATTGCGGTATAAATTTGGTATGAAGCTTCGTCTTTTGGATTTTGAAACTTCACCTTTTAGACCACTACCAAGATTATTCAAATTATAGCCTGGTGCAAAAATTTCTCTCCCAGGGGCCCACTTGTTACCCTATGGATCAGGTGACCGATCCAGGGCCATCATGGCCCTCTTGATTTTTTTTTTTATTTAAGGGATTTGGTTCATAATATAAAGGTTCAAAGGTTTACTCAGCATATCCCTACATTATGTCTTTGATCTCTAGGATATTTCCAGGCAATCTACACTGTCTGATAACAGCTCTTGATTTGCCTGCAGTGTTTGCAATACTTATATTTATGTAAATAAACCTAGTTTCTATTACAGTTCTCTTCTATATGTTTAGTTCTGCAAACATGTTACATGTTGGGGCTTGCCTGTGTTAAAGTTATTTGAACTTTGCTTTCATGACTAAGTTATCATAAACATATACCTACTTTGTTAAAGCAGAGAGCTGTGGCTGATGATTCAAAACATCACCTTAAAGAGAAGCCAGAGAATGGTAAAGATATAAATCCAGAATGCCAACACCCTTCCCAAACTGCAACAAAAGTGGAAAAGTGCCCAAATGATTCAGTTCTGAATGAAGTGAATAATTTTGTTGCTTCTACTAAAGACATGACTGAACTTAGAAAAGATAACCATACTGAAGAGGATAAAAGAAATCCTGGAAGAACAGCAAGATTTTACCAAGACAATAAGTCAAAAATAAATGTTGTTTTACCAGGGATGTCAGGAATGAATGCAGGTAATAAAACTTCAAAGCATATAAAGCATTCAACTGTCCATACAAATGCAAACAGTGAAACTCTAAATTCTCACAGTATGCCACATTTCAACCTTTCAGATGAGAGAAATGTAACTGTTGAAACAAGAAAGAAAAATGTCTGTGCAAATTTTAAAGCTTCAGGAACTGATTCATCCATAACAAACTCAGAAATGAATTTGCTGAATACCCAAGAATATTTGAATATTAAGAAAGCAGTATCGCTGAAAAAAGGCAATTTAAAATACAACAGAAATAGTATTGACTGCACAGGAAGAGTAAAAATGTCAAATAAGAAACCAAGAATAGAAAGACACTTGCGTAAAATAATTGAAAGTACAAATCTGAAGCTGTCAAAATCAGATATAAGTTGTTCTAGCCGTTTGAAACAAGAAAAAATATTTCCATATGTGAAGAAAGGTCCATCTGAGACAAAGTTGAAAAAGCCTAACAAACCTAGGAGTCAACGGACCTCTAAGTTGAAAACAGACCCAGATGTTATTTACCTTTCGGGCAAGGTACAAGACAATTTAAAGTTATTTGATGTGTCAGCAGGAGTTGATGAATCACAAACAGTAAATACCAGTACACTTATGAAAACTGATATGGCAGAAGATAGTGTTTCACATGGAAAAGAAAAGCAGACTCATAAGGATGACAAAAATAACAATGGCAGTTCAAAAGAAACTAAAAGTGCATCGCAACATGATGCAGAGGACAAGGATAGAAAAATAGTAGACAAAGAGCAATCCATATCAAGAAAGAAGAAAGTCATGATTGATCTGAGTCATGCAACTGGTGATGAATGCCAGGGTATAGGATGTATTAGAGCAGTCTTAAACAATGGATTGTTCAATAAAAATGTTCAATTGAATTCTGTTGATAGAGAAGAAGAAAGGCCTGGTTATAGTGAAGCTGTGAGCAAGGACAATGAATATAAAGCAACAGATATGAGTGATTTGAAAGACTGTCATGAAGTATTGTACACCAATGCTGGAAGCCTTACCCAGCAGATGGAAACTGAGACAGAACCAAATTTTCAAGAAAAGGAGAAGCTGCAAAGATGCATTACAAATAGTGAAATTTTCTTTGGCCATGATAAACCCAATGAGAATAAAAATAAACTGACAGACAAAACAACAATTATCCCTTCAGATCAGGTACTTTGTCATTCCCATTATTTGAACATCAGTCCATCCTCAGCTACCTACAGTCAGAGAAAAACTCTCCCAACAGAAGCAAATGTCAAAGAACACCTGCCTTTTGAGAGATTGAGTAATAGAAATCATATTGAGTCAACTGTAACTAGAAAACCCCACTGTAGCATTACACCGTCTGGATATTACAGTGTTCCAAGGCCAAATATGTTGCTTAAACCAACCAACTTGTCAAGAACCTCATGGAACTTGAGCCAGAAACAACCAAGTCAATCTAGAGAAGAAAATGACCACCTTCTCACTGGTGGCAGACAATTGGGAAGCAAGACAGTTCAGTCTAATGATAGATTGATTCCAGTTAGTCAGAAAGAAAACTATTTTTGTAACACTGGCAAAGATAGTTTTCTAGAAGAAGACACAGACACAGAAGCAAGCATAATAAATTCAGAAATAGAAAGGTGGAAGTTGATAAATAAAAACAATCAGGCCAACTTAGAAGAAGCAGAAAATGAAGGACTAAGATTTGACACTAGTAAGCCAACAAAACACCCCTATGTAGTTAGAAAATGGTCTCCAGTCATAACATCAGGTGTGCTGCAAAGGGTGGAGGAACTCAAAGAAAAATATACTGTATTCAAAGAAATGAAAGAAACTGAAAACATGAACCTGAAAGACAGCAAAAAAGATGCAGTCCTCAGTATTAATCAAACTGATGCAGACTTACTGAGAATTGATAAAACCACTAAACAGAGAGTAAAGCTTAGGCAGGATATGCAGTCAAGAGACTTAATTGTTGTCCCATGTGACAGTTTACAAGCTTCCATTAATGCTATAAAGCCTCGGAATGAAGTCTCAAGTGAAAGCCATTCACAAAACATTGAGCCACCTAATTATGGGTCATCATCTGCGTGTTCTCCAGATATCTATGATATGTATGCTAGGATAACAAAACCCAGAGTATGTACCCCAGAGTTAGTAGCTTCAACAAAGAAGCCCAAGACCAGTGTAAACAACCAAAAAGTTAAGGTGAACATTAATAAAAAAAAGTTACAATCATTTGAGAAGAAGCTATTTAATATGAAAAACTTGCCTATGGAAGATGAGAATGAAAAGACATGTGTTCAGAAATATGTACATGCTTCTACTGATAATCAAAAGATGCATAATCTTCCTTTGTCATCTTGTGACAAGCTTTTGAAGGACTTAGTGAAAATGTGCAAAACTCAGACAGACGTTCAGCAGAAAAAACCTGTAGCAGCCCAGCCAGAACAACAGAATGATTGTTCCAGTTGTGTTCTATGTAAATCTGAATTTTCTGACAGAGATGAAAATGATATTCTTAACCAACTGGCATACCATATGTTTGAAAGAATGAAACATATGAGTTTAAACAATGACAAGGACAAAATATGGACAAGTACTGCTTCAGAACCAACAGCTGGTGATCCTTCACTTTGCACAGAAGAGGAAATTGGAATAGGTGCTGTAAAAATGAGTTTGCTTGATAAATTAAGTTCATTTGGAGAGAATGCCTTAGACACTGACAATGGAGACTACACCAATGATATTTATGAAAAAGCTCTAGCTGAAATGTCATTAAGAGATTACAGCCACCATAAACTGTCTAATATCCAATTGAAGGCTAGGGATTTTTTTGTTCCTATTAATGGACCTGTCTTTTATAAACTTTCCAAAGGTGGTCCATTTATTCAATTGCAAGAAAATGCCAACATTCCTGCTGATGCAGAGCTGTACTTCTGTGACACAATGAAAGGGGCAAAGGGTAGATCTATTCTCCAATTTGATAATGAAGTACAGGAAAACATTGGACAGAAATATGATGTAGTTTCACCACAGGTATCTGAAAAACCTGAATCCATTAAAAAGGACCAAGCGCAAAGTGAAAGCTCTAGAGAGAAGACAGCAGACACATTGGGCAGGCAATGCACAGCAAAACCTATTAATGTAGAATTGATATTCAGTGATGAGTCAGATAACAGATCTGTTAGTGCTAAAGCTTTCACAAAGAATGTAGCCAAGGCTGAGACAGAAAGGCATTCAGATGGAAGAAGCCCAGTTTGCTCGCAGCAGATATCAACAGAAAATAAAATGCAGAACAAAAAATTAAAGAAAAAATTGTATGATAAACCAAAATCTTCTATTAAGCATAGAACAAAATACAATACAAAATACATAAAAAGATCGAAAGATGATCATGTTCAGAAATTTGATGTAAAAAGTAGTCTTACAGATGCTTGCAGAATACATGCAAACCAACTGACAGGTAAAACTAGACAGAAGATGGACTTATCAGAACCATGTACTAGGTCATTAAGGAACAGGAAGACAAATTCAGCAAAGACGGCCTCAGAAATCACTGCATTCCAAACTAAGGAGAGAGGAAGAAGTTTTGAAGAAAGACAGAGAATAAACCTAGCTTGTAATGTTCTAGAAACCGTTTCTTCATTTGCTGAAAACACACAAGTTTCACCATTAAAAGAAACTTCATGCTGGAAATCACAGAGCAGGCAGCATAAACTAAGGAAACACATTCAGTCAAAACTACAGACAATAAAACAAAATGCATGGCCAAGGAAAGTTAAGTCTGCACCTCCAGAGGGAAAAGATACCACAATATGTAATGATAATAAAATGACAGCTGCAGATGAACAGAAACAGTCTCAAAAGACCACATTATCAGCCTGTAGAAAAGGAGAGGAGCAGAGGACCAACACAGACACACCCAGCAGGAGAAAGAATGATTGTAATGAGGATGTAGAAGGGAACTACTTGTCTTTCGATAGTGATAAAGTTAGAGGCCTAAAATGTGGAAATTTAAATTCATCTGCTTTGAATTCAGATAGTTCATGTAAAATTGAAGACAGTGAAAACATGCTTCTGACACAGAGTCCTGAAAAGAATATTTTAAAAGGTTATATAAAAAGAGATAGAAAACCACCTGCAGGATCTGGTGTTGTTCAAACTGAAAGTACACATGTGGACCTTAATTTGATAGGTAATATACCTCTCACTTCAGACATAGAACACCCTAAATCAATTAACACCAGTAAATCAACATTTGTCAGGGATATTCTACACTGTACAGACACAAGAAGTGATAGAAAGTTGATCAATAATAATAATGGTAACGTGGCTGATGCATGTTGTAAAACTGATGGAAGCATTGAAATTGAAATTGATGTTGATGAGGTCGTAGATTGGGAACTTCCATGCAACAACAACATAAGCATGGTTGATGAAGTGTTTTTTACTATAACTAATGAAGATGGAACTCAACTGTTAGTGTCCAGCAGGCATCCTGATTTTGAGAACATTGTGAAGTTTGTAGAAGAAAAGAGGAGAAATTGTGGAGAAGACAGTATCACTGTTGAAGCAGAATTAAGTGCCAATCATGAAGGGACAGAGACTATCAAAAATTGTTTGGAAAGGCAGATGACAGAACCAAATGCTGATACAGATAATGAACGTTTACTTTTAACACTGACGCAGCCACATACTGATATGGACAATAACATTTTACAAACTAAAGCTTGTACTGAAGAACGTGAGTCTTTATCTTTGAATACAATGAAACCTATGGGTTTGACTTTTGCTGAAACAGATTTCCATAACTGTACCTCCTTAAAACAACATTTTCCAAAGAGAGACCAGTTATATGGCATATGCAATACGTTTAGAGATCTTATTTCAGAAGAATTAGTTACAAGATGTTTTATGGAAGATGATTGTGATGATCTTAGTGACTACACGAACATATCGTTGTTGACAGGCAAAGAATGCAAGCATCATGATAATATATTTGAAGCTTACGATTCCAATATTTTTAAGCAGAATAGTGTCATTGACACCACAAACGTAGCAGCTGCTGCAGACTGCAATGAAACAACAGAAATAAGTAATGTAATTGCTCTTGCACAAAACAGAGTTATAAAGCAGAATTTACCTGATGAGTGCATGGACGAGTCTTTACCAGAGGGTAACTTTAAAGTGCAAGATGAGGCTTCTGAAAACCTAACTAAGAATCAGAATGTGTTGCAAAATGGGAAACATAGTCCTAAAACATTGTCAAATGCGGTTCAGTTGACACACTCTTCTTTATGTGAAAATGGCACTGTCAAAGTATGTAAATATAAAGAAACTGATAAGTTTGTGATTGACTCCCTTGTAAATGACAGGTGTATTCCACAAAGGGAAGATTTTGGATATTCTGAAATGCAGATTAAAGGCATGCAACATCAAGATGACGGTGATTCCAGCTTCTTAGAAATGGATACTCCTGAAAATTATGAAACACTACACATATCAGAATGCTGTTGTGATTCCAGTATGCTTCTAGTCGATGAAAACAGCATTGCAGATGTATATGATCATACCAACACTGATGTTTCAGATACCATGACTAGTCAGCAGCAGTCAGAAAGAATGGAAGCTGAACCAGTATTTGAGAAGACAACTGAGGGACAAGTTCATATTGACGCAGATGGTTCTGTTACTTTATTAGATAATTTAAACAAAGCCCCTGAAGTTGGATGTTCCCAGCTGATGAGGGACCTGAAGTGTATACCTGAGGAAACTGTATTCCAATATGATATTCAAGATTCTATAGTCAATAATGGGGACAAAGCTACAGTATACATAACAGAGGAAAATGTGTGCTCCATTAATCATTACTCTGAATTGAAGAATCAGGCTGAAACAGCCTGTCCTGAACTGAGAGAAAAGAACGGAAATGAAGGAACAAACACAGATAACGACCCTGATATTACAAGCATACAAGTTCATATTGACCCAGATAATTCTGGTACTTTATCAGATAGTTTAGATGAAAGCCCAGGAGTTGAATTTTCCCAGCTGATGATGGATCTGAAGTGTAAACCAGATGAAACTGAATTCCAATATGATATTCAAGATTCCATAGTGAATATTGGGGGCAAAGCTGCAAAATACATAACAGAGGAAAATGTATACTCCATTAACCATAACACAGAATTGAAGGAGGCTGACAATGCTTGTCTTCAAGTAAGAGAAAAGAACAAAAATGGAGGAACAAACGTAGATAATGACCCGGATGATACAGGTATGATTTCAAGTGAAGATAGCTTTTCAGATTTTGAAGAGACCTTGTATGATCAGGAAAACATATTTTTAGACAATAAAGATGATAAAACTTCAGATGACAATGAAGATACATATACAGCTGTAAATGGAGTTGATCAGGGACAGAAACACAAAAAGCAAAGGAAGACAAAAACATCAACTGTTAGGGATCGTGCTCAAGCCCTGTTGAAAGACATTGTGAAAACAACTTCTTCAAGTAAAAAAGACCTAGGAGGAAAAACAAAAATGTGTATTAGTGAATTGGTAGAGAACAAAAGAAAGCTTAAAGGCAGAAGAAAATCTGTTAAACAAGTAATCATAGAGGAGAATTATGATGAGGAGGAGGAGAGGAGAAAGGAAAAAGAAGAACATATAGCTGCTGAAGGGTTCATTAAAACACAACAAAAATACATGGAAATTATCATGAGCAAGTCATTTGATGTACTGAAGGACAAAGATGTTGCAGCTGATAATGATGATATCATTCCAAGGTATAAGATTGCAGTTTGAGTTTTGGTTTTCTTCTTTGTTCTTCCTGTTTCATGTTCTTCAAATGCAGAGCCAACTAATAGGACTAGACAAATGACTTCTTGCATGTTCCCCTTTGTTTGTTTATCAACTGACACAAATTTATTAAGCATATAGAGGAGGTTTTTACGGTGTAAGATCGGGTTTTAGTTCAGGGAATGAACATCAAAAGAAGTATTTTCACGACTGGCAAAGCCAGCCAGTCGTGAAAATACAAATTTTGGTGATCATGAGTGAAATAAAAATTGATCTTGCACAAAAAAAAAAAATCAAATTTTCTGTTTGGTTTATGCTTTAAACTGCGTTCAGTTTTGCAGTTCTAAAGCTTCAGCCATCACTGCAAACAACAAACATTTTCCATGGCAATTTCTCTTTGATTGAGAGGTGCTCAGCTTGTTAACTGGGTATAATATTGGGTGTAAACTGGAAGTTTCCACCGGGAAAACAGCTTGGAATGCTTCTTTAACAAATGGTTCACCTAAAATTTGCAATCAAATGATGTCCTCAGTAGCTAAGCTGGCCTGGAGCCACGTGCATTATTTTCATTGTGTAGGTGCTCAAACGGATGTCACCAATATGTTCTGTAAAAGGGTTATCCTTTGGAAGCAAGAAATACACCGCAGAACTGAAAAATATGGAGTGTATATGTTTTCTAGGCCAGACTGAATGGTGTGCAGATGCGTGTGACATAATTGCACGACCCGCAGAAAAAGCGACCGACTGAAGTCGGTTGATTTCTAAGAGTGCCCTAAAATCACCGTGTCATTCTGTCAGTCTGTCATTCTGTCAGTCTGTCTGTCCGTCTGTAACCCGTTTGTGAAAATTTGTGATAGTGACTTAACCGCTTGGAATATTTAAACAATTTTTGGCATACTGATAGATATCAATGAGATCCAACCAATGAACTTGCGAAATATTACATGGGATAGGGGAAACCAAAATTTGCTCATGGGGTCCAGGTCACATGACCAAAATGGCCGCCAAGCCATATATGGCCTTTCTGTCTGTCCGTCCGTAACCCATTTGTGAAAATTTGTGATAGTGACTTAACCGGTTGGAATATTTAAACAACTTTTGGCATACTGATAGATATCAATCAGATCCAACCAATGAACTTGCGAAATATTACATTGCATTTAGTATAGCCTCGCCGAGGCGAAAAATGTGAAAATGTTCAAACTGCTTCTCCTCGGAAACCGTTGGGCCGATTGAAGTCAAATTTTATATGGAGCCTCTATGGGATGGGGGAAACCAAAATTTGCTCATGGGGTCCAGGTCACATGACCAAAATGGCCGCCAAGCCATATATGGTAAAAACCCATCAAAAACAGTCTTCTCCAGAACCACTGGGCAGATTTCCACGAAACTTGATAATTAGCATCTGGGACGCAGGCCCATCATAAATTGCTAAAATTGTGACCCTGGGTTGACCTTGACCTTCTTTGTGCCTAGGTCAAACTTTGACACATATGCTTTTGTATTGGAAAAGTGAGAATGCATTTTATCCTGCAAACGATTCAGAATACAGTACTAAAGTATAAGATATTTAAATAATTGTTTGCATACTGATAGATATCAATGAGATCTAACCAATGAATTTGCCAAATATTACATACCATTTAGTATAGCCTCGCCGAGGCAAAAAAATGTGAAAATTTTCAAACTGCTTCTCCTCGGAAACCGTTGGGCCAAATGAAGTCAAATTTCATATGGAACCTCTATGGGATGGGTAAAACCAAAATTTGCTCATGGGGTCTAGGTCACATGACCAAAATGGCCGCCAAGCCATATATGGTAAAAACCCTTCAAAAAAGTCTTCTTCAGAACCACTGGGCATATTCCCACAAAACTTGATAAATAGCATCTGGGACGTAGGCCCATCATAAAGTGCTAAAATGGTGACCCTGGGTTGACCTTGACAATCTTTGTGCCCAGGTCAAACTTGTATTGGAAAAGTAAGAATGCATTTTATCCTGCAAACAATTCAGAATACAGTACTAAAGTATAAGATATATTTTTGCTCCTTACGATAAGGCGCATTTATTGGGGGAACCGTTTTAGGTCCAGGTCACATGACCAAAATGGCCGCCATACCCATATATGGTAACACTCATAAAGCTAAAAGCATCCGGCAGGTCGTGCACTTCAGCTGAAGCACTGGTTTCTTACTTACATTTATAAAGTTTCACTGATTGGCACCTAACAAACAGAGAATATATGTTATTTGTAGATGATACATCAAATCCATAAACAGTGAAAATAAAAATTGTGGTTTCATTGTTTGAAACAGTGACAATATCAGTTTTAATTTCACTGAGAAATCTCTATACGGGCCCCGTCAAGCGAATTTAGTACTTATCGCCTGTGCGAGCAGCCAAGGTTCCAGCGAGCCTGCGCGTATGCACAGTCTCGCTAGAACCTTCACTGCTCGCTCATACAAGCAGTGAATCAAGAGGAACCTTCAGACAGAAAGCCATATCCCTGGCCCCTCTCAATGGCTGGGCATGCCCAGTTAAAATGTCATGACGGAATGCTCGAAGACACCAATTCCCTTGGCGGGGCTCATTTTTCAATGTAAAGCATAAAAGAAAGAAGCTTTTCAATGCTGAAGTCCATGTGACTATCACTGACTTTTTGGGTATTCAGGTAACTGTTATTTATAGAAAATAGCTATGCTTTTCTTATTGCTTTGAGGTGAGAGCGTAGCTATTGTTTAAGAGGGTTATCTATAGAATCTGGACTGAAATCATGTGTTGGACTTGTCAGACAGTGTTGACCCAGATAAGACATCGCAGAATGTGGTGTCTGATCAGGGTCGACACAGTTCGCTTAGAGTACAGGAATTTAAGGGTTAAACAAAACAGTTTGATTCTCAGTTCAGGACTATTTTCCTAGCCTACACTCAGAGTCAGTAGACCCACCAGTACTGTCAGTGCTTTGATTCAATTTGCAGCAAAACACAAATGTTTTTAGTGATTCAAACCACTTGAAGAGGTATATTCAGAGTTTATGTTCAGATTTCTTTGTCAGACAAGGTTGTTTTATAATCAAAAGTCAGTAAAAATTGTGGGTATAATGATAATATAAATGTTATTGACTTTGTATAGTGTGAAATATTTGGCACCTGTTCATCTTGCGGAGACACATTTGCAAAGTCATGGAATTGCCTTCTTTGCAATATGTTGTGCTGAATAGATCACAATATAGTAAATACATGGTTAGTGTCTTTAATAATAAAAATAGAATCAGTGAGCCTTAGAGAATTTTATAGGTGCAAGCTTCAGCAAGCCCCTATAAAATTGTCGCGTAGAACCTATTATATCTTATTATATTAAATACACTAATCATGTATTTAGTTTATACTGCAATCCAAAAAATCACAGGTTTTTGCAATAACTTAGCAAAAATAATAAAAAAATGTATTATAGGTCACTACCGATTAAAGCATGCATTTATTCAACCCCATTATTAGGTTACTAGAATGGCTGATTGCAGTATAAATAAGGCCAATAACCTATAATTTTATATAATTATGTACCATAATGTTTCTAAGTATTTGGACATTCAGGCTTGGGCAAACAGTGCAGACCCAGGTAAGACTGCTGCTGAAGTCTGATCAGGGCATACACTGTTTGCCATTCTGTCTTCACTTTTTGGACTCCTTGCTGAATCGCAAAACAAAGTGGGGGGGTGCCCATTTGGGGGTATTCTGGCCTTGTACCAAATCTTTTTATTTTTTGCAGGTAAACAGCATAACGTGTACTTTATTATGGCATACTTCTGGTCGCACGCAAGGTTTTTTCGAAACAATATTGCAACTTAGTCTAGAATGTGACCTTGACCTGGTGTCAGCATGATTCATTTATGGGCTCTGCACATGAGCTCACTGAGGGGAATATTTGACCGAAGTTTAATAAAAATCCTTTGGGGGTAAACGAGATATGGAACTGACAAAAAAATCAAAGTTTTAAACTCGTGACCTTCAAATGTGACTTTGACCTTGAGTTGGCATGATTCATTTATGGGTTCTGCACATCAGCTCACTGAGGGGGATGTTTGACAAAAGTTTAACGAGAATCCTTGCAGGGGTAAAGGAGATATGGAATGGACACAAAATTAAAAGTTTCAATCTCTTGACCTTCAAATTTGACCTTGACCTTGTGTCGGCATGATTAATTTATGGGTTCTGCACATCAGCTGACTGAGAAGAATAATTGACCAATTTTTTAATGAAAATCCTTCCAAGGATAAGGGAGATATGGAACTGACACTAAATTCAAAGTTTCAAACTCATGACCTTCAACTGTGACCTTGACCTTGAGTTGGCATGGTTCATTTATGGGTTCTGCACATCAGCTCACTGAGACAAATGAATGACCAATGTTTAATGTAAATCTATCAAAGGGTTCAGGAGATATGGAGCGGACAAGAAAGTGTAACGGACAGACAGACGGACGGACTTGCCTGGATGGACAGACAAACGGACAGACGAAGGCCATTCCTATAATCTCCGCTCTGCTTCACGACGGGGGATTAAAAATGATACTGTTATCCAAGAATCATCATTGGTTTCCTCCCATATTACCAAAAAACTTCAAACATTTTAATGATTAAGGTTAAAAAATAAGTAAAAATATCTTAGCGTTTGGAAGAAGCATTTTATTTTCCTAAGTTGCAATATTGTTTGGAAAAATGTTTCTAAACATCACTTCAGACATCCTGCAGTCTACCTAAGAAAAAATTGCAGTGAAAGAGCACACAGGTAATAACCAGAGTTAACTTTCAAAATACACTACAGTGTCATGCTAAGTTACGCCACCCACTTATAAAGGCCTGTAGCTCGAAAAAACCCAACCTTGCGCACAACCAGAGGTATGCCTAGTAAAGTACACATGTTATGCTGCTTACCGGCAAAAAATAAAAAGATTCGGTACAAGGTAAGAATACCCCAAATGGGCACCCCCCCCCCACCTTTGTTAAAATTTTAGGAGCATTACGGCAAGTCCTCAAGGTGTCTGAATTTTTAGGATTTTATAGTGTATTAAATTATCATATACTTTATTTGTATATATATTTGGCTACCATATAAATCTTAGCTCACCTGACCGAAGGTCATGGTGAGCTTTTGTGACTGTGAGATTCTGGCATCGTTGTCCATTGTCCGTAAACTTTTCTTGTTAACACTCAAGAGGCCACAGTTTTGGCCCAATCATGATCAGCCTTGGTCAGAATGATTATCATGACAATATCTCATTCATTTTGAATATGGGTCATGCGGGGTCAAAAAAAACAGGTCAATAGGTCAAATCAAAGAAAAACATAGTTGACACTCTAGAGGCCACAATTTCGGTCCAATCATCATCAATCTTGCTCAGAATGACCATCTCAGCAATATTTAGGTCAAGTTCTAAATTCGGTCGTGTCAGGTCAAAAAAAGTAGGTCAGTAGGTCAAATCATAGAAAAACCTTGTTTACACTCGAGAGGCGGCCACAGTTTTTGTCCAATCATCATCAAACTTGGTCAGAATGATCATCTTGACAATATCTCAGTCAAGTTTGAATATGGATCATGTTGGGTCAAAAAGTAGGTCAGTAGGTCAAATCGTAGAAAAATCTTGTTAACACTCTAGAGGCCACAGTTTTGATCCAATTATCATCCTACTTGCTCAGAATAATCATTAAAGAGTATCTAGGTCAAGTTCGAATATGGGTCATGTAGGGTCAAAAAGTAGGTTAGTAGGTCAAATCATAGAAAAAAACATTGTTAAAACTCTAGAGGCTGCA
This sequence comes from Lucinisca nassula, assembly GCA_963580285.1. Lineage (NCBI taxonomy): Eukaryota > Metazoa > Mollusca > Bivalvia > Lucinida > Lucinidae > Lucinisca > Lucinisca nassula. The sequence continues at coordinate 69,745,524 of OY757020.1, forward strand.
ATTTTAGACTAATCATCATCAAACTTGCTCAGAATGATCATCTAGGTAAAGTTCAATTATGGGTCATGTGGGGTCAAAAAGTAGGTCAGTAGGTAAAATCATAGAAAAACCTTGTTAGCACTCTAGAGACCACAATTTTGGTCCAGTCATCATCAAACTTGCTTAGAATTGTCCTCTGATAATAACTTGGTCAGGATTGGTATTTTATGAATAGAATGGTACCTTTTACAAAGGTTCACACCCCCCTCCCCCCACCCCTTATCACCATTGTTAGTTAGACTGAGCCTGTTCATCTCTGTCTGGTGCACTAGGACCTGAGCCTCAATGTCCATAAGAAGGCCCAGATAGTGACGTACAAGTCAGCTCTGTATTGTAAAATGGATGGATACCACCCCCCTTGTCACCATGAGTTATTGTTAGTAAGTTAGACTGAGCCTATTCATCTCAGTCTGGTGCACTAGGACCTGACAGGTGCCCAGATAGTGACATACAAGTCAGCGCTGTATTGTCAAGGGGAACTTTTGAAAGACTTCTTCCTAAAAAAGAAAACAAATTTTGAAGGAATGTTCCATGAGTGACACTCTGACAATTTTCCACTGACAGAAAAAAATATATAGAGCCCTGAAAATGACTTTTAAAAGTTCCTAAATAGCTAGATTGATTTTGAAATAATTTCACAGAAATTTTCCTTGGGTCACTGTCAGCCAAAATTGCTCAAACCCTCCACTCCACCTTATATTACCTCCCAATGCATAAGGATCAGGTGAGCGATCCAGGGTCATCATGGTCCTCTTGTTATCCATTTTTATTTGTAAGAGTAAATTACATGGCAAAAAGCCATTCTTAACTGGTAAACTAACATGCATTCTGTTGTTAAGGTTGATGTCACTGCATGAATCATAATGCCATAAAACTTTACACTAATGTCATCTCAGTATGGCTGACATAGGCCGTCAAAATATTGCAATCGCTTTATTAAAATTCATGCACAAACTGTCTCTCAGGGTCAGAGTCCAGCATCACGATGCTGAACTGTGAGACTGAGGAACAGATATTTCTGGCACTCATGATAGTAAGAGTCTTATAATCTGTTGCAGTACCTCCAGCTCAGTTACTTCAGAGTTTACACTGGACAATTTACCTGAAGGTGTGCCTGTTCATGGTGACAGACAATGTTATAAAGCCTGTGAAGATACTCCTGCTAAATCAGCTGAAACTCATGCTGCTGCTGCTGCTGATGATGATGATAATGAAGATGACTGTGATGAAGAAGAAGTGTGGATAGATGATTTTACTAATAATTGCAGGTAAAATGAAAGCACGGACATCACATCTCTGAGTGCAGGCTGGGTAACTGGTTCTGAACAAAGACTTAAAATTTTGTTTAACACTTTATTCCTGCATTTTAGACAAACATTTTAGACCCTGATCTACAGCATGTCATCTGGCTCTGCACTGGTTTTAAGTGTCCTAGCATGTTTACCAAGTCCATGTTTTACAGATAACCCTCTTTACACAGCACTCTGATATGTGTATTTGGGAAAACCAGAAACAAACTTTGACCAGAAACAACCGAAAGAAATTTTCATAACCGAAAACAAATTCTCACAACCAAAAACAAATTATATCACCAAGTTTACCCTGATTATTGTACTTTTAGACATAAACTCAATTAAATGATATTTATCATATGAAGTCGTTGATAAGCAGTGGATAACATCGTGTAATAAAAATCATATGACCAGACATGTAATAACACTTTAGTGGGATTAGATAATGTCATGGGGACGTCCATGTCAACCATGCACAAATTGTCAAATTTAAGGTGATAAAATCCAATTTAAAGAGGTCGTATGATAAACAGAATCTTACACTCATGGTCATTTCATATGAAATTTATGAAACTCGCCAAAGGCTTGTTTCATAAATTCTTTGAAATGACCATGAGTATAAGATCCTCTATGTGACCTATAAATGGTTGACAGGGCTTTTAAACTTCAAGCAAACACACAAGGATAAAACATCCATGGGATATATAATAGTGCATTTTTCACATCTCTAAACAATGATTTTTTTTTTGCTGATAATCATTTGAATTTTTTTTCTTATTTATACTCATGTCCGGTCAATAACTTTCTTATTTCTGGATGGACTTTTTAAAGTTACTTTGCAGAAATTTTCACCTTCATTAGATGATGTGTCGCACACAAAACCCAGGTCAATACCTCCAATGCCAAGGTCATACTTAGAGATCAAAAAGGGGGAGACATCTGTGTTTTTTGTAGAAAAACAAATTCTCCTATATTTTTGTATTGGATAACCCATTGGCCATTTTGTGGAAAAGTAACTTTCCTTTTGGCTTTCCGCTATTGATGTTTACATTAAGGTCTAGTTATTTCATGTTTGTGTTTCTTTCCCTCTGGTGTCTTTGATGGCAGATGTGGGTTAATTGTATCGATTCCTGATCATTGCCTTCACTTCTTTAATTATAGACCTGCTATTTTGACCTGTGTAAATGCTCACTTCATATGTCAGTGGGTAATTACTTTCAACCTCTTCATAACAGGTCTGGGCATGTTACAGAAACTGGTCATGGTTCACAGATATTATATAATGCATGGTGAATATTTGCATTGACAGGCAGTAAGGATACTAAAAAGCCTCATGATAACACACACACGACATAGAGCATTTTTTCACATTTCCAGAATGGCTACTTTTCTGAGAAAACTATGATATTTTTATACACCCGTTTTGTAAAAACAGTCGTATTATGGTATGGGGTCAGCCAGGGTCCGAACTTAATTATTTTTGCCACAAGCAAAATTTAGCTTGCTAAAAAAAAGATCTACTTGCTAAAATGAAAATCAACTCGATTTTTTCAAAAAACCTTTTAATAAGAGCAGAAATTTTTCAAGAACAACTGCTACAGTAATGATTAACTTGTATGGGTAGTATTAATGCAAATAAAAAAAATGATGACGTGTTAGTCTAGGGCTGGGTACCGCCTTTGGAAATTGTACCGTGGTATACCACAGGTTTCAAACACCTGGTGTTTGTACATCTTAAAATAAAACAGACAAGTAAACAGAGAATCATTACGCGTTTTCTAGGTGTTTACGGTCGCGAAAAATGTGACATTGGCAATAATATTGTCTTTGCAGTTTATCTGGATGCGATCTTTACTGATTGCTATTAATCTGTCCATGGCCTATCACTAATTTTATGCCAATAAATTAGTTAATCCTATTAACAAATAAGACACAATGTTTTTTTTCCAAATTGCTATGTGATAATGAGCGTAAAGTAAGCCAAGATTGCAAGTCATTCTTTTCATGTGTCACTTAATATCGATACCTGCTGGTTCAGGACAAGACCACGCCTGATGTTCAACCCGCCGATATAGCGGTTCTTTTGATATTGTGTGAATGGCTTTAGTTGGCTAAGTATTGAGCATTTTTAGCTCACCAGAGCCGAAGGCTCCGGGGGAGCTTATAGTATAGGCAGTGATCCGCCGTCCGCGTCCGTGTCCGCGTCTGCGTCCGCGTCTGCGTCAACATTTTCAAATGACTTCTTTTCTGAAACTACTTGACCAATTGAAACCAAATTACATGTTGAGGCTCTGTGGGAAGGGGGAACGAAAGTTTGTTAGTGAAGACTGGGTCACATGACCAAGATTGCCGCCACGCCCATATATGGTAAAAATCTTTAAAAATCTTCTTCTCAAGAACCGAATGGCCGATGATCTTGAAACTTGGTATTCAGCATCGGGGACTCGGGCCCTACCAAGTTTGTTCAAATTATGACCTTTGGTTGACCTTGACCTGTTTTACGTCAAGGTCAAATTTGGTCACTTAGACATTTGTATGGAAAAAAGGCAAAACATAGGATTTTTCTGATTGCATGGTAGCTAGTGGCATCAGAAATGGTATTTGCAGTCAGCTGAATGGAAGTTTATCAGTTCCAAAGGTCAAGGTCATTTCTCGACCTTTGTCCAGGACAGCTCAGATTCAGTATTTTCATCTTCTTCTTCACTTGAACTGCTTGGCCAATTGAAACCAAATTATATATGGAGCCTCTATGGAATGGGGGAACTAAAGTTTGTTCGTGAGGATGGGGTCACATGACCATTATGGCCACCATGCCCATATATGGTAAAAACCTTTAAAAATCTTCTTCTCAAGAACCGAATGGCCGATGATCTTGAAACTTGGTATGCAGCATCGGGGACTCGGGCCCTACCAAGTTTGTTCAAATTATGACCTTTGGTTGACCTTGACCTGTTTCACGTCAAGGTCAAATTTGGTCACTTAGACATTTGTATGGAAAAAAAAGGCAAAACAGTGCATTTTCTGATTGCATGGTAGCTAGTGGCATCAGAAATGGTATTTGCAATCAGCTGAATGGGAGTTTATAAGTTCCGAAGGTCAAGGTCATTTCCCGACCTTTGTCCAGGACGGCTTAGATTCAGTATTTTCATCTTCTTCTTCCCTTAAACTACTTGGCCAGTTGAAACCAAATTACATGTGGAGCCTCTATGGAATGGGGGAACCAAAATTTTTTTCGTGAGGACTGGGTCACATGACCAATATGGCCATCATGCCCATATATGGTAAAAACCTTTAAAAATCTTCATCTCAAGAACCAAATAGCTGATGATCTTGAAACTTGGTATGCAGCATCAGGGACTCGGGCCCTACCAAGTTTGTTCAAATTATGACCTTTGGTTGACCTTGACCTGTTTTACATCAAGGTCAAATTTGGTCACTTAGACATTTGTATGGAAAAAGGCAGAACAGTAGATTTTTCTGACTGCATGGTACATGTAGCTAGTGGCATCAGAAATGGTATTTGGAATCAGCTGAATGGAAGTTTATAAGGCCAGAAGGTCAAAGTCATTTACCGACCTTTGTCCAGGACGGCTCAGATTTAGTATTTTCATCTTGATCTTCACTTAAACTACTTGGCCAATTGAAACCAAATTACATGTGGAGCTTCTATGGAATGGGGGAACGAAAGTTTGTTCGTGAGGACGGGGTCAACTGACCAATATGGCCACCATGCCCATATATGGTAAAAACCTTTAAAAATCTTCTTTTCAAGAACCGAATAGCGGATGATCTTGAAACTTAGTATGCAGCATGGGGGACTCGGGCCCTACCAAATTTATTCAAATTATGACCTTTGGTTGACCTTGACCTGTTTTACGTAAAGGTCAAATTAGGTCATTTAGACATTTTTATGGAAAAAAGGCAAAACAGTGGATTTTTCTGATTGCATGGTAACTAGTGGCATCAGAAATGGTATTTGTAATCAGCTGAATGGAAGTTTATAAGTTCCAAAGGTCAAGGTCATTTCCTGACCTTTGTCCAGGATGGCTCAGATTCAGTATTTTCATCTTCTTCTTCACTTAAACTACTTGGCCAATTGAAACCAAATTACATGTGGAGCCTCTATGGATTGGGGGAACGAAAGTTTTTTGTGAGGACCGGGTTACATGACCAATATGTCCGCCATGCCCATAAATGGTTAAAAACCTTTGAATATCTTCTTCTCAAAAACCGAATTGTTGATGATCTTGAAACTTGGTATGCAGCATCGGGGACTCTGGCCTTACCAAATTCGTTCAAATGATGACTTTTGTTTGACCTTCAACTATTTTATGTCAAGGTCAAATTTGGTCACTTAGACATTTGTATGGAAAAAAGGCAAAATAGTGGATATTTCTGATTGCCTGGTAGGCTGTGACATCAAAAATGATATTTGCAGTTAGCTGAATGGAAGTTTATCAATTCCAAAGGTCAAGGTCATTTACTGACCTTTATCCTGGATGCCTCAGATTCAGGTTTTTTTTTTATCTTCTTCTCCACTTAAACTGGTGGGATGATTGAAACCAAATTACATTTGGAGCCTCTATGGGTAGGGGGAATGAAATTTGTTTGTAAGGACTGGGTCACCTGACCAATGTGGCCGCCATGCTCATATACGGTAAAAGATTTTAAGAATTTTCTTCTCAGGAACCAAATAGCCGATGACCTAGAAATTTGGTATGTAACATTGGGAACTCAGGCTCTACCAAATTTATTCAACTGATGACCTTTAGCTGACCTTGACCTGTTTTACGTCAAGGTCAAATTTGGTCACTTAGACATTTGTATCGAAAAAGAGCAAGACGGTGGATTTTACTGATTGCATGGCAGCCGGATCCATCATAAATATTATTTACAATCAGATGAATGGAAATTAATCAATTCCAAAGGTCAAGGTAATTACTGACCTTTGTCTTGGATGGCTCAGATTCAGTATTTTTATCTTCTTCTCCAGTAAAAGAGCTGTGATGATCGAAACTAAATTACATTAAAAGCCTCTATGGGGATGAGGCAATTGAACATTATTCGTGGTATTGTTGTCACATGACCAAGATGGACACCTTGCCTGTATATGGTGTAAACTACATGACCTCTGGTGAGCGTAGTGGCCCATGGGCCTCTTGTTTATAATTATTGACCACATTAACAGGATTAAAGACGTCGTGTTTTTCAGAAGTTGCCACATGCTATCTTAGATGTTGATCAGTCTGTGCAGCGCTGTGTCGAACTGTGAATGAATAATTTTATCACAAATTGCCCAGAGACAGTTCAAATGGATAATGCAGGTAGATTATCACAAATTGCCCAGAGACAGTTCAAATGGATAATGCAGGTAGATTATCTACCTGCATTATCCATTTGAACTGTCTCTGGGCAATTTGTGATAAAATTATTTATTCACAGTTCGACACAGCGCTGCACAGACTGATCAACATACATGCTGTCTTGCAATGTCATCTTTGTCAGTCGTGTATTACAAGCAGTGCATACCGGGTATATATGTTACAAAGTTTTCACGCAAGATTACTTTGAGCCCCAATTAGCAGGATTAAACTGTTAGGTTTTGATTAGAAATTTATTACCTATTATCTATGTTAATCCGAAGTGGCCGGCATGCGGAGCATGCTCTATTAATTATTACCGCTATTCATCTCAAGTATCCGATAATTTTCGCGCCCTATCGGTCACGTTGGCGTCTTTGAACTTAACAGTGCTCAGCATGACTAGCGGCGCATTATAAAAGATACTTTGCGTCCCTGCGAGGTTTTTTATCGCGGCCGACGCTTGTGAAATCGTTTTGCAAACATATTTTTGTTCTTACGCAAACATTGAATTTAATTATATAAAATCCGATAAAATCCGTCACCTGCCGAAAGTACCGATACGGCAAAAAAGGAAGAAAATACCACGGTTTACCGGTGCACCGGCCCTACGTGCTACGCCTCCCGACCTCTGGAAAGTTTATAATCTAAATTTAGAACGTCGGAATTGCAGAAGCAGTCGCCGAAATGGCGAGTAATTATTTTCGTCTGTATTATTATTGTTTTTTTTTTCACCGACGATCGGACACTCGCGAAAATTTTCTTGTACAAATATTTTGGCCTCGCATTTTGAAATTCTCACTCGCATTTAGCGTAAATGCGAGCTTAATTTCGGACCCTGTCAGCGTCCTTCCGTCCGTCTGTAAACTTTTCGTTTCTGGATAACTCCTCCTACAGTTTTCATCCGGTCAAGCTGAAACTTGATAGGTAGTGAGACCATGACCTGGTGTAACACATATTGTTTCCAGGTTATATCCACCAAATACCTTTGAAAATTTTTGTAAACTTTTTTTTCAGGATAACTACTCCTGCAGTTTTTATCCGATCAAGCTGAAACTTGGTAGATAGTCATGACCTGGTCTAGAGCATATCATTTCAAGGTTATGGTCCATTAAATATTAACAGAGTTATGCCCCTTTGAAAATTTTTGTAAACTTTTTCGTTTCTGGATAACTCCTCCTACAGTTTTCATCTGATCAAGCTGAAACTTAGTACTAGTAGCTAGTAAGACCATTACCTGATTTTGTACATATTATTTTGAGGTTATAGCCTCTTCAAAGTTTGAGTATTTCTATAAATATTTTGTTTCCTGATAACTCCTACAATTAACATTCAATCATGCTGCTTGATATATAGTTAGACCATGACGTGGAGCATTGCATATTGTTAGGGCTCAACTATACGGGCTACAACTATATTGCTGTTGTCCGTGTTGTTGTAACGCCTTAATTAAAAAACATAATGTCGGTCATTCGCCTTTCTCTCATGAAAATTCACACAAATACTTACCATCACAAGACCTACATTCTGACTCACCTCTTTGATAGCTCTATGTGGGGCCCTTTCTGAGGTATTCAGTGATATGGTCCAACAAATAAAAACAAAGTTATGCCCCTTTGATAGTTTCTGTAAGCAGTTTTGCCTGCACTTTAGAACCGATGAAGCTGAAACTTGATATAAGATTTGGAGCAGCGCATATAATATCAAGGTTACAGTCCACCAAATATTTAGAGTGTTACCCCTTTGAATATTCCTGTGAACATTTTGTTTATGGCTAACTCTTCCTACAGTGAACATTTAATCAAGCTGAAAGTTGATATATAGTTTGACCTCAATGTGGAGCAGCGCATATTGTTTAGAGGTTATGGCTTACCAGATATAAATAAAGTTATGCCCCTTTGCAGATTTCTGTAAGTATTTTGTTTGTGGCTAACTTCTACAATCAATTTCTGATGTAGCGGACACTTCATATATATTTTGACCATTATGTGGCGCAGTGCTTATTGTTTTGAGGTTACAGTCCATCAACAATTAATCGAGTTATGCCCCTTTGAAAATTTCTGTACACATTTTGTTTGTGGCTAACTTCTCCTGCAGGTAACATTTGATCTAGCAAATCTTGGTATTAAGTTTGACTGTGATGTGGAGGAGTGCAGATGGTTTAGAGAGGATGGTCCACCAAATATTTATAAGTATAACACTTCGAAAATATCTGTAGACATTTTCATTTCCGGCTAACTCCTCCTACAATTTAGATCCTATCAAGCTGAACTTTGATATGTAGTTGGACCATGGTATGGAGTAGTTCTTATTGTTTCAAGGTTTCAGTCCAACAAATATTAACTTGCTACAGGTGTATAATGCCCAGCTTACAGAGTTCTTGTTCTCATTTATACTCTAAACATAGGTTATGGGTGCTCTTTAATCTAACTATGTCTTGGAACAGAAGTAAGTAAACCCCCTAGTTTTCCCTATATAAAGTGGGGTGTAGACGCGTGTTCATTACACAGACTTGCTAACATGATATGTGTTTGTTTGTTTGATTTGTAGTTTAACATCAACACTGTATAGGTCATTTTGGAGACGTTGCTTCCAATTTTGTGGAACTTTTACCCAACAATGAGATGAAATGACTTCATAAGCCCTGTCGCCAAATGAAACCAATAGGGTTTGTAAGCATGGGCGGTTTGACTCACACTGCTTTGCCTGGGCAGGCTTAGATCCTCTAAGCCGTTTACCACTACTTGTGTGTGGCCAGTTTCAGCTCTGCGTGGAAGCATCGTGCAGCCCATCCATTTCTTCAAGCCCCATTGGGCGGGGGCAGAATGTGATGTGTGTAGTGGAATTAGTTTTCGTTGAAAGCTTTACTGATTTGTGAATCCTGGTACATTCATCATTTGTGCAATCAAAGCACTGACAGAACTGGTGGATTGTATTCTTCAATATTGGCTCTGAGCTGGGAAAAGGGGGTTCTGAATGGCAAATTGAGCTGTTTTGTGTAGCCCCTATATTCCTGTATTTTATGCAAACAACATATACTGTGATCAGATGCATACTGCAGTGTTTGATCTGGGTCGTCACTGTTTGACAAGGTCCCAGCACATGAGCTGAGTCAATGTTTTATAGATAGCTTTGTGTACGCAGTACTCTGACATCACAATGACAAGAATAACAGCTATAAATAGCCATTACCTGGATTTCATACAAATCAGTGATAATCACATAGACATCAGCATTATAAAACTAGTGTGCTTAGTAACCTTTGGGTTGATTGACAAATAGTTTACCCCAAAAAGAGAATATGCATAATTATATGGCTTCATGCATATCCAGGCTATTTTGTTGTTGGTTTGTTTGATTTGAAGTTTAATGTCCCCATCAACACTGTAATGGTCATTTTGGAGACGTTGCTTCCAATTTTATGGGACTTTTACCCGACTATGAGATGGAATGACATCTCAAGCCCTGTCATCGGGTCAGTTTCAGCTCTGCGTGGAAGCATCATGCAGCCCATCTATTTCTTCAAGCCCCAATGGGTGGGGGCTAGTATTCAGGCTATTTAGAAACTTGGTTAGTGGCATATTATAAGAATCTTATATGGGTGTGAGGGGTGGATTGAAAAATCTGTCCCCAGGGACACTGTCCGGCATCACAAGGCTTGCCGAGTGATGCCGGACAGTGTTCCCGAGGGACGGATTTTTCTATCCACCCCTCACACCCATATTGGATTCTTTTTCTTGCATACCTTCCATTTCTATTGCGAATTTTTAATGCTGCTGTCACTTCGGTTACCGACGTCTGCCATTTTGTGATGACACAACAGGAATGTTTAGTGACGTCACGTATGACGCCGCCGCACATGAGGTTGTAATCAACCAGTGCATTTATCAAACACGCGATTATATTCGATTTGGGGTCGGAACACCAGGGTCAGAACATAAATTTCTATCCCAGGTTAAAATCACGGATTTCCTTGTCTGGTGTGCAAGAAACCAAGTTATTACAGTTAACCCATAAAATGCAAATCACGACAATTGTCGTCTGCTTAGTCATCTGCCCATTGCCTTAAAAGTATTTTTTTTTTTTTTGCAAACAGTGTGGACCCAGATCAGACTGCTCCTGTAGGAGCAGTCTGATCTTGGCTCCACACTGTATGCCTGTATACAGAAATATTTTTAGCTCACCTGGGCCGAAGGCTCCAGGGGAGCTTATAGTATAGTGGGTCGTCCGTCGTCCGTCCGTCCGTCGTCCGTCCACACTTTTGAGCAGCTATATCTCTGTATCCTGCAGGCTGATCTCAATCATTTCTGATCTGTAGCATGCCTCTGGTGGGGCATTGATGACAAACTTTTTTTTGAAATCGCTCTTAAACTTTGGTTCCTATGGCAACCACAAGGTCCCATAGACTTACTATGGGAAAATGCTTGTCATCACCGTAGAGCCTTCAGTTTTGATCGGATCTTTCTGAAACTTATATGTAAGGTGGCTGTGGATAAAATCTCGGATGAGTTCGAAAACCGGCCAAGTCGGCCCATTTATCATAGAGTTACGTCCCTTTGATTGCTGAAAATGCCCATTTTCGACCTTGTCATCACCGTAGCCCCTTCAGTTTTGATCAGATCTTTCTGAAACTTATATGTAAGGTGGCTGTGGATAAAATCTCGGATGAGTTCGAAAACCGACCAAGTCAGCCCTTTTATCGTAGAGTAACGTCCCTTTGATTGCTGAAAATGCTGATTTTTAGCTCACCTGGGCCAAAGGCTCCAGGGGAGCTTATAGTATAGTGGGTCCTCCGTCGTCAGTCCGTCGTCCGTCCACACTTTTGAGCAGCTATATCTCTGTATCCTGCAGGCTGATCTCAATCATTTCTCATCTGTAGCATACCTCTGGTGGGGCATTGATGACATAAAGTTTTTTTTTTAAATCGCTCTTAAACTTTGGTTCCTATGGCAACCACAAGGTCCCATAGACTTACTATGGGAAAATGCTTGTCATCACCGTAGCGCCTTCAGTTTTGATCGGATCTTTCTGAAACTTATATGTAAGGTGGCTGTGGATAAAATCTCGGATGAGTTCGAAAACCGGCCAAGTCGGCCCATTTATCATAGAGTTACGTCCCTTTGATTGCTGAAAATGCCCATTTTCGACCTTGTCATCACCATAGCCCCTTCAGTTTTGATCGGATCTTTCTAAAACTTATATGTATTGTGGCTGGGGATAAGACCTCGGATGAGTTCGAAAACTGGCCAAGTCCACCTATTTATCATAGAGTTACGTCCCTTTGATTGCTGAAAATGCCGATTTTTGACCTTGTCATCACCGTAGCCCCTTCAGTTTTGATCAGATCTTTCTGAAACTTATATGTAAGGTGGCTGTGGATAAAATCTCGGATGAGTTCGAAAACCGACCAAGTCAGCCCTTTTATCGTAGAGAAACGTCCCTTTGATTGCTGAAAATGCTGATTTTTAGCTCACCTGGGCCGAAGGCTCCAGGGGAGCTTATAGTATAGTGGGTCCTCCATCGTCCGTCCGTCGTCCGTCCACACTTTTGAGCAGCTATATCTCTGTATCCTGCAGGCTGATCTCAATCATTTCTCATCTGTAGCATACCTCTGGTGGGGCATTGATGACATAAAGTTTTTTTTTGAATCGCTCTTAAACTTTGGTTCCTATGGCAACCACAAGGTCCCATAGACTTACTATGGGAAAATGCTTGTCATCACCGTAGCGCCTTCAGTTTTGATCGGATCTTTCTGAAACTTATATGTAAGGTGGCTGTGGATAAAATCTCAGATGAGTTCGAAAACCGGCCAAGTCGGCCCATTTATCATAGAGTTACGTCCCTTTGATTGCTGAAAATGCCCATTTTCGACCTTGTCATCACCATAGCCCCTTCAGTTTTGATCGGATCTTTCTAAAACTTATATGTATTGTGGCTGGGGATAAGACCTCGGATGAGTTCGAAAACCGGCCAAGTCCGCCGATTTATCATAGAGTAACGTCCCTTTGATTGCTGAAAATGCCGATTTTTGACCTTGTCATCACCGAGCCCCTTCAGTAGCCCCTTCAGTTTTGATCGGATCTTTCTGAAACTTATATGTAAGGTGGCTGTGGATAAAATCTCGGATGAGTTCGAAAACCGACCAAGTCGGCCCTTTTTTCTTAGAGTAACTTCCCTTTGATTGCTGAAAATGCTGATTTTTGACCCTGTCATCACTGTAGCCCTTTCAGTTTTGATCAAATCTTTCTGAAACTTATATGTAAAGTGGCTGGGGATAAAATCTCGGATGAGTTCGAAAACCTGCCAAGTTGGTCCATTTATCACAGATTTACGTCCCTTTGATTGCTGAAAATCCAATTTTTGACCTTGTCATCACCGTAGCCCTTTCAGTTTTGATTGGATCTTTCTGAAACTTATATGCAAGGTTGCTGGGGATAAAGCCTCAGATGAGTTCACATACCGGCAAAGGTGGCCTATTTATCATAGAGTTAGGTCCCTTTGAATGCTGAAAATGTTGATTTTTGACCTTGTCAACACTGTAGCCCCTTCAGTTTTGATCGGATCTTTTTGAAACTTATATGTAAGGTGGCTGGGGATAAAACCTCGGATGAGTTCGAAAACCGGCCAAGTTGCCCCATTAACTATATAGTTATGTCCCTTTGATGGCTGAAAATGTCGATTTTTTACCTTGTCATCACCGTAGCCCCTTCAGTTTTGATCGCATCTTTCTGAACCTATATGTAAGGTGACTGGAGATAAAACCTAGGATGAGTTTGAATACCGGACAAGTTGGCCCATTTATCATTGATTTACGTCCATTTGATTGCTGAAAATGCCGATTTTTGACCTTGTCATCACCATAGCCCCTTCAGTTTTGATCAGATCTTTCTGAAACTTATATGTAAGGTGGCTGGGGATAAAATCTTGGATGAGTTCGAAAACAGGCCAAGTCAGCCCATTTATCGTAGAGTTATGTCCCTTTGATGGCTGAAAATGTTGATTGTTGACCTTGTCATTACCGTAGCCCCTTCAGTTTTGATCGGATTTTTCTGAAACTTATATGTAATGTGGCTGGGGATGAAACCTTGGATGAGTTCGAAAACTGGCCAAGTCGGCTCATTTATTTTAGAGTAACATCCCTTTGATTGCTAAAAATGCCAAATTTTGACCTTGTCATCAACGTAGCCCCTTCAGTTTTGATCGGATCTTTCTGAAACTTATATATATTAGAAGCCTCCGTGGTCGAGTGGTTACGCTACTCGACTTGTAAACCAGGGGTCGCAGGTTCGATCCCGGGCTTCTCCAGACTTTCGGATGAGTCTTTAAACCGAGGTCCCGTCTCCGTATGACCTTAGCTGTTGGTGGGACGTAAAACTGAAACACTCACTCTGAAACTTATATGTGAGGTGTCTGGGAATAAAATCTTGGATGAGTTTGAATACTGGCCAAGTCTGATCGGATCTTTCTGAAACTTACATGTAAGGTGGCTGGGAATAAAACCTCAGGTGAGGTCGAATACCGGCCAAGTCGGCACATTTATCATAGAGTGACATGCCTTTGATTGCTGAAAATGCCTATTTTCGACATTGTCATCACTGCTGCCCCTTTAGTTTTGAACGGATCTTCATGAAACTTACAAACAAGGAAGTCAGGCAGAAAGCTTGGAGGAGTTTGAAAACTCTTGTTTTTGAACTTGTCATCACCATAGCCACATCAGTTTAGATCGGATCTTCTTAGCAAGTCAGCAATAAAAGCTTGAATGAGTTTGAAAGCCGGTGAGGTCAGCCTGTTTATCATAGAGTTACATTCTACTTGATTTTCAGAAAATGCTTACACTGTCATCACCATGTCCTCCCATAAAGCCTTCAGTAAAGGTTGGCACTTCCTTAAACTTTGAATCTGTTAGCTCAGGTGAGCGATACAGGACCAAGCTCCTCTTGTTTAAAAAAAATTGCAAAAAAAATCAACAGACAACATTAACAGACAACATTTTCAGATGTAGTTTTTCTTGGCATTTTAAGTTAATATTTTACCCTGATAGGTACCAGCTGATAGATGATGAGGAAGGAATGAATCTGGGTGGCCTGGCCTTCTACAAACAATACATCTTTCCGTATGTCTACATCAATGGCTATAAATTCACACCACTCAAGGATACTCTGCAGTGCTTCACACATTGTCAGCCAGCATGTACCATACCGAGGGCAGTACTCAGTCAGCACAAAGGCCTGGTGAAGTCGCTGAGCACCTGGGATCAGGTAAGACATGGTTAGGAAGAAGTTATTGTGCTTCAGGGCTCTTTGTTGTGCTTCAGAGCCCATTGTTGTGCTTCAGGTCTGAGTTGTTGGGCTTCAGAACCCATTCTGGTGCTTTCAGGGCTCATTGTTGTGTTTCAGGGCCCAGTTGTTGTGCTGCAGGTCCCAGTTGTGTTACAGGGCCCAATTTTTGTGCCCGAGGGCCATTTGTTGTTCTTCAGGGCTAAGTTCAGAGCCCATTCTTGCGTTTCAGGGCCCATTGTGCTGCAGAGCTTGTCGTTTTGCTTCAGGGCCCAGTTGTTGTGCTTCAGGGCCCAGTTGTTGTGCTTCAGGGCCCAACTGTTGTGCTTCAGAGCCCGTTGTTGTGCTTCAGGGTCCAGTTCAAAGCCAACACAGACGTTAGTTTACATGACATTAAAAATTCAGTTAGCAAAATACTCACAGTTTTTCTGATAGAAAAGTAGCTTTTGCATTGCACATTTCTTTTTCAGGAAAAAATACAACTGAAAACTGAATCACCAGCGCATGACAAAAATCATTTTTATGCCCCCGAATCAAAGACTATAGTTTTTGGTCTGTCTGTCCGTGTGTTTGTCTGTTTCTCTGTCCGCAAAAACCTTAACATTGGGCATAAGTTTTTAATGGTAACTGATAGGGCTTTCATATTTCACATGTGCATTCCTCGTCACAAGACCTTTCAAGAGGTACCATAAATGTTGACCTCGTGACCTTGACCTTGTTATTTGACCTACTTTTGACCTCCTTTTTTTAAAAAACTTTAACATTGGCCATAACTTTTTTGATTGGTTAGTGAAGGGGTTTCATATTTCACGTGCATTCTATGTCACAAGACCTTTCCAACGATCCCATAATTTTTGACCTTGTGACCTTGACCTTCATTTTTAAGACTTGAACATGGCAATACCTTTCGATTGCTTAGTGATACTGCTTTCAATTTTAACATGCGCTGTCCGGGGCATCTCTGATTCACAAACACATCTTGTTTTCCTATATCTTTAATCTAATTTCATTTAACCCATTGTCGGCCCCCGCCCATCAGGGCTTGAAGAAATAGATGGGCTGCATGATGCTTCCACGCAGAGCTGAAACCGAACTGTGGACAAGTACTGGTAAACTGTTTAGAGGATCTAAGCCTGCCCAGGCAAAGCAGTGCGAGTCAGCCCGTCAATGCTTATAAACCCTATTGATTTCATTGGGCAGTAGGACTTCAGATGTCATTTCATCTCAGTGTCGGGTAAAAGTCCCACAAAATTGGAAGCAAAGTCTCCAAAATGACCGTTACAGTGTTGACGGGGATGTTAAACCTCAAATCAAACAAAACAAACAAACATTTAACCCATTGTATGTGGGAAACCCCTAAAGGGGTACCTTGGCAAACAGTGCAGGCCCAGATCAGACTCCGCCGAACGCAGCGTCTGGTCAGTGCCTTCTCTATTTGCTTACAGAATTTTCTATCAAAAATAGAATGAAAACTGGCCTGCCACCCTCTATATGACAAATGGACTTGTCCAACATATAGCACTTTCAGTGTTATTGAAAAGCTTTTGCCCTAGGAGTACTGTTACTTCTTCAACCAAAGACTATAGGCGTATCCTGTGATTCTTTGAGTGTATCTACTTGAGTGTGTACAATAAAACGGTACACCTGAATTCAAAACTAGGGTTGTATCTTCATCTGTCATCGCAGGATGGCTGCTAAGTGCACTTATATTGATGTCAGACGTGGCAATGGCCATATGTTAAAGACGTGAAACACATAACATACCAATATACATTTTCATGTGAATAAGCTGGCGGACAGCAAAATGAAAAAATACTTTTTCTTCTAAGCAAGTGTCAAATCAGCCTGTAAATCTAGCCAATGTGGTCGTATTCTTCGCATGTGTTCTTGGAACATCCCAGGCGCCATTGAAGGCTCGTTTTGATCAGAATGTGCAGGCTGGTCGGAGTCTTCAGCCGTCACACAGATCATATTGTCATCAAAACGTTTTCAAACCCTTGTTTTGTGTTCCCAATTTTCTATCTGCAGCGGCCTTATGTGCTATGTGTTCAAAGTTGGGACATTTCCATTAATTGTAGCAACAGTTGAACTGCATGCGATCGGTAAAAGGTGAGAAATTCAGCGCTCAGCAAAAATACAATAAAATGTGCGACCAGTAAAGACTCAGATCAGCAAGCGCATCTGTGAAAGCTAATCAGTCTGTCCCGGTCACTTTGTTTGCATTCTTTTATGATGCGCTACCAGTCATTCTGCTTAATGTTTAAAGACGCCGGAGAGACATCTTAGGGTGTTAATTTAATCGGCTACTTGATAGATACCAGTAAATAAGCATGCACTGCATGCTGACCACCTGTGATTCACAATTAGATATATGAGTACCCAAGATTGCAAGTTAATCCTGCCATTGGGACTCAATAAATATAATTGTATATGGAACACGGCGGACAAAGAGACCAGTCTGTGCAGCAGTGGTTCTATCTCAGACGTGCATTGACGACAATGTTGCGAAGAAAAAATATGTTGGGATGATAAAAGTATGAAAAATAGAAGTGGAGTAAAAAGTAAACAACCAGGTGCCATGATGCAATTATCAACATATACGTGTCGGAAAACGGCAATAAACAAGGTTTTTAAGCCTCCAGTTGAGAGTTTTCGCAAATGGCCAAAGGACGCGAAAACATGAGTCATGGACGCAAATTCTCTTGCATCTGCGGACGCTAAGCAGAAAGAGCTAGCGCTAACCCTGCCTAGTCGGATATGTATTCGCTGTTACATTAATTATAACTATCTTAGCCTAGTAGTTGTTGCTAGTTGTTGCTTATGTTTTGTTTTTCCACAAAATACAGAGTAATCCATTTCAACGTGAATCTCTGCGATTTCGGAGAAATAGCAGCCAGAAATTTCTCATACATTTGATTTTTTTATCCCCCGCCGAAGGCGGAGGGATATAGTTTTGGCGTTGTCCGTCCGTCCGTCCATCCTTCCGTCCGTCCGTCCGTCCTTCCGTCCGTCACACTTTGTCCGGAACCGTTTCTCAGCAACTATTGCATGGAATTAAATGAAACTTGAAATAAATATGTATTATTATGCTGTGGTGATGCATGCGCAATTTTTTTTCGGATTGACTTTTTACATCCAGAGTTATGGCCCCTTGAATGATTGAAATTCTGGATTTTTCGTCGTCTCACTTTGTCCGGAACCGTTTCTCAGCAACTATTGCATGGAATTAAATGAAAATTGAAATAAATATGTATTATTATGCTGCAGTGATGCACACGCAATTTTTTTTTTCAGATTGACTTTTTACATCCAGAGTTATGGCCCCTTAAATGATTGAAATTCTGGATTTTTTCGTCATCTCACTTTGTCCGGAACTGTTTCTCAGCAACTATTGCATGGAATTAAATGAAACTTGAAATAAATATGTATTATTATGCTGCGGTGATGCACGCGCAATTTTTTTCTGGATTGACTTTTTTATCCAGAGTTATGGCCCCTTAAATGATCGAAATTCTGGATTTTTCGTCGTCTCTCTTTGTCTGGAACCGTTTCTCAGCAACTATTGCATGGAATTAAATGAAACTTGAAATAAATATGTATTATTATGCTGTGGTGATGCACGCGCATTTTTTTTTTCCGGATTTACTTTTTACATCCAGAGTTATGGCCCCTTAAATGATTGAAATTCTGGATTTTTCGTCGTCTCACTTTTTTGTCGGGAACTGTTTCTCAGCAACTATTGCATGGAATTAAATGAAACTTGAAATAAATATGTATTATTATGCTGTGGTGATGCACGCACGAATTTTTTTCGGATTGACTTTTTACACCCAGAGTTATGGCCCCTTAAATGATTAAAATTCTGGATTTTTCGTCGTCTCACTTTGTCTGGAACCGCTTCTCAGCAACTATTGCATGGAATAAAATGAAACTTGAAATAAATATGTATTATTATGCTGCTGTGATGCACTCGCAATTTTTTTTTCTCAATTTTGGCCAGATATATTTTCTTGCCATTCTACACGAAAAACCCATTCGGCGGGGGATATCAATTCAACGAATTTGCTTTTTTTTGTGTGTTTTTCCGGAGAAATTTTCTATTTCACGTTTGTCAGGTTCTCCACAAAAGAAAAAGTGGTCTTAACTTTTTTTCGTCTGCACGTCTGTTTTGATATTTAATTCCTATTTACATGACAATGTGAATCTGTAGGTCTGTCGAACCAAATTTTTTTTCTCGAAGATGACACTCCATAGAAGTCAATGTGGTTGCCTAACAATATTCTGGATCGTATTTTTATGCACGCTTGTCATAAATTTACTGTTCAGGCTTCAGGCCTTGTCATCTGATTAAGTTAATAAAGATAATAATGCGGGCGGCTTTCCCTTAGATAATAAATACCGTTATGTAATCACGCATCAATAATCGGTTTCCTAATCATGTTGATAGTTGTCATAACTTGAGGCTGATTAAATATAAACGGATCGGTATTCAATATATGGTCATCAAAAGGTAAGATTGAAGTGTTTTAGCATAATTAAAACAAATGCAATCATTCATGAAGATGAATTTCGAATCGTTCTTGAACTTTGAAACAGTTTTGTTGAAGACTATGATGCTGCGGTGAAAATTACGATTTCGATTGCTTTTTGTCAGGCAGCACGTTTTTTTTCTCCTTGGCCTATTGCCAATTTGATGGTCGTATTTGGTACGCCCTTTTTAGCTCACCTGAGCCGTAGGCTCATTGGTGAGCTTATAGGGTGGTCATGCTGTCTGTATGTATGTATGTCAACATTTTCAAACATCTTCTCCTCTGGAACCGCTGGGCGGACTGAAGCCAAATTTCATGTGGGGCCTCAGTGGGATGGGGGAACGAAAGTTTGTTCGCGGGGTCCAGGTCACATGACCAAGATGGCCGCCATGCCCATATATGGTAAAAACCCTTTAAAATCTTCTTCTCCGGAAACGCTGGTCCGATTTTCACCAAACTTGGTATGTGGCCTTGGGTACTCGGGCCTATCATAGTTTCTTCAAATAATGGCCCTTGGATGACCTTGACCTATTTTATGCCAAGGTCAAATTTGGTAATATAGGCTTTTGAATGGCAAAAAGTGAAAATGGTGGATTTTTCGAAAACTGTTGCAGCCTTTGGCCTGAAAGTTGGTAGATGACATCAGCTAAATGAGTTAATAAGTATATATGAGATTTATAGGTCAAGGTCATTCCGTGACCTTGGGTCAAGTTTTTTAATATGTCAAACTTTAAACTTATTTTTCAGGGAAACTACTTGGTCAATTTTGACCAAATTTCATATGCAAGCTTTATGGGAGAAGGACATGTAAATTAAGTTGATAATGTTGGGTCACATAACCAAGATGGCCGCCATGCCCATATATGGTTAAAACCCTTCAAAAATCTTCTTCTCTGAAACTACTGGACGGATTTTCATGAAACTTGGTATGTAGCATCTGGGACACGGGCCCATCATAAATTCTTAAAATGGTGACCCTCGGATGACCTTAACCTATTTTATGCCAGGGTAAAAGTTAGTCACAAATGCATTTGTATGGGAGAAAGTGAAAATGCATTATATCTAACAAACCGTTCAATATTCCACCACTAAATCATATATATTCTTGTTCCTTAAGATAGGGCGCATTTATTGACATGGGGTCCACCAGGTCCCTTAAAAAAAAACTTCAAAAATCTTCTTCTCCGGAACCGCTGGGCCGATTTCCACCAAACTTGGTATGTAGCCTCGGGACACGGGGCCCATCATAGTTTGTTCAAATAATTGCCCTGGGATGACCTTGACCTATTTTATGCCAAGGTCAAATTTGGTTACATTGGCATTTGTATGGGAAAAAGTCTAAATGGCAGATATCTAGCAAATGGTTGAGAATACCACCCCTAAACCATATGTATATTCTTGTTCCTTGTGATTAAGCATGTTAAATGACATGGACCTTGGGAGTCTAGGGGGTCCCCCGGGGACATGCCCCACCCCCTTCATTTCAAAAAGTGCCCAATATCTTGGAAACTGTCCAGATCCCCACCCATAAGCAATATATATTCTAAGGGGCTTTAAGTAACATGCATCTTGAGACCCTGGGGGCATGCCCCACCCCTGCATTACATAAAATGCATCAAATCTCAGAAACTGTTCAGATCCCCTCCCATAAATCATATATTTTCTTGTTTCTTGTGATAAGGGGCATTTAGTTACATGGATCTTTGAACACCATAGGTTAAATTAGGGGCCGACACCCCCTTTAGAAATGGTTAAACTCTCCACCCATTAACCATATATTTTCTTGTTCCTGACCTTTTAGCTCATCTAAGGCTTTATCTTGGCTAAATATAACTGAAAATTCAAACTCAAAAGTTTTCCAACTGATCTTCAAGAGTCAGGAATGTGATTAAGGACCACTTGGTCATACAGCCAGATACATTTAGTGACATGGACCTTAATTTGGGCCCCTGGGGGCATGCCCTACCCACATCATTTAATAAAATGCGTAATATTTCCCCACCCATTAACCATATATATTCTTTCTCTATATACTAATGTGGACATTTTCTCTTTTGATAATGGGTTTTCAGAAAAAACTCAATAAAAATTACATCAGGATAAAGAACAAGGTTTAAAATAACTAGCGTTGCAATAATTTAGAAAATCTGTTGACAAATAAGGATTTTATAACCAAAAACACATTTGAATAGGGAAATTTCCTTTGTTAAATTGCTAGCAAGGGAGGTAAATATTTCCCCGCAAACTTTCAATTTCTTCATACACTGTTACTAAATAACTGAAATAATCATAAATGATGCAAAACACATCATGAAGTTCAAAACATTTAAATCGAGGCCAAAAAGATTCCAGAATCAAAACTTTATGATCATGGATTATCTCCCCTTTCAATGTAAAATCTCTATTCAAATCTTATTTTGGTCATAATTTTTTAAATAGTGAACCGATTTTCAAAATTTTTGTGCCACATGTTTCAAGAAATTTATAAGCAACTTTTGCTAAAGAAATCATCAATCCTTGTCTTTGTTTACTATAACGAATCTCCGAAATATCATTACCAGAGGACAAAAACAGAACATTAAAACACGTTTGGTGACATGCATCTTAGATCATGAGAGGTCTAGAGGGACCTTGGGTGCATGTCCCTTAGCCCTTTAGACCTAAGGCTGTCAGGTGAGCGTCTTCAGGACCAATGGTCCTCTGGTCTTCATTTCTGGGCATATTTGCTCGATTTTAGAGTCGTATTTACGGAGATACAACCCTTATCAATTACTCTGAGCTGCAATAGAAGAGTCCATCAGTATATAATGGGTTAAACTTCAAAGGAAGATTGCTTAGGTGGCCCTCTGACAAAGCAGCTAAAACAGTTTAGCTCGTGGTCTCATATCTCATCGGTTACACATATACAGTGGTGCTTATTGATTATAGCCCCACTGGATTTGCCTTGTCCTTCCATCATTCCTTCCATCCATCCATCATTCCATCCAATTTCATTGGATAAAATTTTCCTCAGGCTTTTCTCAACAACTAATAATGTTGCAAAGTTGAAATTTGGTACACTCATGATTAGTGGATTGATGTATTGTGTATACCGGAATCAGGGCCTTTGTAGATAAATCACTTCATAAGTTTCTGTAAAGTCGAACTTGGTACACACATGGACAATGGGCTGTTGTATCGTGTATACCAGAATCAGGGCCAAGGGCATTGCATCCCCTGATAGGTGTTGCATTTTGCCATTAAGGTGTTGCATTTTGCCATTCTTGTGTCATTTTTCTCAACAACTGTTAGTGATACAAAGCTGAAATTTGGTACACACATGGCAGTGAGTTGATGTGTCGTGTACACCAGATTCAGCCAAGGGCCAATAACTCTTGGAGTTACATTCTTTGATATGCTTTACAATTAACCGTTAATTGACACACTTTTCTCAACAACTGTTAGTAATATTGTCAGTTTCTGTCAGGGAACAATCTCAGTTAGTACTGATGAACCACTTAGGGGGACTAAGTCTGATCTGGGAGTTTTTAGGGGTCTGACCAGCACGACATTACCATAGCTGGTTACTGGGCCATAAAACTACAAGACAAGAAAACAGCAACATGTTAATGTGACCTGCAAATGCAGTGGACTGTATTTGACCTTCTATAGTGTCCAGACGCTAATGAAAACTCTCACTTACTGGATGAATGTGCAGGTTGACCTGAGTCTTTGCAGGTTGAACAGTACCATAACAATCCTGAAAAGGACGGGTTACAGTTTTCTATTGCAAAGTGCCTACTGAAAGAGCTAATTCTTGAAGTCAACAAAAACTGATCAAAATACACTCATAAGGTGACCAAATATCTCTGGTTTGTTGGACAAATATTTACTTTTTCATCCGCATGTGTTTTCGTAACAAAATTTCCGGTTGAATACATGCACTACTGGTCATGTGTAACATTGCGCCTATGGAAAAAGCGAAGACCCCTGTGGTGTTCAAAGGAAAATTGCATGGTCGTCCACATTGTTAACCAGAGAAAACTACACACCACTTTATTTCAGAAACAATAATGCTTTCAAAAATGCTGATGTTTTGGCGGTTAACAATGTGGAAGATGTTGTAAATAAACTTTTATCAA
This sequence comes from Lucinisca nassula, assembly GCA_963580285.1. NCBI lineage: Eukaryota > Metazoa > Mollusca > Bivalvia > Lucinida > Lucinidae > Lucinisca > Lucinisca nassula. Next base: position 69,769,141 of record OY757020.1, read on the forward strand.
TAAAATAAGGTGAGAAAATCAATGTAATCAAAGTACTGTGCATACTTCGCACAGGAAAAAGTCAATATACCGGTAGTCTACATATATACAGAAGGACAGCGGCTGGCCAGCTGTATGAGCACGACCATCATTCCTTGCTGGGCAAACGGTAATGCTATTCATTGATGAATTAAAGGACTAGCATGTAACTGCTGTCACATGCTGTGCATGTTACTTGTATGACATACATTCATGTTGACCTTCCATTACCAATTTCTGTCTTATATTGTTTACAGAGTATGTAACATTTCTTATTTTCTGCAGATGTACCCTGAATGCTGGTATAAATAAAAATGTTTTCAGAGGAAAACAATGTCTCCTCACCATAAATGTATCTTAAACATCCATTTGACTTTAATAACTAGATTAATGTCAACAAAATGTAAGCTGCAAACCAGCCACTTTTGGTCAAAAGCTGACAGTTTTTGTGGGAGCCTATGACCTGAAAAAAAAAAAAAAAAAAAAACGGCCCCGATAGCTCAGTTGGTAGAGTGTCCGCTCCGGGGAACGGGAGGTCACGGGTTCGATCCCGGGCCGCGACATACCAAAGTCGTTAAAAATGGTACTAGCTGCTCCTCGCTTGGCACTCGGATTTACGGGGTAGAGCTAGGACTGGTCGACCCAGTGTCAGGATAATGTGACTGGGTGTGGTATCATGTAATGTGTCTGGGACATGATACTTCAGTGAGGCAGCACTATAAAAGTGAGCATTGAGCTCCCTGTCGCAACCATCTACCGTCGTGATATGACTGAAAAATTGTTGAAAGCGACGTTAAACCCGAATTCACACACACACACATGACCTTAAAAAAACAAACAGTCATTAAAAAGCTCAGATCACCAGACAAATTTGGTATACTGCAATTAAATATTGTACCGATTTTGACCAACATTCATGAATTCTTAAATGATGTAGATTACAGATAAGCCATTTTTGGCCCTAAAAGAACAGGTTTCGGGAGACCTTGGCCTTAGAGTGCAGACAATAAGTTGCAGACAGGGTTATCCTTTGGAAGCAAGGAATACACAACATAACTGGAAAATATGGAGTGTACATGTTTTCTGGGTCACACTAGCTAGTTTTGGCCAATTGGGCTTCATCAGTGACCCTAAAATATTTTCAAAATTCAACAATGGAATCAGTGATCCCAAAAGGACAAGAAAATGTAAACTACACTATGATGTAGGACAGGGAGACTTTTATGGCCACCACACATTCTGAGAAACCAGCTGCAGTGACGTTAAATAAGTTGTTGAAAGGGTTATCCTTAGCCATTTTTTGCCAAAAATTGACTGTTTTTTTTTTTTTGGGGTGGGGGGGGGGGGTATGGGGGAAGGCTGTGACCTTGAAAAAAAAGTCAAGGTCACCAAAATCTAATCAAATCTGAGGTATGTTGTAATGGTATATAATACCAAGTTTGAATGTAATTAATCAATTTGTTTATGAGAAATTGTGCAGTCAAGCCTTTTTTTAGCTCACCGTCACGTAGTGACGAGGTGAGCTTTTGGGATCACTTTTTGTCCGTCGTCCGTCTTGCGTGCGTGCGTCCGTCCGTAAACAATTTCTTTAAACGACATCTCCTCCTAAACCACTAATCGGATTTTGACCAAACTTCACAGGAATGATCCTTAGGTGGTCCCCTTTCAAAGTTGTTCAAATGGTTCCGGTCCGCTGCACATCTAGGTCACAGGAGCCAAAAATAGATTTTTTTCACCAAAAACTTAAAAAATCTTCTTCTCTGAAACCACAAGGCCCAGGTCTTTGATATTTGGTATGAAGCTTCATCTAGTGGACCCCTACCAAGATTGTTCAAATTATAGTGCTGGGGCCAAAAATGCCCCCGCCCTGGGACCCTTTGGTTTTACATGGGCTTAAATAGGGAAAATCTTTAAAAATCTTCTTCTCTGAAACCACAAGGCCCATGTCTTTGATATTTGGGATGAAGCTTCATCTAATGGACCCCTACCAAGATTGTTCAAATTATAGTGCTGGGGCCAAAAATGCCCCCGCCCCGGGGCCCTTTGGTTTTACATAGGCTTATATAGGGAAAATCTTTAAAAATCTTCTTCTCTGAAACCACAAGGCCCAGGACTTTGATATTTGGTATGAAGCTTCATCTAGTGGACCCCTACCAAGATTGTTCAAATTTTAGTGCTTGGACAAAAAATGCCCCCGCCACGGGGCCCTTTGGTTTTACATTGGCTTATATAGAGAAAATTTTTAAAAATCTTCTTCTCTGAAACCACAAGGCCCAGGTCTTTGATATTTGGTATGAAGCTTCATCTTGTGGACCCCTACCAAGATTGTTCAAATTATAGTGCTGGAGCCATAAATGCCCCCGCCCCAGAGCCCTTTGGTTTTACATAGGCTTTTTAGCTCACCGTCACGTAGTGACGAGGTGAGCTTTTGGGATCACTTTTTGTCCGTCGTCCGTCGTGCGTGCGTCCGTGCGTCAGTGCGTCCGTGCGTGCGTAAACAATTTCTTTAAACAACATCTCCTCCTAAACCACTGATCGGATTTTGACCAAACTTCTAAGGAATGATCCTTAGGTGGTCCCCTTTCAAAGTTGTTCAAATGGTTCCGGTCCGTTGCACATCATGTTCACAGGAGCAAAAAATAGATTTTTTTCACAAAAAACTTAAAAAATCTTCTCTGAAACCACAAGGCCCATGTCTTTGATATTTGGTATGAAGCTTCATCTAGTGGACCCCTACCAAGATTGTTCAAATTATAATGCTGGGGCCAAAAATGCCCCCACCCTGGGGCCCTTTGGTTTTACATAGGCTTATATAGGGAAAATCTTTAAAAATCTTCTTCTCTGAAACTGCAAGGCCCAGGTCTTTGATATTTGGTATGAAGCTTCATCTAGTGGACCCCTACCAAGATTGTTCAAATTATAGTGCTGGGGCCAAAAATGCCCCCGCCCCGGGGCCCTTTGGTTTTACATAGGCTTATATAGGGAAAATCTTTAAAAATCTTCTTCTCTGAAACCACAAGGCCCAGGACTTTGATATTTGGTATGAAGCTTCATCTAGTGGACCCCTACCAAGATTGTTCAAATTTTAGTGCTGGGGCCAAAAAATGCCCCCGCCCCGGGGCCCTTTGGTTTTACATTGGCTTATATAGGGAAAATCTTTAAAAATCTTCTTCTCTGAAACCACAAGGCCCAGGACTTTGATATTTGGTATGAAGCTTCATCTAGTGGACCCCTACCAAGATTGTTCAAATTTTAGTGCTGGGACAAAAAATGCCCCCGCATGGGGGCCCTTTGGTTTTACATTGGCTTATATAGGGAAAATCTTTAAAAATCTTCTCTGAAACCACAAGGCCCAGGTCTTTGATATTTGGTATGAAACTTCATCTAGTGGACCCCTACCAAGATTGTTCAAATTATAGTGCTGGGGCCAAAAATGCCCCCGCCCCGGGGCCCTTTGGTTTTACATAGGCTTATATAGGGAAAATCTTTAAAAATTTTCTTCTCTGAAACCACAAGGCCCAGGACTTTGATATTTGGTATGAAGCTTCATCTAGTGGACCCCTACCAAGATTGTTCAAATTTTAGTGCTGGGACAAAAAATGGCCCCGCCACGGGGCCCTTTGGTTTTAAATTGGCTTATATAGGGAAAACCTTTAAAAATCTTCTTATCTGAAACCACAAGGCCCAGGTCTTTGATATTTGGTATGAAGCTTCATCTAGTGGACCCCTACCAAGATTGTTCAAATTATAGTGCTGGGGCCAAAAATGCCCCCGCCACGGGGCCCTTTTGTTTTACATAGGCTTATATAGGGAAAATCTTTAAAAATTTTCTTCTCTGAAACCACAAGGCCCAGGACTTTGATATTTGGTATGAAGCTTCATCTAGTGGACCCCTACCAAGATTGTTCCAATTTTAGTGCTGGGACAAAAAATGCCCCCGCCACGGGGCCCTTTGGTTTTACATTGGCTTTTATAGGGAAAATCTTTAAAAATCTTCTTCTCTGAAACCACACGGCCAAGGTCTTTGATATTTGGTATGAAGCTTCATCTAGTGGACCCCTACCAAGATTGTTCAAATTATAGTGCTGGGGCCAAAAATGCCCCCGCCCCGGGGCCCTTTGGTTTTACATAGGCTTATATAGGGAAAATCTTTAAAAATTTTCTTCTCTGAAACCACAAGGCCCAGGTCTTTGATATTTGGTATGAAGCTTCATCTAGTGGACCCCTACCAAGATTGTTCAAATTTTAGTGCTGGGACAAAAAATGCTCCCGCCACGGGGCCCTTTGGTTTTACATTGGCTTATATAGGGAAGATCTTTAAATATCTTCTTCTCTGAAACCACACAGCCCAGGTCTTTGATATTTGGTATGAAGTTTCATCTAGTGGACCCCTACCAAGATTGTTCAAATTATAGTGCTGGGGCCAAAAATGCCCCCGCCCCGGGGCCCTTTGGTTTTACATAGGCTTATATAGGGAAAATCTTTAAAAACCTTCTTCTCTGAAACCACAAGGCCCAGGACTTTGATATTTGGTATGAAGCTTCATCTAGTGGACCCCTACCAAGATTGTTCAAATTATAGTGCTGGGGCAAAAAATGCCCCTGTCCCGGGGCCCTTTGATTTTACATAGGCTTATATAGGGAAAATCTTAAAAAATCTTCTTCTCTGAAACCGCTAGGCCCAGGTCTTTGATATTTGATGTGTAGCTTCATCTAGTGGACCTTTGCCAAGATTGTTCAAATTTTAGCCTTTGTTGTTGTTTGGTATAAAGCTTCACCTTTTAGACCTCCCTCAACATTATGCACATTAAAGCCCTGGGGCCAATAATGGCCCTCTCTGGGGCCCACTTGTTACACTATGGATCAGGTGAGCGATCCAGGGCCATCATGGCCCTCTTGTATAGGGAAAATCTTTAAAAATCTTCTTCTCTAAAACCGCAAGGCCCAGGACTTTGATATTTGGTATGAAGCTTCATCTAGTGGACCCCTACCAAGATTGTTCAAATTATAGTGCTGGGACAAAAAAATGCCCCCGCCACGGGGCCCTTTGGTTTTACATGGGCTTATATAGGGAAAATCTTTAAATATCTTCTTCTCTGAAACCACAAGGCCCAGGTCTTTGATATTTGGTATGAAGCTTCATCTAGTGGACCCCTACCAAGATTGTTCAAATCATAGTGCTGGGGCCAAAAATGCCCCCGCCCTGGGGCCCTTTGGTTTTACATAGGCTTATATAGGGAAAATCTTTAAAAAATTTCTTCTCTGAAACCACAAGGCCCAGGACTTTGATATTTGGTATGAAGCTTCATCTAGTGGACCCCTACCAAGATTGTTCAAAATATTGTGCTGGGGCCAAAGATGGCCCCACCCTGGGGCCCTTTGGTTTTACATGGGCTTATATAGGGAAAATCTTTAAAAATCTTCTTCTCTGAAACCACAAGGCCCAGGTCTTTGATATTTGGTATGTAGCTTCATCTAGTTGACCCCTACCAAGATTGTTCAAATTATAGTGCTGGGGCCAAAAATGCCCCCGCCCGGGGCCCTTTGGTTTTACATGGGCTTCTATTGGGAAAATCTTTAAAAATCTTCTTCTCTGAAACCACAAGGCCCAGGACTTTGATATTTGGTATGAAGCTTCATCTAGTGGACCCCTACCAAGATTGTTCAAATTATAGTGCTGGGGCCAAAAATGCCCCCGCCCCGGAGCCCTTTGGTTTTACATAGGCTTATATAGGGAAAATCTTTAAAAATCTTCTTCTCTGAAACCACAAGGCCCAGGACTTCGATATTTGGTATGAAGCTTCATCTTGTGGACCCCTACCAAGATTGTTCAAATTATAGTGCTGGGGCCAAAAATGCCCCTGTCCCGGGGCCCTTTGGTTTTACATAGGCTTATATAGGCAAAATCTTTAAAAATCTTTTTCGCTGAAACCGCTAGGCCCAGGTCTTTGATATTTGATTTGTAGCTTCATCTAGTGGACCTTTGCCAGGATTGTTCAAATTATAGTCTTTGTTGATGTTTGGTATGAAGCTTCACCTTTAAGACCTCCCTCAACATTATGCACATTAAAGCCCTGGGGCCAATAATGGCCCTCTCTGGGGCCGACTTGTTACACTATGGATCAGGTGAGCGATCCAGGGCCATCATGGCCCTCTTGTGTTTTATATTAGGATCACTTTTTGTCTGTCATCCGTGCGTAAACAATTTCTTCAAACGACATCTCCTCCTAAACCACTGATCGGATTTTGACCAAACTTCACAGGAATGATCCTTAGGTGGTCCCCTTTCCAAGTTGTTCAAATGGTTCCGGTCCATTGCACATCTAGGTCACAGGAGCCAAAAATAGATTTTTTTTCACCGAAAACTTAAAAAATCTTCTTTTCTGAAACCACAAGGCCCAGGACTTTGATATTTGGTATGAAGCTTCATCTAGTGGACCGCTACCAAGATTGTTCAAATTATAGTGCTGGGGCAAAAAATGCCCCCGCACCGGGGCCCTTTGGTTTTACATGGGCTTATATACGGAGAATCTTTAAAAATCTTCTTCTCTGAAACCACAAGGCCCAGGTCTTTGATATTTGGTATGAAGCTTCATCTATTGGACCCCTACCAAGATTGTTCAAATTATAGTGCCGGGGCCAAAAATGCCCCCGCCCCAGGGCCCTTTGATTTTACATAGGCTTATATAAGGAAAATCTTCTTCTCTGAAACCACAAGGCCCAGGACTTTGATATTTGGTATGAAGCTTCATCTAGTAGACCCCTAACAAGTTTGTTCAAATTATAGTGCTAGGGCAAAAAATGCCCCCGCCCCCGGGCCCTTTGGTTTTACATAGGCTTATATAGGGAAAATCTTTAAAAATCTTCTTCTCTAAAACTAAAGGGCCCAGGACTTTGATATTTGGTATGAAGCTTCATCTAGAGGACCCCTACCAAGATTGTTCAAATTATAGCCCTTGGTCCAAAAATGCCCCTGCTCCGGGGCCCTTTGGTTTTACATAGGCTTATATAGGGAAAATCTTTAAAAATCTTCTTCTCTGAAACCACAAGGCCTAGGTCTTTTATATTTGGTATGATGCTTCTTCTCAAGGACCCCTACCAAGATGTTTCAAATTACAGTGCTGGGGCCAAAAGTGGCCCCGCCCCGGGGCCCTTTGTTTTATATAGGGATAATCTTTAAAAATCTTCTTCTCTGAAACCACAAGGCCCAGGACTTTGATATTTGGTATGAAGCTTCATCTAATGGACCTCTACCAAGTTCAAATTATAGCCCTGGGGCCAAAAATGTCCCCACTCTGGGGCCCTATGGTTTTACATAGTCTAATTTAGGGAAAATCTTTAAAAATCTTCTTCTCTGAAACCACAAGGCCTGGGTCTTTGATATGAAGCTGCATCTAGTTGACCTCTATCAAGATTATTCAAATTATAGCCCTGATACCAAAAAAGTCCCCGCTCCGGGGCCCTTTGGTTTTACATAGTCTTATATAGGGAAATCTTTAAAAATCTTCTCTGAAACTGCAAGGCCAAGGCCTTTGATATTTAGTATGGAGCTTTATCTAGTGGACCTCTTCCAAGATTGTTCAAATTATAGCCCTGGGGCCAAAAATACCCCTAGCCCTGGGCCCTGTGGTTTAACATAGATTTATATAGCCCCGGGGCCATTTGGTTTTGCATAGGCTTATATAGGGAATATCTTTAAAAAAAATCTTCTTCTCTGTAACCGCAAGGCCCAGGTCTTTGATATTTGATCTGTAGCTTCATCTAGTGGACCTTTGCCAAGATTGTTCAAATTATAGCCTTTGTTGATGTTTGGTATGAATCTTCACCTTTAAGACCTCCCTCAACATTATGCACATTAAATAATTAATGGCCCTCCCTGGGTCCCACTTGTTACACTATGGATCAGGTGAGCGATCCAGGGCCATCATGGCCCTCTTGTTAGCTCACCGTCACGTAGTGACGAGGTGAGCTTTTGGGATCACTTTTTGTCCGTCGTCCGTCGTGCGTGCGTCCGTGCGTGCGTCCGTAAACAATTTCTTTAAACGACATCTCCTCCTAAACCACTGATCGGATTTTGACCAAACTTCACAGGAATGATCCTTAGGTGGTCCCCTTTCAAAGTTGTTCAAATGGTTCCGGTCCGTTGCACATCTAGGTCACAGGAGCCAAAAATAGATTTTTTTCACCAAAAACTTAAAAAATCTTCTTCTCTGAAACCACAAGGCCCAGGTCTTTGATATTTGGTATGAAGCTTCATCCAGTGGACCCCTACCAAGATTGTTCAAATTATAGTGCTGGGGCCAAAAATGCCCCCGCCCCGGGGCCCTTTGGTTTTACATAGGCTTATATATGGAAAATCTTTAAAAATCTTCTTCTCTGAAACCACAAGGCCCAGGACTTTGATATTTGGTATGAAGCTTCATTTAGTGGACCCCTACCAAGATTGTTCAAATTTTAGTGCTGGGACAAAAAATGCCCCCACCACGGGGCCCTTTGGTTTTACATTGGCTTATATAGGGAAAATCTTTAAAAATCTTCTTCTCTGAAACCACAAGGCCCAGGTCTTTGATATTTGGTATGAAGCTTCATCTAGTGGACCCCTACCAAGATTGTTCAAATTATAGTGCTGGGGCCAAAAATGCCCCCGCCCCAGGGCCCTTTGGTTTTACATAGGCTTATATAGGGAAAATCTTTAAAAATCTTCTTCTCTGAAACCACAAGGCCCAGGACTTTGATATTTGGTATGAAGCTTCATCTAGTGGACCCCTACCAAGATTGTTCAAATTATAGTGCTGGGACAAAAAATGCCCCCGCCACGGGACCCTTTGGTTTTACATTGGCTTATATAAGGAAAATCTTTAAAAATCTTCTTCTCTGAAACCACAAGGCCCAGGTCTTTGATATTTGGTATGAAGCTTCATCTAGTGGACCCCTACCAAGATTGTTCAAATTATAGTGCTGGGGCCAAAAATGCCCCCGCCCCGGGGCCCTTTGGTTTTACATAGGCTTATATAGGGAAAATCTTTAAAAATCTTCTTCTCTGAAACCACAAGGCCCAGGACTTTGATATTTGGTATGAAGCTTCATCTAGTGGACCCCTACCAAGATTGTTCAAATTATAGTGCTGGGGCAAAAAATGCCCCCGTCCCGGGGCCCTTTGGTTTTACATAGGCTTATATAGGCAAAATCTTTAAAAATCTTCTTCTCTGAAACTGCTAAGTCCAGGTCTTTGATATTTGATGTGTAGCTTCATCTAGTGGACCTTTGCCAAGATTGTTCAAATTATAGCCTTTGTTGTTGTTTGGTATGAAGCTTCACCTTTAAGACCTCCCTCAACATTATGCACATTAAAGCCCTGGGGCCAATAATGGCCCTCTCTGGGGCCCACTTGTTACACTATGGATCAGGTGAGCGATCCAGGGCCATCATGGCCCTCTTGTGTTTTATATTAGGATCACTTTTTGTCTGTCATCCGTGCGTAAACAATTTCTTCAAACGACATCTCCTCCTAAACCACTGATCAGATTTTGACCAAACTTCACAGGAATGATCCTTATGTGGTCCCCTTTCAAAAGTGTTCAAATGGTTCCGGTCCGTTGCACATATAGGTCACAGGAGCCAAAAATAGATTTTTTTCACTGAAAACTTAAAAAATCGTCTTCTCTGAAACCGCAAAGCCCAGATCTTTGATATTTGGCATGAAGCTTCATCTAGTTGACCCCTACAAAGATTGTTCAAATTATAGTGCTGGAGCAAAAAATGCCCCCGCCCCGGGGCCCTTTGGTTTTACATGGGCTTATATAGGGTAAATCTTTAAAAATCTTCTTCTCTGAAACCGCAAGGCCCAGGTCTTTGATATTTGGTATGAAGCTTCATCTAGTGGACCCCTATCAAGATTGTTCAAATTATAGTGGTGGGGCAAAAAATGCCTCCGCCCCGAGGCCCTTTGGTTTTACATGGGCTTATATAGGGAAAATCTTTAAAAATCTTCTTCTCTGAAACCCCAAGGCCCAGGTCTTTGATATTTGGTATGATGCTTCATCTAGTGAACCCCTGCCAATATTGTTCAAATTATAGTTCTGGGGCCAAAAATGCCCCCGCCCCGGGGCCCTTTGGTTTTACATAGACTTATATAGGGAAAATCTTTAAAAATCTTCTTCTATGAAACCACAAGGCCTAGGTATTTGATATTTGGTGTGAAATTTCATCTAGCGGGCCTCTATCAAGATTGTTCAAGTTATAGCCCTGGGGCCAAAAATGCCCCAAACCCGAGACCCTTTGGTTTTACATAGACTTATATATGGTTATCTTTAAAAATCTTCTTCTCTGAAACTGGAAGCCCATGTCTTTGATTTTTGGTATGGATCTTTTTCTAGTGGACCTCTACCAAGATTGGACAAATTATAGCCCTCGGGCCACAAATGCCCCCGTCCGGGGCCCTTTGGTTTTACATAGATTTATATAGAGATAATATTTGAAAATCTTCTTCTCTGAAACAGCAAGGTCCGGGTCTTTGATATTTGGTGTGAAGCTTCATCTAGTGAACCTTTATCAAGATTGTTTAAATTATAGCCCTGGGGTCAAAAATGCCCTCGCCCCAGGGCCATTTGGTTTTACATAGGCTTATGTAGGGAATATCTTTAAAAAAATCTTCTTCTCTGAAACCGCAAGGCTCAGGTCTTTGATATTTGGTGTGTAGCTTCATCTAGTGGACCTTTGCCAAGATTGTTCAAATTATTGTCTTTGTTGATATTTGGTATGAAGCTTCACCTTTTTAGACCTCCCTCAACATTATGCACATTATAACCCTAGAGTCAATAATGACCCTCCCCGGGACCCACTCGTTACTCTATGGATCAGGTGAGCGATCCAGGGCCATCATGGCCCTCTTGTGTTTTATATTAGGATCACTTTTTGTCTTTCATCCGTGCGCAAACAATTTCTTCAAACGACATCTCCTCCTAAACCACTGATCAGATTTTGACCAAACTTCACATGAATGATCCTTAGGTGGTCCCCTTTCAAAGTTGTTCAAATGGTTCCAGTCCGTTGCACATATAGGTCACAGGAGCCAAAAACAGATTTTTTCACCGAAAACTTAAAAAATCTTCTTCTCTGAAACCGCAAGGCCCAGGTCTTTGATATTTGGTATGAAGCTTCATCTAGTGGACCCCTACCAAGATTGTTCAAATTATAGTGCTGGGGCCAAAAATGCCCCCGCCCTGGGGCCCTTCGGTTTTACATGATCTTATATAGGGAAAATCTTTAAAAATCTTCTTCTCTGAAACCACAAGGCCCAGATCTTTGATATTTGGTATGTAGCTTCATCTAGTGGACCCCTACCAAGATTGTTCAAATTATAGTGCTGGGGCAAAAAATGCCCCCGCCCTGGGACCCTTTGGTTTTACATGGTCTTATATAGGGAAAATCTTTAAAAATCTTCTCTGAAACTGCAAGGCCCAGATCTTTGATATTTGGTATGTAGCTTCATCTAGTAGACCCTTACCAAGATTGTTCAAATTATAGTGCTGGGGCCAAAAATGCCCCCGCCCCGGGGCCCTTTGGTTTTACATGGGCTTATATATAGGGAAAATCTTGAAAATTCTTCTTCTCTGAAACCACAAGGCCTAGGTCTTAAGACTTTGATATTTGGTATGAAGCTTCAGCTAGTGGACCTCTTCCAAGATTGTTCAAATTATAGCCCTGAGACCAAAAATGCCCCCGCCTCGTGACCCTTTGGTTTTACAGAGACTTATATAGGGAAAATCTTTAAAAATCTTCTTCTATGAAACCACAAGGCCTAGGTATTTGATATTTGATGTGAAATTTCATCTTGTGGACCTCTATCAAGATTGTTCAAATTATAGCCCTGGGGCCAAAAATGCCTCCCCCCACCTCCGAAACCCTTTGGTTTTACATAGACTTATATAGGGAAATCTTTAAAAATCTTCTTCTGAAATTGCAAGGCCCATGTCTTGAATATTTGGTATGGAGCTTCATCTAGTGGACCTCTACCAAGACTTTCAAATTGTAGCCCTCTTGCCACAAATGCCCCCGCCGGGGGCCCTTTGGTTTAACATAGACTTATATAGAGATAATCTTTGAAAATCTTCTTCTCTGAAACAGCAAGGTCCAGGTTTTTGATATTTGGTGTGAAGCTTCATCTACTGGACCTCTATCAAGATTGTTTAAATTATAGCCCTGAGGGCAAAAATGCCCCTGCCCCGGGGCCATTTGGTTTTACATAGGCTTATGTAGGGAATATCTTTAAAAAGTCTTCTTCTCTGAAACCGCAAGGCCCAGGTCTTTGATATTTGGTGTGTTGCTTCATCTAGTGGACCTTTGCCAAGATTGTTCAAATTATAGCCTTTGTTGATAGTTGGTATGAAGCTTCACCTTTTTAGACCTCCCTCAACATTATGCACATTACATGTATAACACTGGGGTCAATAATTGCCCTCCCCGGGGCCCACTTGTTACTCTTCGGATCAGGTGAGCGATCCAGGGCCATCATGGCCCTCTTGTTTGTCCCAAAATCATCTGTTTTTGGGAGCCTGTGACCTTGAAAAAAGGTCAAGGTCGACAAAATATAATCAAATCTGCGTCATGTTGTAATGTTATATTGTACTAAGTTTGACTAAAATTAAGCGATTTATTAATGAGATAGAGTGCAGACAAGCCATTTTTGGCCCAAAATTGATTGTCTTTGAGGGCCTTGAAAAAGGTCAAGGTCACCAAAATCTAACCGGATCTGCGGTATGTTATATTGATATATTGTACCATGTTCGACGAAAATTGGTCATTCTTTAATGATATAGAGTGCAGACAAGCCTTTGTTGGCCCAAAATTGACTGTTTTGGGGGGCCTGTAACCTTGAAAAAAATGTCAAGGTCACCAAAATCTAATCAAATTCCCGGTATGTTGTAATGATATATTGTTCCAAGTTTGATTTAAATTAATCAATTCGTTATTGAGATAGAGTACAGACAAGCCATTGTTGACCTAAAAATGACTGTTTTGGGGTTGCTGTGACCTTGAAAAATGAGGTCAAGGTTACCAAAATCCAACCAAATATCATGTTGTATGTTGTAATGATATATTGTACTGTTGTTTTCTTTCTGCCAACATTTTAAATATATATTTCAGAATCGAAAATACATTCCGTATTATTAAGCACTTCTAACATATTATACTAAATACATATAACTTCAAAACAATATAAATTTCTTATGCACATACTGTACATAATATTATGTCACGGGATACCAGAAACATAGATTATGATATGGACATGTAAATTAACACGCTTTAACGCTTTAATTTTTGTTAAAAAATATCATATTACTTTGGCAAATCACCAAATACTGACAATTACCCCACTTGTAGAAAAACGGAAGTCACATGACTGCACATGTCATGGTTAATTAAATATTGTTGTCATATGAACGCGCATATGTTGGACTATATTGCATATAAGTTTCATCCATATCCATTGTAGGCACAAATATGGCTAAACTGTAACCCGTCCTTTGGACACCTTGAGAATCTGCTGTTATTCTCCAAAAAATTAACAAATTTGTTTCACAATCTAGCTTGGAGTCCCAAAGGGGAAGACAGCATGGCAGACAGTGTAGACCCTGATCAGACTGCTCCTGAAGGAGCAGTCTGATCTGGGTCTGCACTCTTTGCTTGCGCCTATCTGTCCCAATACTAGGATAATTATGGTAGGTTTTGTCATGTGTACATAAAGTAGGCATTTGGGAAGATTTACATAGTGTTTTATCGCAAGCCTGGCATGCACTTTAACATTTAACCCTTGAAGCTACAAGGAAAAATGTGGCAGACGGCATTTAGAGTTTTATTCCTTTTTTTTTTCAGAGAATCAGACTGCAGGAAGACAATTTCATCAAATTTCAAACCTAACTTTTTTATAAACTTTAGAAAATGACATTTGCCGAACACTTGGTGGTTGAAGTCTTTTTAAATTTCTCTTGCAGGTATAACACTGCCTTCACGTATATCCTGTTTCATCTAAAATATGTTCTGGTTATTTTCAATGCTGAGGCATTTTTCTATAAACTACTCACAACATTTGAAGCTTTGAAGAAATATGAAAAATTATCTCAAACTTGTCCCCATTATTTCTCATAACAAGTGAGTGAGTTATGAGTTTTGCATCTCACCAACAGCTATGGTCATACGGAGACGGGACCTCTACTTACAGACTCATCCGAAAGTCTCGAGAAGCCCGGGATCAATCCAGTGACCCCTGGTTTATAACGCGAGTAGCATAATTGCTACACGACGGATGCTTCTATCATTATCAGTGAGCATTTGGTCCTGTTCATTTTGCAATTATCCAAGAAATGAGCTTGTGCATGTCAGAGATTACAATAAAACATGTTACTAGCGTTGACTGAGATCAACCTATGCATCTAAGCCTTCGCTTCTCACTTTTTATCCCCCATCTGGCCGTCCGTAGGCGAACCTAGTGATGGTCATAACTCCAATTCCCTTTGAGTTATAATGATAGTACTTGGGATAATTGTATATGAGATTGAGTAGGCGTGTCATTAACAAGAACCACAACTCTAGATGCATGGTATTTGAGTTATCCCCTGACAATATACAGTAGAACTTCAATGGCTCGAAGTCCGATGGCTCATTTACCATGGATGAGTCAAACCCGTTCTTGAGTCCGCAGGGAGTTCCTCCAAATACGATATAGGGGTAATTTATGAAGATTTTCTTCATTTATCTTGCAAATGTATGCTGTGTGTACTCATTAGAATCGCCTCAATGAGGCGATTCTAATGAGTACACACAGCATCTATTTATAATACAGAACACTGAAAAGATATCCACAATTATCTCCATTATGCCTCCTGGTATGGCACTAATAGTAACCAACTATGGCTCGAACTACCGCTGTCTTAAACAAATTTTCATTGTCCCAAAGGGGCTGGAGCCATCGAAGTTCGACTGTGACCTTGTGATAACCACAACTCCAACATCCTTTGAGATATTTTGATGGTACTTGGTACAATTATACAAGAAGTTAAGAAGGTGTGCCATGAGCAGTAACCATCACTGTGGGTGCCATGGTATTTGAGTTATCTCCTCTGACAATATAACCTTGTGACCGCCATAACTGGAACACCATTTGACTGGAAGTGCAGAAACAAAACAAAACAAAAAAAAACATTCCTCATTAATCATTACCTGCTTCCGGCAGGCAAGCACAACTGTAAGCCAATATCAGTTGGATGCCTGGGTACAAAAGATTTATGACACCTTCCCCGTACCCAACCACACCCCACGCCTGATGATTAAAGTGAAATGAAAATTTTCTGTGCTTGATGATTTAAATAGAATTGTTTTGAAACAGCTGCAAAACAAGAAACAAAAACAAAAAAAAACAGTATAACCTGCCTTAGTGGCCACCTCTATTAAGCAAGCAACCTGCAGGCATTCAGTTCCCAAAAAGGGAAAATGCATTAAAATTCACCTGTCTTAAGCAAGCACCTGTCTTAAGCAAGCACTTTTTGAATATCCCATAGGTGCTTGCTTAATACAGGTTGGACTGTATATGGAAAAGAAGCAAACACACAACAAAATAGAAGTGAAGGCAATGATCAGGAATCAATACAATTACCTCACAGGGAAAGATACACAAACAACTTCACCATAATGAAAACTTCACAAGCGGAAAGCCAAAATTAGAGTTACTTTCCCACAAATGGCCAAATGTCTATCCAAAAGTAAAAAGATTTTAGCAATGTATTCACCTTATTTGCATTAACTGCTGGTTCCTAGTCTGAAGGTTATGATTGTTGGAAAAACAGGTAACCAGAACCCCCTGACCTTGAAAGGTCAGGGGGGTCTGGTTACTTATTCTTCCAATATTGACAATGTGCAAGCTGGGAGCCAGCAAATAATGCAAATATGGTGAATACATGTAAAGACGAACTACCACAAGAGAAGAACTGGTTTAGATCAGTCAGTAAAAATATTTTTACTGGTGAGCTTAAATCAATTTTACCTGTCCACAGTCCTCCCCCTTCATTCTATAGTAGCTCAGATAAATAATTTGTCATTACGATAACACACCCGTGCGACATAGTGCATTTTCTCATCTCCAAAATGTCTACATTTCTGATGAAAATCTGTGATATTGTTCTTATAAATACTGCAAACATAGGTTGTGGGTGCTTGTTAGCACCGCCTCAATGAGGCGGTTCTAACGAGCACCCACAACCTATGATTAAAAATAAGAAAAATAATGTCTACCCCTGTAAACCCCAGTTTTTTCTATATAAAGTGGGGTATAGAGGGGTCTTCATTTCACGAACTAGTTCATGTGATGACAGTGCGCATGAAGGATTTCTATCTCATCAGTGTAACAAGAAAACCTTTGTAAACCAACAAAGGCTCAGTTCTGGCCCCGGGGTTATAAGACTTTCATGCTCAACTCAGCTGAGCATGACATTTATAATATTCATAAATATTAAAATAGAACCTAAGCAGGCAATTTTCCTGGTCTGATTAGCAGATAATGTTATTTGTTCTGCTCAAATGTTAATGCAATGAAATAACCATGGATGATCTTTGTTCTTGCATAACTTACGATTCCGACAGCAAATTTTGAGGAAAACGCCTAAAAGCTCCATATAAACTCTTGAAAAGCGACCGGTGAACCAACATGGCATCCAGTTCAGAATGTTGTTTACAATGACATTGTTACGCAGTAACCATCTGATGTCATCATAGAACCCTAAAAGGCTATGTTCAGGGTGATAACGTTACCTCCCTCAACATAACTTAAACAAAGCAAGGCCAGTCTTGTGATATCAAAAGCTCAATATCCATGTTCAAACAGCACGCGAATTTCATGATTTGAACATGGTTTTTGCTGTTTGAGCACAGCTTTCGGTTCATTTTACAATGGCTTCAAACAGCTATGCACATAGATATTTATGCAAGAATGTACGTTTGTAGCCAACTAAAATGGCTAGATACATCACTTCTTGCATGAAGCTACATCTAGATCTCCTCTACATGTCTGTGAGCAGCAATTGCTATAGTGCCTGTTGTTCAAAACTAACTTCATCTTAGTGGCCACCTCTAATAAGCAAGCAACCTGTCTTAAGCACAATGTATTTGGTTCACGAAAAAGGTAAATGCATTGAAATCCACCTGTATTAAGCAAGCACCTGTCTTAAGCAAGCAAATTTTAATTATCCCTTAGGTGCTTGCTTAACACAGGTTGACCTGTATACTGATATTTTTGCTGAAAAATGCCACTGCTTTAGATATTGTACTGATTAGACAAGTTAACATTCTAGGGCCAGTTGCTCAAAACTAACAATGTCATTAGTTAACATGTCATTAAATCTTTGATCATTTTATATGGCATAAAAATTATATGCTAATATTTGTGCAGAAAAAATTTTGAGCAGCTTTTGCAAATGCAAAAGCTGCTCACATTTATTCAGCAAAAATGCCACTGCTTTAGGTATTGTACTTATCAGACAAGCTAACATTCAGGGGCCAGTTGTTCAAAGCATAGTTAGCCTCATGGGCTCCTTAGTGGTCAGGAGCCAGTTGTTCAAAACTAACGTCGTTAGTTAACATATCGTTAAAACTGATCAGGTAATTTGGCAAATATGCTAATATTTTGCTGAAAAAATGTGAGCAGCTTTTGCAAATATTGCAGGCCCTGATCAGACGCCACATTCTGCTGCGTCTGATCTGGGCCTGCACTGTTTGCCAAAGTAATCCTTTAGGGGTTTTTCGTATACAATGGGTTAAAGTAACCAGCAACAACAAAGCTAAAGGGTAACATTTCCATTCTGGACCCTTTTCCTATAGCCTACACTTGACTTAACCCTTATCCAGCTGAATAAATAATTTGGCCACTCCCATTTTCGACTTTGAACCGATCAGATTACTTGAACTAATTTATTCCTGCAAATTCACAAACTGAATGTCAAACAGAGCAGAGCTGAAGCCATCTATTCTGGATCTGCACTGTTTGCAAAATTAGGGGTTGTTGTGAACAGCAGGATAAGGGTTGAAGGGCTGTCATTGTTTTGATTTGTTTATTCTAGGTGTATAAATTGGAGTTGATCATGATGAAGAAAGGTTATACACTGAAGACAGGAGATGTGTTAGTCAAGCTTGATAGTTTTCTCTCTCTGCTACCAGAACTTACGAAGGAGATTGTTCATAGGCATAACAACACAAATTTGAAGAAAAGCAAGAACTGTAATATGGCATTGTATGCCATCTAGAACTGTATGACAGCTTAGTAACTATGTATTCCTTAAAGGCATTTATTCTTGTAACAGTAGGACACACCGTGTGTTCATAATAGTTTTAGAACTTTGATGGCTCGAACACCGATGACTCTTTTACCATGGATGTGTCGAACGCATTCTTGAGCCCCTAGCGAAATCCTCTATATAAGAAATAGTGGGGGATAATAAAGAAGATTTTAGTCTTTTATCATGCAAATGTATGCTGTGTGTACTCATTAGAATCGCCTCAATGAGGCGATTCTAATGAGTACACACAGCATACATATTCATTATAGAACACCGAAAAGATGTCAAAAAGTATCTCGTTATGCCTCCTGACAGTAACCTCTGTGGCTCGAACTACCCCTGTCTCGAACACATTTGCATGGTCCCAAAGGGGTTCGAGCCATCAAAGTTCGACTGTAGTTTTATTGCCCCCTGTGATATATTGTCTATAGCAAAATAGGGTGATTAGTAGCTCTCGTTGAATCCCGACTAAGGCACTTAAGAGGAAAATCAATAATGTAAACCTTAGTCAACAGTTAGTAAACTATACTGATTTTCCCCAAGGTGGCCCCTTACCTGTTGAAGACAGAGGAAATCTCTCCAGTCAGCACTGAGGGCTACATAATATTATGTAATGAAATGATAGTCCTCAATAATCAAGAATAAATGCCTTTAACCTTTTTTGTACCAAATGGAATCTTCCATCTTATATATGGCAGGAGTTCACTTTGAAATTAAGGGGTGTCAGGTTGTGTTTTCTTCAAAAAAAATTTCAGGAAATGGCTGAACTTTTTGCAAAAAGTGTAGGCCATGATCAGACGCCGCATTCTGCGGCGTCTGATCTGGGCCTGCACTGTTTGCCAAGGTACCCCTTTAGGGGTTTCTGGTACTGAAAGGGTTAAAGCACCAGTCACCTATAGCAGACAGAATTCATTATTTTTCAGAAGAAAATAGGGCTTGACATTACCTTAGAATCCTGCAAGACAGACAATTCACTTAATATACTGTTTTTCCCCTTCAGTATTTGGTCACCTCTACTCTTTACCATAATTATTATAGCCCTGCTTTGAAAAAGTAGGGCTATACTGGATTTGCCATGACTTATGATTCATCCCATGTTTGGTCATTCCATATTTCATGGCTGCAAAATTAAAAAGTCATTCCGTGATTCTGTGACTGCAAAATTAAAATGCACTTTGATTAAAAATTTTCACGTTTAATGAAACTTATACTACAGTTGGTCTCAAAGGTAAGGATATTGTATTAGCGGAATAGTGACCAAGGGCAAATAACCCTTGGAGTTATCTCCCTTGGTAGGTTTTTTATATGCACTTTTGAAAAAGGTTGTATATTGTTATGCCTTGGTGTCTGTCCGTCTGTAAACTTTTTGTTTCCAGATAACTCCTCCTACAGTTTACATTTGATCAAGCTGAAACTTTATATATATAGTTAGACCATGATGTGGAGCAGCGCATATTGTTTGGAGGTTACAGTCCGCCAAATATTAACAGAGTTGTGCTCCTTTGAAAATTTCTGTAAACAATTTGTTTCTGGCTAACTCCTCCGATCAAGCTGAAACTTTATATATAGTTAGACCATGATGTGAAGGAGCACATATTGTTTTGAGGTTACAGTTCACCTAATATTAATGGAGTTATGCCCCTTTGAAAATTTCTGTAAACATTTAGTTTTCGACTTAGTCCTCCTGCAATTAGATCCAATCAAGCTGACATTCGATACATAGTTAGACCATGAAGTGGAGCAGTGCATATTATTTCAAGGTTGGAGTCCACCAAGTATATAAAGAGTCATGCCCCTTTCAATATTTCTATAAGTATATCGTTTCCAAATAACTCCTACATTTTACATCCAATCAAGCTGAAACGTGATATATAGTTAGACCATGATGTGAAGCAGTACATATTGTTTCGAGGTTCCACCAAATATTTATTTAAGAAATGAATTTTATTAGCTCACCTGTCACATAGTGACGAGATGAGCTTTTGGGATCACTTTTTGTCCGTCGTCCTTTGTGCGTGCATCCGTGCGTGCGTGCGTCCGTAAACAATTTCATATAAGTATATCTGTAATACCCCTTGGCCAATCTTGATCAAATTTCATGTGAAGCATCATCAGGTAGGGGGAAAGGCTGCATAAGGTTTTTGGGCTGATCAGATTGGAATTCTGGTTGCCATGGTAACATATAGCTCCCGTAGACTTATAAAGGGAAAAAATTTAAAAATCTTCTTCTCTGAAACCACAGGGCCCAGAGCTTAGATATTTAGCATGTAGCAAGGGCAAGTGGTCAACTACATAATTCCTGCCAATCATGCCCCTGGGTTCCAAATGGGCCACGCCCTGGGGCCCTTTCGCTCCCATAGACTCATAATGGAAAAAAGCTTCTAAAATCTTCTTCTCTAAAACAACTCTCTAAAACAACAGGGCCCAGAGCTTAGATATTTAGCATGTAGCAATAGCAAGTGGTCACCTACATAATTCCTGCCAATCATTTCCCTGGGTTCCAAATGGGCCATGCCACGGGATCACTTCGCTCCCATAGACTCATAATGGAAAAAAGGTTAAAAAATCTTCTACTCTGAAACCACAGGGCCCAGAGCTTATATATTTAGCATGTAGCAAGGGCAAGTGGTAACCTACATAATTCCTGCCAATCATGCCCCTGGGGTCCAAACGGACCACGCCCCGGGGCCCCTTAGCTCCTATAGACTCATAAAGGAAAAAAGCTTCAAAAATCTTCTCCTCTGAAACCACAGGGCCCAGAGCTTAGACATTAAGCATGTAGCAAGGACAAGTGGTCACCTACATAATTCCTTCCAAACATGCCCCTGGGGTCCAAATGGACCACGCCCAGGGGCCCCGTAGCTCCTATAGACTCATAATGGAAAAAAGCTTCAAAAATCTTCTACTCTGAAACCATAGGGCACAGAGCTTAGATATTTAGCATGTAGCAATGGCAAGTGGTCACCTACATAATTCCTGCCAATCATGTCCCTGGGATCCAAATGGGCCACGCCCGGGGGCCACTTCGCTCCCATAGACTCATAATGGAAAAAAGCTTCAAAAATCTTCCTCTCTGAAACCACAGGGCCCAGAGCTTATATATTTAGCATGTAGCAAGGGCAAGTGGTCACCTACATAATCCCTGCCAATCATGCCCCTGGGGTCCAAACGGACCACGCCCCGGGGCCCCTTAGCTCCTATAGACTCATAAAGGAAAAAAGCTTCAAAAATCTTCTTCTCTGAAACCACAGGGCCCAGAGCTTAGATTTTTAAGCATGTAGCAAGGGCAAGTGGTCACCTACATAATTCCTGCCAAAAATGCCCCTGGGGTCCAAACGGACCACGCCCAGGGGCCCCTTCGCTCCTATAGACTCATAATGAAAAAAAAATTCAAAAATCTTCTTCTCTGAAACCATAGGGCACAGAGCTTAGATATTTAGCATGTAGCAATGGCAAGTGGTCACCTACATAATTCCTGCCAATCATGTCCCTGGGTTCCAAATGGGCCCGGCCCGGGTGCCCCTTTGCTCCCTTAGACTCATAATGAAAAAAAAAGCTTCAAAAATCTTCTTCTCTGAAACCACAGGGCCCAGAGCTTATATATTAAGCATGTAGCAACGGCAAGTGAACACCTACATAATTCCTGCCAATCATACCCCTAGGGTCCAAATGGACCACGCCCTGGGGCCCCTTAGCTCCTATAGACTCATAACGGAAAAAAGCTTCAAAAATCTTCTTCTCTTAAACCACAGGTCCCAGAGCTTAGATATTTAGCATGTAGCAAGGGCAAGTGGTCACCTAAATAATTCCTGCCAATAATGCCCCTTGGTTCCAAATGGGCGCCCCTTCACTCCCATAGACTCATAATGGAAAAAAGGTTAAAAAATCTTCTTCTCTGAAACCACAGGGCCCAGAGCTTAGATATTTAGCATGTAGCAAGGGCAAGTGGTCACCTACATAATTCCTGCCAATCATGCCCCTGGGTTCCAAATGGGCCATGCCCTGGCGCCCCTTCACTCCCATAGACTCATAATGGAAAAAAGCTTCAAAAATCTTCTTCTCTGAAACCACAGGGCCCAGAGCTTAGATATTTAGCATGTAGCAAGGGCAAGTGGTCAACTACATATTTCGTTCCAATCATGCCCCTGGGTTCCAAAAGGGCCACGCCCCGGGGCCCCTTCTCTCCCATAGACTCATAATGGAAAAAAGCTTAAAAATCTTCTTCTCTGAAACCACAGATATTTAACGTGTAGCAACGGCAAGTGGTCACCCTCTTTCAAAATTGCCTAAATCGTTCTGCTCCGGTAAACAAAATGGCCACCAGAGCTAAAAATAGAAAAATCTTTTAATGACATCTCCTCCTAGGCAAATGGCCCGATTTGAAACGAATTTCACAGGAATGCTCCTAGAGTGACCTTCTTTCAAAATTGCCGTAATCGTTCTGCTACGTTAAACAAAATGGACGCCATAGCTAAAAATAGAAAACCTTTAAAAGACATCTCCTCCTTGGCAAATGGCCAGATTTGAAAATAATTTCAAAGGAATGTTCCTGGAGTGACTCTCTTTCAAAATTGCCTAAATCATTCTGCTCCGTTAAACAAAATGGTCAACAGAGCTAAAAATAGAAAAAAAAACTTTCAATGACATCTCCTCCAAGGCAAATGGCCTGATTTGAAAATAATTTCACAGGAATGTTCCTTGAGTGATCCTCTGTCAAAATTGCCTAAATCGTTAAATAAAATGGCCGCCAGAGCTAAAAATAGAAAAACCTATAAAAGACATCTCCTCCTAGG
This sequence comes from Lucinisca nassula, assembly GCA_963580285.1. Taxonomy (NCBI): domain Eukaryota; kingdom Metazoa; phylum Mollusca; class Bivalvia; order Lucinida; family Lucinidae; genus Lucinisca; species Lucinisca nassula. Next base: position 69,792,277 of record OY757020.1, read on the forward strand.
CAAATTGCCCTATTTGAAAATAATTTCACAGGAATGTTCCTTGAGTGACCCTCTTTCAAAATTGTTTAAATTGTTCTGCTCCTTTTAATAAAATGGCTGCCAGAGCTAAAAATAGAAAAACCTTCCGCTCCATTAAACAAAATGGCCACTAGAGCTAAAAATAGAAAAACCTTTAAATAACATCTTCTCCTAGGCAAATGGTACAATTTGAAAAGAAATTCACAGGAATGTTCCTTGAGTGACGCTCTTTCAAAATTGTCTAAATCGTTACACTCCATTAAATAAAATGGCTGCCAGAGCTAACAATTGAAAAACCTTTAAATGACATCTCCTCCTAGGCAAATGGCCGATTTGAAAAGAATTTCACAGGAATGTTCCTTGAGTGACCCTCTTTCAAAATTACCAAAATCGTTCTGCTCCGTTAAACAAAATGGCCACCAGAGCTAAAAATAGAAAAACCTTTAAATGACATCTCCTCCTAGGCAAATTGCCCTGTTTGAAAATAATTTCACAGGAATGTTCCTTGAGTGACCCTCTGTCAAAATTGCCTAAATCGTTCCACTCCGTTAAACAAAATGGCCACCAGAGCTAAAAATAGAAAAACCTTTAAATGACATCTCCTCCTAGGCAATTGGCCTGATTTGAAAATAATTTCACAGGAATGTTCCTTGAGTGACCCTCTTTCAAAATTGCCTAAATGGTTCCACTTAGTTAAACAAAACGGCCACCAGAGCTAAAAATAGAAAAAAACCTTTAAATGACATATACTCCTAGGCAAATGGCCCGATTTGAAAATAATTTCCCAGGAATGTTCCTTGAGTGACCCTCTTTCAAAATTGCCTGAACTGTTCCGCTCTGTTAAACAAAATGGACACCTGAGCTAAAAATAGAAAAACCTTCAAATTCCACTACAATGAAAAATAGCCTCCAAAGATAAAAGTCTTTGGTCCACATCTCCTTTAAGCAGTGAATCCCTCATTTCCATAAGCTTTGAAACATCTTGGATTCAGGTGAGCGATTCAGGGCCATCATGGCCCTCTTGTTTTTCTGCTGTTCATGAAAGTATGAATGCAGTGGGTTCTGTGGAAAGTAAATGAGCCCAGAAGGGGTTCATGTAAACTTCGCTAGCAACCCGCTGTTGTTCATACTTTTGTGAAAATCACAAAAACTAAGTTTATTTTTTATTAGCTCACCTGATCGAAGGTCATGATGAGCTTTTGTGACTGTGAGATGTCCGGCATCGTCGTTCTTGGTGCCGTGTGCCTGCCTAAACTTTTCTCGTTAACACTAGAGGCCACAGTTTTGACCCAATCATTATCAAACTTGGTCAGAATAATCATCCTGACAATATCTCGGTCAAGTTCGAATATGGGTCGTGTCGGATGAAAAAGTAGGTCACAATTTGAGCTAAAGTAGGTCAGTAGGTTAAACCATAGAAAAGCCTTGTTAACACTCTAGAGGCCAAAGTTTTGGTCCAATCATCTTTAAACTTGCTCAGAATGATCATGCTGACAATATCTCGGTCAAGTTCAAATATGGGTCAAGTCGGGTCAAAAAGTAGGTCGATAGGTCAGATCATAGAAAAACCTTGTGAACACTCCAGAGGCCACAGTTTTGGTCCAATCATCGTCAAGCTTGCTCAGGATGATCATCCTGACAGTGTCTCGGCCAGGTTTGAATATGGGTCATGTGGGGTCAAAGAAAAGCTAATTAGGTCAAACTATAGAAAAAACCTTGTTCCCACTCTAGAGGCCACAGTTTGGGTCCAAGCAACTTCAAACTTGCTCAGAAGGATCATCCTGACAATATCTCAGTCAAGTTCAAATATGGGTCATGTCGGGTCAAAAAGTAGGTCAGTAGGCCAAATCATAGAAAAACCTTGTTAACACTCTTAGAGGCCACAGATTTAGTCCAATCGTCCCCAAACTTGCTCAGAATGATCATCCTGACAATATCTCGATCAGGATCGAATATGGGTGATGTCGGGTCAAAAAGTAGGTCAGTAGGTCAAATCATAGAAAAACCTTGTTAACACTCCAGAGGCCCCTGTTTTGATCCAGTCATCCTCAAACTTGCACAGAATGATCATCCTGACAATAACTCGGTCAAGTTCGAATAAGTGTCATGTCGGGTCAAAAAGTAGGTCAGTAGGTCAAATCATAGAAAAAAAAAACTTATTAACACTCTAGAGGCCACAGTTTTGGTTGAATCATCATCAAACTTGCTCAGAATGATCATCTCTACAATATCTAGGTCAAGTTCCAATGTGGGTCCTGCGGGGTCAAAAAGTAGGTCAAATCATAGAAAAACCTTGTTCTTGCATAAAAACCTATGCGCATGGCTGTTTGAAGCCATTGTCAAATGGACCGAAAGCTGTGCTCAAACAGCAAAAACCATGTTCAAATCATGGATTTCGCGTGCTGTTTGAACATGGATTTTGAACTTTTGATATCACAAGACGGGCCTTGCTTTGTTTGCGTTACGTTGAGCGACGTAACGTTATCGCCCTGAACGTAGTGTTTAAGGGTTCTATGATGATGTCACTGCATCATCCATGGTTATTTAATTGCATTAACATTTGCCGGATCCCTCGTAAGATATTTGAACATTCGACCTAGCGGCCTCATGTTCAAACAGCTTCCTCGGGATCTGGCAAATGTTAATACATGAAAAACCATGGTTGATCCCTATATTTACACCTTGTCATCACCATAGCCCCTTCAGTTTATATTGGCTCTTCTTGAAAGTTACATATAAACGCGCCAGGGCTAAAATCTTGAATGAGTTTGAAAACCAGTGAGGTCAACTGATTATCATAGAGTAATAGTTGTTTTGACAATGTTTTGACACTTGACCTTGTTTACATTTCACTGCGCATGCGCCAATTACCTCCCCTGTAGCGGTACTCTTTTATCTGGTTGGCAAAACATGACTGTTGCCGTACAGTGTCTATGAGAATTCCGAATATTTATCATGTGATTAAACTCAATTCTTCTCCACAAAATTAACTGATCCTTGTCAGTTTATGTTTTGAAGTAATAAATGATATAGAACCAGTCTCTTCTGCGTTTTATCGCACATTTTGTTGCCTAAAAAGCGTTATAAAACTACCCACCATCATGCCAAAAAGTAGTCAATGCGCTTTATTTAACGAATGGAAATAAGATTAAAGCATGTATATTTTCTATCCAATTTTATACGAAAAAAAGAAGCTGTTTAATGTCAAAAATGGTTCGTGGCAAACAGTTTTGATAGAAAGACGATTTCACAATAGTTATTACAGAAAATAATTTGTGCTATATCAACGGTAGAGTATGGAACCGGGCGTTTTTTTGCCCACCAGATAAAACGAGGCTAATGACCTTTTACCTTGTGTGACGTAGACTTTGGATGTGTCTATACATTCTACTTGATTGCAGAAAATGCTTTCTATGTCATCACCTTGTCCTCCAATAAATCCTTCAGTAAAGGTTGGCACTTCCTGAAACTTTGAATGTTAGCTCAGGTGAGCAATACAGGACCATCTTGGTCCTCTTGTATTTACATTCTTTGACCATCGAGACTGGGCAAAAAATGCTTATAGGGCAAACTTTTAAAGCTGAGAAACATTTACAGTCAAGTCAGAGATACTCTTCACATCCTTGTGCTACTGAGGTGAACACGAGTTGCATTACACCTGCACTAGCTATGGCAGATAGAGTACACTCCATTCCCAAACCCTAGTGCACATGATGTTCAAAGTGCAAAAACCTTAAACATCAAAAGTGTCACTTACCTGGCAAAAATGCACAAAGTAAATTGCCCAGAGACATGTTTATGCCCCCGCGTATTTGGAGAATACCGGAAGGGCATTAAGTTTTACCCCTGTCCGTCTGTTCGTTCGTCCGTGCGTCCGTTCGTCCGGTGACATCGTGTCCCGGCCATAACTCCTAAACCGTATGGAATATATTCATGAAACTTCACAGTTGCATTCATCACACTGAGACGATGTGTCATGAACAAGGAAGACAACTCTTGCTTTTTTGGTTTTTGAATTATCTGCCCTTGACTTAGTACCATATAGTAAACCGTGTCCGGGCCATAACTCCTAAACCATATGGAATATATTCATGAAACTTCATAGGTGCATTCATCACACTGAGACGATGTGTCATGAACAAGGAAGACAACTCCTGCTTGTTTAGTTTTTGAATTATCTGCCCTTGACTTGCATCCATATATAGTCAAATGGTATGTCGTGTCCGGGCCATAACTCCTAAACCGTACGGAATATATTCATGAAACTTCACATGTGCATTCATCATACTTAGACGATGTGTCATGAACAAGGAAGACAACTCTTGCATTTTTGCTTTTTAAATTATCTGCCCTTGACTTAGTACCATATAGTAAACCGTGTCCGGGCCATAACTCCTAAACCGTATGGAATAAATTCATGAAACTTCACAGGTGCATTCATCACACTGAGACGATGGTGTCATGAACAAGGAAGACAACTCTTGCATTTTTGGTTTTGGAATTATCTGCCCTTGACTTAGTACCAAAAAGTAAACCGTGTCCGGGCCATAACTCCTAAACCGTATGGAATATATTCATGAAACTTCACAGGTGCATTCATCACACTGAGACGATGTGTCATGAACAAGGAAGACAACTCTTGCATTTTTGGTTTTTGGATTATCTGCCCTTGATGCATATATTTTATGATTGATTTGAAGTACATTTGTAATATTTTTATCCCCTCGCACAACATAGTTGTGAGGGGGGGGGGGGGGATATAGCATAACTTCACACAAATGTTCCTTATGAAAAAATCTTGAGCGAGTTCTACTTTCAAGGTCATGACCTCAAGGTCAAGGTCACGGTGGCTATTTTTAGAAAAACTTTGTCATCGCTCTAGCGCCTACATTTCTTCACCAATTTCATTATAACTTCACACAAATGTTCCTTATAAAAAAATCTCGAGCAAGTTAGACTTTCAAGGTCATGACCTCAAGGTCAAGGTCACTGTGGCTATTTTTAGAAAAACTTTGTCATCGCTCAAGCGCCTACATTTCTTAACCAATTTCATTATAACTTCACACAAATGTTACTTATAGAAAAATCTCGAGGTGTTAGACTTTCAAGGTCAAGGTCACTGTGGCTATTTTTAGAAAAACTTTGTCATCGCTCTAGCGCCTACATTTCTTCACCAATTTCAATATAACTTCACACAAATGTTCCTTATAAAAAAATCTCGAGCGAGTTCGACTTTCAAGGTCATGACCTCAAGGTCAAGGTCACTGTGGCTATTTTTAGAAAAACTTTGTTATCGCTCTAGTGCCTACATTTCTTCACTGATTTCAATAAAACTTCACACAAATGTTTCTTATGACAATATCTCGAGTGAGTTAGACTTTCAAGGTCATGACCTCAAGGTCACGGTCACTGTGGCTATTTTTTTAAAAACCTTGTCATCGCTCTAGCGCCTACATTTCTCCACTGATTTCAAAATAACTTCACACAAATGTTTCTTATGACAATATCTCGAGCGAGTTCGACTTTCAAGGTCATGACCTCAAGGTCAAGGTCACTGTGGCTATTTTTAGAAAAACTTTGTCATCGCTCTAGCGCCTACATTTCTTCACTGATTTCAATATAACTTCACACAAATGTTTCTTATGACAATATCTCGAGCGAGTTAGACTTTCAAGGTCATGACCTCAAGGTCACGGTCACTGTGGCTATTTTTTTAAAAACCTTGTCATCGCTCTAGCGCCTACATTTCTCCACTGATTTCAAAATAACTTCACACAAATGTTTCTTATGACAATATCTCGAGCGAGTTCGACTTTCAAGGTCATGACCTCAAGGTCAAGGTCACTGTGGCTATTTTTAGAAAAACTTTGTCATCGCTCTAGCGCCTACATTTCTTAACTGATTTCAATATAACTTCACACAAATGTTCCTTATGACAATATCTCGTTCGATTTTGACTTTCAAGGTCAAGGTCACTGTGGCTATTTTTTGAAAAATTTTGTCATCACTCTAGCTCCTATATTTCTTCACCGATTTCAATATAACTTCACACAAATGTTCCTTATGACAATATCTCTAGCGAGTTCCACTTTCAAGGTCAAGGTCACTGTGGCTCTTTTTAGAATAACTTTGTCATCACTCTAGCGCTTACATTTCTTCACCGATTTCAATATAACTTCACACAAATGTTCCTTATGACAATATCTCAAGCCATTGAGACTTTCAAGGTCAAGGTCACAATTGCTATTTTTAGAAAAACTTTGTCATCGCTCTAGCGACTACATTTCTTCACTGATTTCAATATAACTTCACACAAATGTTCCTTATGACAATACCTTGAGCGAGTTTGACTTTCAAGGTCAAGGTCACTGTGGCTATTTTTAGAAAAACTTTGTCATGGCTCTAGCGCTTACATTTCTTCACCGATTTCAGTATTACTTCAGACAAATGTTCCTTATGACAATATCTCAAGCTATTTCAACTTTCAAGGTCAAGGTCACTGTGGCTATTTTTAGAAAAACTTTGTCATCGCTCTAGTGCCTATATTTATTGATGGATGTCAATAGAACTTCACACAAATGTTTCTTATGATAATATCTCGAGTTGCTTTGACTTTCAAGGTCACTGTGGCTATTTTTAGAAAAACTTTGTCATCGCTCTACCGCCTACATTTATGATTTTAATATAATTTATGATTGATTTGAAGTACATTTGTAATACTTTTTATGAATGGCATTTGGCTGGGGCATCCGTGTCCTATGGACACTTTTTCTAGTTAAAACAAGTTTCTAAATTAGTGAACTATTTGTATTTTTCTTTCAGATTATAACAAGTTTTTCTTGAAAATAGTCTTGTTAACTCTAAAGCATTATATAAAGTATTTTCAAGTAACTTTGATCTCATACATATCTTGAAAATTATTTCATTTACATTCTTTTCAAAGCTTATTGTACAAAGTGCTGTTTTGTTTAATTATAGCCCTGCTTTTGCCTTGTCCTTCTGTGATTCTGTAATTCCGTACTTCCATTATTCATCATAACTCAAAAACAGTTCGAGGTATTTTCATGAAACGTCACACAAATGTAAAGCACTATGAGACAGTGTGGGGAGGGTATGAACCACGATGTGCAGAGCACATGAACCATAGCTCTGGATTGCCTACTTTTGGAGTTATTGCCCTTTGAACGTTGAAAAGTGGCAATTTTAACCTTGTCATTACAAGCCACTTGAGGTATTTTCATGAAATTTCTCTAGTCCCCGCCCATAGGGGCTTGAAGAAATATATGGACTGCATGATGCTTCCACGCGGAGCTGAATTTGGCCCGCACACTAGTACTGGTAAACCGCTTAGGGGATCTAAGCCTGTCCAGGAACCACGGTGCGAGGCAGACCGCCCATGCTAATAAACCCTATTGGTTTCATTGGGTGACAGGGCTTGAGATGTCATTTCATCTCAATGTCGGGTAAAATTCCCACAAAATTGGAAGCAACGTCTCCAAAATGACCTTTACAGTGTTGACGGGGACGTTAAACCTCAAATCAAACAAACAAATCTTGAAATTTCTCACAAATGTAAAGCACTATGAGATGATGTTCAGAGCGAAGGAACCATAACTCTGGACTGGCTACTTTTGGAGTTATTGCCCTTTGAACATTAAAAAATGGCAACTGTAATTCACTTATTCATGATAACTCAAAAACGGTTTGAGATATTTTCATGAAACTTTGCACACATGTAAAGCACTATTAGACGATGTGCAGAGCGCATGAACCATAACTCTGGATTGCCTACTTATGGAGTTATTGCCCTTTGAACATTGAAAAATGGCAATTTTAACCTTGTCCGCTGCATAACTCCCGTTTGAGGTATTTTCATGAAACTTCACACAAATGTAAAGCACTTTGAGACGATGTGCAGAGCACATGAACCGTAACTCTGGATTGGCTACTTTTGGCGTTATTGCCCTTTGAACATTGAAAAATGGCAAGTGTAATTCTGTTATTCATGATAACTCAAAAACCGTTTGAGGTATTTTCATGAAACTTCACAGAAATGTAAAGCACTATGAGACAATGTGCAGAGCGCATGAACCATAACTCAGGATTGCCTACCTTTAGAGTTAGTGCCCTTTGAACATTGAAAATTGAAAATCGCACTTGGAATAAACTCAGTACAATAATAATTCGTGTCCATTCCATAGACTGAAAGCTGAAAACATTTTTTTCTTGTATTTTTCTTTTCTGAAAGGGCTATAGCAGTCAATAGTCAGATCCTCTGACAGTTCTAGTTTTAATTGAACTCTCTCTCGCTCTCTCATACATGTCTTGCAGATTATTTCTACATTCCAAACAAAAAAGCTTATTCGTAAAAAAAATATGAATATAATTTTGATCCCTTCAAACCCTCTTTTACATAGTGAAACTTTGGTTTACAGGATATACATTATTTTTCTTATTTCTGCTCAAACACCTACTAGTAAAACGTCTCCCTGCCCTACATCATAGTGTAGATTATATTTTCTTGTCCTTTGGGATCATTGATTCCATTGTGGAATTTTGAAGGTGTCCGAGGGTCACTGATGAGGCCTAATTGGCCGAAACTAGCTAGTCTGCCCCAAAAAACATGTACATTCAATGTTTTTCACTTCTGTGGTGTGTTCCTTGCTTCCAGGGGATGGCCCTTTTATAAAACATATTTAACTTCACTACAGCTGGTGTGTGGGAATGTGTGGCGGCGGTAAAACGTCTCCCTGCCCTACATCATAGTGTAGATTATATTTTCTTGTCCTTTGGGATCATTGATTCCATTGTGGAATTTTGAAGGTGTCTGAGGGTCACTGATGAGGCCTTATTGGCCGAAACTAGCTAGTCTGCCCCAAAAAACATGCACATTCCATATTTTTCACTTCTGTGGTGTGTTCCTTGCTTCCAGGGGATGGCCCTTTTATAAAACATATTTATGAGTACTCGTTAGAGCCACCTCGCCGAGACTTTTCTATTGAGTAACCACAATCTATGTTTAGAGTATTATGAGTACTCATTAGAGCCACCTTGCCGAGACTGTTCTATTGAGTAACCACAATCTATGTTTAGTTTGAGTAGAATTTCTGCTCAAAAACATGGTTGTGGGTTCGAGTTAGAACTGCCTTGCTAAGGCTGTTCTAACGAATAACATGAACTGTGTTAAACCCATTAGAACTGCCTCTCCGAGGTTGTTCTAATGAGTAACACAATCTATGCTTAGATCAGAAATGTGAGAAATAGCAGGATATTTTATCAGTGTATATTTTGGTGGCAAAATTTTCAATATCTTCACTTATTTCGAGCCAATTGTTAATCAGAAGTGGCCAAAAACCAGAGTATCCGGAGAAAAAACATGGATCTTCCATTGCAAAACTTGGCTTATCACTTCAAGTACTACTTTGCTTAACTTTAAATGATCTCTCTCTCTCTCTCTCTCTCTCTCTCTCTCTCTCTCTCATACATTCTCCTTTCTAACTGCACCCAAATTGTAGACAATTCTGTAAATCGATTTGTCTTATGGATAAATTGCCGCTTAAAATTTATTTATACTTTTTTTATTTATTTATTTATTAATTTATGTATTTATTAATTTATTTTTGCCATGCTCTAACTTTTATAACTTTTATTCCTTAAAAGTTGATTTGTTAGCGCATCTGTTTTTTTCTCACCTTTCTTGTGTATATTCGTATTGCCTGTCGCTCTGGTGATCATAGTGTTATTTTAAACAATAAATGTTCAAACTTAGTAGATAAAGGCTTTCTCACTTCTTCACCTATTAACCTATGGCCCTGTTTTTATAGCAATAAAGTGTTTTTATAGCAATAAAGTGACCATTCTATTAGAAAACTTTATACACTATGAATAAGACGAGTACATCACTTAACCCTTTTTGTACCAAATGGAATCTTCCTCCTTATATATAGCAGAAGTCCATTTCAAAATTTAGGGGTGCCAGGTTGTGTTTTCATCAAAATTTATTTGGAAAATGACTAAACTTTTTGCAAACAGTGGAGGCCCTGATCAGACGCCCCATTCTGCGGCATCTGATCTGGGCCTACACTGTTTGCCAGGGTACCCGTTTTGGGGTTTCTGGTACTTAATGGGTTAAACACGCCTATATAATTTTGACCCCCTTATAACCCACTAACAAAGTAAAACTGGGGTTTACAGGGGTAGACATTATTTTTAGCTCACCTGAGCAAAGCCCAAGGTGAGCTTTTGTGATCACCTTCTGTCCATCATATGTGCATCATTCGTCGTGCGTCCTGGTTTGTCAACATTTACCTTGTTCATCCTCTAGAGACCACAATTTTGCTTCAATCTTCATTAAACTTTACCAGAATGTTTGTTTTGTTTATTTGATTTGAGGTTAAACGTCCCCATCAACACTGTAAAGGTCGTTTTGGAGACGTTGCTTCCAATTTTGTGGGACTTTTACCCGACATTGAGATGAAAAGACATCTCAAGCCCTGTCACCCTGTGAAACCAATAGGGTTTATTAGCATTGATGGTACGCCTCGCACCGCGGTTCCTGGACAGGCTTAGATCCTCTTAAGCGGATTACCAGTACTATTGTGCGGGCTGGATTCAGCTCTGCATGGAAGCATCATGCAGTCCATATATTTCTTCAAGCCCCTATGGGCGGGGGCTTAACCAGAATGTTTGTCTTGATGATATCTGGGTCATGTTCTAATATGGGTCATGTCATGTCAAAAACTAGGTCACTAGGTCAAATTTCTTGAAAACTTTGTTCACCTTTTAGAGACTGTAATCTTCATGAAACTTTACCAGAATGTTTGTCTTAATGATATCTGGGTCGAGTTTGAATATGGGTTATATCAGGTATAAAAAAACTAGGTCACTAGGTCAAATTCCCTGAAATCCTTGTTCACCATTTAGAGACCGCCGTTTTGCTTCAAACTTTATGAAACTTTATCAGAATGTTTGTCTTGATGATATCTGAGTCAAGTTTGAATATGGGTCATGTCAGGTCAAAAACTAGGTCACAGGGTCAAATTCCTTGAAAACCTTGTTCACCCTCTCGAGACTACAATTTTTGCTTCAATCTCCATGAAACTTTTACCAGAATGTTTGTCTTAATGATATCTTGGGCAGGTCCGAATATGGATCATGTAAGATCAAAAACAAGTTCACCAGGTCAAATTCCTTGAAAACCTTGTTCATCCTCTAGAGACTGCAATTTTGCTTCAATCTTCATAAAACTTTATCAGTATGTTCGTCTTGAAGATATCTGGATCAAGTTGGAATATGGGTCATATCAGGTTAAAAACTAGGTCACTAGGTCAAATTCCTTGAAAACCTTGTTCACTCTCTCATGACCACAGTTTTGCTTCAATCTTCATGAAACTGTACCAGAATGTTTGTCTTGGTGGTATCTGGGTCAAGTTCGAATATGGCTCATGTTAGGTCAAAAGCTAGGTCACTAGGTCAAATTTCTTGCAAACCTTATTTAGCTCTAGAGACCACAATTTTGCTTCAATCTTCAGAAAACTTTACAAGAATGTTTGTCTTGATGTTATCTAAGCCAGGTTGGAATATGGTGAAGCTGTGTCAAAAAGTAGGTCACTAGGTCAAATTGTTTTGACACCTTGTTTATGCTCAAGATCCCACAGTTTTGCTTCAATTTTTATTAATCTTTCCAAGAATCTTTGTCTTGATGATATCTAAGTCAAATCTGAATATAGGTTGTGTTGAGTTAAAACTAGGTCACATAGGTCATATTTCTTGAAACCTTTAGAGACCACAACTTTGCTTAAATCTTTAAGTTTTACCAGAAAGTTTGTCTTGATGTTATTTAAGTTGAATTCAAATATATATTCATGTCTGTTCAAAAACTAGGTCACTAGGTCAAATTGAACCTTGTTCATGCTCTAGATGCCTTAGTTTAGGTTCAATGTTCATGAAATGTTAAGAATGTTTGTCTTGACAATATCTGGGTCAGGTTTGAATATGGGTCATGTTGGTCTGAAACTTTTATTCAGAATGTATCTTGGTCAAGTCTGATTATTGTTCATGTCGGGTCAGAAACTAGATCACTTGGACAAATTTCTCTTAAAATTTGTTCACCCTGTAGAGGTCACAGATTTACTTTAATTTCAATGAAACTTCACCAGACCTTTTTAATGAGCTCTTAGTCAAGTTCAAACGTGATATAGGGCACTAGGTCTTTTTTTTTTTTTTTTTTTTTTTTTCAATCAGCGTAAGGGAGAGAATGACTTAGAAAAGATCTTATGATTACAACTAGATCTTGTCAGGGCACAGCATAAGGGTAAGAAACTCCCTTCGGTTCACGTCTTAGGTGATTTCAGCTTTAGAGACATTTGTCTGGCCAGTTTCAAGATGTCCACTCCCTGGACAAATTAAGTGACCATAATGTGATAGCAGCAACATTAAAGATTTTCCTGTCCCCATCAAAGAAACCTAGGAGGGTGTATTTGTATCAGAAAGGTGATTTTGCATCTATGAGGAAGGATGCTCAAAACTTTGCAAAAGAAAAATATTTCAACGGTCATTCCAGTTCTCGGTCGGTACAAGAAAATTTCATCCTTATTACTTCTTTTATACGGAAGTCAGCAGATAAACACATCCCCTCAAAATTTGAACAAATCGAAATCTTCTGTCCCTTGGATCACATCTGAGACCAGGCGAAAAAATGGCAGAAAAACTAAGACTCATGCAAAGGCTAAAAAGACTGGCTGTAAGAAAATTTGGTCAAAGTTCCAGGATCTGAGACGGGAAATAAACAGAGATTAATACATCTTTAGTTTTAAATACGGGAAATATTTTCCCCGAGAGACTTGCAAATTAAGTAAACAAACGAGTGCGAATGCACGAGTTTGCTTAAACGTGGACTGTTCAAATATGAATGCAACAAAGCACATAAAAATGATTCCGTGATAGATTTCGATGAAAAATTTATTTTGTCCCCTCAAAGTATTCTCCTGTAACAGATATACAAACTTTCAGTCTTCTAATCCAATCATTGAATGCATTTTGGTAGTCTTTTCGAGGTATACTATGAAGGCACTGGAATATTGCAGAACCGAGGTGTCTGCGCTGTACAAATTTTCGACCAGAAAGGTATTTTATCAGCCGTGGGAACAAAAAAAAGTCACACGGAGCAAGGTCAGGGGAATACGATGGGGTGAGGGAGTTCAACAACTTTTCCCTGCTTCAGATAGTCTTGCACAATGAACGCCTGCGATGACGCATTGTCAGGTAGCAATCTGACATTGGCCCAACTAGTTGCGGGTCTTCGTTCTTTAAATTTATTTCTTCAATTTTTGAAGAACTTTATTCTTGTAAAACTTCGCATTTACAGATTTGCTTTTAGGCACAGCAATCTGAATAGCAGGGCCCTGATTTGAAAAGAATATGGCATACATTACCTACTTGGGCGCACTGAACGCGTGTCTTTTTCTGCTCATCTGTCAACAGATGGGGAATCCGTCTAGCACAGATCTTTCTCATTTTCAAATCCCGTTTCAGAATTGTATGAGCTGCTCCTAATGAGATGCCAACCATACCAGCTATTTGCCTAGTGGTGTATCGTGCATCGGTAGCAACTATTTCTTTCACTCTAGCAACCATCTTGGCAGATGTTGCTCTTTTCGGCCGACGATCATGTGGTGCATCTTCTGTTGAGCCTAGCCCACAGCTGAATTTCTTACACCAACGAAAAACTGTCGGAAAAGACATTTCATTATGCCCATAAACCGAACATATTTCATCAAAAATGACTTTGCAGTGTATACCAAGAATACAACGATTCTTAATATAGAACCGTATTTCAGCGGCGTACTGTGACCTTCCAACCATGTTTTGTATCAGTATACAAGAGTAGACAGTGTTTATCGAACGATATACATGGCTAAAGTGGACGGATTTTAACAGGTTTGGTATCAATGTATAGGTAAAATGTTTTTCTACGCTGTGATATTTATTTCCAGGTGATTTTTGCATTAGTGCATGAGAAAACGTTCTACTTGCATTCATATTTGGACATTCCTCGTAAGATTTGCATGTTTCGAGGGAAATATTTCCGGTATTCAAAACTAAAGATATATTAATGTTTATATTACATTTATTAAATAGGCCGTTTTTGGCCTTTCTAACGTCTAAAACTGACGTAATTAGCGCTGTGACGTGACGTAATTTGTCCCTATTTTGGCGCGTTATAGTGCATGATAAGGTTCAAAAGAAAATATATCCCCGCCTGAAAAGAATATTTTCCCTGCAGGAAAATATTTTTATTTCCCCAAAACATTGCTTAAAATAGCAGCAAAAATGTTATAGAGACTGATATTAAGACTCAGCATGATTCGTATGTGAATAACTTGGTTGGTGACATCAAGTCCAATCATCGAGATTTTTATCGGTACATTAATGGTCAAAAGAAGGACATCCAAGCTATCCCCCATTGAAAAAAGAGATGGAACAGACATCACCGAAACTGAGGTAGAGCAAGCAGAGGAATTAAACGGTCAGTTCACGGATGTGTTCAACAAAAAAGAGCACAACCATGTTCCCTTGCTTGAAAGGACGGCCCCGTTCATGGAGAATATTGTTGTAGCTAAAGGTGTAATCAAACTTCTGAAAGTTCTGAACCCTCCTAAAATATTAGGACCTGATGAGTTGCATCCCAGAGTCCTAAGAAACTTGCAGATGAATTAGTTCCGGTTTTCGCACAAATTTTTCAACAGTCACTTGATTTGGGTGAAATTCCCAAGGAATGGTCCTTAGCAAATATATGCCCATTGTACAAGAAAGATGATCGAACTTGTGCTGGAATCTATCGCCCTGTATCACCCACATGTGTACCTTTGGAGCACATTGTTTGTTCAAATGTACTGGCCCACATTGACCAACATAAACAATTATCTGATTGACAGTATGCTTTCAAAAAGAACCATAGCTGTGAAACACAACTGGTGACAGTGATAGATGATTGGGCTGAAATCTTGGATAATGGTGGACAAATTGACACATTCATCATGGATTGATACACCTCATGAGCTTCTGAAAAGTAAACTTAATGGATATGACATTGGTGGCAAAACTATAAAATGGATTGACGCCTTTCTTTGCAATAGAGAGCAACGGGTGGTTGTTAATAGAAGTAAATCTGATTGGGCCCCTGTCCTGTCTTAGGTCCCACAGGGGACGGTTCTTGGTCCACTCCTTTTCTCCATTTACAATAAAAAACTTCGGAAGATACAGTGAAACTTCAGTATGATATCGACAAATTGGGTAGCTGGGCTAGGAAGTGGGGAATGCGGTTCCAACCCAGTAAATGTAACATGATGCAACTTACAATAAAGCAGATAAAAAAGATCAATGCTACCTATGAATTCGAAGGAACTCTTCTTAAAATTATAGAAAGCATTAAATACCTTGGTGTGACAATAACAAATGATTTAAGGTGGAACACTCACATTTGTAACGTTTGTACTAAGGCAAATAGAACCCTTGGATTCTTGAGACGGAATCTGTCAGCATGCCCACAAGATGTAAAAAGAAATGGCATACATCGGACTTGTTCGTCCAGTCCTGGAATATGCATGTACGTCCTGGGATCTACCTACTGTTACCCTCCAGGAGGGACTGGAGAAAGTCCAAAAACGTGTACGAGTACTGTTCAAATATGAATGCAACTAAGCACATATAAATGATTCCGTGATAGATTTCGATGAAAAATTTATTTTGTCCCCTCAAAGTATTCCCATACAACAGATATACAAACTTTCAGTCTTCTGATCCAATCATTGAATGCATTTTGGTAGTCTTTTCGAGGTATACTATGAAGGCACTGGAATATTGCAGAACCGAGGTGTTTGCGCTGTTCATATTTTCAACCAGAAAGGTATTTTTTCAGCCGCGGGAACAAAAAAAGTCACACGGGGAAAGGTCAGGGGAATCCGGGGGGTGAGGGAGTTCAACAACCTTTTCCTGCTTCAGATAGTCTTGCACAATGAACGCCTTCTGCGATGACGCATTGTCAGGTAGCAATCTGACATTGGCCAAACCAGTTGCGGGTCTTCGTTCTTTGAAATATTTCTTCAATTTTCGAAGAACTTTATTCTTGTAGAACTTCGCATTTACAGATTTGCCTTAAGGCACAGCACTTTTTAAGCAACTTCTTGGCGCACTGAACTCGTGTCTTTTTCTGCTCATCTGTCAACAGATGGGGAATCCATCTAGCACAGATCTTTCTCATTTTCAAATCCCGTTTCAGAATTGTGTGAGCTGCTCCAAATGAGATGCCAACCATAGTAGCTATTTGCCTAGTGGTGTATCGTGCATCGGTAGCAACTATTTCTTTCACTCTAGTAACCATCTTGGCTTATGTTGCTCTTTTCGGCCGACGCTCATGTGGTGCATCTTCTGTTGAGCCTAGCCCACAGCTGAATTTCTTACACCAACGACCGGCCCCGATAGCTCAGTTGGTAGAGTGTCCGCTCCGGGGAACGGGAGGTCACGGGTTCGATCCCGGGCCGCGACATACCAAAGTCGTTAAAAATGGTACTAGCTGCTCCTTGCTTGGCACTCAGATTTACGGGGTAGAGCTAGGACTGGTCAGGATAATGTGACTGGGTGTGGTATCATGTAATGTGTCTGGGACATGATACTTTAGTGAGGCAGCACTATAAAAGTGAGCATTGAGCTCCCTGTTGCAACCAGACACCGTCGTCATATAGCTGAAAAATTGTTGAAAGCGACGTTAAACCCGAATTCACACACACACTTTCACCAACGAAAAACTGTCGGAAATGACATTTCATTATGCCCATTAACCGAACATATTTCATCAAAAATGTCTTTGCACCGTATACCAAGAATACAACGATTCTTAATATAGGACTTTATTTCAACGGCGTACTCTGACCTTTTTCCAACCATGTTTTGTGTTAGTATACAAAAGATGACAGCGTTTATCGAACGATATACATGGCTAAAGTGGGCGGATTTTAACAGGTTTGGTATCAATGTATAGGTAAAATGTTTTTCTACGCTGTGATATTTATTTCCAGGTGATTTTCGCATTAGTGCATGAGAAAACGTTCTACTTGCATTTATATTTGAACAGTCCTCGTAGCCCATTTTGTAACTGGGGATTACTCGTTTGAAAGCGGGAGTATGACTGGAATTCTGGAACAATTAAAGTGGGAATCTCGTAAAGAGCGGAGAAAACAAAGTAGGCTGATACTTTTATATAAAGATCTCAAGGGTAGAACTTAAAAAATCTGGTGCATGGAGCAGATTTAATCTTGTACCACAAAGTTCAGTCTGATTGAAACCCGATCTAAGCGGAACTATGTACACCTAGATCTGACAGTGACCCATGAAAGGTCACCTTCCATGACTTCGGAATTTCCGTTTTATTCTATTTTAAACTAAAAAACCAGTGCGCCTTTTACGAAACATTCTCGGTGAGCAGGATAAAATGGGGGGTAGCTCCGAAGTTTATATAGAAGAATATTAAAAATCCACCAGAAAAAGATTTACATTGCCTTGTCATTCTTTCAACAGTTGACAGGAAATCATTATCTTATAAACTATATATTACTTTGAACCGAGAATTAGACACAGGTGATTGCCACAAAATGCACTGTAAGGCATTCATCGGATCGGGACGTTACTATGGTGTAGCCCTCCCCTCCCGTCACATATGCAGGGAGAACCATCTCTTGTACATGTTATAGATCCCTACCTGTAGGCTTTCATCCTTTAAACCTAGAGTGTATAAAATGTACAAAAGTTACGGGGTTGCTGCAGTATAAATAGATGGATAGATATACATGGGAGTTTGACCGATCACAATATCAGCAGCCCAGAAATGGTGACTGACCTGTTTCGGTGACCGGTAGTTCCCTCGTATTATTTTTTAAATAAAGGGTTCCATGACGTCATCACAGCTGGTCATTTTGAAAATAATTTAAGTTCTGTCACTTCTGTCAACAACATTGAAAAATTAAAAGACACCAAAACTGAATCCATTTAAATTTCCCTGAATCTCTTTACTGTTTTTCCTAATGCCTCTGGATTATGAGGAGAGTAGCACAACCACAACACCATAGGGATTTGTATGTACACACAGTAGTTCAAAATGAATAAAGTAAGAAGAAGAAAAGAGATTAAACACTTTGTGAATATGCTCCAGAATAGCTAGGATGGGAATGTTATTGATTATTCAGATGTCATAAAAATTAATGGTTTTTCTCAAGAAATTGTATTTTATACGGGCATGGACAACTTTGGCGTGCACGCCTCATAGTATAGTTAACGTGCGCGTGCATTTCAGCTGATCAGTCCCAAAGTTACGAGATCTCGCGAATTGAAAACTGGCGAGAAACGCTTTCATTTTGGTCGGATCATAGGGGCTTGAATCATGAAAAAATTGATTTTTTTTTTTTTTTATTTTATTTTTTTTTTTTTTTTGTGGTTCTATAATAGAGACAAGGGGGGAAACTTCGGCTCAATTTTTTGGGGGGTTACCTCATTTTACCCAGTGTATCTTTTTTTGCAAATGCAGTTTTTACCTGTTTGTTATGAATTATACAAGTTAAATAAATCCACTTTGCAAAAATAATCCGCCTCTGTCTGCCACTTGCAGGAAACATGTTTTTCTCGCATGGATTAACTCAGCAAAGCAAAATTCGGCATAAACGTGTGACAAAAATTTTCAGGTTTTCATCAATCACAACCGAACTAGTGATACGGGGGGAACTTTTTTCACTTTCACCCGTTGTCTTTCATTTAACTTTAGCTCGCTTTGCCAATTTGAATCCAAAAAGATGTACTCGCAGCTCAAAATATAGATTTTCCAACTTTTGCTTCGCTTTCCGCAGTGTTCTGTCAATGATCGGTACAGAAACCCGGGCGCTTGTCATAATCATCGTGTTTAAAAAGCGGGACGTGCAGGACAGATATAATCCGGAACTTCGGAAACTACGTCCGGCAGTGGAGTTGTTACTGTTAAAATGTGTGTGATAGCCTTGATTTCTCCTTTGATTTATTTTGTCAATGTAACATATTCTGCTAGGACTACGTACACACGTATTACGCAGATAAGATAACTGGATGGTGTTTCTACGTATAATGGGCTGTGCTCTGGGAATTTTGTATTGTATCGCTTTGCGGTCAACTTCCAATCAGTTGCTGTAACTTTTTGACACATGCGCAGAAAAGGAAATAAAATGTTTACTAACAAGCAGAAGACGGCCTTTGATCTGATAAGAAAAAAAAAAAAAAAAAAAAAAGGCCCAACTGGGCCCAACTGCCTTGTTTTTGCCCAGGCTGGGACGGGCACAACCCACGTTATCGAGGAGATTGCTAGAGAGCTCCGTATTGAAGGGGAAATGTTTGTCAGTTTCTTGCACAACGGGTATCGTATAAAATCTGTGTTTTTGGCAGAGTGCTAAAGAACGTGTGTACATGACGTTTGTTTGTTTGATTTGAGGTTTAACGTCCCCGTCAACACTGTAAAGGTCATTTTGGAGACGTTGCTTCCAATTTTGTGGGACTTTTACCCGACATTGAGATGAAATGACATCTCAAGCCCTGTCGCCCAATGAAACCAATAGGGTTTATTAGCATGAACGGTCCGCCTCGCACTGCGGTTCCTGGACAGGCTTAGATCCTCTAAGCGGTTTACCAGTACTAGTGGGGGCCAGATTCAGCTCTGTGTGGAAGCATCATGTAGCCCATATATTTCTTCAAGCCCCTTTGGGCGGGGGCCGCTGTGTACATGACGTCGTCACCTTATGTTTAAACGCTCGTTCCCGGTACACGGCGACGGTTAGCTAAGCAAAAAATAAATAAAAATGCAGCAGTGTTAAGCCAAACGGTTCAGAATTTTAGTTAAAAGAGATACGACTAGAAATAACTTGAAATTGTTTTACAAATTTGAATTCATAGTGGTCGGAATGACTGACGACTTTAAGCGTGTGTTCAAATATTGTTACTTAAATAACAATGGCTGTTTTGGTGCCAATAGGCCTGTAGGAATTTTCCCCTCTTTTTTTTCTTTGTGATAAGTGGAAACCAAGGAAAAAGCGTTTCAACATGTATTTTGTCTAATGTTTGCTGTTCTCTCTCTCTTTCTTTCTCTCTCTCTTTCTTTCTTTCTCTCTTTCTTTCTTTCTTTCTCTCTTTCTCTCTCTCTCTCTCTCTCTCTCTCTCTCTCTCTCTCTTTCTTTTTCTCTCTCTTTCTCTCAGATATTTGGATTAAATTTGTGGAGGTCTTAAGATTAAGTAGAGGGGTATGGAAATATTGTGTACTGTTCATTCCAGAGGTAGAAAGAACGGTGTACAGACCTAAACTGCACCAACCTGGCCCAAGGATTATAAAACTTTCTTTCATGCTCAACTGATAGGGTATGGAATTTATCCGGCACATAAATAAAATAATGTAATGCAAACACATAGAAAACAGTATAGTTCATACTTTCGTGAACGCATCGAGTCACATGATTTTCAGTGACATCAAGTGACGTCATTCTAAACCATGGTTCTCTACGGGTGTTGGTGAGGTCAACGCTGTTCCTCTCTTTGTAGTAAAATGGCGTGTAAATGTTTTTCAGTTTAAAAAGTTTGCCCTATAAGCATTATTTTTCGCCCAGTGATGAGGGGCATAGAATGTTATTGTAAAACAATAAACGAAATTTTTCTGCTTTTCATGAAAGTATGAACGACAGCGAGTCGCTAACAAAGTTTACATGAACCCCTTCGGGGTTCACTTACTTTGCATACTACCCACTGCGTTCGTACTATTATGAACAGCAAAAAAATAAATTTCATTCCTTAAGTGTTTGCCTCATATCGCTGCTCACTCTAGGGTTTATTAGCTATCTCATTATGTCAGTCATTGCAGAACACCCACATTGAGCCCGAGGTTATTTTGTTTTCAAAACCGTCTTCTGTAGCATGTTTTGTTATCCATGCAATTAGGGAAGCAACTTCTCAATTTCCCCTTAAATGTACATTTTTAACAGCCAGAATGACATGTCCTTATCAACTTTTAATAAAATGGACATTCAATTTGTCATCAAACTGCTGTCAAGTGTCAAAGAAAGCAGGTCATGAAATGTACATGCACTGGTGTTTATTTCTTCATGCGTAGCACTTTATGTAAACGGATGCTTTAGACACAAACTTTAGCGGCTCACTGGAAAAATGTTGACGATATTCTCCAGGAGGTATGAATATTAAAATACTGACATTTTGTTGTGTTACATTGGTGTGAATGTGCTTTATCGATTATTAATTTCTGTATATTTGTGCAGTTCACAACGCATTCTTTAAAGTTTGCGGACCTGCCCATCGTGGCTTAAAGAAATAGGTGGGCTGCGTGACGCTTCCAAGCAGAGCTGAAACCGACCGCACGCGAGTACTGCTAAACCGCTCAAAAAATCTATGCCTGCCCGGGCAAAGCGGTGCGAGTCAGACCGTTCATGCTTATAAACCCTATTGGTTTCATTGGGCGACAGGGCCTGAGATGTCAATTCATCTCAATGTCGAGTAAAAGTCCCACAAAACGGATTCAACGTCGCCAAAATGACCTGTTGATGGGCACTTTAAACATCTAATCAAACAAATAAATTCCTTAAAGTGTTTTGTTTGATTTGAGGTTTAACGTCTCCGTCAACACTGTAAAGGTCATTTTGGAGACGTTGCTTCCAATTTTGTGGGACTTTTACCCGACATTGAGATGAAATGACATCTCAAGCCCTGTCGCCCAATGAAACCAATAGGGTTTATTAGCATGGACGGTCCACCTCGCACCGCGGTTCCTGGACAGGCTTAGATCCTTTACGCGGTTTACCAGTACTAGTGTGCGGGCCGGATTCAGCTCTGCGTGGAAGCATCATGCAGCCCATATATTTCTTCAAGCCCCTATGAGCGGGGGCTCCCTTAAAGTGTTTGGGTGAGAATAATAATTGATATTGCGGTCGTGGCTTCGGGCTCGTTTTCAGTGAATTAAAGTCCCATGCTCGACAAAGCCTTACATGATACTTAACTAAACTGAAAACTCGCTTGAAAATTCCTTGTTTCGGCCTCAATCCCATCATACATTCTATTGTTCTGTTCTTAAATCACCCAATGTGCCCAACCTCAATAGTGCTTATTGTCATTTACTGGCCATTAGCGACCCAGGATCAAAATTTCACAACATAAAAAGGAATATGTTGCAATAGGGAACACATTGTTTTCATGCTGCATCATTTTGAACATTTACGTATTAGTGGCATTTTGACTAAGCAGGAATTGGCCCCGCCCATCGGGGCATGAAGAAATGATGCTTCCACGCAGAGCTGAAACCGACCCGCACACGAGTACTGGTAATCCGCTAAGAGCATCTAACCCTGCCCAGGCAAAGCGGTGCGAGTCGGCCCGTCCATGTTAATTAACCCTATTTGTTCATTGGGCGGCAGGGCTTGAGATGTCATTTCATCTTAAGGTCGGGTAAAAGTCCCACAAAATTGGAAGCAACATCTCCAAAATGACCTTTACAGTGTTGACGGGGACGTTAAACCTCAAATCAAATCTAAGCAGAAAAATTGATGAACTGTTAGTATTTAAAAATAACGAGCATTACTTTACCGCTCGACTGAATTGAGCATGAAAAACGTTTTTTAACCTTTAAATAGCCTAGTCGAGAAACAGTAAGATTGGAATGCCGCTTTACTCAACAGCACCAAAATTAAATGCCCTATATATTGACAAGGCCCCATTTCTTACTTTCCACTACACTCTAGGCTAATACAAGTACTTTTCAACAGATCTAAGCACTTCACAATCAAACCTTTCATAAAAGTCATCTATTTTAAGGCATTCAAGTTCTGCAACGGAAGGCCTGTTTTTTTGTTTTTTTTTACCGGATACTACGGTCTTCGACCACATGTGATTAACAATCGGCTCGATATGAGTGAAATAAACTCGAAAGGACCGTAAAATGATCCCCGCTCCACCCCCCCCCCCCACACACACACACAAAGAAATAATAATAATAATAAAAAAAAAATCAAGGTAGATATGCTATAGCTTATTCTGACCTTTTTAGCTCACCTCACCTCATGGTGAGCTTTTGTGATAGTAAGATGTCCGGCGTCGTCGTGCGTCGTCCGTCGTCCGTCGTGCGTCGTCCGTGCGTAAACTTTTTCTTGTGAACACACTAGAGGCCACAGTTTTGGTCCAATTATCATCAAACTTGCTCAGAATGATAATCATGACAATATCTCGGTCAAGTTCGAATTTGGGTCATGTCGGGTAAAAAAGTAGGTCAGTAGGTCAAATCATAGAAAAACCTTGTGAACACTCGAGAGGCCACAATTTTGGTCCAATCATCATCAAACTTGCTCAGAATGATCATTGTGACAATATTTTAGTGAAGTTTGAATATGGATCATGTCGGCTTAAAAAGTAGGTCAGCGGGTCAAATCATAGAAAAACCTTGTGAACACCCTAGAGGCCACAATTTTGGTCCAATCATAATCAAACTTGCTCAGAATGATCATCATGACAATATCTTGGTCAAGTTCGAATATGGGTCATGTCCGGTCAAAAAGTAGGTCAGTAGGTCAAATCATAGAAAAACCTTGTGAACACTCTGAAGGCCACTGTTTTGGTCCAATTATCATGAAACTTGCTCAGAATGCCTTTGACGCACAAACAGTTTTATAACATTTATTATCACAATAATTCTTCACAATCTCCAGACGTTTCGGCTTTTTACAGCCTTTTTCACGGATTTTTCTTTCAAGCTATCACATATTTTTCCTATTCATCTTTCCACCATATTTAATGTTTTTGTTATGCCAAACGTTGCCGCGGCGTCATGACGTCGGATTCCCGACATCATAACGTCGCAACCCTGTTTGGCGCCAAAAACCTAGGACCAGCTGTTCAAAGCATCGGTAGTCCAACAAGCTCTTTAGTGGTCATATTGTTAGCTGTTCTAACAAGTTTAATATGTATTTTTTTTTTTTTGGTTGAAAAACTGCGAGCAGCCCTTGCATACGAAAAAGCTGCTCACATTTTTACAGCAAAATTATTAGCACACCTGCCACAACAAATGATCAAAGTTTTAGCGATCCAATAACCAACTGAACAACTGGCCCATGAACAATATTGAAAATCAATGCTGCTACAATCATGTAACTCTATCAGTGATGCCTTATGTCAAAGCGAAAAGCTAAGGCTCTGTCGCGGCTGCTTATCTTTACAGTCTCGCCAGAGCCCTCGCTGTTCGCCCACAAATAGAACGGAACAAACTCATCCCCCCCCCCCCTGACACTCACAGCACTAAAGCAAACTTACATCTACACTAATTGGAGAACACCTGAGAAACATACCTACGAACCAATAATAAAATGATCTAACAATAAGAACAATATTTCCGACAGCAACAACAGTAATAATAAAAAACTACAATATAAACCCCTTTTGTACCAATTAGAATCTTCCACCCTACACACAGCAGAAGTTCATCCCGAAAACCAGGGGTGTCAGATTGCGCTCCCTTCAAATTTAGGCTGGAAAATGGCCTAGCGTTTTGCAAACAGAGCAGGCCACGACCAGACGCCGCATCCTGCGGCGTCCGATCTGGGCCCGCACCGTTTGCCAACTACCAAATTTTGGCTGGAAAATGGCCTATCGTTGGGCCAACACTGCAGGCCCCAACCAGACTCCGCATCCTGCGGCGTCCGATCTCGGCCCGCACTGCTTGCCAACTACCAAATTTTGGCTGGAAAATGGCCTAGCGCTATGCAAACAGTGCAGGCCCCGATCAGACGCCGCATCCCGCTGCGTCCGACCCGGGCTCGCACTGTTTGCCAACTACCGATTTTTTTTTTTTTTTTGTGGAAAATGGCCTATGGTTATGCAAACAGTGCAGGCCCCGATCAGACGCCGCATGCTGCGGCGTCTGATCTAGGCCCAAACCGCTTGCCAACTACCAAATTTTGGCTGGAAAAGGGCACAGCATTACGCAAACATTGCAGGCCCCGATCAGACGCCGCATCCTGCAGCGTCCAATCCGGGCCCGCACTGCTTGCCATCCACCAAACCTTGGCTGGAAAATGGCCCAGCGTTATGCAAACAGTGCAGGCCCCGATCAGACGCCGCATCCTGCAGCGTCCAATCTGGGTACGCACCGTCTGCCATCCACCAATCTTTGGCTGGAAAATGGCCCAGCGTTATGCAAACAGTGCAGGCCCCGATCAGACGCCGCATCCTGCAGCGTCCAATCCGGGTACGCACCGTTTGCCATCCACCAAACTTTGGCTGGAAAATGGCCTAGCGTTATGCAAACAGTGCAGGCCCCGATCAGACGCCGCATCCTGCATCGTCCAATCTGGGTACGCACTGTTTGCCATCCACCAAACTTTGGCTGGAAAATGGCCTAGCGTTATGCAAACAATGCAGGCCCCGATCAGACGCCGCATCCTGCAGCGTCCAATCCGGGCCCACACTGCTTGCCAACCACCAAACTTATGCTGGAAAATGGCCAAGCGTTATGCAAACAGTGCAGCCCGTTTTTTTTTGTGGAAAATGGCCTATGGTTATGCAAACAGTGCAGGCCCCGATCAGACGCCGCATGCTGCGGCGTCTGATCTAGGCCCAAACCGCTTGCCAACTACCAAATTTTGGCTGGAAAAGGGCACAGCATTACGCAAACATTGCAGGCCCCGATCAGACGCCGCATCCTGCAGCGTCCAATCCGGGCCCGCACTGCTTGCCATCCACCAAACCTTGGCTGGAAAATGGCCCAGCGTTATGCAAACAGTGCAGGCCCCGATCAGACGCCGCATCCTGCAGCGTCCAATCTGGGTACGCACCGTCTGCCATCCACCAATCTTTGGCTGGAAAATGGCCCAGCGTTATGCAAACAGTGCAGGCCCCGATCAGACGCCGCATCCTGCAGCGTCCAATCCGGGTACGCACCGTTTGCCATCCACCAAACTTTGGCTGGAAAATGGCCTAGCGTTATGCAAACAGTGCAGGCCCCGATCAGACGCCGCATCCTGCATCGTCCAATCTGGGTACGCACTGTTTGCCATCCACCAAACTTTGGCTGGAAAATGGCCTAGCGTTATGCAAACAATGCAGGCCCCGATCAGACGCCGCATCCTGCAGCGTCCAATCCGGGCCCACACTGCTTGCCAACCACCAAACTTATGCAACATCTCCAAAATGACCTAAATTGTGTTGACGGAAACGTTAAACCTCAATCAATCACACAAATATTAAACACCATAAGACGACATGCACAACACATGAACCATAACTCTTGCTTTACTACTTTCAGAGTTATTGCCCTTTGAATATTGAAATTTTTTCAGTTTTTTTTTTATTTCTGCTCAAAAGACGGTTGTATGAACTCAACTGTATGTTTCTTTGGCTCATGTTATACTGATGGCTGTAACCGGGGGTATTTGTGAGCATATGCTCACTTGATTGTCTAGTTTGTAGTGTTTGTTTGCAGTTGTTTTTCAATGAATCTTACATCACACTTGTATTCAAAGGTAAGAAAGGTGCTATAGCAAAATAGTTGTCAAGCGCATGTAGTCCCAACATAGGTTTATAAATTTTGCCATATTTGAAAATTTTGCTTTACCCAGCTGGCACAGAAACCCCTGTAGTGCACTGGTTATGCTACTAGTCTTGAAAACCAATGAATGCAGGATTGATCCTGGGCTTCTCTAAACATTCGGACAAGTCTTTAAACTGCAGTCCATTCTGTGAATGACCTAAGCTGTAAGTAAGATGTAAAACAAACCCTTTCGATCATACCCAGCTGGCACATGCCACTTATTTAACATAATATCATCTTTGATGAAACATTGCAAGAATATATACCCAGTTAGATAAATACCCAGTAGACTAGATAAGGTGCGTATTTGCTGAAAATTGAGGGATAATTTTCCTTATTGTTCATCAAAAACATAAGTTGTGGGTATTCATTGGAACCGCCTCAATGAGGCTGAGGCGGTTCAAATAAGTACCCACAACATGTGTTTTTGTTGAGAGATAAAGAAAATTAACCCTGAATTATCACCAAATGCGCACCTTATCTAGTCTACTGAATACCTGTTAGATGTATTTCATTTTTGGTTTAGTATTATTTTAAAATGGCAATAGTGACATGTATTAAACCATTTTTGCTTGAGTAAAGAGGTTAATCAAGGATAGATTAGTCTATTCTATGGATAACTTCTTTTTAGTTTTAGATTTGTGTTCATTTTTATGTCTCTCTCCCCCCCCCCCCCCCCCCCTCCCCTTTTTTTTTCGGCAGAGGCCTATTGGTTTTCCCTTGGGCCTCTGTCTGTTCAAGCTATCTTCACATAACTTCACATAAATATTAATCAACATAAGACGACATGCAGAGCGCAAGAACTATAACTCTTGTATTTGTACTTTTTCAGTTACCTCCCTTGGAAGTTAGTCGATTAGAAAATCCTGTATGTATTGTATGGGAAGATTGTCCGGTCAGTAACTTTCGTATTCTTAGATGCATTTTGAAATTTCTTGGCCGAAAAATTAACCATCATGAGACAATGTGTCAAGTGCATGACCCAGGCTGGTACTTAGAGGTCAAAGGTCAAAATGGGGTCTTTTTTATCTGTTTGGTCAATAACTTTCATATTAATGGATGAATTTTAAAACGACTTGGCAGAAATATTATACATCAAGGGACAATGTGTTGCTCGCAAGAACAAGGCCAATACCTCCAAGGTCAAGGTCATACTTAGAGGTCAAAGGTCAAAAAAGGGTCTTTTTTTTCGTGTCAGGTCAATAACTTTTATTTCTGGAGGCCCTTTTAAAGAAAAACTGGCAGAAATATTCACCTTTATTAGAAGATATGTTGTGCGAAAGACCAAGGTCACAACATCCAATGTCAAGGTCATACTTTAGAGGTCAAAGGTAAAAAAAAAATAACTTTATCGTTCCCCGCCTTTTTGAAGAAAAGGGGAGGGACATTGTTTTCGGCTTTCCATGGTGTGTTGTGAGTGGTTCCGAGATTTTAGTAGGTACCTTGTCCCCTTAACTCCTCCGACAGTTTTTGCTCAATCCTTTTGAAACTTTACAGGGGCTTTTACGAGGGTATGAAGATATGCATGTTTTTGTGTTTTTTTTTTCAGAAACTTGAAATTATTTTTATCACTTTAGTAGGTACCTTGTCCCCTTAACTCCTCCCACAGGTTTTGCTCAATTCTTTTGAAACTTTACAGGGGCTTTTAAGAGGGTCTTAAGATATGCATGTGTTTTTTCAAAAATCTTGAAATTATTTTTTTTATCACTTTTTTCAGGTTTTTAACTTAGCCATTTTTTGGAGTTCTGAGTTTTAAGTAGGTTCCTTGTCCCCTTAACTCCTCCCATATTTTTTGCTCAATCCTTTGAAACTTTACAGGGGCTTTTAAGAGGGTCTGAAGATATGCATGTGTCTTTTTTAGAATCTTGAAATTATTTTTTATTACTTTTTTACAGGTTTTTAACTTAGCCATTCTTTGGAGTTCTAATATAACAAAAGTGAATAGTGTGCTGGTACCTTGTCCCCGTATACCTTGTTGGGTGTATAATATAGGCATTTGATAAACACACAACACAGACATAATAGGAAATAATTACTTTCTTTTCTTTTTATCTGCCAGAGATAATACCCTTCAAAATAAAACTCAAAGACGGGGACAAAAAAATTCTCTGAATTCGCTTGTTATTCCTAGATTTATTTTGAAATTACTTGACAGAAATGTTAACCATCATGATACGATGTGTTGAGTGCATGGCCTAGGTTGGTACCTCAAAAGGTCAAAGTCATACTTAAAGGTCAAAGGTCAAAAAAGGGTCTTTTTCTGTGTTTGGTCAATAACTTGCATATTAATGGATGGATTTTAAAATGACTTGGCAGAAATATTAGCCATCATGAGATGATGTGTTGCGTGTAAGACCCAGGTCAGTATCTCCAAGGTCAAGGTCAGTCTTAGAGGTCAAAGGTAAAAAAAGACGCTTTTTTCTATCTGGTCAATAATTTTTTTTTATTTCTGAAGAAACTTTTTAAAGTAATCTAGCAGAAATATTCACCTGCATTAGAATACTATAATAGAATAAGAATAATGCATGAGACAATGTGTTGCCCGCAAGAATCAGTTAGGCACCTCAATGATAAAAAAGGGGGGAGACATCTGTGTTTTTGTAGAAAAACAAATTCTAGTGTTATTTCTAGTTTTCATATCACTGAAACAGATGTACTTAGTTAATTTTGACATGTTTTTGTACAGTGCTTTCACAGCAACCATAACTAATTTGTAGACTGTAATACAATATTTTTTTAATGCCTCTTCTTAAGCGAGGGATTTCTTCTTAAGGTTTTTAGATTGTCATTATAACAACCATTGATGACAACATATGTCATAGCAGAGGTGTCATACCCATTTAAGTAACAGCCATATATTGGTTTAAATAGGGTAGATAAAGTGCTTCAAGCTAGATATCTACAATAGAAATCTATGGAAGACATTTCAGTTGCAAATACTTTATAATGTGCATCCCATTGGTGAACTAATTTCACCTAGAAACATTGACAAGTCTTTGAAAGCTTCCCCACTGGATTTGATTCAATGCTATATAATAAACAATGGTTGATTCAGCATCATTGCAAGAATTAGTTTGTGTCAAATTATTTAAATTAAGAGCCACAGTTCTAAGACAGATTTCAGTATGCTGATTCTTTTACACGGGTAGTAAACTACATAATCGGAGCCAGTGGCTCTGAATGGCAAATGTGTGCATCTTTTGGGTCATGTGTGGCTCTGAGCATATCGGTTTGAACTGACAGTCAATAAAGGTAGGTTGGCCATTCATTTTACAAGTTTGGTTTTGTTAGATAACAAGTCCTCATGTCTCTTAACTGTTTTTCTATACAGTGGAAATCTGGTAAATGTGAACGATCTTGTGTGAATCTCTGTGGCGTGAGGTGACAGGTAGTGAATTAACAGATCCTCAGAGGGACATCAAAGCCATAGCCGGCTGATTTTTCTATAAAAGCTGTATGTGACTGACATGATTCACATCATTTATGTACAAACCTGTTGGCCATTCTCTCTCAGTTCCAGAAAAATGAAAAATAACAACTCCAGGCAAATTTCGAATACTTCTATGATGGCTATGTTTGGATAGGGAGGCTCTGATTATGATGGGCAGTGCTTCGCAAACTCATTGTCTTTCTTATCTTGAAGCTTTTCAGTTGACTTGATCCAACTCAGTGTTGTGAAAAAAAAATAGACAGACATTCAGACAGACACACAAATACCCACAATAACAAAAAGCGACTCAACATATTCAGCGTCGCCCTTCACAATCAGAACCATTGTAAAATTATTCAAAATTTGCCATATTGTGTTCTATATATCGTTTTCTGGAAATGAAGATTAGAAAACAGTTTCATACATAAACGATGCGAATATGTCAGGCACAAACAAATTTAATGGAAAAATCTGCCGGGTATGGCTTTGGCGTTCCTTTGAGGATCTGTTGATTCACTACCCGTCACCTCATGCCACAAGTGATTAAGGCATGATAGTCCACATCTACCAACTTTCCATTGTATAGGAAAACAGTTAAGTGACAAGAGGACAGCATCATATTCTCCTTTTTTAATCTATTTACCTCACAAAAACAAACTGGTACGATGAATGACCAACCTACCTTTATTGACTGTCATATCAAACCCATATAATCACAGCCGGAAGACTCGCACAACATTTGTCATTCAGAGCCACTGGCTCCGATTATGTAGTTTGCTAACCATGTTGACCTAATGCACAACTTCGCCTTCTAGTTCTGGTAGACACCTTTGAGTAGTAAATATGGACAAAACAAGCTAATGGTTAGGACAACACTGCTCTGACATACATTGTTCTCCTAAAATTACAATGTTGTATTGAATGTTGATATTAAGTCATGCTGAGCATAGGGTACATCTAAATCAGTTACTTTCTGAAGAAACCATGTGATCAGGTTCTACACTGTAATGAATAAATACATTTTATGCATTTTGTTATGATGATAAGCAGAAATGGATGTTTTGCTAAATTCAATAAGCATGTTAAGTCAACTACACCTCAGTTCTGGCATCAGTTATGACCCTTAATATACTTGATGGTTAGCAAATTATCTTTTGTAGATTTTTGATTCAAAAGAGACAGACAAACAAAACTAAAAAAAAACTAATTGCTGACAGAGCTCTGTCTTATGCTCTTGCCTGCTTGTTTTAGGTTTAGTGTCCCCATTTACACTGTACAGGTCATTTTTGAGGCATTGCTGCCAATTTTCAAGGATTTTTACCCAACATTGAATGATAAAATGACATCTTAAGCTTTGTACCCCAATGAAATCAATGTTTATAAACATAGATGGTCCGACTCACACCACTTTTCCTGGGCGGGCTTAGATCCTCTAGGCGGTTCGCCAGTACTCGTGCAGCTAGTTTCTGCTCTGCATGGAAACATCATACATCCCATCTATTACTTCATTGGACCTCCAAGCCCAAATAAGCAGGGATTAGTCCAGGTAATTTGCAAATTGAAATTTATACAAGGTCATTTCACTGTTTTGCACATTGCATTGTTGGTGTGAGTAAATACAGATCTGTTTCAGTGTTTTTTTGTTAGGTAATTAAAGACATTTGGAGTTATTGTTAGTTCTAGTTTTATTTATCACCTTGTTCTATTTGTACTCGTTCATTACCCATTTCATAGTTAATAATATGAACATTGTGGTATTCCATTCCATTAACCCTTAAGATGCTAGGTTTAAAAATGTAAACTATGGTAAGACCGCTACTAAACAAGCTTTCAGATCTCTGCCTACACTGTTTAAAACAAAGACTTTGAAAATGACAGACAGATGACAAATCAGGTGACTAATGTTGTAACTCGCATTTGTCTGTTATCAGCATTTACCTTTTCCCTGTATGGAGGTCAAAGGTTTGTTCCAGTCTTGGCCAAGTTTGAATATGGCTCATGTTGAATTAAGAAAGAAATCACTTGGTTAAAATCCATCTTGCATTTATGCAAATTGCAAATGCCATAAATGTGGTGGGCTTTTCTACTGTTTATTTCTTTGGTATGGAATAACAATCTTCTGTTATTTTGACTGTTTAACAAAGATAACTTGACCACAAAATCATAAGTCATGACTCATGACCGAAAGACAAGACTCACCAGTTAACAGAGGTAAAATATGCAGAAAAATACCTGCAAATGGAAAAGGAGAAAAAAATGACCATTTACATGAAGCAACTAAACATTAAAGTTTCCCTTTAATGGAAACTAATTATTTGAAAGATTGAATCTGTTACTCGAGTCAACGATATAGGACAATCCTAGTCCTCTTGTTTTTTGTTTTTTTTTAAAATTGTCATCGCTCTAACGCCTTCATTTTTCATCATATTTTAATATAAATAACTTCACGCCAATGTTGCGTATGTGACCCTTTCAAGGTCATGGCCTCAAGGTCAAGGTCACTGGCTATCTTTAGAAAACTAGAAAACTTTGTCATTGCTCTAGCGCTTACATTTTGCTAAGGATTTTAATATAGCTTCACACAAATGTTGCTTATGATAATATCTTAGGCCACTTTGACTTTCAAGGTCATGGCCTCAAGGTCTGGCAATTTTCAGAGAAAAACTTTGTCATTGCTCTAGCACCTACATTTTCAACGAATTTTATGTCTGGGTCAAACTCGTGGTCGTTGTGCAAAAACTGACTTTCTTTTAATATTCCACAATTACATCAAATGTTGCCTTCAGACTCGCAGCACTTCATAATGAAAAGTAGAGTACAACTGAGCATTGGCATCCGCATGCTATGCTCGTTTTTTTTTTTAAACGCATAAATAAATCATATCCCCACCATCCCCACACAAAAAAGTTGTGATAGGGTTGGGATATTGCATTTATTTTGTACATACATACATGCATGCAAGCTTGTCAGACTTTCAAGGTGTTGGGGTCAAGGTCAAGTTCTTGTGGCTATTTTAGGAAAAAGTTCATCTTCGCTCTAATCCCCTACATTAATTGATGGGTTTTGATAGAACCACCTTAATATGTTGCCTTTACAGTATGCATCAGGTGAGCGATCCAGGGCCATCATGGCCCTCTTGTTTGTTTATCGTGTTGTGGTGCCTATTCAGATTAATACAAACTTGCTGAGCAGAAGAATTGAGCAGTGTTTTTTCTTACCCAAGTCCCTACATAAATGGATTTGGCCGAATTCATAAATAGAAGCGTCCACTTCAGAAACTCGCGGATGAGAGAGCATGTGGGTGCTGCACTGTAGGGGTTCTGTCCCCTTAAATCACCCAATGTGCCCAACCTCAATAGTGCTTATTGTCATTTACTGGCCATTAGCGACCCAGGATCAAAATTTCACAACATAAAAAGGAATATGTTGCAATAGGGAACAAATTGTTTTCATGCTGCATCATTTTGAACATTTGCGTATTGGTGGCATTTTAACAAGCTAGCTGTTTTTTAGCTCACCTGGGCCGAAGGCTCCAGGGGGGCTTATAGTATAGTGGGTCCTCCGTCGTCCGTCCTTCCACACTTTTGAGCAGCTATATCTCTGCAGCCTGCAGGCTGATCTCAATCATTTCTCATCTGTAGCATGCCTCAGGTGGGGCATTGATGAAATTAGCTTTTTTTGGGGAAATCGCATGAAAACTTTGGTTGCTATTGCAATCACAAGTTCTAATAGACTTACAATGGGAAAATGCTTGTCATCACCGTAGCCCCTTCAGTTTTGATCGGATCTTTCTGAAACTTATATGTAAAGTTGCTGGGGATAAAATCTCGGATGAGTTCGAAAACAAGCCAAGTTGGTCCATTTATCACAGAGTAACGTCCCTTTGATTGCTGAAAATGCCGATTTTTGACCTTGTCATCACCGTAGCCCTTTCAGTTTTGATCGGATCTTTCTGAAACTTATATGTAAGGTGGCTTGGGATAAAACCTTGGATGAGTTCGAATACCGGCCAAGGTGGCCTATTTACTATATAGTTATGTCCCTTTGATGGCTGAAAATGTCGATTTTTGACCTTGTCATCACCGTAGCCCCTTCAGTTTTGATCGGATTTTTCTGAAACTTAAATGTAAGGTGACTGGGGATAAAACCTAGGATGATTTCGAATACCGGTCAAGTTGGCCCATTTATCATAGATTTACGTCCTTGTTATCACCATACCCCTTCAGTTTTGATCGGATCTTTCTGAAACTTATATGTATGGTGGCTGGGGATAAAATCTTGGATGAGTTCGAAAACAGGCCAAGTCAGCCTATCTATCGTAGAGTTATGTCCCTTTGATGGCTGAAAATCTTTATTTTTGACCTTGTTATCACCGTAGCCCCTTCAGGTTTGATCGGATTTTTCTGAAACTTATATGTAAGGTGGCTGGGGATAAAACCTCGGATGAGTTCGAAAACTGGCCAAGTTGGCCCATTTATTTTAGAGTAACATCATTTGATTGCTAAAAATGCCAAATTTTGACCTTGTCATCACCGTAGCCCCTTCAGTTTTGATCGGATCTTTCTGAAACTTATATGTAAGGTGGCTGGGAATAAAACCTTGGATGAGTTTGAATACTGGCCGAGTCGGCACATTTATCATAGAGTTACGTGCCTTTGATTGCTTGAAAATGCATATTTTCGACCTTATTAGCACTGCTCCCCCTTCAGTTTTGATCGGATCTTTATGAAACTTACAAACAAATAAATCAGGCAGAAAAGCTCGGAGGAGTTTGAAAACTCGTGAGGTTTGCCTATTTGTCACAGAGTAACATCCCCTTGATTGCAGCAGTTAATTGCTTATTTTTGAACTTGTCATCACCATAGCCCCATCAGTTCATATCGGATCTTCTTAGCAAGTCAGGAATAAAAGCTTGAATGCGTTTGAAAACTGGTGAGGTCAGCCTATTTATCATAGAGTTACATTCTACTTGATTTGCAGAAAATGCTTACCCTGTCATCACCATGTCCTTCCATTTATCCTTCAGTAAAGGTTGGCACTTCCTGAAACTTTGAATCTGTTAGCTAAGGTGAGCGATACAGGGTCCTCTTGATTTATTTCTGTCTACACAAGCATGATTGAAACTGTTTTGAAAATAACTCAAAACGTCCACGATTTCAACAAAAAAATACATTTCACTTTTTTCTGATTCCGGTAAGGAGTAACTACGGTTAATCCCTGCCTTCCTAAATTTAACCACCCACCTAGCTCAGTGCATCAGATGCTAAAAGGTCCCAGGTTCGATCCCCAGCAGCGGTGACAAAATTTCGGCGTCAGAACACGTTCCATTGGCATAATAAATTTTGCAGGTATGAATATCATAAAGTGCATCGTCCTTCGAATCTAGACGTTAACTGGAGACCCCTGTGCAGGGAGAACCATCCCCTGTGCAGGTTCAAGAACCCTACCGTAATTACATGGTGATTGTGTACTCTTTCAGCCTTCAAAACTGGAGTATATGCAGTATACAACGTCTGTGTCCCCTCTTGGGCTTTAGTTGAAAATGGAAGAAAAATAGCGATCATGCTCATTTGTCACTACTTCGAACGGTATACAAATTAAACAGCACCGGTCGTTCCGGTCGTTAGTTCATCGATAGAGTAGCCCGTAATCAGCAGAAAAACCAAGCTTCGCGACGATTGTTTTCTTGATCTGTTACATAAAGCGATGTAAAAGTAGTAAAATCTAAATTTAGAGCTGCAAATACATCATTTTGGATTCCAATTGGTCAAGAGAGGTTCATTTTAATGAAAGACATCAGTTGAAAGCGAAAAAAGTTTCCTCCGTAACACCTGTTCGCTTGTGATTGATGAAAACCTGAAAATTTTTGTCACACGTTAATGCCGAATTTTGCTTTGCTGAGATAATCCATGCGAGAAAAACATGTTTCCTGCAAGTGACGGACAGAGGCGGATTATTGTTGCAAAGTTGACATATTTAACTTGTATAATTCGTAATAAGCAGGTGAAAAACTGCATTTGCGAAAAAGATACACTGGGTAAAATGAGGTAACCCCCCAAAAAATAGAGTCGAAGTTTCCCCCCTTGTCTCTAATATAGTACCAAAAAAAAAAAAAAAATTTTTTTTTTTTTCATTTTTTTTTTTCATGATTCAAGCCCCTATGGTCGGATTTGTTTCTCTTTCCGTAAATGTTCAAGATCTTTCTAAATATCAAAAATTATAACGTATCCTTTTTAACAAATAAATGCGTTTTAAAAAATAAAAAAAAGTAGAAGTAAAACAAAGATCAGGAATCGATACAATTAACTTACTCCACCCATCAAAGACACCAAAGGGAAAGAAATACAAACATTAAGCGACCAGACCATAATGGAAACCTTAACAAAGGAAGGCCATAAGGACAGTTACTTTCCCACAAAATGGCCATATGGCCATCCAAAATTAAAAGACACAAGTGATACATACAGTAAGTTACAAACAACAACATAAATAAATCGCCACAGAAGAACCGCCTTGGAACGGTCAGTGGAAAGATTTCCACTGGGGGGCTTAAATCGATTTTACGTGGCCACAATCATCGCCCTTACTTCCTTCGCGATTTAGACAAATAATTTGTTCAGTCCGCATGAAGGCCTCCTAACTCATCAGTGCATTATCTCCGTGAACACAAAAAATCAAATAACCACAGAGGTGAGACAACGGTGAGGACTCGACAGCAAGAAACCACTGAAATGCTGGAGCAAAAGAAAACCAACAGTTAGACTCCGATGGGCCCGACCAGAGACAGAGCATCAGGCACCAACCAACATTACCAAGAATTAGATCTCTCTAATTCTCAATAAGCCTTTACGTTGGAGCCGTCATAGAATCTGAGGCCTGACCAGCCGGCGTGCAATTAAAGAGGGACGCAAAGTTGCCAACCGTGATTGGGTTAACTACCATGCATGCAGTCTTTCGTATAACATCCATGTTGTACCCAATCTTTTTATATCGAAGAATGATTTTACGAAAATGGGTGCTG
This sequence comes from Lucinisca nassula, assembly GCA_963580285.1. Taxonomy (NCBI): domain Eukaryota; kingdom Metazoa; phylum Mollusca; class Bivalvia; order Lucinida; family Lucinidae; genus Lucinisca; species Lucinisca nassula. Next base: position 69,829,384 of record OY757020.1, read on the forward strand.
AAGTCATTGCGGTTATATATTTTTCTGAATTTATATACTAAGTCACCATAAAATTCGGGTTCAGATAGACCTTGTTGCTGAAGAGATTTAAGTCTTTTTTTGAATTTTGAAATTAACTCAGAATGGCGTCAATAAAATTTTGAAAATGCTTTGCGTAGTTTATGGTACCGATAACCCTGATTAAGGAGTTTAGCCGTTAATAATTTATTACGAGTGTTGAAGTCAGTTACATGACTACACACTCTAGCAAATCGAATTAACTGCGAAATATAAACGCCATAGGATGGCGCACGAGGAACATCACCATCCAAAAAAGGAAAATTTACAATCTCAAAATCAAAGTCATCGCGTTTATCGTAAATTTTGCACGAAACAAACCCATCTACAATAGATAGATGTAAATCCAAAAACGGGGCCTCGGTATCAGAAGAATTTGCTTTATTTAATTGAAGTTCTGGGGGGTAAATCTGACTGATCAAACCATCGAAATAGTTATTATCAATATTTAATAAATCATCTAAATATCTAGAAGTGGAGCTAAAAGCTTCAATAATTTCAGATTGGTTATCAATGGAAAGCGACAACATGAAGTCTCTTACATAACAATACAGGACGGATCAGCCACAAAAGGTGCGCAATTCGTACCCATTGGAATACCCACAATTTGTCTAAATAACTTAGTACCAAATCTAATATAAATATTGTCAAGTAGAAAGGTGAGGGCATCACACACTTTCTGACATGACCAAAGTGTATAATTCTTATTCTCTTTAGAAGTGAAAAATGCATTTCTGACATTACATGCAAGATAGAGAGAATCTTCTCTGTGAAAAGCCCATCCAATTAAATCATTAAGCTTTTCTTTTATAAGATTATGAGGAAGTGTAGTGTAAAGAGTGGAAAAATCGTAAGTAGACAGACTTGGAGCACGAAAATGTCTGGATTTCAATTTATTTAAAACCTCAATCGAATTTTTTATAGACCAAAACAGACTTCTTCCTGATCTTTCAAAGACTTTATCACAGTATTTAATCACATGCGTTTTAATAGCAGTAAGACAGGAAGTTAATAATTTAGAAAGTTCAGTGGTAGTATTACGCACTAAATAAAAAGGGCAAAAGTACTGAAGAAAATGACGAGGAACGCCGGTTATGAAAACAATTGTTTAATTTGTATTTTCTGTGTTTATGCAAATTCACCAATATGTAAATAATAAACATACAAAAATGTCCCCAATATTAATGTAAAAAAATTCTGAACTGGTCATCCAGTCAATATGTAAAAAGGCTGATCCTTTCTTGGATAAATGTCCTTTAACTAGTTACCGGCCAAAGTCCACAGTAGCATAAAATATTCACTTTAAACACTGGTAATTCCAGAAATTGAGACGGCAAAATCCAGTCTATCATGCATAAAGTCACTATAATATCATTGTGTGTCCTATAATCCAAGACCCCTTTTTATTAACATGTTGTTATGTACTTATCAAAACATTGCTCAAGAGTAAAGCTACCTGTTTAGGCATTTATCCCCTCCCAAGCCATGGTCATCAAGGATAACAATAAGAACAGATTTGTGTTTAACAACAAAATATCCATATCAATTACACCTGTGGACACAAAAGCGTTCAAACTCCTATGAAATAACTTTCAATGAATCTCTTTGCATCAAGTTAGTTTTGACAAGCAAATTCATTCATCAAAGAATTCTAAAACTAGATCAAGCCATTGATTGGTCTCATTTTGGAAAACAATATCTGATTGACATTTGAGATGTAAATTGATTGGACAGTGCAGGAGTCAGCAATGAAATGTACACCACCTGGTGTTTTGAATTTATTTCTGTTGATAGGATGTTAGGATATATTGAATGATGTTTCAAGTCAGAATGAAATGAAGCTCATCAAAGTTTGAACGCTTTTGTGTCCACAGGTGTATAATCTGTCCCAGTGTTTGATTCTAGACATTTGTTGTTACAATATGGTTTCGATATTTCCTTCTCATGAGGAGATTATGTTTAAACATGTTTTAGCAGTTCTTTTATGATCCTTGATGACCAGGTGCTTAAGAAAAATAGAAACTGTAATATGGCTTAATAAAGCAAACAATATGGTTTTATCCAAATTCCAACTGTCTCTCAGATTTGTGAAAAAAGTTAAATATAAGAAATATTTATCATTTATTCATTTTTTTAATTTTGCTAAATTTTATTTATTTATTTTTTTTTTTTAGCAAATATGATTTATACTGTCATGTCAATTTTATGTGGAATTTACTGCATAATAGTTCTCCCCTACTTTGTAGATTTTGGTCCCCAAAATTTAAGGATGACAATATATTTAAATATGTACATTTCATTTCAAAATTCAATGATGATTTGACAGTAACATGGATCTGGCAATTATATGAAACATTCTGATGAATGTGCGTCAAATATGAGTAATTTTGTCATAAACAAAGAAGTTCATTTCAAAAGTATGGATTCTGTGTTGAGAAGATTTTTTTTTTATACTTGTGAATGTACATGACAGCTTTTCGTGGTTAAAATCACTTTAAAAACCTTCCTTGTCATACCGCCTTTTAAAACACACATGTTCTAGATACTATTATGCAGTAAATTCCACATAAAATTGACATGACAGTATAAATCATATTTGCTAAAAAAAATAAATACATAAAATTTAGCAAAATAAAAAAATGAATAAATGATAAATATTTCTTATAATTAACTTTTTTCACAAATCTGAGAGACAGTTGGAATTTGGGTAAAACCATATTGTTTGCTTTATTAAGCCATATTACAGTTTCTATTTTTCTTAAGCACCTGGTCATCAAGGATCATAAAAGAATTGCTAAAACATGTTTAAACATAATCTCCTCATGAGAAGGAAATATCGAAACCATATTGTAACAACAAAGTCTAGAATCAAACACTGGGACAGATTATAATTGATATGGATATTTTGTTGTTAAACACAAATCTGTTCTTATTGTTATCCTTGATGACCATGGCTTGGGAGGGGATAAATGCCTAAACAGGTAGCTTTCCTCTTGAGCAATGTTTTGATAAGTACATATCAACATGTTAATAAAAAGGGGTCTTGGATTATAGGACACACAATGATATTATAGTGACTTTATGCATGATAGACTGGATTTTGCCGTCTCAATTTCTGGAATTACCAGTGTTTAAAGTGAATATTTTATGCTACTGTGGACTTTACCCGGATTCTCCACCAATCTTTTATGTTCTATGGTTTACTGTATTTGGGGTTCCTGAATAGAATAATAAAACAGTATAATATTTTGCTGTTTTATTTGTATCCTGTTTCCTCTGGTGTGACATAAGGAAACAGGATACAAATAAAACAGCAAAATATTATACTGTTTTATTATTCTATTCAGGAACCCCAAATACAGTAAACCATAGAACATAAAGTACCTCTCGCAGATATTACGCACTAAATAAAAAGCGCAAAAGTACTGAAGAAAATGACGAGGAACGCCGGTTATGAAAACAATTGTTTAATTTGTATTTTCTGTGTTTATGCAAATTCACCAATTTGTAAATAATAAACATACAAAAATGTCCCCAATATTAATGTAAAAAAATCTGAACTGGTTATCCAGTCAATATGTAAGAAGGCTGATCCTTTCTTGGATAAATGTCTTTTAACTAGTTACCGGGCAAAGTCCACAGCAGCATAAAATATTCACTTTAAACACTGGTAATTCCAGAAATTGAGACGGCAAAATCCAGTCTATCATGCATAAAGTCACTATAATATCATTGTGTGTCCTATAATCCAAGACCCCTTTTTATTAACATGTTGTTATGTACTTATCAAAACACTGCTCAAGAGGAAAGCTACCTGTTTAGGCATTTATCCCCTCCCAAGCCATGGTCATCAAGGATAACAATAAGAACAGATTTGTGTTTAACAACAAAATATCCATATCAATTATAATCTGTCCCAGTGTTTGATTCTAGACATTTGTTGTTACAATATGGTTTCGATATTTCCTTTTCATGAGGAGATTATGTTTAAACATGTTTTAGCAATTCTTTTATGATCCTTGATGACCAGGTGCTTTAGAAAAATAGAAACTGTAATATGGCTTAATAAAGCAAACAATATGTTTTATCCAAATTCCAACTGTCTCTCAGATTTGTGAAAAAAAGTTAATTATAAGAAATATTTATCATTTATTCATTTTTTTAATTTTGCTAAATTTTATTTATTATTTTTTTTTATCAAATATGATTTATACTGTCATAGCAATTTTATGTGGAATTTACTGCATAATAGTAGTGCAAGAGCTAGCATTTGCAATAAACCGTGCTTTGTAAGGTCTTTTATGAAGTTTTGGTAACCAGTATAGCGTAGGAAGCTTGTCTTGGCCTTCGGTAACACACACAGCAAACTTGGTGGCTGAATGACAAATATGTTTATCTACTATAACTCTCTCTTCAGCTAAAGGCTGAAGTTCATAGGCCTTAGTACCACCAAGCTCCTGCTTAAGCGTGATAACATAGTGGAGCCGTCTCATTCAAGGAAGCAGCGATTTCATCTCTACATTTACTGAAATCAATTTTAGAAGGAAACCGATATTTCGGTCCTTTAGAAATTATATTCCTTATCCTAGAATCAGGAATAATTTTCAAATTGCCAGTAATTACATAACCAGCAGCAGGATAGCAATACATTGAGTTTTTACAATCACATGAATCAGGAGTATCAGTATCAATATCAAGATCTGAAACAAGTTTATTGAAATTAAAAATGATAGATCTAACAGGTTTGTTATATTTATAGCAAATTATATATGTTTCAGTATTTTGAAAATAAGCAGGAATGGAAGAAAGCACCGATCTCTCACGGAAAATACTGGGCAAATCTATAAAATCCATACCCTTATTAATGAAGGATATTTTGAAGAAATGGCGTTTATGATTAATTTCAGAATCAATGTAAGGACGGAGAGTATGCTGAGTATAGCCTCTAGTTAAGAGAGCCGCATCAATTAACTGATGAGAACTTTCGTAAACTTATTCGCCTCGGTGTCCAGAAGACGTAAAACAGAAACGGGTAATGAACTTAAAAATGAAAGCATAGAGTGGCGTCCATGATTTAATAATATAATAGACAGTCACTTAACTCTAGTATTGTTTCGTTTAAACGCACGTACTTTACGTTTAAAGTTACCATTTTTCCTGGTGCCGTGAGATCTAGTTCTGCGTTTTCGACATTCCAGGAGCGAGAAAATATCAAAGTCCGGCATTCTGGAAATATTATCCTCATGATAAATGTTGTCATTAAATCCCAGTGGAAAAGGGGTCTGTAAAAATTTAATCCATTTCAGTTCAGCCTCATGTCTTTTGATTATTTTGAATCTAGATGTAGAATTTGCATCGTAATAAAGTTTTTCCACTGGTTGTATAACAATGTTGTTTACAGAATGACCTGTACGTCGAAAGTGACGGTACAAGAAAGTGTCAGTTTTCTTAGGCTTACTCATTCTACGATAATGCTCGTTCAATCTAGTTTTAAGCATGCGGTTAGTTTGACCGACGTACTGCATATTACAGTTTGCAGCACGTCATGTAATTAGATAAATTAAATCTGTAGACTGTCATGTCAAATCAGACATGACATCAAATTCATTTTCCCGGCGTTTGTTCGAAACATGCGTGACCGGTTCTAAATCATTGATCAATGTTATTCAGGCGCTCATCAGAATTATTTAGGCGTAAACTTTAAAGATTCCACAAAAATGAGAATCAGTCTTTTGTTTACCTTCCGTCTACGCGTTAAAGTTTTTGGCCAGTCAACAACAGTTGTTTTGACAGTTCATTTGGGGTACGCTTATACTCTGATACTTTGATAGGAAGACATTGAAATGCTAGTTTGTACAAACGGGGTTGTATTTTTTAAAAAGCTTTTTCTGTCAAAAATTCTATTTTTCCACGACTATGCTGCATTCTTCACAGATTTGGGTGCATTTGATTTTGTAAAACACACACACTGGTATTTCCTAAACTGATCCTGATTCAGACCGTGCATCATGACAAATTGCCTGATAATATGGTCTTAGGTGTCTACCTATCTCTCTATCCGAACCACAGTGCACTTTTTGCCATTCACCCAGCAGCAATGGAGCGTGTTTCCATCCGGAAATAATCACTGCCACCAGGAATCAACAGGATGGCAACACCAATTGAACTTGCCATCAAAATTTGATCAACAGTAAAGGCCCTGATCAGATGTCGCAGAATGCGGTAGGGTCTCTGCTCATCATTCAGGCAAACAGAGTTCGATTCCACTTTAAAACAGGTGTGAAGGCAATGATCAGGAATTGATACAAGTAACCACACCTCCAATCAGAGACACCAAAGGGAAACAATAACTAGACCCCAAATGCCCAAGTGGAAACATCAATAGCGGAAAGCCAAAAAGACAGTTACTTTCCCACAAAATGGCCAATTGGCTGTCCAAAACAAAAAGATATAAGCGATACACACTCTCAAAAACCACCAATATATGAGAAAAGTGAAGTTGATAAAAGCTGATAGGTTAAAATAGGTAAGTGAAATTAAAATCAGGTTAAAAACAACTTCCTCTGGATCTAGGGCCTTGGATGATGTAGTCTACCAACTGCATCCTTGATAGAGTCAAGGGTTGGCAGACAAACCGTATTCTGGGGCAAGGCATTCCACTGAACAATTGCAAGGGGATAAAATGAATATTTATAAAACTTACTAGATGTCTGAATCTGTCTGAAAGTCAATGGGTGACAGTGCCTGGAATTGGAATTCATTGGTTGAATGTAATCAGGGAGTGGTATTGCCACAAGACCATGAACTATCTTGTAGAAAAAGCAGAGACGTGCAAAGACCACCAACCTAACTCCTGGAGCATGCCCGTTACGCTTGACCTATAATCATAGTTATTAGTGGTACATCGGGCAGCTCTTCGTTGGACTTTTTCAAGCTTGAGTATTTTTTCCTCTGGTATGGGGATCCCAGATTGGAGCCGCATACTCCAGCTTTGGGCGTACCAGTGTTTTGTAGGCAGTCTCTCTGACCTTTTGGTTTTTGACTTTGATGTCTCGTTTGACGAATCCAAGGGTACTGTTTGCTTTGGTAGTAATTCTGTCGATGTGGGAATTCCGTGATAGGCCACTGGAAATGTCAAACCCCAAGTATCTTGCACTGGTGACAACCTCAAGGACATGGCCGTGCAGTTTGTACAGAATATTTACTGGTTTTCGAGAGGTAGACACCCTAACAACCTGATACTTAGAGGGGTTAAACTCCATGTCCCACCTGGATTCCCACATAGTATGTCCAGTTCCTGCAGCAGCACGCCACTGTCATCCGCACCTCCAACTGTCAGATACATAGGATTGTCATCCGCAAATAGACATACTTTTGAGGTGAGCTCATCTTGTAGGTCATTGATGTATATCAGGCCCAGGACAGATCCCTGTGGGACACCTGAGGTCACTGGTACAGATTCCGATTCCTCACCGTTTAGGACCACAGTCTGCGAGCGGTTACCAAGGAAGGCACGGATCCAGCGGAGGGCGTTTCCTCTGACCCGTACTGATGGAGTTTCCAAAAGAAGTGGTTCTCACCTTGAGTATGAATATATGTTGGCAAGATATAGCTTAATTGGGACCGTTTCAGGTTTTTTTTCCTTTTTCCTTTTGGTCTACATCGATTCATTTTCAGCAGAGTAATAGCCCTTTAATGTTTAAAAAACTGGTTGCTCAAAGTGATATTTTGAATTGTACTGTGTTGGTTGGTGTGTGTGTGGGGGGGGGGGGGGGGGTGGGGGGGGGAGTTATTTTATTAACTTTAAGCCAAGCATTAAATGATAGTTATAACTATAATATAGGGATTAAGATTCCCATGGGTTATCAACCAATCTGTTTAATTGTTTCAGAGTGTAATTCAGTCTCTATCGACTTTATTCATTTTTGTACAAAAGATTTTGTAGAGAGAATTTTGTTGTTAATTTTAAATTGAAAATCCCTGACCATAGTGTTGATTGATTGTTGAAATGGCCATAGTAATAACCATGCCCGTGACTAGGCAGTGCCTAATTTCATATAATTTTTGGGCAGATTGTTTGTAAGTCAACCCAAAGTTACAGAGCACAGAAGCTCTTCAGTGCTAATATTCACTTGACTATCACTGATAATTGTAGGAAATCCAGATAACCATGGTTATTTACAGAAAATAGACGCAATATGTTTCTTGCTGTGGGATTAGAATGTTGCACGAGAGGATAATCTACAAAACATAGATTGGAGTGCTTGTCTCTGCAAACAATGAATATCCAGATCAGATGCCACAGAAATGGCTTCTAATAAGGGTATACTTTTTTGCATAAAATTACATGAATTCAAGGGTAAAAAAAATCAGTCATAGGTCCTGTTGAGGACCATTTTTAGCTCACCTGTCAAATAGTGACAAAGTGATCTTTTGTGATCACATTTTGTCCGTCGTGCGTGCGTGCGTGCGTGCGTGCGTAAACACTTTCAAATATGTATATCACTAATACCCCACGGTCAATCTTGATCAAATTTCATGTGAAGCATCATCAGGTAGGGGGAAAGGCTGCATAAGGTTTTTGGGCTGATCAGATTGGAATTCTGGTTGCCATGACAACTTATAGCTCCCATAGACTTACAATGGGAAAAATTTAATAATCTTCTCCGAAACCACAGGGCCCAGAGCTTAGATATTTAGCTTGTAACAATGTCAAGTGGTCACCTACATAAATCCTGCCAATCATGTCCCGGGTGTCCAAATTGGCCACACCCCGGGGCCCCTTAGCTCCCATAGACTTAATAATGGAAAAAAAGATTCAAAAATCTTCTTCTCTGAAACCACAGGGCCCAGAGCTTAGATATTTAGCATGTAGCAACGGCAAGTGGTCACCTACATAAATCCTGCCAATCATGCCCTTGGGGTCCAAATGGGCCACGCCCCGGGGCCCCTTAGCTCCAATAGACTCCTAATGAAAAAAAAGCTTCAAAAATCTTCTTCCCTGAAACCACAGGGCCCAGAGCTTAGATATTTAGCATGTAGCAACGGCAAGTGGTCACCTACATAAATCCTGCCAATCATGACCCTGGGGTCCAAACGGGCCACGCCCCGGGGCCCCTTAGCTCCCATAGACTCCTAATGGAAAAAAAAGCTTCAAAAATCTTCTTCTCTGAAACCACAGGGTCCAGAGCTTAGATATTTAGCATGTAGCAACAGCAAGTGGTCACCTACATAAATCCTGCCAATCATGCCCCTTGGGTCCAAATAGGCAACGCCCCAGGGCCCCTTAGCTGCCATAGACTCCTAATGGAAAAAGCTTCAAAAATCTTCTTCTCTGAAACCACAGGGCCCAGAGCTTAGATATTTAGCATGTAGCAACGGCAAGTGGTCACCTATATAAATCCTGCCAATCATGTCCCTGGGGTCCGAATGGGCCACGCCCCGGGGTCACATAGACTCCTAATGGAAAAAAAAGCTTCAAAAATCTTCTTCTCTGAAACCACAGGGCCCAGAGCTTAGATATTTAGCATGTAGCAACAGCATGTGGTCACCTACATAAATCCTGCCAATCATGCCCCTTGGGTCCAAATAGGCAACGCCCCAGGGCCCCTTAGCTCCCATAGACTCCTAATGGAAAAAAGCTTCAAAAATCTTCTCTGAAACCACAGGGCCCAGAGCTTAGATATTTAGCATGTAGCAACGACAAGTGGTCACCTACATAAATGCTGCCAATCATGCCCCTTGGGCCAGAATTGGCCACCACCATGGCCCATTAACTACCATGGATGGACTTAAAATGGAAAAAACAAACTTAAAATGGAAAAAAAACTTCAAAAATATTCTTCTCTGAAACCATCAGGCCCAGAGCTTTGGTATTTAGCATGTAGCAACGTGGTGTGGTTGCCTACATGAATCCTGCCTGAGTCTTGCCCTTGGGGTTCAAATTGGCCAAATCCTGTGGCTTCTTAACTGCAATAAACTTATAATGGAAAAAAAATAAAAAATCTTCTTCTCTGAAACTATGAAGTACGGACCTTAGATATTTAGTATTATGCAACATAAAATGGTCGCCTACATAAATCCTGCCAACCATGCCCTTTGGGTCAAAATTGACCTATGGGCTTATACTGGAAAAAAAATTCAAAAATCTTCTCCAAAGCCACAAGGCCCAGAGCTCAGATATTTAGTATGTACCAATGTCAAGTGGTCTCCTACACTTATGATTTTCTGGTACACAGGTGAGCGATATAGGGCCATTGGGCCCATTTGTTTCTCCAAGCCATCATTCAGAGACAACAGAATCAACAGTGTTGACAGTGCTTTGAGTTTTAACTGATGCTAACAGGTGCAATGTCACAATGTTATAATTTGATTGTAGGCATGGTTTTAAATGTAGGTTTACTGTACGCAAAAATGCTCGTGAAAAACAAATAGCCGAATGGCTACAGTTACAGGTCAGAATCATTGAAGTCCTCAGTGTGATGAGGGCGAGGGATGGACGAGACACTCGCACAGTGTAATAATTTTTAAACTTTTTTCTGTATTATATGTTTCCTTTGTTGTTGTTTTTTCTTGAATATATGTATGCAATTCATTATTTTCAAATTTCAACGATTCACATTAACTTGATTTTCATATTTCGAAATTGCATTACAAAAACAAGTTTGATTCTTCGGCAGTGTCGGTAGATTCATCACCCTCAGAAGCAGTCTCTGTACCTTCTCTCTAACGTCACTGTCGGAGTCCATGTGGTCAATGATTCACTCCATTTCAGCCTCAACAGCGAAGTCAGTTTTACAATAGTCCTGTTCAGGCCCCGCCAATTTGGGCTTGAAGAAATAAATGGGCTGCACGATGCTCCCACATCGAGCTGAAACCGACCGCACACGAGTACTGGTAAACCGCGTAGCGGTGCTAAGCCTGCGCAGCCAAAGCGGTGCGAGTCTGTTATGCTGTTCAGCAAGCAGACCATTCTTTTTCATCAATGCTTCCAATGCCTTCTTCGATCAGAGCCTTTATATATATATCCGTCCATGCTTATAAACCCTACTGGTTTCATTGGGCGACAGGGCTTGAGATGTCATTGCATCTCAAAGTCGGGTAAAAGTCCCACAACATTGGAAGAAACGTCTCCAAAATGACCTTTACAATGTTGATGGGGACGTTAAACCTCAAACAAACAAAACAAACATTCTGGTAAAGTTTACGTCTCCAAAATCACCAATACAGTGTTGACGGGGACGTTAAACCTCAAATCAAACAAAACAATAGTCCTGTTCAGCCTTTTCGACATGTGTTATGCTGTTCAGCAAGCAGACCATTCTTTTTCATCAATGCTTCCAATGCCTTCTTCGATCAGAGCCTTTATATATATATCCGTCATGCGACGCTGAAAATTTCATTTGCCAATATTAAATTTTTCCCATATCATCTTTTTGGCATTCAGATTAGGGTGGTATGGTGAAAGCCGAAGAACTGTGTGCCCGTGTCTCTTCAAAAGCTGGTAAACTCGATAAGGAGGAGCTGGTTTATTTCGTTTGCAAAAATCCAAAAGCTCATACTTGAACATTTCTTGCCAAAGGCTGCATAAAACTGTATATTAAAGGAAACAAAAAGAACGAATAATAAAAGTGTTATTCAAAATTTGAGATTCGAAACTACGACCTTTGTCTGAGTAACTATTTCATTAAAGTTTTTGCATCTAACTAATACCGCCACATCGTATTCCTACAACGATGTTATATCAGAATAATATACAGCAAAGATTTTGTGAATTAAGCGAGGAAAAGTTGGTAACCCCCACATAACGGTTTTCAATGGAATGGTCCGTATGACGTAGTGTTCAGTAAACAGTCATCGATCTATAGTTAGACTTTGGATTTGCATGTGGCAGTCATCCAAGCATTTCAATAACACATCCACGTGACCACCAGTGCATTCTATCTTTTCTCCTAAAAGGTCATTTTTCTGGTGAAAATCATCTATGTGTGATATTTTTTTATTATTGATAATGCAAGCATAGGTTGCGGTGTACATTAGAACAACTTCTTTATCCTGGCTCAAACAAGCACCCACAACCTACATGTAGTTGTGCCTGGAACCCCAATTGAGTGGTCCTTAAGAAATTGAAAAGATCAGAATAGAGCTTCTAGATTTGTAACAAGCGATTACTGCTATGAAACTGGGAGTATGTGAAATTGAGTAGGGTGTTTTTCAAGAAAAGGAGGAGAGAAGAAGGCTCATACTATCATACAATAGTCTAAAGGGTGCTGCCAGCATTCTAAACGATGACCTTGTTCCCCAGTTAGGCGCTGTAGAATTCACCATTCATTGGCATTTCAGTCCCCATACTGCAAAAACTGACGTTTGCAAATATTATTACTTCCCTCGGACCATTAGAGATTAGAATTCCCTTCCAGTTTCGATCATTTCCACAGCTGAAGGTGATGAGGATAGTGTTGCTAAGTTAACCTCTGGTGAGAGCTAGGGACAAACTTACCATATCACAGGTCCATGAATGTCATTTGACGTTTCACAAGTATCAATTCTGATGCATGTCATTGTTTGGAAGCCATCGTGGTTTAGTGGTTATGCTACTCGCCTTGTAAACCAGGGATCGCAGGAAGGATCCCGGGCTTCTCCATACTTTCAGACGAGTCGTTAAACAAAGGTCCCGTCTCCGTATGACCTTAGCTGTTGGTAAGACGTAAAACTCAAACACTCACTCATGACATTGTTTCTAAATTAATCGGGAACACCTCGAATTACGATATGTTAACTTGTAATTAGAATCAGAATTGTTACTTGTAACACTTCAAATGACATTCATTCACAAGGACATGTGATGTGGGAAATTAGTCCCTACCATTCACCAAAGAGGCTACCCCTTCCTCTGCACCGTCAGCTGAGGAAATATCGAATCTGGAGGGTATTCCATTCTTTTATGGCTCGAGGTCAGAATGATCCTTTGCAATTGTCAGTTTCTGCTATATGAGACTGGAAGGCCTTTTTTCATGCCCCCAACTTCGAAGAAGTTAGAGGGGCATATTGCTTCTGCTTCGTTCATCCGTTCGTCCGTCCGTTACGCTTTTGATGCATAGCATAACTTAGGAACCGTGTATGCTAGGGTTTTGAAATTTCATATTTGAATTCCTCATTGAAAATAAGGGGACACATATTTTTTGTTGTAATGAGTGGATGACCTGATTAACTTTTAACTAAATTACGAAAAATACTGAATGAGTTATGGCCCTTTGTCACTTTCAAACGGCATTTTTACATTGCACCTCTATATGCTTTGTGATGCATAACATAACTTGAAAACCGTATATGCTAGGGTTTTGAAATTTCAAATATGGATTTCGGATGGAAAATTAGGGGACGCTTATTTTTTCTCATCCGATTATGCCCCTTTCAAGAGTTATTGCCCTTTGATTTTTCTTATTAAATCTTGTCAGCAAAATATCTAAAAAAACTATAAGAGCTAGAATCTTGAAAGTTGATAAATAGATTGGTGATAATGAATAGATAACCTGATTAACTTTTGACTAAATTCCGAAAAATACTTAATGAGTTATGGCCCTTTGCCACTTTCAATGGGTATTTTTACATTGCACCTCTATATGCTTTGTGATGCATATCATAACTTGAGAACCGTATATGCTCGGGTTTTGAAATTTCATATATGGATTCCTGATGGAAAATTAGGGGACATATATTTTTTTCTCATCCGGATTGTGCCCCTTTCAAGAGTTATTGCCCTTTGAATATTTTTTTTTTTTTTTTTTTTTGAAAAAAAAAATTTCCAGCGAAATATCTCAAAAACTACAAGAGCTAGAGCCTTGAAAGTTAGTGAATAGATTGGTGGTGATGAGTAGATGACATGATCAACATTTGACTATATTCCAAAAAATACTAAATGAGTTATGGCCCTTTGTCACTGTGGGTATTTGTACATTGTGAACTTAGTACATTGTGAAACGCAGATCTTATGAGCAGTGTGCCAGTGCAGTGTCTAGAGTGCTAGACTACGAATCAGTTTGAGGACAATGAATCTCGGGGGCGTGGGTTCAAACCTTGGTGGAGGACTGGATTTTTTTCTTTAATTTGTTTCTTCGTATTAAACACACATAAACAGTCATTATGCCCCTTGCAAAACAAAGTTTTTAGGGGTGGGGATATTCCAATTATCCTGCACATACATACATACATACACACACATACGCATGCAAGCATGCCCACACACACTCATGCATGCATGCAGACTTACGCATGTATACATGCATGCAAAACATGCACACATGTACTCATGCATAAATGTACACCTGCATACATGAACACACAGACACACACACACACACACACTAATGCATGCATGAACATATACACATGCATTTACACACACTCTTGCATGCATACATGCATGCATGCACACACACACACACACATACACTCACGCATGCATGCACAAACACAAGCATGCATGCACTCACACTCATGCAGGCATCCATGCAAATATACATGCATGCATGCACTCATGCATGCATGCATATATGCACACATCCATGCATGCACACGCACACTCATACACGCATGTACACATGCATGCACAATCAAGGTTGCATGCACTCATGCATGCGTGCGCATACATACTTGCAAGCTGCAGCAGATGCATGTGCACTCATGCATGCGTACACACTTATGCATAAATACAAACACTCACACAGGCAGACATGCAAGCACACACACACATGCATGTACACACACACTCATGCAGGCATTCATGTACACATACATGTATGCATGCACTCTAACATGCATGAATGCATACATGCACGCTCAAACATGCGTGTACAAACATTAATGCATAAATGGACACTCAAGCATCTATGCAAGCACATACATGTACCATCCACTCATGCAAACAAACAAACAAAACTTATACATAAATGCACACACTCATGCATGCATGCATCCAAGCACACATGCATGCACACATACACTCATGCATGCATGCACGCACAGTTTCAGAAAGATCCGATCAAAACTGAAGGGCCTACGGGGATGACAAGGTCCGAAATCGGCTTTTTCAGCAATTAAAGGACGTAACTATAACAATAATAATAATAATAATAATAATAATAATACTCGACCTTATTTATAGAGGGTAACATATTTAGTAAACTAGTACATATCTTCCATGTGGCCCTCTTTTTCTGGGTAGAAACCAGTACTACGCAATGTGGATAAAGTTTCTTGCTCAAGGAAACAACACTTGCCGCTCGTGGGGATCGAACCCGGTATCTCTCGATCCCGAGTCCGATACTTTACCACTGCACCACAGCGCTCCACAAATATATATCTATATATGATAAATAGGCCGACTTGGCCGGTTTTCGAACTCATCCGAGTTTTTATCCCCAGCCACCTTACATATAGGTTTCAGACAGATCCGATCAAAACTGAAGGGGCTTCAGTGATGTCAAGGTCAAAAATCGGCATTTTCAGCAATCAATGGGACGTAACTTTTTGATAAATGGGCCTACTTGGCCAGTTTTCGAACCCATCCAAGGTTTTATTCCCAGCCACCTTACATATAAGTTTCAGAAAGGTCCGATCAAAACTGAAGGGGTTACGGTGATGACAAGCAATCAAAGAGACGTAACTCTATAAATAAATGGGCCAACTTGGCTGGTTTTCAAACTCATCCAAGTTGTTATCCCCGGCCACCTTACAAATAATTGTAAGAAAGACCCGATCAAAACTGAAGGGACTACAGTGATGACGAGGCCAAAAATCGGCATTTTCAGCAATCAAACAGACGTAACTGTATGACAAATGGGCCGACATGGCCGGTTTTCGAACTCATTCAAGGTTTAATGCCCAGCCATCTTACATATAAGTTTCAGATAGATCCGATCAAAACTGAAGGGGCTACGGTGATGATAAGGTCAAAAATCGGCATTTGCAGCAATCAAAGGGACGTAACTCTATGACAAATAGGCCGACTTGGCCCTTATTCGAACTCATCCGCGTTTTTTATCCCCAGCCACCTTACATATAAGTTTTAGAAAGATCCGATCAAAACTGAAGGGGCTTTTGTGATGACAAGTTCAAAAAGCGGTATTTTCAGCCATCAAAGGGATGTAACTCTAAAATAAATAGGCCGACTTGGCCGGTTTTCGAACTCATCCGAGTTTTTATCGCCAGCCACCTTACGTATAAGTTTCAGAAAGATCCGATCAAAACTGAAGGCGCTACGGTGATGACAAGCATTTTCCCATTGTAAGTCTATGGGAGTTTCCATAGCAACCAAAGTTTTCATTCAATTTTGATAAAAAGCGAAATGCTTCGTTGCCCTATCCAAGGCATGCTACAAATAAGAAATGATTGAGATCAGCTTGCATGCTCAATATGCACTAATGACTTTTGTTTGTATTACAGGTACAGGTGGGACCCCGGGGGACAAGAAACTGGACACAACTACATTGATCCGAGCGCACACATGGGATCCCAAAGCACTAATCCGACTTTTCTATTTCAGGAACGAGAGGAGGCTCGACGGAGAGCGTCAGGACAACATCCTGAGGGCACCTGGGAGAAAGCCCGTATTGGGCTCCCCCTAGGTACCAACAGAATGAAGTTCCCGGAAGTATGAAAAGCGAAGGCATAAATACTGCCAGAACAGAGCATACAAACGGGGACAGGTCACGCGCTAAATATCTTTATAGGCGGGGCAACGGCAATATCCACCGTTTGCTAGGTATTTGGAAATAGGAAGTCCTTTAAAAATGCCTTTTGGAAGACCATTCAAAAATAAAAATTAGCGGGATTGCAAAACGGCTGATTAGCCTCATCACTGCCTTTCCCAAACAAACACATACCTCCAAACACACCACGAAGACACACCTGTCCAATTTTGAACCCCACTTGCATAGGCAGGTCTCCGTGATGAGAGCACGGGTACTTGGACTTTTTGCAATAGCCGGAATTGGCTGGTCTATTAGTCACCCACCCTGGCTCACTTAAGATGCCTGTTCAAAATTCAAAAATTTCATGCGTTATCACCCTTTATCAAGCATCGTGACCGAAGGCATTTTCTTTGCCATGTCAGGGGTGGAGGCAGAGAATAATGGAAGCCAGAACTGATAATGTATGTTAGCTTTTTTCCTCGGCCAGACATTCGAAAACAGGGCTGTGCTCTGACACATTTGGCAGTCGAAATTGGCAACACGTCATCACATACTAGAGCCCGTCTTTGGTCTGATTCCTGCACTCAAAATTCTAAAATCGCTACAGAACTGTGTTTCTTAGGACAAACGCTGTTCCTTGGGTGCGATTTGTGCCTTCCTCCGATTAAGAGTTAAGTATTCCCATTGGTCAGCTGACACTTGTCGAATTGGCAAGTGCCAGCACATTGGAGGCCCTGGGAAGAGCAGTTCATAAACTAATCCCATTTAACGAGATGGGGGTGCCCCTATGTGCTTTTAGCGCCCGGTTACCTTACAAAATCTATCAAGTCAAGTCAGCTTGTATGCTGCAGAGATATAACTGGGTAAAGGTGGTGACGGACAGACGACGGACGACTAGCCATACTATAAGCTCCCCTGGAGCCTTCGGCCCATGTGAGCTAAAAATCGCGCAATCATGAAGTTGCAGAAATCTCCATCTGATTACAGCTCTGCTCAGATAAATAAGGGTAATGGAACCTTTTAGGTATCACTTTTTGTCCGTCGTGCGTCCGTGCGTGCGTGCGTAAACTTTTTCTTAAAACGACATCTCCTCCTAAACCAGTGAATGGATTTTGATATGATTTGACAGGAGTGTTCCTTGGATGACCCTCTTTCAAAATTGCCTAAATCATTCCGCTTCGTTAAACACAATGGCCAACATGGCTAAAAATAGAAAAACCTTTAAATGACATATCCTCCAAGGCAAATGGTCCGATTTGAAAATAATGTCACAGGAATGTTCCTTGAGTGACCCTCTTTCGAAATTGCCTAAATCGTTCTGCTCCGTTAAACAAAATGGCCGCCAGAGCTAAAAATAGAAAAACCTTTCTATGACATCTCCTTCTAGGCAAATGGCACGATTTGAAAATAATTTCACAGGGATGTTCCTGGAGTGACCCTCTTTCAAATTTGCCTAAAACCGTTCCGCTGCGTTAAATAAAATGGCCGCCAGAGCTAAAAATAGTAAAACCTTTTAATGACATCTAGGCAAATTGCCCTATTTGAAAATAATTTCACAGGAATGTTCCTTGAGTGACCCTCTTTCAAAATTGTTTAAATCGTTTCGCTCCGTTAAATAAAATGGCCGCCAGAGCTAAAAATAGAAAAACCTTTAAATGACATCTCCTCCTAGGCAAATGGCCCGATTTAAAAATAATATCACAGGATTGTTCCTTGAGTGACCCTCTTTCAAAATTGCCTAAATCGTTCCGCTCCATTAAACAAAATGGCCACCAGAACAAAAAATAGAAAAACCTTTAAATGACATCTCCTCCTAGGCAAATGGCCCGATTTGAAAAGAATTTCACAGGAATGTTCCTAGAGTGACCCGCTTTCAAAATTGCCTGAATCGTTCTGGTCCGTTAAACAAAATGACCGCCAGAGCTAAAAATAGAAAAACCTTTCAATGCCATCTCCTCCTAGGCAAATGGCCCAATTTGTAAAATAATTTCATAGGAATTTCATGTGCCTGCTGGGGTAGAGCTTCCACAAAGAGATGGAACCGATTGCACCTGGCATGACCATATAGACAACAGCAAAACGAAAGCATGGTTTCGGGTTAATATAATGCGAATGGCCTAAATCGTTACGCTGCGTAAAATAAAATGGCCGCCAGAGCTAAAAATAGAAAAATCTTTAAATGACATCTCCTAGACAAATGGCCTGATTTGAAAATAATTTCACAGGAATGTTCCTTTAGTGACCCTCTTTCAAAATGGCCTAAATGGTTCCGCTTAGTTAAACAAAATGGCCACCAGAGCTAAAAATAGAAAAAAAACCTTTAAATGACATAAAAAATGGCCCCATTTGAAAAGGATTTCACAGGAATGTTCCTTGAGTGACCCTCTTTCAAAATTGCCAAAATCGTTCTGCTCCGTTAAACAAAATGGCCGCCAGAGCTAAAAATAGAAAAACCTTTAAACGACATCTCCTCCTAGGCAATTGGCCTGATTTGAAAATAATTTCACAGGAATGTTCCTTGAGTGACCCTCTTTCAAAATTGCCTAAATGGTTCCACTTAGTTAAACAAAATGGCCACCAGAGCTAAAAATAGAAAAAAACCTTTAAATGACATATACTCCTAGGCAAATTGCCCTATTTGAAAATAATTTCACAGGAATGTTTCTTGAAAGACCCTCTTCCAAAATTGTCTAAATCGTTCCACTCCGTTAAACAAAATGGCCGCCAGAGCTAAAAATAGAAAAACCTTTTAATGACATTTCCTCCTAGGCGAATGGCCCGATTTGAAAATAATCTCCCAGGATTGTTCATTGAGTGACCCTCTTTCAAAATTGCCTAAACTGTAACGCTCTCTTGAACAAAATGGACACCAGAGCTAAAAAAAGGAAAACTTTCAAATTCCCTCACATTGAAAAATAGCCTCCAAAGATAAAAGTCTTCGGTCCACATCTCCTTAAAGCAGCGAATCCCTCATTTACATACGCTTTGAAACATCTTGGATTCAGGTGAGCGATTTAGGGCCATCATGGCCCTCTTGTTTTAGAAATGGGCGGAGATTCTCCTCTGTAACTGTTTCGCTTGATGTGTTGATAAAATATCCAAAACGTCCCCATCAACACTACTTACGTCATTTTGGTTTGGAGGCGTTGCTTCCAATTTTATGGGACTTTTACCCGACCTTGAGATGAAATGACATTTCAAGCCCTATCACCATAAACATCAGCTGGTAGCGGTCGGACTTGCAGCACATTTCCTGGGCAAGCTTAAACCTAAGCGGTTTACCAGTACTCATGTTCTGATCTATAGCAGCATGCAGCACAATCTATTCCTCCAAGCCCCAATGGGAACGGTTTAGGCATAGAAGCTTAGTCGATATATGTACAGTAAAATTCCGCTATTAAGACCACCTAAAATTAAGACTCAATCTGCTTTTCAAAGCTTATTGAGACAGGTTCAGTTATTCTTTCTTCCTGTGTTCTGTATCCAGTGACTCCTAATAAAAGACCACCTTTGGGACTGTTCAAAAGTGGTCTAAAAGACCACTTTTGAACAGTCTCAAATGTAGTCCTAATATAGGAATTTTACTCTACATCCTCTTAGACTAATGAAATACTGGTCATGGGGATATCTCTATTTTATTGGTCTTAATTTCAATATAGGAATCATACACATGAGAAGTCAAAAAATAAAATAAATGTTCAGTTGCAAATTTTATGAATGCTAATCTGGCTAATGTGTCTCTGTGTGTGCCGACAGTTCTTAACGTAGATCTAGCTTGTTTGTGTGTGTGTGTAAATTGACTTCACTTCTTTCCTTTGATGATCCCCCCTTTTTTGTTTAATAGCTTAATTAACCATGGAGGCCACCTCGGAGGCCAGCGCCATGGAGGCCATCTAATTGGAGGCCACTGTCCCGGTACTGGTGTGAATCTCTTCCTGAGAGCCTCATATAGCTTCTCCCGCCTGCAAGAAAAATAAGAAGACCATGAGATACTGATCGCTCCCCCCCCCCCCCCCTCCCCCTGAACCCTGAGTATCAATTGACGTCCTCTGATAGTTTGACTTTGTGAACACAATAACTTCAACACCTTTTGAGATAGGTTGATGGTACTGGGTATAGTTGTAAATGAGATTAAGAAATCATGTCATGAGCTACAACCACAGCATTACTTGAGCGAGAACTGCGAGTCTGGGATGTCATGGTATTTTAGTTATATTCTCTGACAAATTAACCATGTGATACTCCAAGTCCAAACTTTTGATTCAATATCTTATACTCGGTATAGTTGCACAAACGGTTATGAAGATATATATGATATATATGAGCAACAACCACAACTCTGGATGCCATGGTATCTTACTAACAAAATAACAAAATAACCTGTTGATCATTATAACTCCAATACCGTCTGAGATGTATATGAGGTTAAAAAGGCGTGTCATGAGCAAGAACCAAATCTCTGGGCTCCATGGTCCCAGACAATGCTACCTTATGATTGTCAAAATATCAATAGCCGCTGAGATATATGGGCCCCGCCAAGCCATTTTGGTACTTATCGCCTATGCGAGCAGCGAAGGTTCAGGCGAGCCTGCGCATCCGCGCAGTCTCACCAGAATCTTCGCTGCTCGCTGATACAAGCAGTAAATCAAGAGGAACCTTCAGACAGAAAGCCATATCCCTTGCCCCTCTGAATGACTGGGCATGCGCAGTTAAAATTTGTCATGATGGAATGCTCGAAGACACAAATTCGCTTGGCGGGGCTCATATATTCATGGGACTGGGTACAATTCTGAGGTTTAGAAGGTGTGTCTTGAACAAGAACCACAACTTTGGGATGCCATAGTATTTTAGTTATATCCCCTGACAATTTAACCTTGTGATCACAATAACGGTACACCCGAGATATGTTGATGGTTCTTTGTATAGTTGTAAATTGAGGTTAAGGAGACATGCCATGAGCTAGAGCCACAACATTTGATGCAATGGTATTTCAATTATCTTCACAGTAAAACCTCGCTACTGCAATAACTCCAATATTTATTATGCCCACATAATGTATGCAATATCCTGCATATGTCTTGCTGATATTAGCAGCAGTATAGTTGATTAACTTTATATTGTGAAATATCTGTCACTCGTTCATATGGCGGAGACGCACTCGCAAGCTCGTGCGTCCTTCGCCATATGAACTCGTGCCGAATATTTCACAATATAAAGTCAATAACCTATAAGTATTATCCGGTACGTTTTATTTCTAGTGCAGGTTCTGCATTTGTATAATCTTTTGAATGCAATATTAGGTGTCGGTCAGTGTCTGCCATTGCTTCTGATGGCAACTTTTTTCATCCGAGTGACCATGGTCATTGTTACTTAAGAAATAGGTCAGCTCTACATGTGATTTGTTGAGTAATAAATCACAGTTTGGAGGTCAGTTGTAAAGTAGACAAATCATGAGCGCGTAGCGCGCGTGATTTGTCTACTTACAACTGACCGACAAACTGTGATTTATTACTCAACAAATCACAGACTGGAGCTGATCTATTTCGATTCTAACACGCTGAAAATCGGCAATAATGTTGTTGTTTTCTACAAAATCTCACAACTTTTCGCCATTCGCTAAAATTATCGACGGAAACACATGCATTTATATCCTTTTCTAACGTTTTCGATGCGAGACTATGACGTTACGCCGTCTAACGTCAAGGAAATCGACTAGTGACGTCATATATTGGTAGTTTTGAACGACGTCACTCGTCACGCTCTTCCTTGCCGTGATTTGTTGTAGAATAAAACACAGTTATTTCCGTTGCCAATATAGGCGCGCTGTGTTAGAATCGTAAATAGAACCAGCGTCAAACTGGAGTCATCATCTGATCAAACTTGGTAATACAAAGTCACCTGGTGCCACACACTAAGTTTGAGGACAATTGGCTAAGCATTTCTGGAGGAGATTGTTCATTTTCAGCTCCTCCGAACCAAAGGCTCTAAGGTGAGCTTATAGGATGGTTTCCGTCGTCTGTCCACACCTTCGTACGTAAACTATTCTAGTGTCTTCTCTGAAACCACTGAATCAATCTCATTTGAGCTTCATATGTAGTCTCTTAACAGTTTGGGAACGAAATTCGTTCGAATGGTCCAGGTCACATGAAAAAGATGGCCACCATGTCCAAATATGGTATAAATATTTTTCTCCACAACCACTGGGCCAATTGTCTTGAAACTTGGTACGTAGCATAGAGAAACTGAGTGCTTCTAAGTTTGCAAAAATGCTAACCCGGGTTGACCATGACCTATATTACGACCATTTCAAATTTTGTTCCATATGTTTTGCGTTTGGAAAATTTAAAAACAATGCATTTTTCGAAATGTATTGCAGTGTATGGCATTAGAGCAGGTACAAAATGAATGTCTATGAATGCTAAACGTCAACGTCATTCGGCGATCTTGGCCCAAAGTCGGTTGAATTTCAGGTTCATTGACATCCCAAAGTACATGTTCTCTAAAATAGTTGTGTCAGTTTCAATTACATTTCATATGCAATCTCTTGACAATGGGGGAACAAAACTCCAACTGAATGGTCCAGGTCTCATGACCAAATTGCCGCCATGCCCAAATATGGTAACAACTTTCTCCTGAACTACTGGGCCGATTCCTTGAAGCTTAGCGTTGGGTAACTTAGTACTGCCACATTTGCCAAAATGATGACCTATTTTATGGAAATGTCAAATTTGGTTCCTTAATGGAAAACAAGTAAAAGAATGTATTTTTAGCTCACCTGAGCCGAAGGCTCTGGGGAAGCTATTGTGTCGCTCACCGACCGTCGTCGCCGTCCGTCGTCGTCCGTCCGTCCGTCCGTCCACAATTCCTTTATAAACCACTGAACATATTTTCACCAGATTTGGCAGAAATGATCTTTGGGTGGTTCTCTCTCACGGTTGTTCAAAGAATTTTATTCCATGCAGAACTTGGGTTGCCATGGCAACGAAAAGGTGAAAATAAGAAAACACCTTTGAAAATCTTCTTGCCTCAACCTGAAGGCCAATGTCTTTGATATTTGGTATGAAGCGTCATCTAGTTGACTTCAGCCAAGATTGTTCAAATTATATTCCTGGGGCCAAAATGCCTCCGCATCGGGGCCAATTGGTGAATATAGGCTTATATAGAAAAACCCCTGTCTGAAACCAGAAGGCCCATCTAGTGGGCCTCTACCAAGAGTGTTCAAATTATAGACCTCGGGCCAAAAATGCCCCCGCGCCGGGCCAACTGGTTTTACAAAGGCTTATATGGGGAAATCCTTTAAAAGTCTTCTTGTCTGATACCAGAAGGCCCAGGTCTTTGATATGTGGTATGAAGTTTCGTCTTGTGGACCACTACTAAGATTGTCCAAATTATAGCCCTGGGACCAAAAATGGCCCCTCGGCGGGGCTCACTGGTTTTACATAGGCTTTCTAGAACTTATATAGGGTAAAAATTTAAAAATCTTCTTGTCTGAAACCAGGAGGCCCAGGTCTTTGATTTTGGTATGAAGCTTCATCTAGAGAACCTCTAGCCGGATTGTTCAAATTATAGCCCTGGGGCAAAAAAATGCCCCCGCACCGGGGCCAACTGGCTTATATAGGAAAAACTTTAAAATCTTCGTCTGATACCAGAAGGCCCATGGCTTTGATAGTTGGTATGAAGCTCCATCTAGTGAACCTATACCAAGATTGTTCAAATTATAGCCCTGTGGCCAAAAATGCCCCCGCGCCGGGACCCATTGGTTTTACATAGGCTTATATAGGGAAAACATATATAAATGTAGGGTAGCCTCTATGTGCTTTAAGCGCCCGGTTACCTTACAAAATCTATCAAGTCAAGCCCCCGCACCGGAATCTACCGAGATTGTTCAAATTATAGACCTGGGGCCTACAATTGCCCCACCCAGGGACCCACATGTATATCTCTTAGCTCAGGTGAGCGGATTAGGACCATCGTGGTCCTCTTGTTACAAAAAAAAAAATATTGTGGTTTGGGACATGAAAGTAGCTACAGAATGATTGTCTATGAATGCTAAAGGACAAGATCATTCGGCAACCTGTAGCCAAAATTCAATTTGATTGCATGTCCGTCGAAATTTAAAAGACATTTTCTCTGCTGGGCCAGTTCCAATTGGATTGCATATGCAGCCTCCTGACACCGAAGAACAAAACCCTAATCGATTGGTCAAGTAACATGACCGAGTAAAAACATTAAAAATTTCTTCCTCTCCAGATTCACCAGACCAGGTTTCTTCAAACTTGGAATATGACATCGGGTGACTGAGTCCATAGTACCATATTTACACAAATGAGCATTACGAAAACACGCCTATACCAATACATTGTAACCTTTATCGCCGAAAAAATGAAAATTTTAAGATGAAAAATTGTGATATTTTTCTTATTTCTGCTCAAAATATAGATCGTGGGTACTCGTTAGAACCGCCTCGATGAGGCGGTTCTAACGAGTACCCACAATCTATATCTTAGAGCAGAAATAAGAAAAATAAGGTTTACCCCTACAAACCCCAGTTTTACTATATAAAAGTGGGGTTCGAAGGGGTCAAAATTATATAGGCCTTTTTTCGTGATGTTGACTTTGAGCTATTTTACAACATGGTCAAATTTGGTAATTATTCATTTCAGTTGGGAACCCTTTTTCGGAACACATTGCAGTCTATGATTGACTTCATCAGTTTTCGAACTCATCCAAGCTTTTATCCCAACATACTTACATGTAAGTTTCAAGAAGATCTGATAAAAAAACTGAAGGGGCTACCGTGATGACACGGTCTGCAATCAAGGGGGTTGTAAATCTAAGATAAATAGGCCGTCCTAACCAATTTTCAAACTCATTCAAGCTTTTATCCCTGACTTGCTTATATGTAACTTTCAAGAAGTTCCGATATAAACTGAAGGGGCAGCGGAGTTGAAAATGTTGAAAATAAGCATTTGCAGCAAAGTATGGGACATATAACTCCGTGATTAATCGACTGTCATCGCTAATTTTCAAAGTAATCCGAGTTTTTATCCATGACTTACTTACCTACATGTTTCAAGTAGATCCGATGAAAACTGAAGGAGTTACGGTGATGACAAGGACAAATATAGGCATTTTCTGCAATCAAAGGGCAGTAACTCTATGATAAATAGGCTGACCTCATCAGTTTTCGAACTCATCCAAGCTTTTATCCCTGACTTACTCATGTGTAAGTTTCAAGAAGATCTGATAAAAACTGATGGGACTACGCTAATGACAAGGTAAAACAGTCATTACAGAGAAATCGGGAAACCCTTTAAAACTCTTCTCGTCTGAAACAAGAAGGCCCAGGTCTCTGATGCTTGGTATGAAGCCTCATCTAATGGATCTATACGAAGATTGTTAAAATTATAGCCCTGAGGCCAAAAATGCCCCGGGGCCCACCGGTTTTACGTGGACTTATATTTGGAAAACCTTTAAAAGTCTTCTTCTCTGAAACCACAAGGCCAAAGACTTTGATATTTGATATGAAGCTTTGCAGGGGACCTCTACTAAGTTAATTCAAGTTGTAGCCCTAGGGCCAAAATTGCCCCACTCCGGGATCCACCGGTTTTACATAATTTTATGTAGGGAAAACCTTTAAAAAAGATATTCTTGTCTGAAACCAGAAGGCCGAAGGCTTCGACATTTAAAATGAAGCGCCATCTAGTAGCCGTCTACCAAGATTGTTCATATTATAGCCCTATGGCCAAAATGGACCTGCCCTGGGTCCCACTGGTTTTATATAGAGTTAAGGCATTGTTAATAAGAGTGAGCCGTTTCATCTCAATCTGGTGCTCTAGAACCTGACCCTCAATGTTCACAAGGTGCCCAGATATGGAAATACAAGTCAGCTCTGTATTGTCAAATGGGGCTACCAACTCATACGTCTACTAAATCCTTGGGCCTGTTTGATTCAAAGTTCACAGTAATTGTGCCTAGGTGCCTGTCTACCACAAGAAGCTAAAATGGTTCCACTCTGATGAACAATATGACGCCAGAGCTAAAAAAAAATAAAAAAAAATTAACTAACTACTACTTCTATACCCCTGGGCCAATTAGATTCAAACTTCGTAGGACTGTTGCTTAGGCGACCCTCTACCAAAGTAGTTAAAACAGTTCTGTTGATTACCAGAGCTAATAATAGAAAAACGTCAACAATTTTCACACTTTGAAAGATTATTGAAAGGTGATCATGTATGGAAGTGCAACAGATATGCTTCAAGGAATAAGATGACTGTTAGGTATCCATATGATCTTCAGAAGCTATGTGAGATCTTGAAATCAGGTGAGCGATTCAGGGCCATATTGGCCCTTTTGATATGCATTAGCATTCCTGTGATGTCCAACTTATACATATATTTTACCTGGTTATATCACCACCATCATCGTCATCCTCATCTTCGTCGTCGTCATCGCCAAAAATTCCAGCTAAAGCCAACAAATCGTCATCTGATAAGTCATCAATATCTCCAAGAGACCGTTCAGATTCCTCATTCATTATGCCATCTCTCTCCTCCAGAGCATGAACTAAAGCCTCTATTTCTGCATCGATACCCTCAACCTTCTCGTGACGGTCTGAAAAACAGTCGAGTACAGTGGAATTTCCATTACGGAAACACGCCAAACAAGTAGAAAATTTTACCATCAAAAACTGAAAAATGTTCAGATACAAAATCCTGATACTAAAAACATAGGTACTAACTAGCACCAACATTATGTAGTGGAAATAAAACGAAAAACATGAAAACCCCCATGTGAACCCAAGTTGTACTAAATAAAAGTGAGGTTTATAGGGGTCAAAATAGATGTCTTATCGTGATGAATGTCTCGAACACATTTGAGATATCCCATGAAGATTCGTTCGAGATAGGCGTACATTGAACACGGAGGGTTGATCAGGATAAGGGTAGTTTAAACCACCTAGGGTTGATCAAGAAAGAGGTACTTTGAACCACCTAGAGTTGATCAAGATAGGGGTAGTTTAAACCACCTAGGGTTGATCAAGATAGGGGTACTTTGAACCACCTAGAGTTGATCAAGATAGGGGTAGTTTAAACCACCTAGGGTTGATCAAGAAAGAGGTACTTTGAACCACCTAGAGTTGATCAAGATAGGGGTAGTTTAAACCACCTAGGGTTGATCAAGAAAGAGGTACTTTGAACCACCTAGAGTTGATCAAGATAGGGGTAGTTTAAACCACATAGGGTTGATCAAGATAGGGGTACTTTGAACCACCTAGGGCTGATGAAGATAGGGGTATTTTAACTATCTATGGTTGATCAAGATACGTGTACTTAGAAGCACGAAAGGTTGAACAAAATAGGGGTAGTTTGAACCACCTAGGGTTAATCAAGATAGGGGTACTTTGAACCACCTAAGGTTGACCAAGATAGGGGTAGTTTGCACCACCTAGGGTTGATCAAGATAGGGGTACCTTAAACCATCTGTGGTTGATCAAGGTACGGGTACTTAGAACCACGAAGGGTTGATCACAATAAGGGTATTTTGAACCGCCAATAATTGATCAAGATAGGTAGTTTGAACAACGGAGGGTTGATCAAGATAGGAGTACTTTGAACCACCTGGGGTGGTTCAAGATAGGCATACTTTGAACCACCTAGGGTTGATCAAGGTAGGGGTAGTTTGAGCCACCTGGGGTTGATCAAGATAGTGGAAGTTTGAACGGCGAAGGGTCGATCAAGATAGGGTACTTTGAACCACTGAGAGTTGATCAAGATAGGGGTACTTTGAACCACGGATGGTTGAGCAAGATAGGGGTAGTTTGAACCACAGAGCTTTCATCAAGATATGGGTACTTTGAACCACCTAGGGTTGATCAAGATAGGGGTACTTTGAACCACTCAGGGCTAATCTCTGGAACCAAATCTCTGGGCTCCATGGTCCCAGACAATGCTACCTTATGATTGTCAAAATATCAATAGCCGCTGAGATATATGGGCCCCGCCAAGCCATTTTGGTACTTATCGCCTATGCGAGCAGCGAAGGTTCAGGCGAGCCTGCGCATCCGCGCAGTCTCACCAGAATCTTCGCTGCTCGCTGATACAAGCAGTAAATCAAGAGGAACCTTCAGACAGAAAGCCATATCCCTTGCCCCTCTGAATGACTGGGCATGCGCAGTTAAAATTTGTCATGATGGAATGCTCGAAGACACAAATTCGCTTGGCGGGGCTCATATATTCATGGGACTGGGTACAATTCTGAGGTTTAGAAGGTGTGTCTTGAACAAGAACCACAACTTTGGGATGCCATAGTATTTTAGTTATATCCCCTGACAATTTAACCTTGTGATCACAATAACGGTACACCCGAGATATGTTGATGGTTCTTTGTATAGTTGTAAATTGAGGTTAAGGAGACATGCCATGAGCTAGAGCCACAACATTTGATGCAATGGTATTTCAATTATCTTCACAGTAAAACCTCGCTACTGCAATAACTCCAATATTTATTATGCCCACATAATTTATGCAATATCTAGCATATGTCTTGCTGATATTAGCAGTAGTATAGTTGATTGACTTTATATTGTGAAATATCTGGCACTCGTTCATATGGCGGAGACGCACTCGCAAGCTCGTGCGTCCTTCGCCATATGAACTCGTGCCGAATATTTCACAATATAAAGTCAATAACCTATAAGTATTATCCGGTACGTTTTATTTCTAGTGCAGGTTCTGCATTTGTATAATCTTTTGAATGCAATATTAGGTGTCGGGTAGTGTCTGCCATTGCTTCTGATGGCAACTTTTTTCATCCGAGTGACCATGGTCATTGTTACTTAAGAAATAGGTCAGCTCTACATGTGATTTGTTGAGTAATAAATCACAGTTTGGAGGTCAGTTGTAAAGTAGACAAATCATGAGCGCGTAGCGCGCGTGATTTGTCTACTTACAACTGACCGACAAACTGTGATTTATTACTCAACAAATCACAGACTGGAGCTGATCTATTTCGATTCTAACACGCTGAAAATCGGCAATAATGTTGTTGTTTTCTACAAAATCTCACAACTTTTCGCCATTCGCTAAAATTATCGACGGAAACACATGCATTTATATCCTTTTCTAACGTTTTCGATGCGAGACTATGACGTTACGCCGTCTAACGTCAAGGAAATCGACTAGTGACGTCATATATTGGTAGTTTTGAACGACGTCACTCGTCACGCTCTTCCTTGCCGTGATTTGTTGTAGAATAAAACACAGTTATTTTCCGTTGCCAATATAGGCGCGCTGTGTTAGAATCGTAAATAGAACCAGCGTCAAACTGGAGTCATCATCTGATCAAACTTGGTAATACAAAGTCACCTGGTGCCACACACTAAGTTTGAGGACAATTGGCTAAGCATTTCTGGAGGAGATTGTTCATTTTCAGCTCCTCCGAACCAAAGGCTCTAAGGTGAGCTTATAGGATGGTTTCCGTCGTCTGTCCACACCTTCGTACGTAAACTATTCTAGTGTCTTCTCTGAAACCACTGAATCAATCTCATTTGAGCTTCATATGTAGTCTCTTAACAGTTTGGGAACGAAATTCGTTCGAATGGTCCAGGTCACATGAAAAAGATGGCCACCATGTCCAAATATGGTATAAATATTTTTCTCCACAACCACTGGGCCAATTGTCTTGAAACTTGGTACGTAGCATAGAGAAACTGAGTGCTTCTAAGTTTGCAAAAATGCTAACCCGGGTTGACCATGACCTATATTACGACCATTTCAAATTTTGTTCCATATGTTTTGCGTTTGGAAAATTTAAAAACAATGCATTTTTCGAAATGTATTGCAGTGTATGGCATTAGAGCAGGTACAAAATGAATGTCTATGAATGCTAAACGTCAACGTCATTCGGCGATCTTGGCCCAAAGTCGGTTGAATTTCAGGTTCATTGACATCCCAAAGTACATGTTCTCTAAAATAGTTGTGTCAGTTTCAATTACATTTCATATGCAATCTCTTGACAATGGGGGAACAAAACTCCAACTGAATGGTCCAGGTCTCATGACCAAATTGCCGCCATGCCCAAATATGGTAACAACTTTCTCCTGAACTACTGGGCCGATTCCTTGAAGCCGATTCCTTGATTAGCCTCAGGGCTAATCAAGATAGGGGAACTTTGAACCACCTAGGGTTCATCAAGATAGGGGTACTTAGAACCATCTAGGTTTGATCAAGATACGGGTACTTGTAACCACGGAGGGTTGATCATGTTAGGGTACTTTGAACCACCTAGTATTGATCAAGATTGCTTAGTGTGAACCACAGAGGGTTGATCAAGATAGGGGTACTTTGAACCACCTAGGGTGGATCAAGATAGGCGTACCTAGGGTTGATAAAGATAGGGGTACTTTGAGCCACGTAGGGTTGATCAAGATAGGTGTAGTTTGAACCGCGGAGGGTCGATCAAGATAGGGTACTTTGCACCACATAGGGTTGATCAAGATATGGGTATCTGAACCACGGAGGGTTAATCAAGATAGGGGTACTTTGAACCACGGAGTGTTGGTCACGATAGGAGTACTTTGAACCACGAAGGGTTGATCAAGATAGGGGTACTTTGAACCACCTAGGGTTGATCCCGATAGATGTAGTTTGTATATCGGATGGTTGATCAAGATAGGGTACTTTGGACCACTTAGGGTCGATCAAGATATGGGTACTTCGAACAACGGAGGGTTGATCCAGATAGAGGCACTTTGAACCACCAAGGTTTGGTCAAGATAGGGGTAGTTTGAACCACGGAGATTTGATCAGGATATGGGTACTTTGAAACACGGAGGGTTGATAAAAACGGGTACTTTGAACAACGGAGTGTTGATCAAGATAGGGGTACTTTGAACAACCTAGGGTTGATCAAGATAGGGGTAGTTTGAACCATGGAGTGTTGATAAAGATATAGGTACTATGAACCACGGAGTGTTGGTCAAGATAAGGGTACTTTAAACCACCTAGGGTGGACCAAGATAGGGGTACTTAGAACTACCCAGTGCTGATGAAGATAGGGGTACTTTGAAGTATCTATGGTTGATCAAGATACGTGTACTTAGAACCACGGAAGATTGACTAAAACAGGGTTAGTTTGAGCCACCTAGGGTTAATCAAGATAGGGGTACTTTGAACCACCTAGGGTTGATCAAGATAGGGGTAGTTTGCACCACCTAGGGTTGATCAAGATATGGGTACTTTAAAACATCTGTGGTTGATCAAGATTCGGGTACTTAGAACCATGAAGGGTTGATCATAATAGGGGTATTTTGAACAGACAACGATTGATCAAGATGGATAGTTTGAACAACGGAGGGTTGATCACGATAGGGGTACTTTGAACCACCTGGGTGGTTCAAGATAGGCATACTTTGAACCACCTAGGGTTGATCAGGATAGGGGTACTTTGAGCCACCTGGGGTTGACCAAGATAGGGGGAGTTTGAACGGCGAAGGGTCGATCAAGATAGGGTACTTTGAACCACTGAGAGTTGATCAAGATAGGGGTACTTCGAACCACGGATGGTTGAGCAAGATAGGGGTAGTTTGAACCACAGAGCTTTCATCAAATTATGGGTATTTTGACCACCTAGGGTTGATCAAGATAAGGGTACTTTGAACCAACTATTGTTAATCAAGATAGGGGAACTTTGAACGACCTAGGGTTCATCAAGATAGGGGTACTTAGAACCATCTAGGTTTGATCAAGATACGGGTACTTGTAACCACGGAGGGTTGATCATGTTAGGGTACTTTGAACCACCTAGTATTGATCAAGATTGCTTAGTGTGAACCACAGAGGGTTGATCAAGATAGGGGTACTTTGAACCACCTAGGGTGGATCAAAATAGGCGTACCAAGGGTTATTAAAGATAGGGGTACTTTGGGCTACGTAGGATTGATCAAGATAGGTGTAGTTTTAACCGCGGAGGGTAGATCAAGATAGGGTACTTTGAACCACCTTGGTTGATCATGATATTGGTATCTGAACCACGGAGGGTTAATCAAGATATGGTTACTTTGAACCACGGAGTGTTGGTCACGATAGGAGTACTTTAAACCACGAAGTGTTGATCAAGATATGGGTACTTAGAACCACCTAGGGCTGATCCCGATAGGTGTAGTTTGTACCACGGAGGGTTGATCAAGAAATGGTACTTTGGACCACTAAGGGTTGATCAAGATATGAGTACTTCGAACTACGGAGAGTTGATCCAGATGGAGGTACTTTGAACCACCAAGGTTTGGTCAAGATAGGGGTAGTTTGAACCACGGTGGATTGATCAGGAGATGGGTACTTTGAACCACGGAGGGTTGAAAAAAAACGGGTACTTTGAACCACGGAGTGTTGATCAAGATAGGGGTACTTTGAACAACCTAGGGTTGATCAAGATAGGGGTAGTTTGAACCATGGAGTGTTGATAAAGATATAGGTACTATGAACCACGGAGTGTTGATCAAGATAGGGGTACTTTGAACAACCTAGGGTTGATCAAGATAGGGGTAGTTTGAACCATGGAGTGTTGATAGAGATACAGGTACTATGAACCACGGAGTGTTGATCAAGATAAGGGTTCTTTAAACCACCTAGGGTGGATCAAGATAGGGGTACTTTGGACCACCTAGGGTTGATCAAGATAGGGGTAGTTTGAATCATGCAGTGTTGATAAAGATATAGGTACTTTGAACCACGGAGTGTTGATCAAGATAAGGGTTCTTTAAACCACCTAGGGTGGATCAAGATAGGGGTACTTTGGACCACCTAGGGTTGATCAAGATTAGGGTAGTTTGCATCGTGGATGGGTAATGAACAAAGGGGTACTTTGAGCCCGCTATGATTGATCAAGATAGTTTTAACAACGGAGGTTTGATCAAGATAGGGGTAATTTGAACCACTTAGGGTTGATCAAGATGTTATGTGTACACATTAGAATATCCTCGATGAGGTGATTCTAATGGGTACACAGAAGCCTCCGTGGTGTAGTGGTTACGCTACTCGCCTTGTAAACCAGGGATCCAGACTTTCGGATGAGTCTTTAAACCGAGGTCCCGTCTCCGTATGACCTTAGCTGTTGGTTGGACGTAAAACTCAAACACTCACTCACTCTAATGGATACACATAAAATACATTGTTTTAAAAGTTTGGACAGATATCCCCTGGTCTAACGCTATGATAAACAACCAGATGCTCCAAATCTTAAGGGGAATGGATACACCTTCAGGGTAGGCAACTCCTCCAAAAGTAGTCTCCCATGTCAATAGGGGTCAACGCTTAAAGGAAGGACAGCGCTTATAGAAAAGCGAACAGGAAGTTCCGAAAGTTGTCTCCCTTTGAAAAATAGCGGACATATCTGCCAGGTGTTTCCATACCACTTATGCAGAGATAACGTCTATTTGATTGTTTGGTTGGTTTAATGTTTAACGTCCCCGTCAACACTGTATAGGTCATTTTGGAGACGTCGCTTCCAATTTTGTGGGACTTTTACCCGACAATGAGATGTAATGACATCTCAATCCCACCAAGAGGGTTTATAAGCATGGACGGCCCCACTCGCACCGCTTTGCCTGGGCAGACTTAGATTCTCTAAGCGGATTATCGGTATCCATGTGGGGTCGGTTTCAGCTCTGCGTGGAAGCATCATGCAGTCCGTCCATTGCTTCAAGTCCCGATGGGCGGGGGCTGTGATAACCGACATTTGATATACCCACAAAAATCGTTAAAACGACATTTTCAATGATCAACTCGAGATCGATCGGGTTAATGGACATCATCAAGGATATTGAATTTATTAATTAAAAAAACAACAACAACAAAAAAAAAAAACATGTCTGTAAAATCATATGGGCTAGGCGATTCTAACAAATATCCACAACATTTGTTCGTCGGTGTAATTGGGGATAAAAAAACCTTTATTACAAACTATGTTACCCTTTATTGAGATTCCCTATAGTATAGCAAATTCCTTATACATTGTACCTTATAACACTTAATAATGCCGTTATAACGAGGGTCGTCTAACAAACACGGCCCCTGGCAAACTCGGCCCCTAGCAAACTCGGCCCCCATTCAACTCCATCCCTAAAAACTCAGTCCCCAGCAGCATTTAGGTCCTAAAATACTAAGTTTTTGTTTCCGATAATATATTCGGAAAGTGGATATGCAGTTTCACGGAAAGTCTGCGCAAATTTATCGTTTTTTAAAATACGAAACCTTATCCACGATAAAATATCGCGGAAACCGATGCTGTATTTGGGACGGTGTTGTTATCTTGTTAATTTTGTTATGGTTTGTCCTATGGTGTTTGTGTCGCTTATATTATTTTATTTTGGATAGCCTATTGGCCATTTTGTGGGAAAGTAACTGTCCTTTTGGCTTTCCGCTGTTAGTGTTTCCGTTGGAGTATGGTGCTTCATGTTTGTGTTTCTTTCCCTTTGGTGTCTCTGATGGAAGCTGTGGGTTAATTGTATCGATCTCTATTTCTATTTTGAAATTGAGTGTGACATCACGAAAACATGCCTATATAATTTTGACCACCTGCAACCTTATTTTTATATAGTATAACTGGGGTTTACAAGGGTTTATATATTTATTCTTTTTTCTTCTCAAAAACATAGCTGGATTGCTGGTTCTTGTAAGAACCGCGTCGTCGATGCTGTTTAAACAAGTACTCAAATCTGTTTGCTCAAAAACATAGATTGTTGGTACTTGTTAGAATCGCCTTGACAATGTGGTTCTAACTTCCGCTCCTAAATATAGATTGTGGGTAATCGTTAGAATTGCCTCGATGAGGCGGTTCTAACGAATCCCAAAAGTCTATATTTTGAGCAGAAATAAGAAAAATATCACAATTTTTCATTTTAAAAAGGTTCGCTTTTCGACGGTAAAGTTAACAATGTATTTGTATAGGCGTGTTTTCGTAATGTCAATATTTTAGAATAGACGTGTTTTTGTGATATTTACATTTACAGAGTAAAACCAAATGCAAACCTATAGAAAACAATATAGTTCATGATATACTGAGAATACCAGGTGAGTGTCTTTTGATATCAAATTTATCAGGAAAGGCTTCGAGAATGCTTGTAGAATCGCGGGGCTTGCCGAGCGATTCTACATGCGTTCTCGAAGCCGAGCCTTATAAACTTGATATCAAAATACACGAATTTGGTATTCTATTTATCAGTTTACCCCCTTATACACTCTTAAATTAGCAATTTACAATCAGTTATCGATGGTTCTCAGTGCGTCTAAACATTCCCCAGGTCGATATATTTTGTATCAGCTCACCATATTTTTTCCTATCACTTTTTTTTCAAGTAATTTTCCCATTTTGTCCAATAATAATAACATTTTTTTCCATTTTTCTAGTAGCCCCTTTCATTCATAAAAGTGCAATGTCACGTTGACCTGATAAACTCACTTGTTCTGAGATAGCATATCTTTATCAGCTCAATGTGCTGCAATGCAATTAATATAGAGGGTAACTGATAAACATGGTTCTCCACGATCTGATTGTGTGTTGGCGGCGTTCATTACGAAAACACTCCTATACAAATACATTATCATTTTTTGGCCAGAAATGGAAATTTTAAGATGAAAAATTGTGATATTTTTCTTATTCTTGCTCGAAACATAGATTACGGGGGTCGATAGAACCGCCTCGACGCTACTATCGAGTACTCACAGTCTGTTTTACAGCAGATATGAGATAAATAATGTTTACCCCTGTATACCCCAGTTTTAAGAAAGAAACTTAATTTTTCTGCCGGTCATGAAAGTATAAATGACAGCGTAGCGCTAGCAAAGTTTACATGAACCCCTTTGGGGTCAAATTACTTTACAGGCGACCCGCTGCTTTCATACTTTCATGAACAGCAGAAAAATACAAGTCATTTCTTAAATGAACACACCAGTACCTCATGGGTTTAGGTCGGGTAAAAGTCCCACAAAATTTGAAGCAACTTCTCAAAAATTGACATACAATGTTTACGAAGACGCCAAACAATTACAATCATTGGTATTAATAGAAATAGATAGCATTTATTTCAAGAATTAATAATTACTGTTTTAAAAATGCAGCACATGTAAGACAAAACAAACACTGTACGTTTCATGCGAACATATCAGCATAGCGTGTACACACAAATGGAATAGTTTCGACAATGAATAAAACTGCCACAACATTATGCCTTATTGTAGGTTGATACAGAATTGATAGAAAACTTTTTAGCACATTGATTTCCGACAGTTAAATTTTCAAAGCTTTGCTAGCACAGTATATCACCATGAAAACATGCCTATATAATAATGCCCTGTAAAACTGGCGTTAACTTCGGTTAAAATTACATGTATGTATATTGTATTTAAATAACACAGTTTGTGGGTTTTGTTAGAACTACCTCGCTTCGCTAAGACTATCAAACAATGACAAACAGTTTAGATCCTGATCAGGTGGCTCATTAAGAAATCTCGCCTATTCAAATATATTTGTAAAAATGCAAAAAAAAAAAAAAAAATGCAAAAAGAAAATAATTAGGCATATGTACATTAAAACATGTGTAATATTTTGATAATAAGTCAATTCCAACATTAATATACTTACAGTCCAACTTGTGTTAAGCAAGCACCTCAGGGATGATTAAAATGTGCTTGCTTTAGACAGGTGCTTGCTTAATACAGGTGAATTTTAATGCATTTGTTTTTTTTTTTTAGAACTGAATGCATGCTTTCCTTAAGACAGGTTGCTTGCTTAATAGAGGTGGCCACTATGACAGGTTTGACTGTATTCTAATTTGGGAGGCTGAGTTTGTAGGGGCCGAGTTTGCTAGGGACCGAGTTTGTCAGAGGCCGAGTTTGTTAGGGGCCGAGATGTCCTGTCACCTTACAAGACAGCAAAATTAATTCATGAATGAATTTGTTGTTTGTTGCAGTATGGCTGCAAATGTACATGCATTCGAAAAAAGTCATAAACTAAATCAATGAACTGTATAACCCGTATGTAGAAAGCACCGATGGGATAACCAAAATATGCTTGCTTAAGACCCACGCTTGCTTAAGACAGGTGAAATTTAATGCAATTGCCCTTTTGGGGAACCAAAGGCATGTTTTCTTTAGACATGTTGCTTGCTTAATAGAGATGACCACTAAGACAGGTTTTACTGTATTTAAGCAATTCTCAAGAGTACATACAGTGTATATACAAATAAGAAACATATTGTATACACCTGTAAACCTCACAATAGCCCCCGCCCATCGGGGCTTGAAGAAATAGATGTGCTGCATGATGTTTCCCCGCAGAGCTGAAACCGACCTCATACGAGTATGGTAAACCGCTTAGAGGATCTAAGTCTGCCCAGGCAAAGCGGTGCGAGTCGAACCGCCCATGCTTATAAACCCTATTGGTTTCATTGGAAACCCAGGTCGGGCTTGAGATGTCATTTCATCTCATTGTCTGATTAAAGTCCCACAAAATTGAAAGCAAAATTAGGCGCGTTTTCGTGATGAATGATTAAAGGCTGTACCGGCTACTTACATAATCCCGAAACCAAGATAGCGAATCCCAAGCACAAGGCTCCGAAGAACCAAGTGTGTTTCATTGTCCTACCGAGCCCAACGAATAATGTATTGGGTGTTTTCACCTTTATTTTATACTATCAAACCTGGTTCGGCACGACAAACGATAGAAGGCCAAGGAAAGGTGAGAAAGTAGTTATATACAGTTAAAGAAAGGTAAAATTTGATTTGGGAAAGTGTCGTTCTTGTGAATGAACACGGACCGTAAGTTGGGCAGACCGGAATTTTCCTGTTCGGGGTTCGAACTTGTCATAAATCGCTCTTTTCGGTAGTAGTTTCGGACCATGCATTTTTTCCCTGCCACGGCTGATGCATATTAGACGGCCCGAGTATCCGGAATGGTATACGTGAAGCGCACCACGAAAATGCACTGTGAGTTGATAAACAAACACACAACACATATCTATGGAAAGCGAATGTTACACGAAAGTTTTATGCAGTCACTGAAGTTTCTGATCAGTCTGCGCACTTGCACTGGCTTTGTAGTCTACAAATATGCCATAAAGTATTGTACATATTACGCAGAATATATTGTCACACGTCTCATATATTTTGCCCGCAGTGTGCTCTGTATCGGAACATCTTCTGATCGACGTCATGAAATAGCAATAACCAAGTTTTTTGCCCATTAACTAAAAAGATATGTCACACTTTAAGTAACCGGATACACCTGGAGCAGATCCTGCTATTTTTGTTTTCATTACGATAACATACCCGTGTGCATTCTTTCATATCCCCAAACTGGCTACTTTAAACCCATAACATAAGTTGTGGGTGCTCGTTAGAACCTTGTGATATAGTGCATTTTTCAAAC
Organism: Lucinisca nassula; assembly: GCA_963580285.1. Lineage (NCBI taxonomy): Eukaryota > Metazoa > Mollusca > Bivalvia > Lucinida > Lucinidae > Lucinisca > Lucinisca nassula. The sequence goes on from OY757020.1 coordinate 69,868,557, forward strand.
CTCAAAAAGTATATTTTTTATGATAATTTGTGATATATTTCTTATTTATACTCCAAACATAGGTTTTTGGTGCTCGTTAGAACCGCCGCAACGAGGCGGTTCTAACGAGTATCCACAACCCATGTCTTGCAGCAGAAATAGGTAGATTAATGTATACCCCTGTTTGTTTGTTTCTTTGACCGATTTGGGGTTAAGCGTCCTCGTCAACACTGTATTTGTTGTTTCCAATTTTGTGGGACTTTTATCCGACATTGAGATGCAATGACATCTCAAATCCTGTCGCCCAATGAAACCAGAGGGGTTTATAAACATGGACGGACTGACTCGCGCCGCATTGCCTGGGCAGGCTTAGATCCTCTAAGCGGTTTACCAGTAGTCGTGTAAGGCCGGATTCAGCTCTGCGTGGGCGTCTCATGCAGCCCATCTATTTCTTCAAGCCCCGATGGGCGGGGGCCCGTATACTCCTGTAGTTTTATGTATGTAAAGTGGGGTTTGGAGGGGTGTTTGCTCCACGGACTTGTTAATATGATGTTTTTACAAGAGAGAGTTTCCCCGTTTACTATTCTTTTGTCAGAGGGATCTACTCTTAACCCATTTTGTACCGGAAACCCCAAAACCGGTACCTTGGCAAATAGTGCAGGCCCAGATCAGACGCGACGTCGCAGAACGCGGCGTCTGATCAGGGCCTACACTGTTTGCAAAAAGCTCAGCTATTTTCCGAATAGTTTTTGAAGAAAACACCTGTCACCCCTGAATTTCGTAAAGGACTACTGCTATATATAAGGAGGAAGACTCCGTTTGGTACAAAAAAGGGTTAAAGGAGAAATGTGCTCTTCGGGAGAAGCATCTTTCCTTGAGGAGGAGACCTCTATTGATGGGGGAGACTAAATAACGTTTTAAAGGTTTTGTTTCACTTTAACCCCTTTTTGTACAAAATGGAACTTTCCACCTTATATATGGCAGGAGTCCATTTCGAAATTTAGGGATGACAGGTTACTTGGAAAATAGCTGAACTGTTTGCAAATAGTGACGGCACTGATCAGACGTCTGACCTGGGCCTGCACTGTTTATCATGGTACCCGTTTTGGGGTTTCCGGTACAAATTGGGTGAAAAGACTTACTGTCGCCAAAGAAGCCTCCATGGTGCAGTGTTTACGCCACTCGCCTTGTAAATCAGGGATCGCAGGATCGATTCCGGGCTTCTCCAGACTTTCGGATGAGTCTTTAAACCGAGGTCCCGCCTCCGTATGACCTTAGCTGTTGGTGGGACGTAAAACTCAAACACACACTCTTACTGTCGCCAAATGAATCATTCAGGTATGACAATTAACGCTTGAGTTCTTCTCGGTCAATCTTCGTGTTCCATTCATGCAATTCTGTTTGGATTCTGTATATTTAACATGTTTTTATTAGCTCACCTGTCACGTAGTGACGAGGTGAGCTTTTGGGATCACTTTTTGTCCGTCGTGCGTGCATGTGTGCGTGCGTGTGTACGTGCGTAAACTTTTTCTTCAAACGACATCTCCTCCTAAACCACTGATCGGATTTTGTCCAAACTTCACAAGAATGATCCTTAGGTGGTCCCCTTTCAAAGTTGTTCAAATGGTTTCGGTCCATTGCACATCTAGGTCACAGGAGCAAAATATAGATTTTTAAATGAACTTTAAAAAATCTTCTTCTCTGAAACCGCAAAGCCCAGGTCTTCGATATTTGGTATGAAGCTTCACCTAGTGGACCTCTACCAAGATTGTTCAACTTATTGCCCTGGAGCTAAAAATGCCCCCCCCAACCCTCGCGCCGAGGCCCACCAGTTTTACATAGACTTATATAGGGAAAACCTTTAAAAATCTTCTTGTCTGAAACCAGAAGGCCCAGATGTTTGATATTTGGTGTGAGGCTTCATCTAGTAGACCTCTATCAAGATTGTTAAAATTATAGCCCTGGGGCCAAAAATGCCTCCGCCCCGGGGCCCTTTGGTTTTTCATAGGCTTATATAGTGAACATCTATCAAGATGGTTCAAATTATAGCACAGGGACCTTGCACATCACTTTGAGCCAGAGACCAAAAGACAATCCATGCAATGGAAGCAGCCTGGCTCACCCACTCCGAAGAAGGCAAAGCTCATCTCCTCTGCAGGGAAGGTGATGGCATCAGTGTTCTGGGATGCCAAGGGTATAATATTCATAGGTTACCTTCAAAAGGGCAGTACAATTAATGGGGAGTATTATGCAGATCTGCTTAACCAATTGCGAAAAGCATATAAGGCTAAACGACCCGGAAAATTGACAAAAGGGGTCTTGTTCGATCAGGACAATGCACCTGCTCATAAATCGGTTGTCGCAATGGCTGCTGTGCATGACTATGGCTTCACACTTGTCGATCACCCTTCGTATTCATCTGATCTAGCTCCATCAGATTATTTCCTGTTTCCAAACATGAAAAAGCACTTGGCTGGGCAGCATTGTCGGTCAGACGAGGAGATTTTAGCTGCTGTGGAGGAGTTTTTCGGGGACCAAGATGAGACCTGCTATACCATTGGGATCCAAGGACTCCAGCATCGCTGGAGGAAGTGTGTGGACAGGAAGGGAGACTATGTTGAAAAATAAGGCACTTTCAGCATGGACAAACCAATGGATCTTGGTCAGGCTCAGAACTTTTCAGCCTACCCTCGTACAAGATTTTCATAAGATCTGTCACCTGACAGTGCAGCTTGTCTTGCCTCTAATAGATGTACATCTTTCAAAGCCTGTGCTTTTGGTCACATATACCAAAGATAAGATAAGGTTTAAGTGATCCTTTCCAACCATATATATTATGCAAACAATGTAGACGCTAATGAGATTGCTCATTATGAACCTCCGTGGCCATACGGACCTCCGTGGCAATGTGAATAAAAGCGCTGACTCTTAATCATTTGGTCTCTCACCGCTGCTGCTTGTTCGAGCCTGGCCCGGGTCACTTGTGAGACGCCAAGTTCTGCAACGGAAGGCAAAGTGGTTTTTCGCCGGCCTCGGTAGCTGAGTCGGATGTGCGTCTGACTGGTGTTCAGGGGGACGCTGGTTCGATACCTGCCGGGGTCGGCAACATTCTTTCGTGGAGATTGATCATGAAATCCTTTCTACGGTCGCTGATTCAAAAAGGGTAGTTGTCAGTTTCTGGCGAGAGAATGTGCACGCTGATGGATAACCGCTTACGTATAAGCCTGCCCAGGAAAAATGTGAATAGGTAAACTGACCGACTCGATATGACCTACATAGTGTTGACTGGGCTGTTTAACTCCAATACAAAGAAACAATTCTCAAGGTTTTCCGGTTTTCGCCCACCATATGTAGCTGTGGTAGTAGAGGGCTTCAAAACTCAAAATTGCAGACCCTGAGGATATAATGAATTGCTTTTTACCTAACTTACACAGATACATGTACATTACAGTTCTGATTAGAATTTGTTGGCCTTCACTTAATTTTCAAGGTCGAAGGCTTAAAACATTGTCAAATTTGAGGCCAAAAATCTTGTACTCTACTATCTCCAGAAGAAATGGATGGATTTGGTTCAAACTTGTTACATAATATAGGTAGGAAGGTCTCATAACTGCATAGGTTTTGGTGACCAGGTTTTGGTGACCTTGACTAAACTCACGAGGGACTTAGACTGTTAATTTCAAATATTAAGCTTGTCTGCACTTTTCTGAAGCAATGGATGAACATGTTTCAAACTTGGTACTTAATAGATTAAAGTGGGATGGTCTTAAGACCTTATTAAATGTTTGTGACCTTGACCCAATTTTCTAGTTCGCCACGGAACTCTGACTGTTGAAATCAAGCCTTTTGCATTGGATCTCTACAGCCAGTGGATCAGTTTTTGGCAAACTTGGAATATAATACAAGTGGAGTGGTCATAAACACTGATTAGATTTGGGTAACCTTGGCCAAATTTTCAAGGTCACCACAGGACCTGCACTCATGAGAATATGATCTTAAAACCTCAAGCCTGTCATCAAAAATATCCCTTTTGGGCAACTATTAAACTTAGATTTTTTAGGCGTTATGGTCCTTTGAAGAAGATGATGATTAACTTAAAGGCTATACTATATTGCATTAAAGTATGGTAGTAACTGAAAGTGGCTTGGAACAGTGAAATTCAGGTGAGCGAATTAGGGCCATTTGGACCCGCCTGTAGTATCAAAACAACAAGGTATACTTAGGGGCACTTTTACACTGACAGCTCTACTTTTTCAGGGAAAAGTGCAGACAGTGTCTCAAAAATAACAAGTAATCATGTTGTATGATTGATTTTTATACAAATAATGGAAAGAAAGAAAGTTTGCTGAGTAAGTGCAGTGTAATTGGTTTGTGATAGCTTTACTTTCTTGTGCATTTGCTAGTATTATGTAATCATGCATCTTTACCTCTGTGTAAAGATCGTCTTCCAGCTTGAGGTGGTTAGGAGACAAATTGATTTTCTTTCTGGCTGTCTTTCGGAACAATTCTATGTAAGATAAGATTCTATTGAACCCTTTTATAAACAAGTAAAAAATTGCTCCATGTTGGAGCAAAGGAGGAAGCGCTGCGGAAAAAAAACTTTTGTTTTATACCTTTAATTTCATTAAAAATTTTCATAATTTTGCATGTCTTTAAAGGGTTAGACCTTTGTTTGTATTGTAGATTAACGGCCCAGTGAACACTATTTAGGTCAATATTGAGCCGATCAGTTTACCTATGGCAAGCTTTTATAAGCGGCTAACCAGTACAGAGCATATTCTTCAGCTAGAAACTGACAACTGCCCTTCTGCGGAAGGTAAACTGCGGAAGGGAGAGAATGCCAGAAAAGATTCCATGATCAATCTCCACAAACGAATGTTGCCGACCCCGGCGTTCTCCTGATCACAAGTAAGACGCGCATCCGACTGAGCTACCGAGACCGGCTCAAGAGTTGGACCTAATTCACGCGAGGAATTAGCCTTTTTCTTACTAATTCATCATAGGAAAGGTTTTATAAAGCCATTGAGGGCAGTGCAAATCATCAACAGAGAAGGTGGAACAAGAGAATGATACATCGCGAGCAGGTCGTAAAGAGCAACTCGCCGCAAATAAGCAACCGAATACTTCAGAAATTTTGAATGACTTCAGAATTATCTCTGTGAGGTCTGTCTATCACCAGTCAATGACACATAACCTGATTGGTCGTTATTATCCCCGCGCAACAAAGTTGCGGTGGATATATAGCATCTCTGCCGTGCGTCCGTGTGCGGGTGTGGTGTTTGTCCGTGTGTCCGGAACCTTGTAAACAGGATTGAAGACAAAACCGTCATCGAAGAAGCATCAAACCTTTTTACAGAAGTGTTCCACATCGGGAGAGGATAAATCCGATTGATTTTCAAGGTCAAGGGTCAAATGTCAAGCTCACAATGGACTTGACATTAAAGACATTGTGAATAGGATAAAAGACAAAGCTATCATCACAGAAGCACCAAACCTTCCACAAACGTTTTCCGTGGAGAGATGATGAATACTATAGATTTTCAAGGTCTAGGGTCAAGTCTCAAGGCCACGTAACATTAAAAACCTTGTGAACAGGAAAGACGACAAAGCTATCATCATAGAAGAATCAAACCTAACATAAATGGAGAGAGGATCAACCTTTTTGAAATTCAAGGTCACGGGTCTAATGTCAAGATCACAATGGACTTGACAATAAAAACTTTGTGAACAGGATAGAAGACAAAGCTATCATCATACATGCATCAAACCTTCCAAATATGTTCCTCATGGAGAGAGGATGAACCCTATTGATTTTCAAGGCCACAATGGACTTGACATTAAAAAAAAAACTTGTGAACAGGATAGAAATATACTCATAGAAACATCAAACCTTCCACAAATGTTCCCCATGGATAGAGAATGAATCCTATTGATTTTCAAGGTCAAGGGTCAGATGTCAAGGTCACAATAGACTTGGCATTTAAAACATTGTGAACAAGATAGAAGATAAAACTATTATCACAGTAGCATCAAACCTTCCACAATTGTCCCCATGGAGAGAGGATGAACACTATTCATTTCAAGGTCAAAGGTCAAGGTCATAGGTGACTTGACAGTAAAAATCTTGTGAACAAAGCTATCATCATAGGAGCACCAAACATTCCGGAAATGTTTTCCATGGAAAGAGGATAAAGTCTATTGATTTTCTAGGTCAAGGGTCAAAGTTCAAGGGCACAATCGACCTTGTGAACAGGATAGAAGACAAAACGATAATCATAGAAACAGCATACCTTCCACGAATGTTCCCATGGAGAGATGATGAATCCTATTGATTTTCAATGGCCAAGGACACAATAGACGACATTAAAGCATTGTGAACATGATAGAAGACAATTATCATCATAGAAGCATCAAACCTTCCACAAATGTTCCCCATGGTGAGAAAATGAGCCCTATATGGATTTGACATTATAAACCTTGCGTACAGGATAGAAGACAAAAGCTATCATCATAGAAGCACCAAACCTTCAATAAATGTTTCCCATGGAGAGAGAATGAACCCAATTGATTTTCAAGGTCAAGGGTCAAAGGTGAAGATCACAATGGACTTGACATCAATATCCTTGTGAACAGGATAGAAGACAAAGCATTCATCACAGAAGCATCAAACCTTCCACAAATGTTCCCCATGGAGAGGGTGAACCCTTTTGATTTTCAGGGTCAAAGGTCAATGTTACAATGGACATAGCATTAAAACATTGGGAAGAGGATAGAAGACAAAACAATCATCTTTGAATCATTCAACTTCCATAAATGTTGTCCATGGAGAGAGGATGAACCCTATTGATGTTCAAAGTTTAGTTTAATCATATTTTATTGCATATAATAGCAAGCAATGGGGTTGGGCCACAAGTTCTCACAACATTAGTTACGGCCCTTCCCCTACAATTATACACACAAATTATTTATGCACATGGTAATGGCTAAATATAATACAGCATATTGAAATAAATAAATGAATAAAAATAAATAAATAAATAAATATAAAATAAATAAATAAAAAAAAATAAATAAATAAATAACCATGTCGGGAAATTCTGTAAGTCAAGGCAGCCACTTTTAACTAGTAAATAATAGACAGGTTCATGATCTGTCAAAAGAGATGCATGTTCATACATTTATTTTTTAAGAATTATTGAAACGTTTAGTATCTGTGATAAATTTTTGGACAGCACCGAAAAGAAGTAGATTATCCTGATCAGTCAAGAAAGGATCCCCAAATAAAATCTTGTTCAAGGACAGAGGGTGAAAAGGTCTGGTAGTCTGGAACAAAGTAACACGTTCTGTGAGGAAATTTGGACATCTAAAAAAGAAGTGTTTAGTGTCTTCAATAACTTCCTAACAACTGCAGTATGGCGAAAGACAAATATGATTAGAATATAAGTCTCCTTTGAGATTGCTACATTTGTTCCTAATCCTTGCATGTATAACAGAGAAGAACCTTTCTCCACTGGTATAATAAACAGGAATTTTAGGAATTCGAGGGGAACTATTTTTTAAATGTTGATTAAAGGCTGATAAAATTCCTGCTGCACGAACATCGTTATCAAGAGAGTTCCATAAGGAGATAGAAGAGGGTATACAGGACCGTTTAGAAATTTCTGTGCGAGTATATGGAACTGTGATGTTGCTGCTATTTCTCAGAGTATAGTTTGTGACTTCTCTAACTAGCGGAGGAATAAGATCGGTTATATATGAGGGAACTAAGTTGTTATTTACCTTGTACATAAAAGCCAATTTCTGATAATTTCGTCTGTCAGATAAGGGTTCCCAACCACATTCTCTATAAAGATTTTCAAGTGACACGGACCTTGTAAGACCCGTGACTAATCTAGCCGCCTCGTTTTGGAGTTTTGTGCCGTGTACCATGTGGCGGCCGTAAAACGTCTCCCCGTACTTCAACCATAGTGCAGTTTATATTTTACTTTTGGTCCTTTGAGATCAGCGTGAATATTCTGAGAAATCAGAAATAAATTATTGGTTTAGACTCATATTCTAGACAGGTTTTTAATTATGTGGACCGCGTTTTGATTTATATCAGTCTTTGAATCGACTGCCTATTCGAAATTCGCAAAATTGCAGTATGTTTCATCTGGCATTCGTTGTCGGATCATTACAGGGTCACTGATGAGGCTTTATTAGCCGAAACTACGTAGTATGACCCATCTTCTTTCTTATGAATGCTTTCATTGCTCTTAAAGGAACTCATTTTTGATTTTTATTTCAAGGGCTTGCTTATCATAAGCAGTACAGCCGTCCCATACTATTGAAGAATACTCAAGGATAGGTAATACGTATGAAATATATATCTGGTTTAAAGCAGTTCTATGAAATGTAAACTTCAGTTTTCGCATTATCCCTATAACCTTGGATGCGCTGGTTATTATATTGTCTATATGTCTATGCCATTGGCCATTGTTACTAAAAGTTAAACCTAGATGCTTGTGAGCCTCTACAAATTGTATCGGGGTATTATCGAAAATAATTTGAGGATAATTTTCAAAATGTTTAAGGGTGAAAAACACTGCCTCGGTTTTTAAAGGATTAAAGGTAATTAACCATTGCTTAGCCCACCCAGAAAGAATATGTAAGTCATGAGTTATGATTCCTTCTATATCAGCAATTGAGGATGCTGCATAATACAAAGAGCTGTCATCGGCAAAAAGTCGAGTCAAGCTTAGCAGTGAGTCAGAAATGTCGTTTACATATATGAGAAATAACAGTGGTCCTAGCACAGAACCTTGAGGGACTCCAGCATGTATATCTCTAGAACTTGAAGTGCAGGACCTAATAACAATTTTTTGTCTTCTATTGCTTAAATAATCGTTTATCCAATTAAGAAGAGAACTAGTTATACCATGCTGTTTTAATTTGAAAAGGAGCCCTTTATGTCATACTCTATCATAAGCTTTTGACACATCACAAAATATCATACAGGAAAACTGATTATTATCAAAGGTCTGACATATATGCTGAAAGTTGTCTATTAATTGGAAAGTAGTAGAATGTTGTGGTAAAAATCCAGACTGGTATCTATATAAAAGGTTATTTTCATGGAAGAAATTATACATATTTTTATGTGCTATTCTTTCCTGGAGCTTTCCAACACCACTTAAAAGTGAAATTGGTCTATAATTGGATAAAATCGATTTGTCCCCTTTCTTATATAGAGGCAGCACATTGGATGTTTTCCATATATCAGCAAAACAACCTTCGCGAAAAGATCTGTTAAAGATAATTGACAAAGGGATAGATATTTCCCAAGCAACAGCCTTAAGCATCCTATTGCTTATGGCATCAGGACCCGTAGCTTTGTTAGGATTCAGAATTAATATCAGTTCTGTTATTTCTTCCGGAGTATAAACAATATTAGAAAGAGAATTATCAGTTATAGATTGAAATGCAGGCAGTTGTGTGTTATTATCACCTAGATCACAAATTGAACTAAAATAGGAATTAAGACATTCAGCCTTTTCACTCTCAGTAAAACAATAGACATTCTGGTCTTGAAGTGAATTTAACAATGGAGGTATATTTCCAGAGTTGCTGTTATTTTTTACAAAACGCCGGATGACCTGCCAAAATTTGTTCTTGTCATTGTTTTGAAAATCAGACAAAGAAATTTCCAAACTGTTATAAAACTTTTCTTTTGCGTGTTTTTTCAGATTGTTAACTTTATTTCTCATTTGTTTAAATTTATTCCAATCATTGATACTGCCAGAATTATTTGATTTCTTTCTGAGTTTATCTCTTATACGAATAAAATGGCGAATTTCTGCATCAAACCAAGGTTTATCATTTGGACGAACTGTTACAATTTTTGAAGGTATACATAATTTTACGAATTCCAGAAATTTATCAGTGAACTTTATACAAGCTTCATTTACAGATCCCTTAGGCAGGATGCTCCAATCATAGTTTGAAACTAAAGTTTTCAGTTGTTGAAAATCAGCATTTCTGTATAACCATACAAGTCTCTTAAAAGTTGCCTGACAACTGTAATGGAAAGGGATTCTAATAAAGGTCGCTCTGTGATCACTTATATCAGTTGGAGTTTCTAGAACACCAGAATCTGAGTATAACATATCGTCAGGTATTAGAATAGGATCTAATATAGCTTGTAAACGAGTACCTTCGTGAATAATATTCTGCAGTGAATTAATTGTAATAAGATCTTTTAAACTGTGAAAATTAGAGTTCGAAAGGTCTTCATTGAGGTCACCAAGAATTAACAAATTCTTGGAAAGATCAAGTGCTTCCTCGATGTTTAAGTTCAAATTATGAAAAAAGTCAATGTCAGCTATTCAAGGACTGTAAAATAGACCAATGAGATAATTTACGTGATTAATCTTGACTTCCACCCAGATTGACTCAGCACAGAATACTTCTAAATCAGTTCTTCTTGAGTGAATAAGATTTGAATTAAGATAAACCATCACACCCCCACCATGGTTGGATCTATCTTTTCTGTAAGGTTCATCAAAAATGTCTGATAGGAATAACATATCATTCGTGATGCTATGATCAAGATGTGTCTCAGTAAAGCAAAGTATGTCAAAATCTGAGAAATAATCCTTAACATATTCAATTTTGTTTCTTATACTCCTTATATTCAGGTGTAAAATTGAGAGATCAGTCGATGTGTTAGCTGGACCAGGGTTCGGTTCTATATCGAAAGACTGAAGCAAGAGCAAAAACATTATGAAATGAAAACTTATATTACAAGTGCTGTCCATTAGGAAAGCATTAACGGACCTAAGAAAACATTTAATATAAAGAAGAATGACATTAAGAAAGAAAAATTGCTTGTACCTAAAATAGATACGTCTATGGCCACAGACTGCGGTGGAAGCGTGAAACTCTCCATTGATCTACAGAAATACCCATAGATCTAGTAAGTTATTGTCCGAAAGAGAACCTCCATATGACCGTCCGCACACTCTCCAGCCCAACAGAACTCCCGACAGTGGTATGTAAATAGGTAAACATAAGATAAATAACTACTAGATAAACAGCATAGTAAATGGTAACTGACAAGTATGTACATAACTAAATAATGCTAACAATATTGGAATTTGTATAAATGAAAATACTCCTGGCATCATTAGTGAAATATTTATACCACTATTCTTTTAAGAAACGAATTTCATTTATCTGCTGTTCATGAAAGTATAAACGCAGCGGGTTGCCTGCCAAGATAATGAACCACGAGTGATGTTCATGTAAACTTTGCTAGCTATCCGTTGGCGTTCACAGCTCCTTGAAAAGCAGAATGGTTAGGTTTATTTTTTCATAGTTACTTTCTCCTCATCATTAGGCGAGGAAAATAATGCAGCTTATAAAACAACTTTTAAAGCTGATAAAAACATATAGGCACTGTTTTTTCTGCAAACAATACAACAACCATCGGCCAGTCAGACGTTATCGTATGGATGCAAACAAATGGTGAACAAAATCCGTATTAAATGTCATATGATAAATGCGTTCATATATTATTAAGTCTATCAAGCTCGTTGAGGAAACGGGATAAAATTCTCGGCGTGGCCTCCCATTCTATTCCCTTTCCACAACTCGCTTAATAAATTCAACCATGCATGAACACTCAAGCAAGATCGTCATTTAAACTGACGTCACTTGACGTCACTTAAAAATCATGTAACTCGATACGTTGTCTTCTGTAGGTTTACATTAGGCTTTACCGATGCCGGATGAACGCCGAGACAACTTTTTTAAAACGTTACCTGAACATCGACTCACCCATTAAGCGCCTGTTGAGAAGTTGTACTCTGACAAACATGAAAACTGCAAGATCATAAAAGCATGCCCGTAAGAAATAAATTTAAACTAACCATATATAGTCATAATAATAAATAAATTCATACTACAGTGAAATTCCGCTAATAAGACCACCTTAAATTAAGACTTATTCTGCTATAAAAAGCTTATTTTGAAGGCGTCACTTAATCTTTCTTTGTGTGTTCTACCCTTAGTGTCCTCTGGTCAGGGACTACCTTTGTGACTGTTAAAAAGTGGTCTTAAAGACCAATTTTGAACAGTCCCAAAGGTGGTCTTAATATAGGAATTGTATTGTATCATTGCCACTTCTTACCCGGTGTCAATCTGACTCGCCTCAGTGAGGCCCCTGTAAAATTTATTTTGAGCCGAGTGTAAATCAGAGGTATGCGGAAACGGAGTACCCGAAGAAAAACACAATACCTTGCACACGCGGCCCGAGACAGGCCCGTACCATAGCGCTAATGTTTTATCTTTAGGATTCCTACCCATTTCCATTAGGCTGTTTAATATTTAGAACTATTGAAGATCCCCGGATATCTCGCCCTTGTCGAAACGAAACACAAGAACAAGATTTGGGGAGCTACTTGGATAAAGCATATGATATTTGCTATGAAGCTTCGTCTTATGGACCTCTATCAAGATTGTTCAAATTATAGCGCTGGGGCCAAAAATGCCCCCACCCCGAGGCCTTTGATTTTACATGGACTTATATAGGGAAAACCTATAAAAATCTTCCTGTCTGAAACCAGAAGGTTGAGGTGTTTGATATTTGGTATAAAAGCTTTTAGGTCTTGTAGATCTATCTATCTATCTATCTATCTATCTATCTATCTATCTATCTATCTATCTATCTATCTATCTATCTATCTATCTATCTATCTATCTATCCATCCATCCATCCATCCATCCAACCATCCATCCATCCATCCATCCATCCATCCATCCATCCATCCATCCATCCATCCATCTATCTATCTATCTATCTATCTATCTATCTATCTATCTATCTATCTATCTATCTATCTATCTATCTATCTATCGAATCTATCAACTATCTATCTATCTATCTATCTATCTATCTATCTATCTATCTATCTATCTATCTATCTATCTATCTATCTATCTATCTATCTATCTATCTATCTATCTATCTAATCTATCTATCTATCTACCTACCAACCTACCTACCTACCTACCTACCTACCTACCTACCTACCTACCTACACAGGGGATGGTTCTCCCTGCACAGGGGGTGGGGGGGGGGTGGGTGTGGGTGGGATGGGGCTCCAGTTAACGTCCCGATCCGAAGGACGGTGCACTTTATGACATTCATAGACCTCTATCAAGATTGTTCAAATTATAGCAAAATGCCCCCATCCCGTGGCCCTTTGGTTTGACATATATAGGAAAAATCTTTTTTTTTAAAAAAAGTCTTCTTCCCTTAACCTGCAATGCCCAGGTCTTTGGTATTTGGTGTGCAGCTTAATCTAGTGGACCTCTGCCAAGATTGTTAAAATTAGAAGCCCTGATGCCAATTGTTCCCGCTCCGGGGCCCTTGGTCTAATGGTCTAACATAGACATCCATTGTTGTTTTTTTTTTTTTTTTTTTTTTGGTTTTGGTTTTACGGCCCTTTTAAGATTATTTCACTCATATCGAGCCGGTCGTCAATCAGAGGTGGGCGAAAACCGGAGTATCCGGAGAAAAACCACCTGACCTTCCGTTGCAGAACTTGGCGTCTCACATGTGACCCGAGCGAGCTTCGAACCCACAGCGGTGAGAGACCTAATGATTAAGAGTCAGCGGTCTTATCCACTAGGCCACGGAGACCCAGAGAAACATTGGGAAAACCTTTAAAACTCTTCTTGTCTGAAACCAGCAGGTGTTTGATATTTGGAATGAAGCTTTGTCTTGTGGACCTCTATCAAGAGTATTTAAACTTTAGCCATGGGGCCAAAAATGCCCCCGCTCCGGGGCCCTTTGGTTTTACATAGACTTGCACAGGGAACACCTTTAAAATCTTCTTGTCTTAAAACAGATAGCTGAGGTGTTTAATATTTGGTATGAAGTTTCGTCTTGTGGACCTCTATCAAGAATGTTCAAATTATAGCCCTTGGGACAAAAATGCCCCGCTACGGGGCCCACTGGTTTTAGATAGACTTATACAGGAAAAATCTTAAAAAATATTCTCTTCTGAAACCGCAAGGCCCGGTTCTTTGATAGTTGGTGTGTAGCTTCATCTACTGGATTTCTACCAAGATTGTTCAAATTATAGCCCTTGCGCCAGAAATGTCCCCGCCCCGGGGCCCTAGTGGATTTCTACCAAGATTGTTCAAATTATAGCCCTTGCGCCAGAAATGTCCCCGCCCCGGTGCCCTTTAGTTTTACATTGACACATATAGGAAAAATCTTTAAAATATCTCCTTCTCTGAAACCGCAAGGCCCAGGTCTTTGATATTTGGTGTGAAGCCTCATCTAGTGGATTTCTGTCACGATTGTTCAAATTAGAGCCCTGGGGCCAAAAAGGGCCCTTTGGTTTTACATTGACTTATATAGGGAAAAATCTTCAAAAATCTTCTTGTCTGATTCCAGAAGGCTCAAATGTTTAATATTTGGTATGAAGCTTTGTCTTGTGGACCTCCATCAAGATTGTTCAAATTATAGCCTGGGGCCAAAAATGCCCCCGCCCCGGGGCCCTTTAGTTTTACATTGACTTAAAATCATAAAAACTCTTCTCTGAAACCACAAGGCTCAGGTCCTTGATATTTGGTGTGAAGATTCAACTAGCAGACCTCTACCAAGATTATTCAAATTATAGCCCTTGAGTCAAAATGGCCCCGTCCCGGGACCCACTGGTTTCCGGGGATGGATGTAGAGGCGGTTTTAACAATCTATCTTTAACCAGAAATAAAAAAATAAAAATATGTACCACCATTAACCCCAGTTTTACTATAAAAAGTGGGGTTTAAGGGGATCAAAATTATATAGGCGTGTTTTTCGGAAATCCAGGTAGCAGTCATTTACGAAAAAGAAAGAAAAAAAAAACGTTATTTGTGCCGCTATGAGTTCAGAGTGTTGCCTAAATATTAGAGAATTATCTGTAGAATATTGACTGGAATCATGTGTTGGGTATTGCAAACAGTTTAGACCCATATCAGAACGCGGTGTCTGATCAGGATCTACACTGTTTGCTTAAGGTATAACCATTTAACCCATTTTGTCCCGTAAACCTGTTAGGCCGCTAACAACATAACATAGGTTTTACATACTCTCGGCCGACCTAGGAACAAAAATCACCAAGAAATGCATACTAATTATCATCGTCCGATACTATTACATAGCTCCTACATTAATTAGCTAGAGATCGACGCCTCAATAACAAACCTCACGGCGTATACATGATACAAGCACGACGAAACGAGCACATATTTTACACATCCATAACAAATAAAAAGACCGAGCCAATAAACCTATGTTTATTTAAATAAAGTTGTCCCCCTTAGCAATTCGAAATGCCCGACGATATTTTAGAATTACAATAGGCATATTTTTCTAGTCGCGGACCAGGGGTAATAAAGTATCAACGTGGTCAGCAGAAGTTCACTATCTGCGTAACAAATATTATTCATGTAGCAGAAATGTGAGAGCAAGCACTATAGAATACTCCTTCCCTTGTCTATACATAAGGACAAAAATAAGAACCGCTATAAAACCATGCAAACCCCATTTCACTCAAAATTCCTGCTCACAAAACAGGTCGAAAAGAACACAAACAAGTTATCCAGATTTATCTCATAAATGGCATTTAATGGTGTACCCAATCAAGACTACGAGAATCTGTCATATTCGAGTGGAATCACCACAGCGACTTATCAAAAGGATACGTCGCTGTAATCTTTGACGATGAGTATAGTTTTTCTGGCTGACCATCGCATTACGACCATTAACTAATTATGCAATTACGAAAGTAAACCGATCCGATGAACGCCTGTCCTTATACGGAGAATGCTACCGGACAATCTGAAGATATAATGTGGGCCGCGCACAGCTTTCAGCACACTTTGGAACTGAAAGCTGATGGTGTTGGTTCGTGTTGTATTTTCAGGTAAGTCAAATTTCTTTATAAATAATTTTCATCTAGTTTTAATGCAAGTTACAATGCTTGAATAGCAAATGTATTTATATGTATTCATAAGCATTTAGACTGCAAACATTGTTTTAGATGTGAAAAGAAAACATATTCTAACTTGCTCTATGCTTATACAGGCATCTGGAAAAACTGGCCGGCTCATCATGAAAACTGAACGGCCCATTATGACCGTCATAACATTAATAGGACCGTTATGTTAGGAAGTAATCCAGTACGCCTTTTCCAATATCTTTCAATCTGTTGAATTATTTGTATTGTTATTGTCATGCTAAAATGTTTGAGTACCTGTGCAGAAGAATGCTACATGGTTGACATGTTTGAAACTTGTTATGTTCAAACTGTTCAATACGACTTTACTCAAAGAATGGTCCCGCGTGGAGTCCACGTTGACTTTACGTCTGCCGTCACCGTTGAAACACTGTCGGATCATTCTGGCAATGTTTTAGCATTGAGGCGACGTTGCCTGATGTTCGAATTCAATAATTATTCAAGGTTGCGCTAGTTTTCTCTGCACGGCTAAAACAACGTTGAATCAGCGTCAGCCTTCACAGTTGAAATGCCACTCAGACATTTCAACGGTGTCGCGACGCTGAGACAACGTCGTATGTAAATCTGTCATTATCATTATGAAATTACACAGTAGTAAGCTAATTTTCTCTATACGGCTAAAACAACGTTGAATCTGCGTCAGCCTTCACAGTTGAAATGCCAGTCAGACATTTCAACGGTGTCGCGACACTGAGACAACTTCGTATTTTCATCTGCCATTATCACTATGAAATTACACAGTATTAAGCTGATTGTCTCTGTGCAGTTAAAACGGCGTTGAGTCAGCGTCAGCCTTCACAGTTGAAATGCCACTCAGACATATCAACGGTGTCGCGACACTGATACAACGTCGTATTCACAGCTGTCATTACCATTATAAAATTACACAGTGTTAAACTAATTGTCTCTATACAGCTTAAACAACGTTGAATCAGGGTCAGCTTACACAGTTGAAATGCCACTCAGACATTTCAACGATGTAGCAACATTGAAGCAACGTCATATGCGTATCTGTCCTTATCGTTATAAAATTACACAGTGTTTAGCTAATTATCTTTGTCTGGTTGAAACAACGTTGGATCAACGTCAATCTTCACAGCTGAATGCCACTCCGGCATTTCAGCGGTGTCGCACATTGAAACAACGTTGTATGCATGTCTGCATAGCTGACTCTCGGATGGGGTACTCGGTGCAAACTTTGACGAGACTGCGCATACGCGCGGCTCGTCGGAACGATCCCCCGGTGAGTCGCATTTGAGAGTTACATGTAATCAATGTAGATTGTTAGTTAACTATGATAGTTACAACGCATTAATTCATGATACATGACATTGAATTAAATAAAGGACACTTTGGAACTGAAAGCTGATGGTGTTGGTTCGTGTTGTATTTTCAGCTAATTCCCCATACTTTCCACATCGGCGATACAAGGTTCCGGTACCGACATAACTCTGGGCTATGTAACACACCCCAGTAGCCCATAAATTTCTGACCCGGACAGGCAGTCGTCTTTTAAGCCGGACAAGTAGTGGAGAATCAAACCTTCGCTTTCTACTCAGGAAGCGACGCGCCGATGGCAACACCAAGAAACTTCTTACACGCCTACAATTTGAGAAGCAGAAATAACACCCTCGCCGACGGAACACACGAACCTACCAATCCTTCGCCGACAACAAGCACGGTGAGAATTCCAACGCCATTTCCGACCAGTGCACGGAAACAGCGCCTCAGCGAGTTGGTTGCCAATCTAACGCCAACCACAAACCATACCTCCGCCCTTACAACGCCGACAACGACGACGACAGATAGTGCTAGAAATATTATAACCCCTCCGCCGGCGCTTGAAGAGACAAGGCTGAACACGCCTGTTGTGTCATCTACCGTCCGACAACAGGCTCAAGGAACGGAAACTTTAATTGACATCACCGGGGTTGACGGCGGCGTTCCTCCTACGCCGACCAACAGTAATACACTATCCCCGACCACCGTCCCCAACCTAAGGACAGCGACTTCCACAACATACAGCGGTGTACAGACAATTCCATCTGTTCGAGCCGGTAACGCAGTTAGTGTTTCAACCAGTGAAAACATCAATAGTAACTTTACTAACTTTCAAACTGTGACACAAACACTAAGTGGTTCCGGTCGAAGCTACGCTACGGCACAGACAGCAACAACCCGACAAGATAGAGACCAGGAAGATAGAAGTAAGAAAATGAACTTTTCTTTAAAGTTAGATAAATTTTCTGGTGCATGCAATGATGATGCTAAGTCATGGCTTCTGCAGTTTGCTCAATATTGCACATGTTACAATTTAGATGATCAAACGAAGACAAATATTTTCTCTTTTCATTTGCAAGACCATGCTAAGGTCTGGTACAACTCCTTGTCCGAAGATGTTCGGAATAATTGGAATTCACTCAAAGATAGTTTTCTAAAACGATTTACTGAAGATAGAAATTTAATAGATCTTTCAATATTACAACTAACGCAAGGCACGAATGAATCAGTGCTAGATTATTTGAGCAAACTGCAAAAGAGTGCGGCATTGAATGACAAAATAGACGAGAATCTCTTGCTGGCAATCGGGATCAATGGGTTGAAACCTGATATCAGAAAAATTGTCATTAATAAAGAACCAAAAACATTCGCAGACCTGCGACACGCAGCGACCATTGCAGAAAAATCGGTCTCGGTGCCTGTAAACACATTACAGTCGTTACAGGACACTATGGTCGCAGAAATTCAGTCTCTCCGCAACCAAATAAATGCGATTCAGACCAATGTGCAACAAAACAAAACTACGTCACACTCAGAAAAGCAAATCAATCAAATGTCTTTTGATGACACAAACATAGACAATATACACCCCAATCACACACAACCACACCCACATCCACAGTCACACCTACGAAATCCGCACCGCCCTGCAGCGCGTACAACACATAATGGCATTCAACCACTAGGGAGTAATCCTCAGGCCACGGGCCGCAGCAATTACACATTCCAAACACCTTATGAATATAGAAATACACGACAAATAGGAAACAATTACGCAAGAGCAGACACCCAAACTTACTGTTGCATTGGCTGCGGAGATATGAATTGCAAAAACAGAAAAACATGCAAAGCTAGACTCGCCGTGTGTCAGTTCTGTCGTAAAATAGGTCATTATACACGCCTCTGTTTGTCAGCAAGAAATTCGAGTTGACTGTCACAAACTGCAAGTATTAGTACAGTTCAAATCAAGAAAAACCTTATTCCAATAAAAATTGGCAATGTGGGGGTAAACGGACTCCTGGATACAGGGGCCGACATTAGTGCCCTCAGTTTAAATTTCTATACCAAATTAGGGATTAACAGGCCGCTCATACAGCCCCCTTCAATTAATTACATTAAGGGAGCTGGAGGAGCGATACACCAAATAAATGGAGAGGTCATGTTAGATATAAAAATAGCTGACCTTTGTCTCAAACATAGATTTTTCATTGTACAAGCTTTGCACCACGCCTGCATTCTAGGGCACGATTTTCTTACAAACTATAAGGTAAGAATATCGTACGAAAATAATACCGTCAGTTTGGACGATCAACAGTCACATGTAGAAATCAATTTGGTGACTGAGAATAGTAAAGCACGACTAACCAGAGCTACCTGGCTACCACCAGGAACGATTAGAACTGTACTATTACAATTACCCAATAAGCAGCTCGATGAAGACAAAGCAATCATGTTAAGCCCATCAACAAAACTAACAGATCTTCAAGTAGCATTCATTGAATGTTTAGTGCCTCCACACAAAGACACAGCATGGGTTCAAATAGCAAATTTCACAGCTAAACCAGTACGATTACACAAGCGAACACCAATAGCAGACATTCATGTCATACACAGTCGCGACATTCATTATCTCCCTTTCCAAAAACAAAACCAAATTAACAGCCTGCGGCAAGAACCGCCCACGACAGAAGCAGTAAATGCAAATATGGCAGAACCCACAAAACAGGGTCATTCTAAAGACCTTGAATTCGACTTGAGTAACTCTGATCTAACAGAAACACAGAAACAAGAACTGTTACTCGTTTTACATGAGTACCGTGATTGTTTTGCTACCAACATGGAGGAAATAGGGTGCACACATTTAATTTCTCACTCTATCCACACATCTGATGAAATACCAGTTAGGGCAAGACCATACAAAACAACCCCAGAAACCAAGAAAGCTTTAGAGCAACAGGTGGACGAATTAATGCAAAATGACATAATAGAACATTCGTCAAGTGACTATGCAAGCCCAGCTATCTTAGTAAGAAAGCCCAATGGCACATTTCGTTTAGTGGTCGACTTTCGGAAACTAAACCAAAAAATTAAAGATGTGGTATTCCCGTTACCACTTCTTAGTGATGTAATCGACCAAGTAGGGGCTAGCAATAGCAATTACTTCAGCTCCATGGACCTCCGGAGCGGGTACTTCCAGGTGCCCCTCGACGAGGACTCCAGGCATAAAACTGCTTTCATCTGCCACCACGGTCTTTTTCAGTTCAAACGCATGGTGATGGGCCTGTCCACAAGTAGTGCGACATTTCAAAAGCTAATGAACAATGTATTCAAAGGGCTTTCTTATCATATATTACTGTGCTATCTAGACGACGTTCTTATACACAGCCAAACTTTCAAAGAACACCTATCCCACTTGAAGCTAGTGTTTGATAGACTCAGAACAGCGAACCTGACACTTACTCCAAGCAAGTGTTTCTTTGCAACTAAACAAGTGCAATTTCTCGGACACATCCTAAACAAAGAGGGTATAACACCTTGTAAGTCCAATACACATGCAATTGACACATTCCCCACACCAAAAACCCAAAAACAAGTAAGGCAATTCCTGGGGATGTCAGGCTACTATCGCAAATTCATTAAGGATTATTCTAGAATTGCCCACCCCCTTTTCAAATTATTATCTAAACAAAATACAAACAGTAAGCACATGGTAAACTGGACTGCGGACTGCGACAGAGCATTTAGGGACTTAAAAACGGCCCTTACCACAGAACCCGTGGTCCTGAAATACCCAAACACAGACGGGAAATTTTATTTACAAACAGATGGGTCCAAAAAGGGAGTATCATACATTCTCTCGCAAGAGGACGAAAACGGGGTAGTACATCCGGTATGCTTTGGGGGTAAAAGCTTAAGACCAGAGCAAACAAATTGGCCTGTATCACACATAGAACTATATGCAATCATACTCGGCATACGGGAATATAGAAACTACCTCACACCACGTAGGTTTAAAATACTAACAGATTGCAAAAGTCTAACATGGCTCAACACTACAAAACATACAAACGGCCGCCTCATCAGATGGAATCTAGAACTAATGCAATACAAATTTGACATCTCCCATGTCATTGCGAAATCTAACGCTGCCGCCGATGCTTTGTCACGGCGAGAATACACTGAAAACACACCCGTTGTGCCGGATGTAGACTCGAACCCAGAACCCCATGCAGTTATGCCACAAAACACGCCAGTAACAACCACCGACAGCACAACTGCGTCAAGTAATTGCATCACAGTGCACGACATAACACCTATTGCCCTACCATCAGACAACTCAACTCACAAGCCTCTCCGGCTTGACAAGGGCTTAAATCCCCACCGCGACCAATCACCGTCACCTAAACCACCACAGATGACAGAGCACAAAACACATGCGCTTATTCATGCACTTCAGGCCGGAATAGAAGCCAATGACAACAAAATAGATGTAGCGCGATTGCAAGCAAAATGCGACGAGTTAAGCCCCCTTTACAATTACCTTCAGCACGGCGCATTGCCAAGCAATTCACAAGCAATCAAACAAATAGTTGCAGAATCACAGCAATATGCGTTGTTAAATGACAGACTATATCACTTATTTCAGTCGAGGACTAAAAACAAAGCCCCGGTTCTCGAGCTTGAACACCAGCTTGTAGTGCCGAAATGCCTTCGCCCAGATATATTACATGCATTTCATGACAGTCCATTAGCAGGGTGTCATTTGGGTTTCAAAAAATGTTACGAGGCTATCAGGTCCAAGTACTATTGGAAACACATGTACCAGGAGTGCTATGACTATGTCACTTCCTGCAAGACATGTCAAGAAATGAAACGGGACACAAATAAACGTAACGCTCCCCTTAAGCCTTATGAGGTGGATCCCATATTTAGCCGTATTCATTTAGACTTTTTGGGACCGCTCACTGAGACCAAACAAGGTAATAAATACATTTTACTTGCCATAGATTCATTCAGTCATATGACAGAAGCTGTGGCAATGAAATCACAGACCGCTGCAGAGGTAGCAAGAACCATTTACGAGTCCATTATTTGCCGCTGGGGGGTTCCGAAAGTGATCGTCACAGACTGCGCAAACAATTTTCATTCAAAAATTGTAATTGCCCTCTGTGACATGTTCCAAATAAGGAAACAATCTATCTCTTCCTACAATCCCAAGGCAAATGGAATAATTGAGCGCCAGAACGCTATACTCGCCCAGTGTCTAAGGGCCCTCTGCTCTGACAAACCTGACAGATGGGACGAATACCTCCAATCAGTCATGATGGCGTTTCGCAATAGCCCAGCTTTAAACTCAACCAAATATAGTCCGTTCTATTTAACAACGGGTTTACACATGAATTTGGACATAGATAATATTCTTGATAATGTTCCAAAAGTAACAGGTTGCTTACAGCAATATATTGAAGATATGGTAGAACACCTACACGTAATACGAGAAGTAGCCAAGAAAAACATAATCAGACACCAACAAGATTATAAAAAGAGACATGATAAAAAAGCAAAAATGCCCCACTTTCATGTAGGACAACATGTATATCTAACTGTCGAGAAAATTCCCGTCGGGGTGTCAAAGAAATTATACCCCCGATATAACGGTCCATTTTACATCGTTTCTAAGGGCCAAAACCACACATACAAACTCCGTAACTGTACAACAAATAAAGCACTTAAATTCACAGTTCACGCAAACAGACTCAAACCGTACAAGGACCCCAGGGACTACAGGCGGGACAGGTACCTGCCCAAGATACAACTTGAACGCCATCAAAACGCAACTGAAAACGAGATAGATCGATCTATAGGAAGGTTCCCACTAGAAGTGCGGCAAACCCCTCCCCCCACAGAGCGACAGTGCCCGTCCGGCACACCAGCTGAGACGAGAACCCGCTCGCCCGAAATGGATGATTACACACCATTAAACTGGAACCAACCTCAGGACGAGGCAGGGGCGGAAGAACTGACAGCAAAACACACGACTCCCGATCAACAGGAAACGGAGCCTATACAACAGACTGATCAAGACGAATGGTTCGAGGCCGACAAACTCCTTAAATCAAAATGGGTGTCGGGGCGAAAACACTACCTTGTGCGATGGACTGATCCCTCTGCAAAACCCTCATGGGAGCCGGAAGGCAACATCACTCCGTTACTAATAGAGCAATATCACATTAACAGAACCAAAACACAGAAACGCAAAAGAAAAAGACATAACTAAAGAACATAAGCTATAATTTATACAATGAAAGATGTTCACAAATATCAAACACCAAAATGTCGATATTTCCTATCTCTCCGCTTACATAGAAAACACAAACACACACGCACGCACGCACACGCAAACAGACAAACGGACGGACGGACGGTCACAAACACAGTCACGCACGCAAACAGACAGACAAACGAACGGACGTACATGCTCACACACACGCGTACGCAAGCACACAGACAAACGAACGGAATGCCAAATACACACCGACACACAAACGAACGGACGGCCACAGACACACATACACGCACACAGACAAACGAACGAATGGCCAAATACACACAAACAGACAAACGGACGGACAGACGGTCACAAACACAGTCACGAACGCAAACAGACAGACAAACGAACGGCCACACACACACACACACAGACACACAAACGAACGGACGGCCACAGACACACATACACGCACACAGACAAACAAACGGATGGCCAAATACACACAGACACACAAACGAACGGACGGCCACAGACACACAGACACGCACACAGACAGACAAACGAGCGGACGGCCACAAACATAGACACACACGCACACAGACAGACAAACGAACGGACGGCCACATACACAGACAACTCCCGTACGCGCGCTCGCACGATGACGGACAAACGGACAGACTACCGCATACTCACAGAAACACGCCCGTACGCACGCACGCAGACAGATAAACAAACGGAGAAACGGCCACATACAAAAATATGCACTTACAATCTGACGAACGAACGGCCACACACACACACACACACACACACACACACACACACACACATGCCCGAGCACAGACAAACAAGATAATTTTTTCTCACCTACTAACACTAATTACCAATCAGTGCAACATTGGTTTCTTAAAGCATATGACTGCCAAAGTTCACACACCTGCGCCAGCTTTAACTACAACCAAAATACATTAATATCCACGAGGTTTGATGTTTGCGACAGATCACCAAGCAATCGACTTGAAAATAGATCAAGCTCATTAACTTCCATCAACCTGGCTAACGTTTATCAATTGAATTATTATTCATATTCTAAATAATTGATTACTATACTTGTCATCATCATGGCTCATCGACTACTTCGGCAGTTTTAGCGTAATATACGATTATTGCCACATGACTTATGTCCCTTTAAGAAACTGTAAGTCGTTATCAGAATAAAGTCAAACAGCTGCTCACAGAAATACTAACATGAACATGGGTATAACAGACAACAAATTCTTTTTGTTGAAATAACAGGGAAAAATACTATATATGGAATTTACTCCTTATTATAATATATTTAAGCCCAAAGTCATCTTATCTTGCATTTATTGTTAAATTTCACAGTAACTACTCACTCATGACATACATACAATTAACTATATATTATTACCAAATTTCTTTACGGTAATCATTCGAACATGGTATAGTTTGAAGAGCAGGAGCTTGTTCGTAAGACATAAAACACATGTAAACTACGATCATGCTCCTATATGACACATTTAGTTCACGTTAAATGAATATTTGAGCTTAAATATTTTTCGTACTTGAATAAAAAAAAAAAAGTCAAACAACCATGTTATTACTTAACACTTTACAATTTCTGCTACAACTATCTTTTTATAACAATTACATGAACGTTCATATATATATATATATATATATCAAATTACCCACAACAAATCGAGCCTGGAATCGCGAATGCCAGCCAGCGCAACTTATTAAAGAAAATTATATACCGGTTTTAATTTTCTTTTGCCAGGTATGGCGTTGCGATTCCTGTGTTTGATATTCGTGGCTCAGTTACCATACCTAGCATCAGCTTCCACAGACCACCTCAACTACGGGATTTCCTTCAAAAAGATGGGACCGATAGAATTTTCTGTCGATGTATGGAAGCACTCGTACTTAATAGGTCTGCCAACAGAATTACAAATACCCAATTTGAGGTATTGTACTTCTTCATCAAAAACTTGCATAGGAAGGAATGCTATCGTTAGCAATATAAACGCCATTAGGCGAGAACTTAGTAGTCATCTTAATAACACTTCTGGGCTATTAAAAGAACTGATACCCAACACGGTATTTCCGAGCAGCACAAAAAGACAAAAGAAAGCTTTGTTCGGTTTCTTAGGCTCTCTTGCTCACGATTTAATCGGCGTAAGTACTGATGATCAATTAAAGCAAATTACAAACCAAATGAATATACTAAAGAAGGCATTATCGGGTATTAACAACGCTATGGTACAAAATAGTCAAGGGTTTGCATCTTATGCTAAAGTAGTCGATGATCGCATAAGCAATTTAATGGAAGGAATCAAACAAAACACCAAAATAAATGAACAGTTAGCCGATGAACTTCAAACCTCAACAAAATACTTCGAAGAATTGATAACAGCAACATCTGTAGCATTAGCTCAAGAAATAGCAGGTTCAAACTATGTCACACAGCGCCTAGACACATTACGACAGGCCATAACTGACCTAGCAGAAGGACAGTTGTCGCCATCATTGATCAAACCACACATGCTGAAAGAGACGATTTCGGAAATTCAAAACATGCTCATTCAACAATATCCCACATATCGCCTTGCGATAACAAATATAAGGTTTTATTACCAACAAGCACGCTTCTCAGTCATACGGGAAGACAGCCATCTTCTCATCACAATAGACTTCCCTATTGCTTCTGCAGAAACATTCGAGCTATACAAAGTATACTCTTTCCCTATACCTATAAACCAAACAGGTACACATGCCACACAGCTGACAAATATTCCGGAGAACTTCGCAATAACCGAAGATAGACAGTTCTACACCACCGTATCCAACAACGCCATTTCCTATTGTATAAGCACAGTGCAAGAAAAGTATTGTAAGTTTAGACCACCACTCTCGGCAATCAGTAAACCTAACTGCATCGCTAACATATTTCTCAACAATCGGAAAGAAATCAAACAAAACTGCGATTTCAGATTTCTAACTAGGGTAACGCATCCTCACATACTACACATAGGCGATAATAAGGTTATTATATATCAAATTCCAAAATTGATATTAGAATGTCCAAACAATAAACGACGCATTTTACATGGATGTGAATTTTGCTTAATAACTATTCCATGTTCATGTGTCTTGCTCACTAGTGATGTGGTATTCCAAAGTCCATTGACATTATGTGAAAACCAGACCAATTCTATTGACAAAGTTTACCCGATCAACTTAGCTTTATTACAACATTTCTTTAACGAATCACAGCTTCAAACAGTTCTTGCAAACACAACATATAGGGAACAAACATCAGTCATAATTCCAAAACTGAAAGTATACAAACATAAAATGTCAGATATTTTGGCTCAAGATCAAACATACGATTTAAACCTTAAAAAAATCGCCGAAAGAGTTAAAAACTCCAGCACCATTTACAATTCTATGACTGACGCATATCTAGACGGCCAAATTACGTTTGACGCCGGTGACGTTTTTGACGTCAAACTGTGCGTATCTATTATCGGCCTTACATTAGCAATACTCAACATCATGACCACAATATATCTGTTTCGGAAAATACACTTTTTAAGCGCGATATTAACAATGGCACACAACATCAATACAGCAGACCCAAAATTCCATTTTCTCCCACCAGAAACAACCCACAATAACAAAGATGAAAACTTACAACCAACTATCTTAGATATACTGCAATGGGATCACGCCATATTCGCTATATGTACAATCACAATGATCATTATAGTTACTTTAACAATACACCATTTCCAAACACGAAAATGGGCCTTCACATCAATAATTTTAGAAATTACGAACGGATCTGAATGCGAAATTATTCAAGCCCTCCGATTGCCTGCGTGTCCCGATTTTTATAGAATACAAGCGCCAGCACTGATTTCACATTTAGCGATAGTTGGTTCCATGAATCCGCACTTAAACTTGCAATGGCCAGATTTCACAATTACTGATAAAGCATCCGGCAAATCGATTCAGGTCAATCAGAAAATACCAGTTTCATGGTTAGCAGCCCGCAAGCTACGCCAAATAATCCAAACACCGTTCATAGCTCATATTATGATCAAACACCACAACTGCATCTATATATTAGACAAACAAGACGAAACCTTGGCACTCCCTTCAGCCCCACCTACATACCTTGAGACGCACCATGACATCACACATATGTAATCATTATCATAAAAAAAATGCACCTCAATATTTTATAAGAGCATGGATTAATACACGTACACCAAGTTTCTTTAAGACTCACATATAGCCATTGCTTGTAATTCAACATAGTTCTACTGCATTGTAAGGGAATGGTTCATATGGTTATCAGTTATCGTTTTGTACAATCAATGCCACCTTTTTGGTATTGGATACTTTGTATTGTTAAATAACATGTCATTCCTATGGTCAGGTTATGTACTACGTGTACACATACATGCATTACTTTTTGGCTTTAGCATGTTGTGTGCACAGCTTATGTAACAATTATATTCAAATTTTGTTATATACATATATTTTTAACACATTTGTTAGTCATGTTTATTATGCTGATGATTCCAGTCACCAACGGATTGTATGAACGTTACTTTTTAAATATAAAAAGTACTGACGTATGGATTACTTTTGATCAAGTATCTTTCAAACATAACCTGCTTACACTTTTAAGTAAACTCTACTTTGTGCTACACCCTATGTACAACAACCTTGCGGGTGATGTTCGAGAGTGTTTACCGCTTGGTGACTGGACGATATTACATATATATGATTATTGTTTGCTGTGTTTTGTTGTTTTACGTTTGTAAATGGGCAAATAAATATTGTTTGTGCCATTCCCGGATTGAAAGCCCCCTTTTACGCGATAGAGCGCATTTTTTCTTTTCAATTTATATTGCCTGATCACAGTTTCTAGCTTTCAAGTGGGCCACACTCACAGGGTATCCGGGACCCGTGGCTCACGCTTTCCTGCCTTTAATTGGAGGAAAGATTTTTTTTTCATTCAATTTTTTTTATCATTCATTTAATTAATCATAACTTCCACCATGTTCCCTTTTCAAATTAGCTTTAATGACATCAACACCCTTTCACAATTTACTTCCCCGAAAGTCGTGTCCCACCTTGAACGTTTCAGAACTCTTGAAGTCCCCCATTATATACCAGACATCACCCCTGCCACCCTTGATATGCTATTCACATTCCTTGAAAACTATAACACTGACACTGATCCCGATCTGGACAGTCATATCCCGATCGACCTATCCCTCAGTTTGTCCTTTCTGTGTGAATACATCGAAGAGACACTCATACAGGCCATATACGTCCCTACATCTTTACAACACGATTTTGACCTGACCCTCCAATGTGCCGCCGCTACAACGTTTCTGAATAGTGGCATACCCTTACCTGCCCCCTTACACCGTCACCGCCCCCTTCGACACATTATTTTTATGGCCCATTATACCCAAACCCTCCACAAATATTGCAAACTTCAAATCCATATTTTGAAGTCGCGCCCACCACGAATACCCATACACCCCCGCTCGAGGGGCACCTTCGACGCCCTTCGCCGTGCTATTAGTCGAACCTATTTTCGAACACGACGAGCACTCCCTCAATATTTTATCCGGCTTTTTGGGATAGTGCAGCCATTTATAGAATGGTTTCGTCAATTAATTTTCTAAAGATTTTATTAGTTTTATCTCCGATTATAAATGAAACGTCAAGTGTTGGGTCACACCTTCTTACCAAATACTCCTTTCGGATTGATTTCGATGTGTTTAATCGTGCTATTGAAAATCCATTATACTACATTCTTAATACCTAAACTTCTCTTGGTTGTAATTCTCAATCGTCGCAATATGTCTAATATTTCTTCACATATTTCAACAGATTACACTGTTAGACTCATTACTTTATATAATTCAAACGAATATAAAATTACAAATATATAGCTAATAATTTAGATATAAAGAGTGCCACAACCAGGAGAGTTTAGACCCATGTTTTTATCATGTTAGTGTTCAGTACGGATTGTGATTTGTTGTTATCATTTTTATATCATTATTAATTTTTTCACTTATTCACTATGCTTGTGGGAGCAATGTGGCAACAAGTTTATTTAAGCCTTCTACCAACAAAGAAGAAGTAACAAGCAATGATCAGGAATAGATACAATTACCTATTCATACGTCATTTGTTCTGAGAAATAACACGATTTCAGAGCACAATTTCAGAAAGGCATTCTCTGTCTTCTTCAACGCCACACAACACAATTTGGCATACCTCAAACAAGCACTAAAAGGGCTCATGTTTGTTCATGTTTTGTTTGTACACAACGTTTGATAGTTACGCATTAGAGTCACCCACTTGGTCTCATTGAGAGTTATTGAAATTTATTGTTCACACGACAAGGAGACTGCGGTTTATATAAACGTGGTACTCCCAATCTCCTTGGATTCATTTTCGGTACCTTTCAAGTGATAACAATATTATTGATAATATATATAAAAAAGACTCTCAATCGGGCTCAAGGTACGACTCCCTTTAGTACAGTTATTACAGTGTGTAAGGAATGTGTCATACAACATAAGAATAATAAAGATAATAAAATAAAACTAATATAAAAATGGTTCCACCAAAACATTTACTCTCGGTAACGCATATTACAATTGTACTGTCGGGACCGGTAATGGAAGGACGTTCATCGGCCGGTTACAAAAAAAAAAAACAAAAAAAAAAAAAAAAAATCTACGTTATATTATTCATTCGGGGACTCATTTCCGTTTGGGGCGGGGCAACTTGTTAGGCCGCTAACAACATAACATAGGTTTTACATACTCTCGGCCGACCTAGGAACAAAAATCACCAAGAAATGCATACTAATTATCATCGTCCGATACTATTACATAGCTCCTACATTAATTAGCTAGAGATCGACGCCTCAATAACAAACCTCACGGCGTATACATGATACAAGCACGACGAAACGAGCACATATTTTACACATCCATAACAAATAAAAAGACCGAGCCAATAAACCTATGTTTATTTAAATAAAGTTGTCCCCCTTAGCAATTCGAAATGCCCGACGATATTTTAGAATTACAATAGGCATATTTTTCTAGTCGCGGACCAGGGGTAATAAAGTATCAACGTGGTCAGCAGAAGTTCACTATCTGCGTAACAAATATTATTCATGTAGCAGAAATGTGAGAGCAAGCACTATAGAATACTCCTTCCCTTGTCTATACATAAGGACAAAAATAAGAACCGCTATAAAACCATGCAAACCCCATTTCACTCAAAATTCCTGCTCACAAAACAGGTCGAAAAGAACACAAACAAGTTATCCAGATTTATCTCATAAATGGCATTTAATGGTGTACCCAATCAAGACTACGAGAATCTGTCATATTCGAGTGGAATCACCACAGCGACTTATCAAAAGGATACGTCGCTGTAATCTTTGACGATGAGTATAGTTTTTCTGGCTGACCATCGCATTACGACCATTAACTAATTATGCAATTACGAAAGTAAACCGATCCGATGAACGCCTGTCCTTATACGGAGAATGCTACCGGACAATCTGAAGATATAATGTGGGCCGCGCACAGCTTTCAGCACACTTTGGAACTGAAAGCTGATGGTGTTGGTTCGTGTTGTATTTTCAGGTAAGTCAAATTTCTTTATAAATAATTTTCATCTAGTTTTAATGCAAGTTACAATGCTTGAATAGCAAATGTATTTATATGTATTCATAAGCATTTAGACTGCAAACATTGTTTTAGATGTGAAAAGAAAACATATTCTAACTTGCTCTATGCTTATACAGGCATCTGGAAAAACTGGCCGGCTCATCATGAAAACTGAACGGCCCATTATGACCGTCATAACATTAATAGGACCGTTATGTTAGGAAGTAATCCAGTACGCCTTTTCCAATATCTTTCAATCTGTTGAATTATTTGTATTGTTATTGTCATGCTAAAATGTTTGAGTACCTGTGCAGAAGAATGCTACATGGTTGACATGTTTGAAACTTGTTATGTTCAAACTGTTCAATACGACTTTACTCAAAGAATGGTCCCGCGTGGAGTCCACGTTGACTTTACGTCTGCCGTCACCGTTGAAACACTGTCGGATCATTCTGGCAATGTTTTAGCATTGAGGCGACGTTGCCTGATGTTCGAATTCAATAATTATTCAAGGTTGCGCTAGTTTTCTCTGCACGGCTAAAACAACGTTGAATCAGCGTCAGCCTTCACAGTTGAAATGCCACTCAGACATTTCAACGGTGTCGCGACGCTGAGACAACGTCGTATGTAAATCTGTCATTATCATTATGAAATTACACAGTAGTAAGCTAATTTTCTCTATACGGCTAAAACAACGTTGAATCTGCGTCAGCCTTCACAGTTGAAATGCCAGTCAGACATTTCAACGGTGTCGCGACACTGAGACAACTTCGTATTTTCATCTGCCATTATCACTATGAAATTACACAGTATTAAGCTGATTGTCTCTGTGCAGTTAAAACGGCGTTGAGTCAGCGTCAGCCTTCACAGTTGAAATGCCACTCAGACATATCAACGGTGTCGCGACACTGATACAACGTCGTATTCACAGCTGTCATTACCATTATAAAATTACACAGTGTTAAACTAATTGTCTCTATACAGCTTAAACAACGTTGAATCAGGGTCAGCTTACACAGTTGAAATGCCACTCAGACATTTCAACGATGTAGCAACATTGAAGCAACGTCATATGCGTATCTGTCCTTATCGTTATAAAATTACACAGTGTTTAGCTAATTATCTTTGTCTGGTTGAAACAACGTTGGATCAACGTCAATCTTCACAGCTGAATGCCACTCCGGCATTTCAGCGGTGTCGCACATTGAAACAACGTTGTATGCATGTCTGCATAGCTGACTCTCGGATGGGGTACTCGGTGCAAACTTTGACGAGACTGCGCATACGCGCGGCTCGTCGGAACGATCCCCCGGTGAGTCGCATTTGAGAGTTACATGTAATCAATGTAGATTGTTAGTTAACTATGATAGTTACAACGCATTAATTCATGATACATGACATTGAATTAAATAAAGGACACTTTGGAACTGAAAGCTGATGGTGTTGGTTCGTGTTGTATTTTCAGCTAATTCCCCATACTTTCCACATCGGCGATACAAGGTTCCGGTACCGACATAACTCTGGGCTATGTAACACACCCCAGTAGCCCATAAATTTCTGACCCGGACAGGCAGTCGTCTTTTAAGCCGGACAAACCCCTAAAAGGGTACCTTGGCAAACAGTGCAGGCCCAGATCAGACGCCGCGAACAGGGCCTACACTGCAAAACGTTCAGCCTTTTTCCCAATAAATTTTGAAGAAAACACAACTCGTCACCCCTAAATTTTGAAATGGGCTCCTGTTATATATAAGCAGGAAGATGCCATTTGGTACAAAAAGGGTTAAGGGTTAAACGAAACAGTTCAAGTTCCCCATTCAGGGCCATTTTTTCCCATCTACACTCAGAGATACTCGACCTATCAAACCTGCCAGTGCTTTGATTTATCGAGGCGGTTCTAACGAGTACGTACAATCTATATTTTGAGCAGAAATAAGAAAAATATCATAATTTTTCATCTTAAAATTTTCATTTTTTTCGGCGATAAAGATTACAATGTATTAATATAGGCGTGTTTTACTAATGCCTACAGACATAATGGGACCTGGTAGAAATCATCAGGACATTTTAAGTTTATTTTTGTGTGTTAGAGCTTTACGTCAAACCAACAGCTAATGCCATACGGAGACGGGACCTCGGTTTAAAGACTCGTCCGAAACTTGAAGTCCGGAGAAGCCCGGGATCGCACCCACGACCCCCGGTTCATGTAGCGAGTTTTCAGTAGCAAAATACAGTGAAATTCCACTATTAAGATCACGTAAAATTATGAAAAAATGTGCTTTTAGACTGACGGTTCAGGTACATTTGCTTTGTTTTTTCTTCAGAGTGCTCTAGTGGAAGACCACTTTTGGGACTGTTCAAAAGTGGTCTTGGAGACCACTTTTGAACAGTCACATAGGTTGTCTAAATATAGGAATTTTTCTGTATTTGTTGTTTTCAAAACAAGATTGTGTGTGTGTGTGTGTGTGTGTGGGTGGTAATCTGGAGTCTTGTCTCTCTAAGCTACAAATGAATACTATGACATTTTTTTCTGAAAAAAAGTATGTGCCCCTGTTTTTGTTTGTCCATCCATCTGGTCAGCTCGAACCACATGATTATGAGATGATAAGTTCTGCAACGAAAGGTCGGGTATTGGTTCTCCGGGTACTTTAAAATATCTCCTGGTTTTCTGGTTTAAATCGACCTGATTAATGATCGGCTCGCAGTAACTAAAATAATCCTGAAAGGGCAGTTAAACTCAAACAAAACAACAACAACAATAAACACCCATCAGTGTTCCATTATCAGTCTGTAAACAGTTGCATCTTTCCTAGTCAAGAACATGAAGAGATACGATTTTGAAATAATTTAACAGGGTTCAACAGAATGTTCCATGGGTGACCCTCAAAAAATGTTAGAGTGACAAGCCTTTGATGGAATTATTGTGTTCATCACGAAACCACGACTATATAATTTTGACCCCTCGAACCCCACTTTTATACAGAAAAACTGGGGTTTACAGGGGTAAACATTTTTTGTTATTTCTGCTCTAAAATATAGATTGTGGGTACTCTTTTAAACCGCCTCGATGAGGCGGTTCTAACGAGTGCCAACAATCTATACATTGACCAGGAATAAGAAAAATATCACAATTTTTCATCAAAAAATTTTATGTGTGTGTGTGTGTTTTTTTTTTCAGGGGTAAAATTTACAATGTATTTATATAGGCATGTTTTTGAAAAGATTTTATCCAGCTGTTTTTGCTCCATCAATAAGATTGTGAGATGTTTCATTTTAGAAAGCTCCTGTTTTTTTTTTTTTTTTTTTTTTTTTTGTTTTGTTTTTTTCAGGTAACACATTAATAATGAGGTATCGATTCAAATCAACCAAACTCTATGCAGCATCTTCACTTTACCGACAAGAAGACAAGAAGAAACTTTTCAACGAAAGAAAAATTGTTAGAGAATACCTTTTAACTATTGCAGAATAGAATTTTATTTCATTTATTTCATTTCTTGTTCAGTTATACCTTTTTAGGGTTAACGGCAAACATGCAAAAACAGTCATCATGAAAACATGCCTGTATACACTTGACCCGCCTAACCCCCACTTTGTCATTAGGTCTCTCACCACCGTAGGTTCGAGCCTCGCTCGGGCCACGTGTGAGACGCCTAGTTCTGCAACGGAAGGTCAGGTGGTTTTTCTCCGGGTACTCCGGTTTTCGCCCACCTCTGATTAACGATCGGCTCGATATGAGTGAAATAATCTTGAAAGGGCCGTAAACCCCCCCCCCCAAAAAAAAAAACACTTTATATAGTAAATAAAAATCAAAAATGAGTTCCTTTAAGAGCAATGAAAACATTCATAAGAACGAAGATGGGTCATACTACGTAGTATCGGCTAATAAAGCCTCATCAGTGACCCTGTAATGTTCCGGCAAAGAAAGCCAGAGGAAACATACTGCAATTTTGCGAATTTTGAATAGGCAGTCGATTCAAAGACCAATATAAATCAAAATGGGGTCCAAATAATTAAAAACCTGTCTAGAATATGAGTCTAAACCAATAATTTATTTCCGATTTCTCAGAATATTCACGCTGATCTCAAAGGACCAAAAGTAAAATATAAACTGCACTATGGTTGATGTACGGGGAGACGTTTTACGGCCGCCACACGGCACAACACCAGCTGCAGTGAAGGCAAATAAAAATCAAAAATGAGTTCCTTTAAGAGCAATGAAAACATTCATAAGAACGAAGATGGGTCATACTACGTAGTAAAACTGGGGTTTGCAGGAGTATACGTTATTTTTCTTATTTCTACTCAAAAACATAGATTGTGGGTACTTGTTAGAACCGCCTCGTCGAGGCGGTTCTAACGAGTATCCACAATCTCACAATCTATGATTTGAGCAGAAATAAGAAAAATTTCACAATTTTTCACCTGAAAAAAAAAAATCATTTTTCTGTGGGTAAAATTTACAATGTATTTGTATAGGCGTGTTTTCGTAATGAATAAAATAATTTAATACAGACTGTACTGGCAAAATATACTCTCTGTTGACCCTAGGACCCTATGATTACCTTGTCCTATTTTACACCAAGGTCAAACTTGGTCACATAGACTTTTGTATGGGGAAAAGTTAAAACTTTGTTTTTTTTTCTGGAACTTTTGCAGTCTTTGATCTGAAAATTGGTAGGTGCAGTTAGCTGAATGAGTGTATGAAACTACATCAGTATTCAAGGTCAGAGGTATTCCCTGACGTTGGCCTAAGGCGTTTCAGATATGAAGACAGAAATTTATTTTCCAATGGAACCTCTGGGCCGTTTGTGATAAATTAAATATAAAAGCTTATAGAAACAAGAAAATGAAAATTTCTTAATATGACTTTGGTCACATGACCAATAGGGCCACCATTGTCATATAAGATAAAACACTTCAGAAATATACGTCTAGGGAACTAACGGGTCGATTTTCATGAAACTTAGTATGTAGCATTGGGGACTTGGGTTCATTATAATTTTACTGTTTCAAATGATGACCCCTGGATGGCCTGAACCAGTTTTATGCCTAGGTCGAATTTCGTCGCATAGACATTTGCATCGGGAAAAGTAAAAACCGTGTATTGTTCGGATACTGTTGCAGTCTGTGACCTAAAATTGGTAGAAGCAGTTAGCTAGTCTAGTGAATGAAACTAATTGAGTATTAAAGGTCAAGGTAATTCTCTTATCCTGGTCTGAGATCATTCTGATATGGGTGACGCTCTACCAAAATTGCCTAAATGGTTCCACTGCGATAAACAAGATGTCCACCAGAGCTTAAAAAATAAATAACTGAATAAAAAATTATAATAATAATAAATAAAAATGAAAAAAATCTTAAAAAACTATCTTCTCCTATTCTATAGGCTAAATTTCATTTTTTTTTCACAGAAATATAAATTGGGTACACAATTTCACAGACATATTCATTGGGTAAACCTCTACCTCTACTAAAGTTGCCAAAACCGTTCGGCTCGGATTAACAAGGAGGTCGTCAGATCTACATATAAAACAGCTCATCGGTCAACAAAATACTTAAAAGACATCTTTCAAGCAGCTGAATCAATTTTGAAATAATTTAACAGGATTTAACAGGAATGTTCCATGGGTGACCCTCAAAAATGCCTAAATGGTTTCGCTCAATTGAACAAGATGGCCGCCAGAGCTAAAAAACATAACAAAACCTTAAATCTCATCCTAGGCCAGTGGCTTAACTACAAAATAGTTTTACAGGAATACTCCTTGGGTGACCCTCTACCAAAATTGCCCAAACCATTCCACTCAGATTAACAAGATGGCTACCAAAGCTAAAACTAGCTCAAACCTTTCTGCTCGAATGCACAAGATGGCCACCAGAGCTAAACATAGAAAACAACTCCTTCATCAATATTATATTTAAAAGACATCCTATCCTAAACAGGTGAAAAGATTCTGGAATAATTTTATACTAATATTCCTTGGGTAACATCCTACCAAACTTGCCCAACCAAATCCGCTTGGATGAACACGATGGCTGCCAGAGCTAAACATAGAACATGTTTTCATCTCTGTCAATAATATACTTAAAATGCCACTGGCCCGATCTCAAAATTATTTCAGAGGCATAATCCTTGGGTGACTCACTACCAACATTTCTGAAACCATTCCGCTCAGATGAAAAATATGGCCACCAGAGCTAAAATAGTAAAAAAAAAGGATTGGATGGATTTGAGATATTTTCACTGGAACATTCCTTGGTCGACCCTTTACCAAAATCGCTCAAACAATTCTACTACAATGAACAAGATGAGCACCACGCTAAAAAGCATTTTAATCCAGCGGATTGGTTTCGAAATAATTTCACAGGAATGTTTCTCGGGTGCCTCAGATTCATTACGATAACACACCCGTGCGACATAGTGCATTTTTAACATCTCCAAAATGGCTATTTTTTCTGGTGAAAATCCGTGATATTTTCCATATTTATACTGCAAACATAGGTTGTGGGTGCTCGTTAGAACCGCTTCATTGAAGCGGTTCTAACGAGTACCCACAAACTATGTCTTGAAGTTAAAATAAGAAATATAATGTTTACCCTTGTAAACCCCAGTTTTCTATATACAAAGAGGGGTGTAAGGGGGTGTTCATTTCACGGCCTTGTTCACGCGATGATAATTAAAACTGATCAAACTCTTCTGCCCTAATGGACAAGATGGCCGAGGTAAAAATAGAAAAATAAATAAATAAAAAAAAAAAAAAAAAAAAAAACATTTAAACGACTCGTATTCGTAAACGCGTGGATAGATATTTAAATTATTTCACAGGCATGCATGTTCCTTGTGTGATCCTCTTACATAATTGCTTCAACTGTAAAGCACAGATGAACAAGATGGACACCAGAGCTAAACTAGAAAGAAGTTTAGCCAACTTCTAATTCTTTTGCCTTTTCCTCCTAAACAGATGGATGGATTTTGAAATAATTTCTCGGGAATCTTACTTATGGAGCCTGTCTCCAATATTTCTCGAATGGTTCCACTCTGGCCGAATGAACAAGATGGCCACCACGCTAAAAACATTTTAATACTCCTAAACCAGTGGATTGGTTTTGAAATAATTTCACAGGAATGTTTCTCGGGTGTGTCAGCCTCTAACTGAAACTAATCAAACTGTTCTGCGCCAATGGACAAGATGGCCGAGGTAAAAATAGAAAAAAACATTTAAACGACTCGTGTTCCTAAACTCGTAGATGGATATTGAAATTATTTTACAGGCATGTTTCTTGTTTACTCCTCTTTCAACCCGCCCCCCGTCCATGGGGGCTTGAAGAAATAAATGGGCTGCACGATGCTCCCACGCAGAGCTGAATCCGGCCCGCACACTAGTACTGGTAAACCGCTTAGAGGATCTAAGCCTGTCCAGGAACCGCGGTGCGAGGCGGACCGTCATTGCTAATAAACCCTATTGGTTTCATTGGACGACAGGGCTTGAGATGTCATTTCATCTCAATGTCGGGTAAAAGTCCCAAAAAATTGGAAGCAACGTCTCCAAAATGACCTTTACAGTGTTGACGAGGATGTTAAACCTCAAATCAAACAAACAAACAAACAAACAAACAAACTCCTCTTTCAAAATTGCTTCAACTGCTAAGCACAGATAAACAAGATGACCGGCATAGCTAAAATAGAAAGATGTTTAACAGACTTCCAGTCCTTTTGTTTTCTCCTCCTAAACAGATCGATGGATTTTAAAACCTTATTTATTGAGCCAATCATTAATATTGCTCAAATGGTTTCACTCTGGTAAGCAATGAGGCTATCAGTGCTTTAACCCTTCTGCACCAAATGAAATCTTCCTGCTTATGTATAGCAGGAGTCCATTTCGAAATTTAGGGGTGTCAGGTTGTGTTTTCTTCAAAATCTATTTGGAAACAGGCTGAACGTTTTGCAAACAGTGTATGCCCTGATCAGACGCCGCGTTCTGTGGCGTCTGATCTGGGCCTGTACTGTTTGGCAAGTACCCCTTTCGGGGTTTCCGGTACTTAATGGATTAAAATAGAAAAAAAAAATTTAAATGACTTCTGCGGAACCCGGAAAGGGACATGATTTTTTTAATATGTTGTGCGAACAAGATATTAAGTTGTGCGAACAAGATATTATCTTGCGCGGACAACATAATTTATCTTGTGCGGACAACATACTATCTTGTCCACACAAGATTATATCTTGTTTGTACAACATATCTTGTTCGCACAACATATTATCTTGTGCTTACAACTATAAAATAAAAAAATCATGTTCCTTCCCGGGTTCCGTAGACTTCTCCTAAACAAGGGGATTTTTTTATATACATATTTCACATGAATTTCCTTTGGGTAACCACTTGTGAGCAATTACTGAAATTGTTCCACTTTATTGATTTTGTTTGTTTTGGAGTTTTACGGCCCAGTCAACACTATTTAGGTCATTTTTGAGCCGGTCAGTTTACCAATCAACACTTTCCTAGGCAGGCTTATACGTAAGTGGTTAACCAGTACAGTGCACATTCTTTCGCCAGAAACTGACAACTGCCCTTCTTGAATCAGCGGAAGGGAGAGAATGACCGTAGAAAAGATTTCATGATCAATCTCCACGAAAGAATGTTGCCGACCCCGGCGGGAGTCGAACCCGCGTCCTCCTGATCACCAGTCAGACGCGCATCCGACTGAGCCACTGAGGCCGGCTCCACTTTATTGAACAAGATGGTCACAAGAACTGAACTCGAAATAGAAACACATTAAAATTCTTCTTAATCAGGATTTTCCCTATCATATTACGATAATACACTCGTGCGACATAGTGCATTTTTCACATCTCCAAAACGGCTACTTTCTGATGAAAACCTGTGATATTTTTCGTATTTCTATTGCAAACATAGGTTGTGGGGGCTCGTTAGAACCGCCTCACTGAGGCGGGAACCGCCTCACTGAGGCGGTTCTAACGAGTACCCACAACCTATGTGTTGGAGCAGAAATATGAAAGATAATGTATACCCCGTAAACCCCAGTTTTCTCTATATAAAGTGGGGTTTAGTGGGTTGTTCACTCCACGTCCTTTTTCACGTGATGATAAACTACGCAAAGCCTTTATAAGTTTTATAGACGTCATTCCGATTTGGTTGAAAAATTCAATTCTGGACTTAAATCTCTTCTGCAACATTTCAAAATTCAATGTTGGGCTTAAATCTCTTCTACATCAAGGTCTTTCGGAACTCGATGTTATGGTGAATTAGTGTATAAATTCAGAAAAATATATACTTGTAATGACATCACTTCTAAATTTCATTAAATCGTTCTTTGAAATAAAACAAGTGAGTAACACATAAATGTTATACGAAAGACAGCATGCATGGTAGTTAACCCAAATTCCTTTAGGTAACCTTTAATTGCACGCCGGTGGGTCAGGCCTCAGATTCAATGGCGGTTCCAGCGTAAAGGCTAATTCTATGTAATGTTGGTTGGTACCAGATGCGCTGTCTCTGGTCGGTTCCATCGGAGTCTAACTATTGGTGTTCTTTTGCTTCAGCATT
The DNA here is from genome assembly GCA_963580285.1 of Lucinisca nassula. NCBI lineage: Eukaryota > Metazoa > Mollusca > Bivalvia > Lucinida > Lucinidae > Lucinisca > Lucinisca nassula. The sequence goes on from OY757020.1 coordinate 69,909,451, forward strand.
TCAGTGTATTTTCTGATGTCATCACCGTTGTTTCGTCTCTGTGGTTGTTTGATTCCTGGTCATTGCCTTCACTTCTATTTTCCTTTTTTCCTATTTAGGCACTTTTCTATTTTTCTCTTGGTATTTAGCATTGGGGTTTTGTGTCACTCATAGTTTGTTCAAACGATGACCAACGGATGACCTTGACCTATTTAGGCACTGTCAACTTTGGTCACAGTGTTCTCGGCAGTGTTGTACTGATGAGTTAGGAAAATAGAAGTGAAGGTAATGACCAGGAATCGACACAATTAACCCACAGCCCCCATCAGAGACACCAAAGGGAAAGAAACACAAACATGAAACAACAGACACTAATGGAAATATCAACAGTGGAAAACCAAAAGGACAGTTACTTTCCCACAAAATGGCCAATTGGCTAGCCAATACAAAATAATATAATCGACACAAACTCCCAAAGACAAACCATAACAAAACTAAACCGCGACACAAGAACCGCCTTGGAACGGTCAGTGAAACGAATTCAAATGGGGGGGGGGGAGGGGCTTAAATTGAAGACTTCATGCGGACTGAAAAAATTATTTGTTTAAATCGCGAGGGAAGGAAGGGACATCGATACTGAAAGTAACAAAACTTTAAAATGACTAAAATAATTTTACAGAAATGTTACTTGGGTCACCGTCCGTCAACTAAAATTGCTCAATTGATTCACTCCTCCTCGTTTTATCTAACGTTTCATTTGTACAAAGTGGATCAGGTAAGCGATTGAATGCCATAATGGACAGCTTCCTTTTGAAACTATTGCAGCCTGATATCTGAAAATGGCAGATTCCTTGACCTTGGCTCAAGGTCATTCAAATATAGAAACTTAAACTTATTTTTCTCAGAAATCACAGGGTCAGTTGTAACCAAATTTCATATGGAAGCTAGAAGCCTCCGTGGTGCAGTGGTTACGCTACTCGCCTTGTGAACCAGGGATCGCAGGATCGATCCCGGGCTTCTCCAGACTTTCGGATGAGTCTTTAAAACGAGGTCCCGTCTCCGTATGACCTTAGCTGTTGGTTGGACGTAAAACTAAAACTCACTCACTCACTCATATGGAAGCTGTTAGAAACAAGGAAATAATTAATCAATTAGAGTATGGTCACATGACCAATATGGCCAACAGGCCTATATTTGTTAAAAACCTTCAGAAACCTTCTTAACTGGGACCAGTGGGTCGATTATCATGAAACTTGGTATTTAGCATTGGGGTTTTGTGTCACTCATAGTTTGTTCAAACGATGACCAACGGATGACCTTGACCTATTTAGGCACTGTCAACTTTGGTCACAGGCTTTTGTATGGGAAAAAACGTATTTTTGAAACTACTGAAGCCTGTGATCTAAACATTACATGTAGCAGGCCCAGATAGCTAAATGAGTATTTAAAACTACAGGAGCAATCTATGCCAAGAACACGGCGATATGAGCATTAAATCTTATTTAACACAGGCCCAATTGTAACCACATTTTATATGAAAGGTGTTTGGAATAAGGAACTGAAAATTAATAAATATGAGTTTGGTCACATGAACCATTTAGAAATCTTCTCCGGAACCTGTGGGTCGATTATCAGGAAACTTGGTATGTAGCATTCTGGACATTAGTAATTTATAGTTTGTTCAAATGATGACCCCAGGATGACCTTGTCCTATCTTGCACCAAGGTCAACTGTCGTCACATAGACTTTTGTATGGGTAAAAGTCGAAACTGTATATTTTAGCTCACCTGAGCCGCAGGCTCCAGGGGAGCTGTTGCGATTGGTCACCGTCCGTCGTCGTCAGTCCATCTGTCCGTTCATCCATTCACGATTTCTTTAAACAACATATCCTCTTTATGAACAGCTTTATGAAGCTATGAACAGCTTTTGACCAAACTTTGCAGAAAGGATCTTTGTATGTCTCTCTTTCAAATTTGTTCATAGAATTCCATTCCGTGCAATGACAACGAAAAGAGGAAAATAAAGAAAAGTAGAAGTAAAACAAAGATCAGGAATTGATAGAATTAACTTACTCCATCCATAAAAGACACCAAAGGGAAAGAAATACAAACATTAAGCGACCAGACCATAATGGAAACCTAAACAAAGGAAGGCCATATGGACAGTTACTTTCCCACAAAATGGCCATATGGCCATCCAAAATTAAAAGACACAAGTGATACACACAGTAAGTAACAAACAACAACATAAATAAATCGCCACAGAAGAGCCGCCTTGGAACGGTCAGTGGAAGATTTCCACTGGGGGGGGGGGGGGGGGGGAGCTTAAATCGATTTTACGTGGCCACAATCCTCGCCCTTACTTCCGTCGCGATTTGGACAAATAATTTGTTCAGTCCGCATGAAGGCCTCCTAACTCATCAGTGCGACATCTCCGTGAACACAGAAATCAAAGAACCACAGAGGTGAGACAACGGTGAGGACTCGACAGCAAGAAACCACTGAAATGCTGGAGCAAAAGAAAACCAACAGTTAGACTCCGATGAGCCCGACCAGAGACAGAGCATCAGGCACCAACCAACATTATCTCTTTAGTTTTCAATAAACCTTATATAGTGAAACCATGAAGCTATGTACCAAATATAAAAAACCTTGGCTTACCAGTTTCAGAAGGCCCAAGCTTTTGATATTTTGTACACAGCTTCGTCTAGTGGACCATTACCCAGACTGATCAAATTATAGTCCTGGGGTCAAAAAGACCCCACCCAGGGGCCCACATGTTTTACATAGACTTATATAGGAAACTATTTAAAATTTTCTTGTGTTGATCCAAATAGCCCATACCTTTGCTATTTGGCACACAACCTCGTCGAGTGGACACCAACCAACGTTGTTCAAATTATAGCCCTAGGGTCAAAAAGGGTCCCACCTAGGGGCCCACTTGTTTTACATAGAGTGAAGTTGGAAAAACCTTTATAAATATTCTTGTCTGAAACCTGAAGGCTCGAGCCTTTGAAATTTGGAACACAGCTTCATCTAGTGGACCTCTGCCAAGATTTTTCGAATTAATAGACCTTGGGCTAAAATAGTCCCACTGAGGGGCACCATGTTTTAAGTAGATTCTTATAGGTCAAACAAAATTCCCGTCTGTCACCAGAAGGCCCAGAACATAGATATTTGTTACACACATTATCAAATGTTCAAATTGTATTCGGGGGGTGGGTGCAAAAAATGCCCAGTGGCAGGGCCCACATAGACTTAATATAGGGAAAGCCTTTAAAAACTTCTCGTCTGAAATCAGAGAGCCCAGGTCTTTGATACCTGGCACTCACATCTAGTGAACCTCTGCCAAGATTGTCCAAATTATGGCCCTTGGGCTAAAAATGGCCCGCCCAAGGGGTCATTTATTTTTAATAGACCAATTTAGGGAAAACTATAAAAATCTTCTTGTCTGTTACAGAACCCCTAGGCCTTTGTTATTTGGTATATAGGTGCATCTATTGGATCTCTATCAAGAATGTTGAAATTGGTTTAAACATATTTATTTCGAAAGAATAATGTTTTACAAATACAACATAGACATGATACAGCAATTTTGGATTAGAACGGAAACTTTCAGCTTATTTAGTTCTGTTCCTATGTAATGCTATGAAATTGACATACATAAATAGCATAGATCGTGACAGAAATTACTGTTCAGGACTTTTGTATATTAATGTATCTCTAATGAGAATACATTTTATAGCGTTGTACTGATGATCGGAATAGTGATTTTTTTTTACAAAACATGATGATACAAAATAATAATTATAAGAAAGACGAAAGCTATGAGTTATGTGTATTGCATGTTATGAGATGGGGAAAAACGATGTAAAAAGGATTTCAAATTAAACTAATAAGGTAGAAAAAGAGATGGGAAAGAATCTGGTACTGGGGCCTGTGGGGGTGGGGATGTCAGTGCATTGTTGGGATGTTGCCAGCTAAATATAATAGTATCATGAATCGTAGGAACCATAGATTTATTACATTTATGAGACTGTTGGGGACGGCGAGTAATACTAAGCAAGAATGGATACTATATGTTTTGTCAAAATCTTTAAGTAGCCGATATAAATTTTTGTACACCCTCGAATATAGCTCTGTTAGATCCAAAGGGTAAAGATTCATGACCTGAAAGAAGTCCTTGCACGGAAATATGGTATACGCTATTCACAAGGGCTATTCTCTGCGGTATAGGGGGAATTTAAGGAAGTAGTGTTCAGCACTGTCAATATTATTCACACATCTACATAATGGCGACGCCACAATGTTCTTCCGAAACAGGTCGAAACTGAAAGAGCTACGCCCAGTTCGAAGTCTAGTATTTAATATTTGTAATTTCCTGCTTTCAGTATAGTAATGCTTTGGGACAATCGTTCTGCTCTGATTTAAACTGTTGCTTGAAAGCTTCTGTTGAATCTAAGGTTCTATCAGCACAGGGCAAACTGTTCCATTCTCTTATGACAGAAGGCAAAAATGATTTAAAATAATGGTTAGTGCGGGAATTAATAGTTTGAATATCACTGGCATTTCTTAAATTATAGCATGTTGAGTGTTCTTATGAAGAAAGAACATTGGTGTTCGGTTATGATACATTTAGTAGAACAGAACAAGTTTGTGTTCACGTCTTCTGGATTCTAACTGCTCCTAACAAACCTCGTCGTATAATTTTTCCAACTGAAACAAGTTTTGTTGTTCCTGTGGCAATCCTTGTAGCTTCTACCTGTATTTTTTCTAGTTCCTGTTTTTCTTGATGGGAGCAGTTATCCCAGTTCACATCGGCATATCCAAGGACTGGTCGGATGAATGGCAATTATATCGGTTCGAGAGATTTCCTGTCAAGATCAAACTTTACTTTTCTCATTATGTTTATTCTAGTCCATGCATTCTGTTTGATATAGTTAATATAGTTGATATAGTTAATCCATGCATTCTGTTTGATATAGTTATAGTTTGGTATGCCAAGAGCAATCAGATGAAAAATGTATACCTAAATGCTTATGAATTTCTTCTTCGTTTATTTCTTGATTAAGGGTGGGTGGATAGGTATATTTATCTTACGTGAAATTAAGAGTGACTCTGTTTTATTAGAGTTGAATTTAACAAACCTAGAATTTTTTTAAGATCTGAGTTAAGAGTTTCCGTCGCAGTGTTAGGATGTTCTACTTTTATAAACAAGCTAGTGTCGTCCGCAAGCAAACGAATATTTGGACATATTTCTGTTACTATGTCATTAATATAGAGTGAGAAAAGTCAAGGTCCCAATATTGAACCTTGGGGGACTCCAGCATGGATATAATTCCAGTAAGATTGAGCACTAGGCAGGACTATGCGTTGTTTTCTATTTTTAAGGTAACTTATAAACCATTTTAACTGTTTGCCACAAATACCCACGGCTCGTAATTTATGGATAAGACCGGCGTGCCAAACACTATCGAACGCTTTACTTACGTCGCAAAAAAAAAAAAAATGCCATTCCTTAAGCAATGATCGTCTCTTCTTTTCCAGAATCAAAGATCAGGAATCGATACAATTAACTTACTCCACCCATCAAAGACACAAAAGGGAAAGAAACACAAACATTAAGCGACCAGACCATAATGGAAACCTAAACAAAAGAAGGCCATAAGGACAGTTACTTTCCCACAAAATGGCCATATGGCCATCCAAAATAAAAAGACACAAGTGATACACACAGTAAGTAACAAACAACAACATAAATAAACCGCCACAGAAGAACCGCCTTGGAACGGTCAGTGGAAAGATTTCCACTGGGGGGCTTAAATCGATTTTACGTGGCCACAATTCTCGCCCTTACTTCCGTCGCGATTTAGACAAATAATTTGTTCAGTCCGCATGAAGACCTCCTAACTCATCAGTTCAAAGAACCACAGAGGTGAGACAACGGTGAGGACTCGACCGCAAGAAACCACTGAAATGCTGGAGCAAAAGAAAATCAACAGTTAGACTCCGATGGGCCCGACCAGAGACAGAGCATCAGGCACCAACCAACATTACCTTGAATTAGATCTCTCTAATTCTCAATAAGCCTTTACGTTGGAACCGTCATTGAATCTGAGGCCTGGCCCACCGGCGTGCAATTAAAGAGGGAAGTGCCAATCGTGATTGGGTTAACTACCATGCATGCAGTCTGTCGTATAACATCCATGTTGTACCCAATCTTTTTATATCGAAGAATGATTTTACGAAATTGGGTGCTAAAGTCAAAAGACCTGCCAGGCAAGGATACTTCTGTTGCAATTTCATGAAGCATGCGATTACTGATTCCATCTGGCAACAGGCAGAGGCTTGAGTGTAATCTCTACTTCTTCATGGATGATTGAGAGGGAACTGAGAGCTGCATTAACATTATATGGAATAATAACAGGAAGAGAATCATTCTTTTCTTCAAATAAGGTTTGATCCCGGAAAAAATTATTCAAAATATTGGCCTTATCGAGATGTTCTGTGTACACAGTACCATCTTTCTCCATTGGAGGTATTGTCGTGTTTGTTTTCGATCCGATCAATGACTTAAGAATGGTCCACCATTGTCTAGAAGGTAAATTATCAGATTTTAGTTTGTTGGCTAGATTTTCGTTAAGAGATTGTTTGGATTTTCGAATCAAGGATACAACTTTGTTTTTTTAAAAGGTTGTCCAATCAGAAATTAGATTTGTCCTTTTTTTGCTTTGCGATAGGCTCTTTTATACATCTTTATTGTTGATGTTATCCAAGGTGGGTCAGTTGGTCGAATTATTACTACTTTATTAGGTATACAAGTTTCTGTAAGGTTTAACAATTTTTGAACAATATTTTCGGTATAAACATTTATATCTGGGTTTTTAATAGTATTCCAATCCACAGACAGTACATGTTGCCTGAGTAAGTTATAATCAGCCTGGTCGTATCTCCATATGCGGCGTGTAAAAGACTTACGTTTTGGTTTGGAGAGAAGTTAAATATTGCAAATATAGGACAGCGGTACCGTGCGTCTTGCTGAAGAAATGGTTATCCGACTCCACATGATAATACATGTCTTTTATCGTTTACTAATAATAAATCTATCAGAGACGAAGAAGATTGTGCAAAATGAGTAGGTTCGTTTATCATTAGACACATGGAAAAAACTTCACAAGTCTGCTCTACGACGGTAAAATATGGTGTCTTTGACAAATAACATGACCCCGCCATGACTGTCTCCAACTCGGTCTTTCCATTCGGGTGTACTCACACTTTGGATTTGAAGATTTTCAGTTAATATAGAAACGTTTAATCATGTTCCTGAAAAGGCAAGAATGTCGAAGTCGAAGAGTACAGCGGCTTTCAATTCAGCCTTGGGTACAATGCTTAGCACTTTATAATGTACGAAAGACAGATGCTTGGTTAAATGTGCGAGGTTCCAAGCTGCAGATGATGATGACGTTAATGATGATAGTGATGATGACGATAAACTTTATTGTGCACTACCAACAGAAGACAGAAGAAGAAGGCCCTGGGTTAGGATAAATATCCCGAGCTAAGAGCAACAGGATAAAACACCATGTTATTACGACTATGGCAAAAAGAAGCAATGTTTATTTACAATTTGACAATGTTTTTCCCAGGCACAGTATGAACCATCATGTCACGTGGGATTAGATTTTTGTCAACTGTGAAATTTTCTTCAAGAGATGTTAATTGAATATATCAGTTCAGGTTGGCTCAATAGAAGCCTCCGCGGTGTAGTGGTTACGCTACACGCCTTGTAAACCAGGGGTCGCAGGATCGATCCCGGGATTCTCCAGACTTTGGAATGAGTCTTTAAACCGAGGTCCCGTCTCCGTATGATCTTAGCTATTTGTGGGACGTAAAACTCGAACACTCACTCACTCACTCAGGTTGGCTCCGTATTCGATCATCTGCAATGTTAGATTCCTACTACAGTACGTACACGCGTGTGAAACAGCGGTGATAAATACAAAGCATAATGATATAAGTGGTACACACACTCAAAGACAAGCCATAACAAAATAAACCACGACAAAAGAACCGCCTTGGAATGGTCAGTGAAACGAATGGGGGGGGGGGGGGGGGGGGCTTAAATCAATTTTACGTGGCCACAATCCTCGCCCTTACTTCCGTCTCCAAAGTCTTCAAGCTTGTGAAACTTCAATATTAAATATGGAAATCGCTTAGCTCAGCTGAGAACCATAACGGTCCTCTTGTTTGGAAACTATTGCAGCCTGTGATCTAAAATTGTGTATGCAATTAGATATATTTGTAATTAAAACAAGAGAGTATTCAAGGCCAAAGTCATTCCTTGACCTTGTCCAATGATCGTTCAGATATGAAAAATAAAATTGTTTTCTCAAAAGCAGCTTGACAGTTTGCTACTAAATTTTAATTGAAATCTTTCAGGAATAGAAAAAAGAAAATTGAGTTTGGTCACATGAAGAATAAGGGGATCACAATTATGTGGGCGTGTTTGCGTGATGAGGTAGGAATTGTAGGTTTGGGCTGGTGGCGATGGGTAGGTAGGTAGATCTATAGGAAGGTCGTAGGTAGGATCATATAGTTCTTTGTTTTGGTTGGTAGGTAGGTAGGTAGGTAGGTAGGTAGGTAGGTAGGTAGACAGGTAGGTAGGTAGGCAGCAATGTAGGTAAGAAGGTATTACGTACGTATATCGATAGGAAGGTATGTAGACGTATAGGTAGGTAGGACTGTAACTAAGTAGGTATGTTTTTGTTTGAATTGGGGTTAATGACCACGTCAACACTATCTAGGTCATTTTGGAGACATTGCTTCCAATTTTGTGGTACTTTTACCGGACATTGAGATGACATGACAGCTCCAGCCCTGCCGCCTAATGAAACCAAAAGGCATATTTAACTTCACTACAGCTGGTGTGTGGGAATGTGTGGCGGCGGTAAAACGTCTCCCTGCCCTACACCATAGTGTAGATTAAATTTTATTTGTCCTTTGGGATCATTGGTTCCATTGTGGAATTTTCAAAATATATGAGGGTCACTGATGAGGCCTAATTGGCCGAAACTAGCTAGTCTGGCCCAGAAAACATGTACACTCCTTATTTTTCAGTTCTGTGGTGTATTCCTTGCTTCCAAGGAATAACCCTTTTAAAGAACATATTTAACTTCACTACAGCTGGTGTGTGGGAATGTGTGGCGGCGGTAAAACGTCTCCCTGCCCTACACCATAGTGTAGATTATATTTTCTTGTCCTTTGGGATCATTGATTCCATTGTGGATTTTTGAAAATATCTGAGGGTCACTGATGAGGCCTAATTGGCCGAAACTAGCTAGTCTGGCCCAGAAAACATGTACACTCCATATTTTTCAGTTCTGTGGTGTATTCCTTGCTTCCAAAGGATAACCCTTTCAAAGAACATATTTGGACAGATTGACTCAAACCACTTTGCCTGGGCAGGCTTAGTCCTTCTAAGCGGTTTACCAGTACTCATGCGTGGTCAGTTTCAGCCCTGCGTGGAAGCACCATGCAAGCCCATCAACTTATCCAAGCCCCGATGGGCGGGGGCGACTTAGTCAGTATGTACGTAGGTTGGTAGATATGCATTCCGGCCCCGCCCACCGGGGCTTGAAGAAATAGATGGATTGCATGGTAGCTAGGTAGGCAGGTAGGTATGGAGGTAGGGTAAATGGTCTGGTGGCCTCGTGGCTCGGTATGTAGGTAGGTACGGAAGGACGAGGATAGTGGTTCGGTAGGTAGGTAAGCAGGTAGTTAGGTAGGCAGGAATGCGACAGAAGAACCGCCTTGGAACGGTCAGTGAAACGAATTCCACTGGTGGGGGAGCTTGAATCGATTTTACGTGGATAGGTAGGTAAAGACGGACGAGGGAAGTGGTTAGGTAGGTAGGTAGGTAGGTAGGTAGGTAGGTAGGTAGGTAGGTAGGTAGGTAGATAGATAGATAGGTAGGCAGGTAGGTAGGTAGGTAGGTAGGAATGCGACAGAAGAACCGCATTTGAACGGTCAGTGAAACGAATTCTATGGGGGGGACTTGAATAGATTTTTCGTGGGTAGGTAGGTACGGACGGACGAGGAAAGTGGTTAGGTAGGTAGGTAGGTAGGTAGGTAGGCAGGTAGGTAGATAGGGGGGGGGTAGATAGGAAGACAGGTTGTTAGGTAGGTAGGAATGCGACAGAAGAACCGCCTTGGAACGGTCAGTGAAACAAAATTCCACTGGGGGTGGGGGGGAGCTTGAATCGATTTTACGTGGTCACAATCCTCGCCCTTACTTCCGTCGCGATTCAGACAAAAAATGTTCAGTCTGCACGAAGGTCTCCTAACTCATCAGTGCAACATCTCCGTGAACACAAAAACCAAACAACCACAGCGATGAAACAACGGTGAGGACTCGACAGCAAGAGTTTGTCACTCAGTATTACGACCCACCTACAGAGACGGGACCTCGGTTAAAAGACTCATCCGAAAGTCTGTGAGAACTCGGGATAGAATATGTGACCCCGGGTCTATTAGGCCAGTAACATAAACACTACACCACGGAGACGTCTTTCCGTATGGAAACGGACGGTCAGACATGCATTTACTTATTTCTACCTACCTAGGTACCCTATTGGTTTCATAAGGCGGTAGAACTTGAGATGTCATTTCATATCAATGGCGGGTAAAAGTCCAACAAATGGTCGCAATTGATCGCAATGTCTCCTAACTGACTTTCACAGTGTTGACGGGAACTTTAAACCTCAAGTCAAACAAACAAACAAACAAACAACATACATACATCTACCTTACTTCCCGACAAGACACCCCCGTACCTGCCTACCTAAATCTTCCCCGCTCATTGGGACTTGAAGAACTAGATTGGCTGCATGATTCCTTACCACGCCTGAGTACTGTAAACCGCATAAGCCTGTCCAGACAATGTGATGCGAGTAGGACCGTCCATGCATAAAAATCCTATTGGTTTCATTGGGCGACAGGTCTTGAGATGTCTTTTCATCTCAAAGTCGGGTCCCATGAAATAGGAAGTTTCGTCTCCAAATGACCTATAGAGTATTGACGGGGACGTTAAACCTCAAATCAAACCTACCTACGTACCTACCCACCAAGACACATCTCCTTACCTACCTACTTAAATATACCCCGTCCATCGGGACTTGAATAAATGATGGGCTGCATGATGCCCGACCGCACATAAGTACTGGCAAACCGCTAAAGCCTGCCCAAAGTGATGCGAGTGGACCGTCAATGCATTTTTTCTTTCTTTCTTTCTTGCTTTCTACTTATACTGCGTCGGTCATATTTGGTCATTACCGGAGTTGTATACTACTACATACACTCCAAGTTTGCAGGATGAAAGCATACACAGTAATCATGTAATTACGGTAAGTATCTTTAACCTGCACAGGGTATGGTTCTTCCTGCACAGGGTATGGTTCTTCCTGCACAGGGTATGGTTCTTCCTGCACAGGGGGGGGGGGGGGGCTCTAGTTAACGTCCCGATCCGAAGGACGGTGCCTGGGATCGAACCAGGGACCGCTAGCGTCAGAGGCAAGTGCACTAACTACTGAGCTATCACACTCCATATCGTTTTATTGGGCGGCAGGTCTTGAGATGTCTTTTTATCTCAAAGTCGGATCCCACGAAATTGTAAGCATCGTCTCCAAATGACCTATATAGTATTGACAGGGACGTTAAACCTCAAATCAAACCTATCTACCTACCCAGCCACCAATCTACCTACCTATCTAGCCACCCAACACCTACCTACTTACTTACCTACCTAAACAACGTCGAAGCAGAAGTTAGAAGTAAGAAGTCAGCTTGCCCCCGCCCATTGGGGCTTTAAGAAATACATGGGCTGCACGATGCTTCATCGCAGAGCTCAAAACGACAGCACACGAGTACTGGTAAACCGCTTAGAGGATCTAAGCCTGACCAGGCAAAGCTGTGCGAGCCTGGACGTCTATGCTTATAAGCCTTATTGGTTTCATTGGGCGACAGAGCTTGAAATGTCATTCCAACTCAATGTCGGGCAATGTTGGAAGCAACCTCTTCAAAATGACCTTATACAGTGTTGACGGGGACGTTAAGCCTCCAATCAAACAAAACAAACAAGAAATGTCCATACAGTTTTTTTTTTCCTTTTTTTTTTATTTTTATTTTTTTATTTTGATAATCAACACCACTATGAATACGGACCATTTCGACCCTAAGTCCAGTCGCCCTGAGTGATCTCGGGCTTTGCAGTTTGGCTTTGGTCAAGTCGGACCCCAATATATTTCCAGCTTGACAGAGTTGTCTTCATTAATCTACTATCAATCTACATTCTATGGTACCTGTTTGTCATTGGGTCCCGCCAATCAGGGCTTGGTGAATAAATAAATCCCTAGTAAAACAGCTTCTAATTTCCTTAGATAGGCTTTTCCAGCATAAAATTAAAGTTTAGTTAATGTGCCAGCATAACTTTATCATTTAATATACTAAGAGAGTTTCGATACGCCAGTCTTTTACAGAGTTATCGTATTACACTTCTCACGGCTGAATTATCTCGCACCCCTACGTGAGGGATTTCAGTCGCTTCCGGTGCGACTGAAGAATCTCATGGGATCAATAATCTCACGCTACACCGCCATGCCCAAATGTGGATTTTCATTAAACTTTGGTTATATGTTGGCGAAAGTGAGTTGGTGTGCAGAACCCGTACCTCAGCCATGCTGACTCAAGGTGAAGGTCACAATTGAAGGTCACGAGTTTGAGCCCGTTCCATATCTCCTTCACACGTTGAAAGAGTTCCATTAAACTTTGGTCAGAGGTTTGCCTAAGTGAGATGATGTGCAGAACCTATAACTCTATAACTGTTTAAAACTTTATTTTACAGACTGCCATTAATTCTACTACGACCGAAGATGGTGATGCGCCCTCTCTCAACGCCGATGTTTCGTCTATTCCGGTGCTTGAAGCTTCAGCGGTGACGATCTACGACCATCAGACGAGGCAAACTATTAAACTTCTAATTCCGATCTTCATCTTACGGCACAGCAATGGCGCTGAGTGCGCATCCGTCACCTGCTGCATTGTAAATGATGCAGAGCATCAGTCATTATTAAAATTAAAAACCTTTACGCATTCTTAGCCAATTAATCGATTCTTGAGACGGTTCACTGGCAGATAAAACAGGTATAGGCTAGTCATTCACAGATCAATCAAATACAATGTACCACTTATCCATAATTACCCATATTTACCTATGATTGTCAATTACCTTCAAACAAATGTGTCGATAAATTGTCTTCAAAAGGTGTCGATGAGTTGTCTTCAATTGTGTCGATGAATTGTCTCCAAAAACCGTGTCGATGAGTTGTCTTGTCGGTGAATTGTCTCGATTCGAACCATGTGTACTCAACGCAAAGGTCACAAATGAAGGTTAACAAATCCATATGTTCCTGAATGTTTTAGCATTATTTACGCGTGAATTAGTTGTCTGATCCTTCTCAGTTCCCCCTAAAAAGGAATGCAAAAACAATATAACTAAATGATGAGTGGTTAAAGAATGGCCCCGATGGTTAAGGGAGGCCCTGAATATATCGGATCGGCTCTTATGTCTGAGGGCGTGCGTTTGCAAACTCTTGGAACGCCTTTCATGCCTTGAAGCTATTTGTTTGTTGTTTTTTTTTTTCAATCTAAATATTACTTATCATCAATTTTAAATTTAAAAGATAGAAGGAAGTTCATGACAATAATAATTGATCGTCTAGTTAAACCTTAATCATAATGGTGAAATATTGTTTTATTATTGTTCATTTATTTTCTTTAAATTACAGAGGACCCACGTTATAACGACAGTAAATGTTCTGTATTATTGTGCCGTTATAATGAATTTGCCGTTATAAAGAATCCCAGTTAGAAGTATGATAGACTATAAACGGTCTTTTCCACAGCAATACTCCAAGAAACAAATGTTATACACATCTGTTACAATCGCCTCGATGAGGCATTAACTCACAAGAATCTTTCATGACTATGGATTCGATTTGGGCATTTCCAACAAAAGGGAAGCCCAAGCCGCTCGGAATCGAGGCGAAACCTTGAGCAAAGAATTCATTCCATTTACATTGTCGGTATAACGAGTTTTGCTGTTATAACGAATGTCGTTATAACACGGGTCCTCTGTATCATATTGGGGCCCCGATTGTGATCGTTTAGTGTATGTATGACTACTTGTACGGCTGTGTTGTAAGTTATAAATGTATGTGCATGAGCGGAAATTATCAGTTTGGCTGTAAGTTAGTTAGTTAGTGTTTGAGTTTTACGTCTCGCCAACAGCTAAGGTCATACGGAGACGGGATCTCGGTTTAAAGACTCATCCGAAAGTCTGGTTTGACTGTAAGGAGAATGATTTCATTGGGGAGTGATTTTTATGCCCCGGCACCCCCTCCCACCCGCCATTTTAAAATTTGGGGTGTGTTGGGGACATATACTAACACTGCTATCCGTACGTACGTATGTACGTACTACGTCCCATTCGAAATTGTTTTCGTGCGATATCTTTAGAAAACATTGGTGGGTTGGATTCAAATCCCATACACAGGTATATCATAATAAAATACAGGGCAAGTTCGATTCCATGTGAAATCCGCTTATTATTAAGAGAGTTACGGCCCTTTTTCAACTGAATTTTTACATGAAAATGGTTTCCGTGCGATATCTTTTTGAAACCTTGATGAATTGGATTCGTTATTTATACACATGTATATAATCATAAAATACAGGTCAAGTTCGATTTCTGGTAACACATTCTGAAGTGAGTGCCCTTGGAAGCAAAGAATACACCAAATAAATGAAAATAGCCGAGTCGGTTTTATTGAGTCTGTTCATGACCTGTACTGAAATGTGCAACACCGGCCACGCCCTCTAGCACCGGCTTAAGCAGAACTGTATTTTCAAATTGATTCAAAATTAACTCAATGATCCCAAGGACCAGAAAATATAATCCGCACTATGGTGATATACGGGGAGACGTTTTACGGCCGCCACACATCACAACACAAGCTGCAGTAAAGATTAATAAGTTCTGAAGTTAGATCCCTTGGAAGCAAAGAATACACCAAATAAACGAAAATGGCCGACTCGGTTTTATTGAGTCTGTTTGATTGATTCAAATTGATTCAAATGAGCTCAATGATCCCAAAGGACCAGATAATATAATCTGCACTATGGTGATGTACGGGGAGACGTTTTACGACCGCCAAACAGCACAACACAAGCTGCAGTAAAGATAAATAAGTTCTGAAGTTAAATCCGTCAATTATTGTGAGAGTTATGGCCCTTTTGCAACTTCATTTTTACTTTAAATTGATCTCCGTGCGATATCTTTTGAAAACCTTGGTGAAGTTGATTCAAAGTTAATACACAGGTATAGTATAATAAAATACAGGCCAAGTTCAATTTCGGTTAAAATCGGCCAATTATTATGAGGGTTATGACCCTTGTTCAACTTATATTTTTTACATGAAAAAAATGGTTTCCGTGCGATAGCTTTCGAAACCCTTGCAGGATTGGATTCATATTTCATACACTGCTATATAATCATAAAAAACAGACCAAGTTCGATTTTAGTTAAAATCCGCCAATTATAATGAGAGTAAAGGGCCTTTTTCAATTTAATTTTACTTGATAAATGGTTTCCGTGCGATATCGTTTGAAACTGTTGGTCACTGGATTAATATTTCATACACAGGCATATAATCATAAAATACATGCCAGGTTATATTTCAGGTATTATCTGCCAATTGTTATGAGAGTTATGGCCCTATTGCAACTTCATTTTCCATGCGATACCTTTTGTAAACATCGGTTGATTGGATTCATATTTTATATAATGGTAAACAATCGAAAAATACAGGTCATGTTTGATTTCTGATAAAATCCACCATTTATTCTGGGAGTTATGGCTCTTTTTCAACTTTGATTTATTACGCATAAAAGTAGTATGTGTTTGATATCTTTTGATATAATTGTCGGCAGCATTCTTTCGTGGCGATTGATCATAAAATCTTTTCTACGGTCATTCTCCCCCTTCTGCTGATTCAAGAGGGGCAGGTGTCAGTTTATGTTTAGTTGTCGGTTACTGGTTAACCGCTTACGTATAAGCCTGCCCAGGAAAAGTGTGGATAGGTAAACTGACCGGCTCAAAATGACCTAAAATAATGTTTACTGGGCCGTTAAACTCTGATACAAACAAACAGACATTCAAACTTTACTGTATGCAAACTGAAAAACAAAACCAGATTTGAAATTAGGGCCTACACTAAAGGTCGTGTTGGTCTGAATTTTTCAGTTTCAAAGATATGTAGTGAACTGGGCCAGATACATAGGTCTTCTGTTGTCGCTTAAACGTCAATGTTTAGGTGGCATAAAAATTCAAAGGTAGTAAAACTGACCTGAAGAATGAGCCCCGTCCCGGCCTGCCAAGTAAAGCTGCTACAAAAAGTTAAGTTGCTGCTATGGCAAACAAGATGCAAGGTTCTCGGTGAAAGAAATCTCTGATAGTGGTGTTGTCTCATAGGGGATAGATCATACGATTTTGACTCTTGAAAGTGTTGAAACTTAGTGCACGATGGGTCTAGCATCTCTTGACCAAAGAACAAAAGACCACCCCTGTACATATAGCGAAAAGTCTTTTCAAAGAGTACTCAAATTTTGGCAAACGTTTCGGAGCTGTTTACAGGTGATGGGTGACTGTCTGACTGTTGTTTTTAAGGTTACCGGGCGCCAAGGGCACATAGGGGCTACCCCCAGTTCGCCAACTGGGATTAGTTGTAGGTACTGCTCTTTTCCTTAGGCTGCCAATATGCTCACTCCTGTCAATTTGAAAGTTACCAGCCAGCCGATTGGGAGTGAGGTGACTTCTTTCGCGGAGGATGTAAGAAGTAGGTCAACCCCACCTCTCACATTCCCCGCTCAAGATGTCATGTAGGCACAGAACGCACCCAATAACAAGTGTTTGTCCTTTAAAATGAGCAGTCCTCTGGCGGCCTTTGAATTTTGAATGCAGATGCAGACCAATGGTCGGGCTCTAGATTGTGGTGACACGTTGCCAACTCCGGCTGCAAAATGTGTCAGTACACAGCCCTTTGTCTGACCGAGGAAAAAAGCTTCTCATGCATTATCTGGTTTTGGATTCCATTAGACTCTACCCCCACCCCTGTCATGGTAGAGAAAACGCCTGCGGGAACGGTGCTTGTTAAAGGGTGATAATGCATGTAATTTTGCATTTTGAACGGCGGCCAAAAGTGAGCCAGGAAGGGTTACCATTAGACCAGCCAATTTCGGCTATTGTCGGCTATTGTCGGCTATTGCAAAGTGTTCTAGTACCCGTGCTCTACCACTCTGAAAAGACGCCTATGTTTTGTCTCCACCCCCACCCCAAAGTCTCTACGAGGGTGTTCTTGGAAGTATCGTATACTACTGGTCCCTAGCTGCGTTTTGTTGGGATGTCATGTTTTGGTGTTTTGTTTGTTGCTTTTTTTCTCTTAGTTTGAAGTTAATCCAGCATATCAGTGTGCGATGAGAGACTTCTATTGCGTAGGATGCCAAAGGAGGTCAATCCTCTTTTACTTCCTAGCTTTCTTAGTTTGTGAAAAGGTGATGCTTTCATCGACGTAGGCTGTCGTGTTCTTATAAAATCTTAAGTGGGTCAATTAGGACCGGACCGCCATGTTTGCATATCATTATCTCATCCTTCGTGAAGGAAGATATCATAGTAGGGATGTATAGGTTGTAATACAGTATGAATTAGTTCTGATTGTGCTTGGTAGTGTTGTGGCCCTCTTATGTTCAGGATCAATGTGGTCAGGCTTATAATGTTTATGCATATGCGTGTTTTCTAAGTGGTGAAAAGTTTTGTGGTTTGGCAAAGGCGAGTATGAGGCTAACCAGCCATTGTACAATTTCGCTTTTATTACATTTTGAACGGTCGGTCTAAAAGGTTATTAAGGGTCTTCCTGTGTCCAAATCCCTATCAAATTTGGTCATTACCATTGCCCCGCCTAATGAATGTTCTGTACTTGACCTATTCCGGATATGTATCCTCTGTACTGGCAACTATGTTGCCTTCGCTTTGCATACTTCCGGATTTAATCAGGACTCAACGAGGCACTCTCCTGGGCACCCGACTGATGACTTCTCAGTAGATGTTCTACACGAGGTATGGTGGGGTTCCCCGTCAAGGATCCCCGTGAACCTGAAAGAGAAGTTATGATGAATATAGTGGAGTTAGGGTTAGGGTTAGGGTTAGGGCTAGGGTTAGGGTTAGGGTTAGGGTTACATAAGCCTAGGTTCAGACTTGTCTATCGCCGATGATTTACGTCGGCGGAACACTCATACGTGCAAAGCAAATGAGCCGCAACCACAGCGCCCCGCCCCTAGTCCAAGGGGTAGAGCCATACTCATGTAACCACTATATATTCATGTGTGGGTTTTGTGTCTCCCCCCGCACCCATGCAACGCGCCGGTTTGGAGAGAGGAGAAATAACAGAACTATTAGTTTCTTAAAAAATTGTTTTCACCTGTTCGCGAAAGCGCAGGCCAGGAGCACCAAGCGGTCACGGTCTGATTGGGAGAGTGCCCAACCTAGGTTGCAACCAACCCACGCCCCCAGCAAGCACGAAATCACGACAAGGCAAAACTTTGACTTGAAATATTTATTTAGAGACAATATTATATGTATCCCCAGCAGGAGATGAATTTTTAAAAACAATGGGTCCCCTGAATCGCAGCCCAGCGCAACACGCGTCAACGGCACTCTGACAACCACCAGCTATCCAGAGACGCCATGCCAAGCAATGGATTGGCACTCGACCGCAACCCAGCTACCCCTTTAGCTAAATTAATATTAGTCTAGGGGTAAGAGTGTTAGCCTCACCATCCCAAAGTAGGGGATTGTGTGTAATTTTTAATTATAGGATTGTGGTAATAAAAATAACGAGAGCAACAATAATAACATGGCCTTTATTTGGAGAGAGTATATTTGTATACATATATGTATCCGTACCCGACGCGCACCGCGATGCGCCAGTCACGCCTGGAGCCAGGAGCATGTGGCGGAGACCAATGTCCGAACATCACGCGCCCAGCAACGACGATCGAGCGCCAACGGCTAGTGAGGGACCGGTGGGTGGGTTAAGCTCCCGCACAGGGGCCACAGGGGAGCGTGTGACATACGGGTCATTTCCGTCCGCTAGGAGGTGTATTCACGCACCAATCATCTGTCAAAGTTTAATTCCCCACAGTACCAGTACGGTGGCCCATAACGGGAGTCATATTGGCAAATATAGGGATGGGTGTGACCAGTTACCGTCGTGGGGTCGCACCGTGCACCCGAGGACACCGGGCCGTTGCCCCGGAGACACCCAGTCCGCCCGAAGTGGGGGAATCATGTCTCCGGACACCCTTTCCCGAGCCTCCGGGGGCACGGATGTATGGTATAATTGGATTAGGACCGGGTGATTATTGGAAGCTGTGTCTGAAAAAGAAAGAAACATGCAGTATTATTGATCGCTGCATGGAAGGATTCCAGCGCTGGAAGAGAAATAAACTGATATTAGTATTACATGTTTCTCTTGTACTCAGCTGTTTATATTTTATCAATTAACTCAGTATCTTTCAAAAATGTAATGATTGCCTCAAGTTTCTGAGGCCTGATGTTTCGTGGAGGGGGATGGGGGGGGGGTGTGTGTGTGGGGGGGGGGGGGGGTAAGTAGGTCTCGTTCATCAAATGTATTGTATCCTAATTTTAACAGTGCAGCTTTTAATTCCTGTCTGGGTTCTACGTTTCCTTCACAGTGAAAAAGAATATGTTTGATATCATTTTGTTCATCTCTATCACATCTGTTCCATTTAATGTGGCTTTGATTGAATACACAATGGGTCCCTAGTTTACTGTGGTTTAGACGCAAGCGTGTGAAAACTAGGTGATGGGTGACTGACTGACTGTTGTTTTTTAAGGTAACCGGGCGCCAAGGGCACATAGGGGCCACCCCCAGTTCGCCAACTGGGATTAGTTGTAGGGACTGCTCTTTTCCCTAGGCTGCCAATGTGCTGACTCATGTCTGCTTGACGGTTATCAGCTAGCCGATTGGGAGTTAGGTGACTTCTTTCGCGGAGGACGTAAGAAGTAGGTCAATCCTACCTCTCCCATTCCCCGCTCAAGATGCCATGTAGGCACAGAACGCACCCAATGTTAAGCGTTTGTCCTGTACAATGAGCAGTCCTCTGGCGGTGTTCGAATTTTGAATGCAAATGCAAATGGTCGGGCTCTAGAATGTGGTGACACGTTGCCAATTCCGGATGCAAAATATGTAAGTACACAGCCCTTGTCCGACCGAGGAAAAAAGCTTCTCATGCAATATCGGTTTTGGCTTCCATTAGACTCTACCCCCACCCCTGTCATGGTAGACATGTTGCTTTTTTTCTCTTAGTTTGTAGTTAATCCAGCATATCAGTGTGCGATGAGAGACTTCTATTGCGTAGGATGCCAAAGGAGGTCAATCCTCTTTTACTTCCTAGCTTTCTTAGTTTGTGAAAAGGTGATGCTTTCATCGACGTAGGCTGTCGTGTTCTTATAAAATCTTAAGTGGGTCAATTAGGACCGGACCGCCATGTTTGCATATCATTATCTCATCCTACGTGAAGGAGGATATCATAATAGGGATATATGGATTGTAATACATTATGGATTAGTTCTGATTGTGTGTGGTAATGTTGTAGCCCTCTTTTGTTCAGGATCAATGTGGTTAGACTTGTAATGTTTACACATAGGCGTGTCTTTTTAGTGGTGAAAAGTTGTGTGGTTTGGCAAAGGCGAGTATGTGGCTAACCAGCCATTGTGCAATTTCGCTTTTATTTTATTTTGAACGGGCGGTCTAAAAGGCTTTTTAAGGGTCTTCCTGTGTCCAAATCCCTAACAAATTTGGTCTTTACCGTTGCCCCGCCTGTTAAATTGTTCTGTACTTGACCTATTCCAGGAATGTATGCTCCGTTCTGACAGCCATGCTGTATTCGCTTCGCATATTTCCGGGTTCCATCAGGAGGGTGTCCCCAAGGGGGCCTCAACGAGGCAGACTTCTGGGCACCCAGCTGATGGCTTCTCGGTAGGTGTCCTACACGAGGTATGGTGGGGTTCCCTGTCAAGGATCCCCGTGTACCTGCAAGAAAAATTATGATTAGTGTATATTGGAGTTAGGGTTAGGGTTAGGGCTCGGGTTAGGGTTACATAAGCCTAAGTTTAGACTTGTTTATCGCCGATGTGTTAAGTCGGCGGAGCACTAATAAGTGCAAAGCAAATGAGCCGCAACCACAGCGCCCCGCTTCAGCTCAACCAGCTCTAGTCCAAGTCATGTAGGGTAGGGTCTGTAAGGGATAGGAGCAGAGCTCATGTAACCACTATGTAAGCATGTGTGGGTTTTGTGTCCCCCCCCCCGCACCCATGCAACCAAGGACTCCGGGCCACCGCCCCGGGAACGGCCAGTCCGCCCAAGGTGGGGGAATCATGTCCCCAGGGGCACCAGCCCGAAGCCCCCGGGTGCACGGAGAAGCAGAACTATGAGAGTGGAGCCTATATGTATGGGTTGGGTAGCATAAGCAGCACTGTTAGATTCTTAGTAAAAATAATTCACCTGTTCGCGACGGCGCAGGCCAGAAGCACAAAGCGGTCACGGTCTGATTGGGAAAGTGCCCCCACCTAAGTTGCAACCAACCCATGCCCCAGCAAGCACGTGACCACGACCAGGCGCAATTGTTGATTTGAGCAATTTATTTAGAGAGAAATTTATATGTATCCGTACCCGACGCGTACCGCGACACGCCTGTCACGCCCGGAGCCAGGAGCATGTGGCGGAAACCAATGTCCAAACATCACGCACCCAGCAACGACGATCGAGCGCCCGAGGCCAGCGAGAGGCCGGTGGGTTGGTTAAGCCCCCCGCCCCTTGTTATGGAACAAAGCACAGGGAACCAGATTGCCTTCCGCAGTCAGTAACCTGACGTTAGCAGCATTGGTTGGTTCTCTGATCGAAACCTAGAACTTTAGTCCCACGCCCAGCATAATTAGATAGTGAAACTGATTGGATTAAAGACTGGTTATGGAACAAGGCACAGGGAACCAGATTGCCTTCCGCAGTCAGTAACCTAACGTTAGCAGCATTGGTTGGCTCTCTGATTGAAACCTAGAAACCTTAGTCCCACGCCCAGCATATTTAGATTGTGAGATTCCTATTGCTTTATGATCTAGTTTAGAGAGTGGGGAATCCCGTCTCCGGACACCCTATCCCGAGTCCCTGGGGGCAAGGATATATGGTGTTATTGGAATAGGGCCAGGTGGTTATTGGAGGCTGTGTCTGTAAGAGAAAGAAACATGCAGTATTAATGATCGCTGCATGAAAGGATTCCAGCGCTGGAAGAGAAATAAACTTGGATTAGTATTACATGGTTACTCTTTTATACTGCAGCTGTCTATATTTTATCGAATAGCTCAGTGTCTTTCAAAAATGTCATGATTGCCTCAACTATCTGAGGCCTTATGTTTCGTGGGGGGTTAAGTAGGTCTCGTTCATCAAAAGTGTTGTATCCCAATATAAACAGTGCAGCTTTTAATTCCTGTCTGGGTTCTGCATTTCCTTCACAGTGGAAAAGGATATGTTTGATGTCATTTTGTTCATCTTTATCACATCTATTACATTTGATGTGGTTTTGGTTAAGTACACAATGGGTCCCTATTTTTCTATGGTTTAGACGCAAACGTGTGTAAACTGCGTCATGTTTTCGATTATCGCTGTAATGGGTGATAGTATTTTTAACCTTAGATTCCAGTCTATGGTAGAATCGACCTTTACTTTGTGGGTTGTCCCATAAGTTTTGCCATTTTGTCATAATGGCCTGGTTAATTACCGGGTATATTTCTGTTTTGGTCGGTAAGGTCTGATCGTTTTTACCGTTTGTCATTGCTGATTTGGCACTTGAGTCTGCCATTTCATTACCTGGGATATCTACATGGGATGGAATCCATTCCAGGTAGATATTGTTGCCTTTGTCTTTAGCTGAGTCTAATAGTAGAAGTATTTTGTTTATTTTATCTGGTTTTGTTTTTGATTGGCCAGATTGGAGGGCTTGTATTGAGCTGAGGGAGTCTGTAAGTATGACTGCCTCCGGGATGTTGTTATCGATGATCCATTTAATGGCATGTTCTATTGCTATCAGTTCAATAGTAAATATCGACAGGCTCGGATTGGTTTTGAGTTCGATATTTAAGTTTTCATCAGGGACCGAAACTGCTGCTCCTGCTGTTTGTTTTTCAATATCTTTGCTGCCATCCGTATATATCTGTAATCTACCCCTATGATTTTTTTCTTTATAGTTTATACTCATAATTTTTGTGTCATTTTCGCCTTTTTTCCCAATGATGTCCTTGATTGTAAAGGAGGGTGGGTTGTGCTTTAAGTCACACTTGTTTCTATAATGGGGTGGTTCGATGTCCTAAGGTATGTTCAGTTCAGCTATGAGCTTCTGAACTGTAACGGAGTATGGTCGGTATTGGTGTGCCTTTTTAGTAGTTTGGCACCCATGTTCTCCAATGAGGTCATTTACGGGCAGATTTTTACCCAGTGGCGAGGAACGTGCCCAGTATTTTAGGATTAATTCCTCTCTTCTTAAATGGAGTGGTTTTATGCCACATTCTACTTCAAGTGCATTAATCGGGTGGATATAAATGCCCTTGTTGCAATGCGAAGGGCTTGGTTTTGTACTGTGTCGAGCTTTTTAAGTTGGGCTTGTGAGGCAGAGTTATAGGCTTGTGCGCCACAATCTAGTTTACTTAAGATGAGGGCTTTGTATAGGTTGACAAGGGTATGTTTATCGGCACCAAAGGTTGTGCCCGTGACCAAACGAAGAATGTTTAGGTCCTTCTTACATTTTAGGATGAGCTGTTTTATATGCTCATCCCATCTGAGTGCTTTATCAAGGATCATCCCTAGAAAGTTTACATTGTCCACAAATTCAAGTTTTTTGCCAAATAGTTTGAGATCAAATTTGGAGGTGTCGATGTTTTTTTTTTACGTCTAAAAAGTATGGCTTTAGTTTTAGTGTTGGACACCTTAAACCCCCACGCCTCAGCCCAAAATTCGATTTTTTGAGTGCTTTTTGAAGGGCATCTACGGCGCAACTGGGTGAATAATGTTTTCTCCAAATTGCGCTATCGTCTGCAAATTGCGACAGCTGCAGTCTTTCTTCAGGGTCGAGATTCTCCTTTAATGAAACCATGATTATATTAAAGAGAATGGGACTAATAACACTGCCCTGGGGACAGCCATTTTCTAATTTGTGCTGATTTGATGTTTCTTGTCCCACCCTTACTTGAATTTTTCGATTGTGGAGGAAATTGTGTATCCATTTGAGCATGTTTCCGTTTATGCCAAATTGCTTCAGTTTACAAATGGTTCCTGTTGACCACATGAGGTCAAAGGCTTTTTCCAGGTCTAGAAAGACGGCAGCTACTATCTTATTTCCATAAAGGCCATATTTATCTCAGAGTCTAATCTGGTTAGTTGATCAGTGGTAGATCTGTTAGGTCTAAAGCCGGATTGAGTGTCAGCCAGGTGCCCTTTGTTTTCTAAGTGGGCCGTCAATCGTTTAGCAATCATGGTTTCCATTGTTTTGCAGATACACGATGTGAGTGATATAGGTCTGTATGACCCTGGATCCGGTTTATTTTTATTTGGTTTCATAATGGGTATGATGGTGGCAAGTTTCCATTCAGGTGGGAGCTCTCCTCTTTTCTCTTAGTTTGTAGTTAATCCAGCCAATCAGTGTGCAGTAAGGGACTTCTATCGCGGAGGATGATAAAGGAGGTCAATCCTATTTTCCAGTTTATGAAAAGGTGATGCTTTCATCGACGTAGGATGTCGAGTTCTTATAAAATCTTAAGTGGGTAAATTGGGACCGGACCGCCATGTTTGCATATCATTATCTCATCGTACGTGAAGGAAGATATCATATTGGGGATATATGGATTGTAATACAGTATGGATTAGTTCTGATTGTGTGTGGTAATGTTGTAGCCCTCTTTTGTTCAGGATCAATGTGGTTTGGCTTATAATGTTTACGCATAGGCGTGTCGTTTTAGTGGTGAAAAGTTGTGTGGTTTGGCAAAGGCGAGTATGCAGCTAACCAGCCATTGTGCAATTTCGGTTTTGTTTCATTTTGAACGGTCAGTCTAAAAGGCTTTTTAAGGGTCTTCCTGTGTCCAAATCCCTAACAAATTTAGTCTTTACCGATGCCCCGCCTGTTAAATTGTTCTGTACTTGACCTTTTCCAGGAATGTATGCTCCGTTCTGACAACCATGTTGTCTTCGCTTCGTATATTTCCGGGTTCCATCAGGAGGGTGTCCCCAAGGGGGCCTCAACGAGGCAGCCTTCTGGGCACCCAGCTGATGACTTCTAGGTAGCTGCCCTACACGAGGTATGGTGGGGTTCCCCGTCAATGATCCCCGTGTACCTGCAAGAGAAATTATGATTAGTGTATATTGGAGTTAGGGTTAGGGTTAGGGCTAGGGTTAGGGTTAGGGTTACATAAGCCTAGGTTTAGACTTGTCTATCGTCGATGTGTTACGTCGGCGGAGCACTCATAAGTGCAAAGCAAATGAGCCGCAACCACAGCGCCCCGCTTCGGATCAACCGGCTCTAGTCGAAGTCATGTAGGGTAGGGTCTGTAAGGGGTAGAAGCAGTGCTCATGTAACCACTTTATAAGCATGTGTGGGTTTTGTGTCCCCCCTCCCCCGCACCCATGCAACCGAGGACTCCGGGCCACCGTCCCGGAAACGACCAGTCCACCCAAGGTGGGGGAATCATGTCCCCAGGGGCACCACCCCGAAGCCCCCAGCCACATGGAGGGGCAGAAATATGAGAATGGGGCCTACATGTATGGGTTGGGTAGCATAAGCAGAGCTGTTAGATTCTTAGTAAAAATAATTCACCTGTTCGCGACGGCGCAGGCCAGAAGCACAAAGCGGTCACGGTCTGATTGGGAGAGTGCCCCACCTAGGTTGCAACCAACCCATGCCCCAGCAAGCACGTGATCACGACCAGGTGAAGAATTTATTTAGAGAGAAACTTATATGTATCCGTACCCGACGCGCACCGCGACACGCCTGTCACGCCTGGAGCCAGGAGTATGTGGTGGAAACCAATGTCCAAACATCACGCACCCAGCAACGACGATCGAGCGCCCGCGGCCAGATTGCTATCCGTAGTCAGTAACCTAACGTTAGCAGCATCGGTTGGCTCTCTGATTAAAACCTAGAAACCTTAGTCCCACGCCCAGCATATTTAGATTGAAACATTCCTATTGCTGTATGATCTAGTTTAGAGAGTGGGGGAAAAAGGTGATGGGTGATACCTGGGTCTATTATTTATAGCCGCAGAGACGCATCAGTGGCTGCGAAAAGACCAAGCAATGACGGCCATTTCCAAAATGATTAAAAGTGTTGCAAAAATTTTGTATGCGGTATTTTTAAATTGCTCAAATTCCCGTACCGAAAGCTAAGCAGGTAAATTTTGTAAGAATGGTGTGAAAAACATAGACTTGCAACTGGTTAAAGAGGTCTGTACCTTATTCATGACAACGAACCTGCTTCTAAGTATGTTCTTGTTCAAGATTTTTGAAAGAGGAAAATGTATTTAGGCTCATCCACCTCACTCAGACTTTGGTCTTTTTCTTGTTTCATTTGCTAAGAAAACCCTTTCTGGTCGTCGTTATGAATCCCGAAGTGACTTGGTAGACTAAGTGCAATTTACCAGTGTCTTAAGGTATACCTCAAAGGCATACTTCTCTGCCTTTACAGAATGGATTTTGAGACTTGAAAATTGTGTTTCCGTCAAGGGAGAATACTTCGGAAGGTTGAAGTAAACGAAATGTGAAATTAAATTTGATTAATAACGCGCCCTGTAGAACCCCAATGACAGCAGTAAATGAACACCCCTCGAATGCTAAGAAGAACGGGTTGCAGTGGCTAAGAGCCCTGACTCTTCATCATTAGGTCTCTTACCCCTGTGATTCGCGACTCGCTCGGGCCACATGTGAGACGCCAAGTTCTGGAACGGAAGGTCAGGTGGTTCTTCGAGTGCACCAAGTTTCGCCCACCTCTGATTAACGATCGGCCCGGTATATGTAAACAAGAGGACCCACCTGAGCTAACAGATTCAAAGTTTAAGGAAGTGCCAACCTTTACTGAAGGCTTTATGGGAGGACATGGTGATGACAGGGTAAGCATTTTCTGAAAATCAAGTAGAATTTAACTCTATGATAAACAGGCTGACCTCACCGGTTTTCAAACTCATTCAAGCTTTTATTTCTGACTTGCTAAGAAGATCCGATCTAAACTGAAGTGGCTATGGTGATGACAAGTTCAAAAACAAGAGTTTTCAAACTCCTCCAAGCTTTCTGCCTGACTTCCTTGTTTGTAAGTTTCATGAAGATCCGTTCAAAACTAAAGGGGCAGCAGTGATAACAATGTCAAAAATAGGCATTTTCAGCAATCAAAGGCACGTCACTCTATGATAAATGTGCCGACTTGGCCGGTATTGGAACTCACCTGAGGTTTTATTTCCAGCCACCTTACATGTAAGTTTCAGAAAGATCAGATCAGACTTGGCCAGTATTCAAACTCATCAAAGATTTTATTCCCAGCCACCTCAAGTATAAGTTTCAGAAAGATCCGATCAAAACTGAAGGGGCTACGGTGATGACAAGGTCAAAATTTGGCATTTTTAGCAATCAAAGGGATGTTACTCTAAAATAAATGAGCTGACTTGGCGTGTTTTCAAACTCATCCGAGGTTTCATCCCCAGCCACCTTACATAATAAGTTTCAGAAAAATCCGATCAAAACTGAAGGGGCTACGGTAATGACAAGGTCAAAAATCAACATTTTCAGCCATCAAAGGGACAGAACTCTACGATAAATGGGCTAACTTGGCCTGTTTTCGAACTCATCCAAGATTTTATCCCCAGCCACCTTACATATAAGTTTCAGAAAGATCCAATCAAAACTGAAGGGGCTATGGTGATGACACGGTCAAAAATCGGCATTTTCAGCAATCAAAGGGACGTAAATCAATGATAAATGGGCAAACTTGGCCGGTATTCAAACTTATCCTAGGTTTTATCTCCAGTCACCTTACATATAGGTTTCAGAAAGATTCGATCAAAACTGAAGGGGCTACGGTGATGACAAGGTAAAAAATCGACATGTTCAGCCATCAAAGGGACATAACTATATAGTTAATGGGGCAACTTGGCCGGTTTTCAAACTCATCCGAGGTTTTATCCCCAGCCACCTTACATATAAGTTTCAGAAAGATCCGATCAAAACTGAAGGGGCTACAGTGTTGACAAGGTCGAAAATCAACATTTTCAGCAATCAAAGGGACCTAACTCTATGATAAATAGGCCACCTTTGCCGGTATGCGAACTCATCCGAGGCTTTATCCCCAGCCACCTTGCATATAAGTTTCAGAAAGATCCGATCAAAACTCAAAGGGCTACGGTGATGACAAGGTCAAAAATCGGCATTTTCAGCAATCAAAGGGACGTTACTCTGTGATAAATGGACCAACTTGTCTGGTTTTCGAACTCATCCGAGATTTTATCCCCAGCCACTTTACATATAAGTTTCAGAAAGATTCGATCAAAACTGAAAGGGCTACAGTGATGACCAGGTCAAAAATCAGCATTTTCAGCAATCAAAGGGACGTTACTCTATGATAAAAGAGTCGACTTCGTCGGTTTTCGAACTCATCCGAGATTTTATCCACAGCCACCTTACATATAAGTTTCAGAAAGATCCGATCAAAACTGAAGGGGCTACGGTGATGACAAGGTCAAAAATCGGCATTTTCAGCAATCAAAGGTACGTAACTCTATGATAAACCAGCGGACTTGGCCGGTTATCGAACTCATCCGAGGTTTTATCCCCAGCCACATTACATATAAGTTTCAGAAAGATCCGATCAAAACTGAAGGGGCTACGGTGATGACAAGGTCGAAAATGGGCATTTTCATAAAAATCAAAGGGACGTAACTCTATGATAAATGGGCCGACTTGGCCGGTTTTCGAACTCATCCGAGTTTTTATCCCCAGTCACCTTACATATAAGTTTCAGAAAGATCTGATTAAAACTGAAGGCGCTACGGTGATGACAAGCATTTTCCCATAGTAAGTCTATGGGACCTTGTGGTTGCCATAGGAACCAAAGTTTCAGAGCGATTTCAAAAAAAAGTTTATGTCATCAATGCCCCACCAGAGGCATACTACAGGTGAGAAATGATTGAGATCAGCCTGCAGGATACAGAGATATAGCTGCTCAAAAGTGTGGACGGACGGACGACGGACGGACGACGGACGACCCACTATACTATAAGCTCCCCTGGAGCCTTCGGCCCAGGTGAGCTAAAAATCCTAAATGGAGCTTTTAGGATCGGAAGTTGTCCATTGTCGTCTATCGTCTGGCGTCAACACATTCACTTTTCGGGTTATTATGAAATTTGGCTTTTAGTTTGGTTGCTATGACAACTACGAGTTTCAATTAACTAGTAATGGGGCAAAATGAAAATGACATTTACTGCCAAATCTTTTGAGATATTTTGACAAAACTTTTATAGAAAGTAGTTTATTTGTTTGTTTGAATTGAGGTTTAACGTCCCCGTCAACACTGTATATGTCATTTTTGAGACGTTGCTTCCAATTTTGTGGGACTTCTACTCGACACCGAGATGAAATGGCATCACCAGCCCTGTCGCCCAATGAAACCAATAGGATTTATAAGCATGGACGGGCCGACTCGCATCGTTTTGCCTGGGCAGGCTTAGATCCTGTAAGCGGTTTACCAGTACTCGTGTGCGGGTCAGTTTCAGCACTGCGTGGAAGCATGATGCAGCCCATCTATTTCTACAAGCCCCGATGGGCGGGAGCCGAGGACAATATTTATTAACGTAGCGTTAAAAATACGCTTACAAGCTAATATATTACTTGCTGAAACAGGTACCATTAAACAACTTGTCATTGATGTTTGTGTTTGTCACATTACATTGTAACAATTGAAAGAACCCCGTCCTGTAGCAATTATAAGATAGAAACAAAAGAAATCACAAAAAAACATCAGTTTTGTGCAAAATGAGTTTAATATATTTAAACGAAATGGATATATCTGATATACTTCTGACAATTTTATACAATAGGGACAATTTTTTTCTTTTGGTAATTTTTTATGTTGTTCTGGAAATCAACATCTCTGAAGGTGGTTTGATGATGATGATGATTTCGTGTTTAACGACGCGTCAACCCTCTTTGTGGGTCATAAGCGTCAAACGGTTAATGGTTAAACGGCCTGAAGGTGGTTTGTACAATTCTGCACAAGACTTAGACTGTAAGTATTCTATGGACGCATCACGAAAACGCGTCTATATAATTCTGACCACCTTGAACCCCACTTTTATATAGTAAAATTGAAACCTTATTTTTCTTATTTCTACTCTAAATATAGATTGTGGGAACTCGTTAGAACCTCCTTAATGAGGCGGTTATAACGTGTACCCACAATCTATATTTTGAACAGAAAAAGGCAAGTTATCACAATCAATCATCTTAAAATTTTCGTTTTTTCCGGTGGTAATACTTACAAAGTATTTGTATATGCGTGCTTTCGTAATGGCACAGCCAACGATCGTTCAGTCTGAGTTTTGCTTAGAATAAGACACATATCAAAATTCTAACAGCAAGTTACTAATTACATAACCATGTGATCGGCTTGGCTCAGGCAAGCACGCTTGCAATCATGTAAGATAGATATCGAGCTTACTTCATGCGGACAATTATGCATCTAACCCTCTTAGTTGAAACGTACACGTATGAAGCTAATGGCCAGCTTCTTTCCTCATGTGTTTGTTGATTACATGTAACTGGATTACATAATATGTGTGTTCATAACGTCATTTATAAAACTTCACGTCATTTATAAACCTTGTATAAACACCGAAGCGGATAGCTGTCTGAAATCTTGTCGTGTCCAACATTTTTCAAGCATTCTAACACAAACATAAATGATACCAGTACGGTTCGAGCTGTTAACAGAACTCTTACTGCGTCGAAAAAATAGATGACAAAGAATGATATGATTGACAGAATGTCAGACCCGTGGTCACTTCATCCTGAATTTCATTATACTAGCCACAGTTACAGTCATGCGAGTAATCAGCACCATTGGTTTCTCCAGTTTATGAAAGGAATGCGGGGTTTCAAGGCTATAATATATTCTTTCCTTTTTTGTTTGAAAAAAAAAAAAAAAAAAGAACCACTTTATAAACAGAGTTTGGTCAAACGAGGGGGTTCTAATAAGCGCCCACATTCTATTTTGGAACTACGAACGCTTCTGTGTAA
This sequence comes from Lucinisca nassula, assembly GCA_963580285.1. Taxonomy (NCBI): domain Eukaryota; kingdom Metazoa; phylum Mollusca; class Bivalvia; order Lucinida; family Lucinidae; genus Lucinisca; species Lucinisca nassula. The sequence goes on from OY757020.1 coordinate 69,940,934, forward strand.
ACTGATCTAAACAAGTAAAAAGGCTTTATCAGACATGGGTGCGTTTTCCTTAAGAAATGACAGTCGAGATTCTATATATAAATTACAGAGGCGTGCTTTATAATGTTTGTATTATCTTCGAGGTTTCTATCCAGGGTATCGTCTTAAATTTCGCGCAACCCTTCGCCAACCCCTTGCCTTTGGGCTGTCTGCATCCTTCTCTCTCCCGAAAATAGAAGAGGAAAAAAATATGTATGAATAGATGTATGTCCGTGTACTCAAAATATTTTTTTTTTACTACCGCCGGCCTTGTTATGTGGTTCGGAAGCGCCACTGTCTAGCGATCAGGAAGAGGCACATTCAATATTTGCCGACTCGGTAACAGTCTTTCGCAAAAATTGATAATGGTATTCGTTACGGTCATTCTCTTCCTTCCTGTGATTGAGAAATCGCATCGTGCGCCACCGTTTGTCAACGTACAGCCCAGTATTTTGTGAGATTTGACTAACAGGCTATATCGGTGACATTCTTTGTGCACTGGTGCATATCGATGGCTATGAGAAATAGCCAGTACTACGATTCACCAAAATGACCTGCCTGATCACCGATAATTTCCAAGAACTTCAGATGTCTGCCTCGAAACTTGTATTTTAAACAAAAATGTCGCGATTAAAGATCAATATACAATTTATTATGCCATTTGTACAAAACGAAAAAATAGCATAAAAAAAAAAAAAAAGGGAGGACCATGATGGTACTATATCGCTCACCTGAGCTAGGAGATTTAAATGTGGGTCCTGGGGCGGGGCCATTTTTGGCCCAGGTCTATAATTTGAACAATCTTGGTAGAGGTTCACTACATGAGGCTTGATATCAAATATCAAAGGCCTGGGCCTTCTGTTTACAGACAAGAAAAGTTTTTTCCAATATATATCTATGTAAAACCGGTGTGCCCTGGGGTGGGGCCATGGAGTATCATTTGAACAATAATGGTAGATGTCCACTGAATGACATACCAAATATCAAATATTTCTGGTTTCAGACAAGATTTTCAAAGGTTTTCCCATGTAAGTCTACGTAAAACCGGTGCGCACCGGGACGGGGCCATTGTTGTCCCTAGGGCTATGAGTTGAACAGTCTTGGTAAAGGTTTACTAAATAAAGCTTTATACCAAATATCAAAGACTTTGGCCTTTTCGTTTCAGACAAGAAGCTTTTTAAACATTTTCCCTCTATAAGCCTATCTTAAACATGTGGGCCCGGGGCGAGGACATTTTTGACCCCGGGGCTATAATTTGAAAAATCATGGTAGAGGTCCATTAGATGAAGTTTCATACCAAACATCAAAGATCTTGCCCTGTAGAACCCCGGTAATAGCATTAAATGATTACCGTGGCTAAGATCTCTTACTCTTCATCATTAGGTCTTTAACCGCTGAGATTCGCGCCTCGCCTAGGCCACATGTGAGACGCCTAGTTCTGGAACGGAAGGTCATGTGGTTATTCTTCGAGGACACCGGTTTTCGCTCACCTCTGATTAACGATCGGTCCGATATAAGTAAAATAATTTGAAAGAAGCTTTTAAAAAGGGCAGTGGTCCATTATCGTATGGTGTCAACACATTCACTTTTCAGTTTTTTTTATGAAATTGGGCTGTTAGTTCGGTTGCTATTACAACTACGAATTTCCATTGATTAATAATGGGGAAATGAAAATGAAAATCAAATCTTTTGAAACATTTTGACAAAACTTTCATTGAAATGTTCCTTAATCAATGTTCGATCTGTCATACGGTTTTAGGCCTACTGCTGATTGGTATTGGTTTAAACAATATTTATTTGCAAATAAATTACAAAGACATACAGTACATAGATACATACACGCAAAATGACAAAGGATCTGACGGTAAGCATAGTGCTTATATGGAAGTCATTTCCTAGGTTCAAGTATTAAGTATTGTATACAGTGTATTCGAATAATGGCTTAATAGTGACATCAATACAAAACCAAATCGTTCTGTGAACTCAGAGAGAGAGAGAGAGAGAGAGAGAGAGAGAGAGAAAGAGAGAGAGAGATTCATGGGTACTTGTACATGATTGTAGAAGAACACTTTTAGCGTGAGAAGTGAAGATGTACCTCCGAAAGTTTGCTGCTGCATTACGTATTCTAAAACATCCTTGAGGCGCCATTAGATGTATGTTGGAATTTTTATGCATTTCAACTTGCCTTTACAAAGCAAGGAGGTAATCCTAAGCATCTGTTGATCGTCTGTCTTAGCAGGCAAATTCCCATACAGTGTTAGGCCGATTCCCGCCAAACACAGCGAGCGAACGATTTATGTAAAAGTCTTTTGTCACACGAATGACGCTCCAAGGGGCGATACCTTCACCATAATCTAAGATGATAGTGAACATAGGACAATCGTAATGAAGAGAGAAAAAAAATAGAGTAAGCAGAAAGAACAAATATTTTGACTGGCACCATGTTTTGTAAAAGGTTAAGGTTCGTATGCACAAGGTGTTGCCGCGGTTTACTAGGACAATGGTCTTTTAATTCGTTTACCCTAGACTGAAAAATCTTCCTGACTTTAAGATGAAGTCTTGTACTTGTAAGAACAAAGCCTCATTTTCCGTAACTGAGAAAGTAACGCGTCCAAATAGGAGGTCCCGAGCAGAGTATGCATGTAGATTGTTAGGTAAATATGTGTTCCTTGCATTGACAAACCTTGGTATTGGTTGCCACAGAAATAAAAGATGAAAGAATAAAAAAAAAAATAACGAAGTGGCTATTGACAGTCGACTGGTAATAGCCAAAACACGTTAAAATGGCTAGTGACAGTCGACTGGCAATAGCCAAAACACGTTAAAATGGCTAGTGACAGTCGACTGGCAATAGTCAAAATACGTTAAAATGGCTAGTGACAGTCGACTGGCAATAGCCTAAATACGTTGAAATGGCTAGTGACAGTCGACTGGCAATAGCCATTTTAACGTGTTTTGGCTAGTGCCAGTCGACTGGCAATAGAAACTAAATGTCGTATGATGCTGAGAAACTTTAGAAATATCAACCATATTAGTCGTTACAGGTTTTGTGTTTTCTTTTTAGCTCAACAGAACCAAAGGCTCCGGGGGGAGCTTATAGGATGAACAGTTGTCCATTGTGGTCTATCGTCTTGCGTCAACATATTCAAACGACATCTCTGTTGAAATCACTGGGCCGATTGGGTCCACATTTCACCTATACCAATCTTGAGATGGGGGCTGCCATAGTTTATTTAAATCCATGACTGGTAGTGGGCAGTGCCCACCTGAGCTTTGGTGAGCAAAGTGGTCCATAGGCCTCCTGTTTAATATTCATTCTTGAATGACCTCTCGTAGCACAAAACACTGAATCATGCTAACGAACAATAGATAGCGGATACAGAATGTCTGAATTCTCCATCATAAGCGATTCAATATTACGACCAACTTTATTTCTTATATTCCTCAATAACTTAAATCTCATGCTGCAACACCGAATCACGCCACCAACCAATATATAGTGGTGATTGAATGTCTTCTTTCTTCCAAATAAAATCGTAAGTTCCACCGGGTTCAATATCTGACCATGTTTATTTATAATATCCATAAAGGACTTTTCTCTCGTACTGCGACCCTAGCGCTAAATTATTTAACAGCAGCATGTATAAATAACTTAAGCCGATTTCAACAAATCACGACCCCACATTAAGATGATCTGAAAAAGGCCTTCTGTAGATTCCGAGATCACGAACTGCGCTGTATGGTCGCTCTTTTGCATTTATGAAACTGATGCCTCATTGCATAAAAATACACTTCCCTTAAATAGATTTATACATGCACTGAAACATTGTGTTATGACTTCTGTTGTCAAACTGGCCTTGTGTCATCAAAAATGCTGCACCACCAATAGGGGCTTGGAGAAATAGATTGCACGCAGCGCTGAAACCGACCGCGCAGGAGTACTTGAAAACTACTTAAGATGTCTAATGTTCTATAAATGGGTTATCTCTTGAAAAAAGGAAACTCACATATATCTAAAAACTGGAGCCTACAAGGTCTTCTGGGTCAGACTGCTTAGTTGCGGCCATGCCTCATCAGTGACCCTCGACTTCTTCAAATTCCGTAGAAGAATCAATGGTCCCAAATATAATTTACACAATGATATAATCCGCACTAAGCCTTCCCATGTAAAGTGATGCGAGTTGGACCGTCCCGTCATAAAATCTAATTGGTTTGTTTTTGGTGGTAGGGCTTGAGATGTCTTTTCAACTCGATGCCGGATAAAAGTATCACACAATTAGAAGCAACATCACCACAATGACCTAAATACGTGTAATTAGTGTTGACGGGGACGTTAAACATCAATTCAAACTAAACAATCAAACTTTATGCGTAATCTACCAAAGTAGGTAACCGAGTCGATAGAATAATATTTGTTAACTTAGCGTTAAAAATACGCATACATGCTAATATATGACTTGCTGAAACAGGTACCGATGATTTTGACGATTAACGAGTTTGTTAAGCTAACGATGCTTTCAACAACTTGTCACAGACTTTTGTCTTTGTCACATTACATTGTAACAATCGAAAATACCCTTTCCTTTCTTTCTTTCCTCTCTACTTATACTGCGATCACTTGCAGGTGTACATTACATACCCACCAGGTTGCAGGGTTGAAGGCCTACACAGTAATCATGTAATTGCGGTAAGGGTTATTAACCTGCACAGGAGATGACCCTTCCTGCACAGGGCCGGTCTCGGTGGCTAAGTCGGATGCGCGTCTGACTGGTGATCAGGGGTCGGCAACATTCTTTCGTGGAGATGGATCATGAAATCTTTTCTACGGTCATTCTCTCCCTTCCGCTGATTCAAGAAGGGCAGTTGTCAGTTTCTGGCCAAAGAATGTGCGAAAGAATTTTTTTGTACTGGTTAACCGCTTACGTATAAGCCTGCCCAGGAAAAGTGTGGATTGGTAAACTGACCGACGCAAAAATGACCTAAAATAGTGTTGACTGGGCCGTTAAACTCCAAAACAAACAAACCTGCACAGGGGGGCCTCCAATTAACGTCGCGATCCGAAGGACGGTGCACTTTTTGGCAGTCATCCCTGCAAACCCCTTACTGTAGCAATTATAAGATAAAAACAATGAAAATCACAACATCAGTTTTGTGCAAAATGAGTTTAATATATTTAAACGAAATGGATACATCTGTTATACTTCTGACAATTTTATGCAATGGGGATATTGTTTTGTAATTTTTTGTAATGTTATACAGTAACTGTAAAATCAACATCTTTGAAGGTTGTTTGTACTATTGCACAACACTTAGACTGTAAGTATTCTATGGAAGCATCACGAA